>OY728131.1:1083587027-1084837027 GCA_963277665.1 Viscum album | reverse complement strand
TTTTGAGGTAAAATGTGGATTTTTATCAGAAAACATACACTTTGAGTCATAATAGGCACACCATGTTTCATAATGATGTGTGGTTGATTTCTATATATAAAAATTACTTAGGGATTGTTTTCTCAATGTTTTCGGACAATAATAGTGTGTTTTTTTTGGTTTTGAGTGAGTGTAATATATTTTGGAACTAAAATGTCACTTTTAATCCAAAAATATACACATTGAGTAATACCATCCACACCGTACGACGGATTTATGTGAACTTTATTAGTACATATCATAAATGAGTTATGGATCATTTTACTAAATTATATATACAATCAATGTTTTTTTCTTAGTTTGAGTATGTGATGTGTGGTTTGAATGAAAATATTCATTTTAAACTACAAACACACTCTTAAAGACATATAAAGAACATTTTTTATCTGAGTGATGTGTGGTTGATTCATGTATGTCACAAATGATTTATCGATCATTATACTAAATTATCAATACAATACCAAAGGGTTTTATTTTATTTTTATTGATTGAATCATGTATTAAATTAAAATGTAACTTTTAAACTGGAAACACAAACTTTGAGTCATATCAAGGACATCATTTGCTAGATTGGCATGTGATTGATTCATACTCATCAAAAATAAATTATAGATCATTTTCCTAAATTATAAAGATAATAAAATAATGTTTTATTTCATATAAATATGTGACGTGTTATTTGAAATAAAATGTCGATTTTAATTAAACACACACACTTTCAATCAAAAAGGCCAAACTATGTGTTGGATTAACATGATTTTGATTTCTATACAATAATAATAACTTATGAGACATTTTAATAAATTATCCTTAAAATCCAAGTTTTTTCATGGTTTTAAGTGAGTTATTTATATTTTTAACTTAAATGACATTTTTTAACTAAAAACATGTACTACAAGTCATACCGATCACATCATTAATTAGATTGACTAGTGGCGAATTACTTCCCATCATAAATGATTTTCGGATCTTTTTTCATTTCATATAAATAAAATTCAATTATTTTTTAATTTATTTTTATTGACTGGAATGTTTTTAAATAAATTTCATTTTAAACAAAAAATATTCAATTTGACTCATTCTGGTCACACCATGTATTATATTAATGAGTGAATGATTTATTAACATCACCAATGACTTATGGATCATTTTAAAAAAGTCTCCAAAAAATATAAATTTCTTTCTCAATTTTCAGTGGGTGACACTTTTTTTAAATAAAATGTGACTTTTAAACCAAAAAAATGCACTTTAATTCATATTGGTCACTGTAACAGCCCGAAATTTTTGAATAAATCTTGTTTCCTAAATTCATGTGTTATTTTATTTTATTTTTATACTCAACAAAAATGTTTTATTTGATAAACATGATTAGAATTAAAATGAGACCATTGGGTTTTGATTGTTATATGACCATCGGTCAATATGACCACTGTGAACAAAATGTTTTGATTATTGTCTCTAAATACAAGTAATCTTGGTTAATTATTATAGAAAGAAGATTTGATGGCCTCACCTAGTAGTCTTGGACCGATCAAAGCCCATCTAACAGAACTTGGGAAGGAGGTAGCACCATTGGGCTTTGCTCTGGACCAAACCCAAGCCGAACTTCATCATGTGAAACTAGAACAGAATCGACTTTGCGAGAAGTTCAAACTGATAGAAATTACTACTCGGGCAATGTTGACTGAGCTGCCCCAAGATTATATCACCCTAGCACACCTTACTCTTAGGTCCTATGCTGGTATTATAAGGGGCTATGTAACGAGACTGTAACTGCCTTGTATAATCCTTGTTTTAAATAAAAATTTGGATTTCTTCTTATAATGTTGTTTATGAATTTTCAAATGACCGGATAAATATACTATGCATATTTTTTATGAATTTTAGAAAAAGGATATTTTAAAAATGTTTATGTAACCCTTAAATAATTAAAAATGTGTAATGATTTTCAAAAAATGGTCTTCTACAATTATGTTCAGTACGAAATATAGAGTCTAATAAGATCAAATTGATTTTTGATGAATAGTAAATTATGAATAGTGTTTTTTTTAATTAAAAATTAAATTAAAATTATTTAGAAAATTATTTTTATAAAATGGATTTCAGTTTTGAACTCAGAGCACCGATATTATGTTATGGTAATATTTGGGGTTTTTTCTAAAAAAATGAATTTTCTGTGAATAGTGTATTTATTTAAAAATAAATTTAAAAATATTTAGAAAATTATTTTTATAAAATGGATTTCATTTCTGAAATTAGATCATTGATATTTGTTTAGTGTGAAATTTTGGGATTTTTCTGAGAAAGTTGAATTTTCAGTGAATAGTAAAAATACAGTTTTAGGGTTTCGATATGTTTAATGACATCATAATTGTGTCAGGATGATTTCATGAGAGATTTTAAGGGTTGGCCGGCCAAGGGTGATGAATTATTGTTTTGGGGGCCCCATGTGGCCTAACTCCATGGTAAATGCCAAGGGAGAGCACATGGGTTTGAGAAAAGCACATGTGAGGTGTCCCTTAGCCATTAATGCCTTGTCCCCTCACTTTCCCAATAAATACCAAGCCCTCCTCTCATCCATTCGACTCCCCACTCTTCCCCAACGAATTTTTGGTCTCTTTACCTCCCATGGAGTCCTCCCAAGGTGCCCCCAACCCCTCAAGGTCCCAACCTTTGAGGTTTAAGAGTTACATATTAAGGTAAGGGATCTGACCCCTCTCTTTCTTTTCGAGTGATCTCTTTTATGTCATTCCTTTTATGCTCCATGTTATTATGTTGGAGGATGTTCTTTAATACTCCTCTTACTGCCATTTTTATGTTCATATAATGAGAGATCCCCTCTTACTCTCATTATTTCGATTTATGAAGTTTTATGTGGCGTCGTTAGGCTGCCGAAATTTTTGTAACGGATTCTTTCTCCCCTCTCATTTTTCAAGATATATTTTCATGTAAAGTATTTCATGTTCTTTTTAATTATGTTGGGGTATGATCTCTAAATTTATCATACTCATATTTTATGATCATATGATGAGAGAACCCATTTGATCTCTTCAATTCAGTATTTTGATGTTTTAAGTGGCGTCGTTAGGCTGCCGAATTTTTAAGTGGTTCTTCACCATTCTCATTTTGAATTTCTACTTTCATGTCAATTATTTCAAGTTACTTTTTGTTATGTTGGGTTATTATCTCTATATCTATCATACTGACCTTTTATGACCATATGATGAGAGACCCCATTTGATCTCTTCAATTCAGTATTTTGAAGTTTTAAGTGGCGCTGTTAGGCTGCCGAATTTTTAAGTGGTTTTTCACCCTTCTCGTTTTGAAGTTCTACTTTCACGTCAATTCTTTCAAGTTCCTTTCTATTATGTTGGGGTATGATCTTTATATCTATCATACTGGATCTTATTTTCATATGATGAGAGACCCTATTTGATCTTGTCAATTCAATTTTGTTGAAGCTTAAGTGACGCCGTTAGGCTGTCGAATTCTCACAAGAGAAATCTTATTTTTTTCTTCCTTTCATGTTCTTCATTTCATATGGTATATTTTCAAATTTCATTAACATGTTATTAAATCCCTTATATTTTGTCCCTCTACTGTTTGATGGGTAATTTATGAATGTTTTACCCATTTCCCCTCTCTTCTCAATGTTTTCTAAAACCCCGAAACATAGCCGTTATGCTGCAGAATTTTCGTCTCAAAGTGCCTCTCTCTCTTTTCTTAAAATTGTTTTATGTTATAAAGTGAATACTCAAAGCTCTTATTTCTACAGGGGTATTCACATATATAACAAAATTTTCTATTTTAAATTCTGGTATTTACATACATGAAACCCTCTTTCCCTTTCCGTGGGTTTAAAGTGACCTAAAGATCATGTCTTTAAAGAAGTTTTTAAAACGTTATGATTATGAAATGAAACCTATTTCTTTTATTCTATATGGGTTGTTTATGAAATGATTGATGATGATATATGTGGCTCACATGATAATAAAGGAAAATTTATGGGTGCGCCCTGATAGCGCTCTAATGCATTGGGTAAAGACTTAATCTCTAGAGATGACCATTTTAACGACGCCTTGGTGAATAACCTTGGTAATTTTTAACGACACCTTAGGGATGGACCTTGTTGGAAAGAAACGATTGTCAATATTAAATGTTTAATCCACATCTTCATGTTATGAAAAATGTTATTTTTATTATTATGTATCTCATTATTTCTTTCTCATGCCTTAAAGTTCTTATCATGTCCTTATTGAAGTATCTCAAGATCACATGTAAAATGTTTCTCTTGTTTCCCTTACTGGGCATTCTGCTCACCCTTTCCTTTGATGTATGCCCCCAGGTTATGAGATGCAGTAATGAACCTAGGATGAACATAAGGAGAAGCCTTTCAATTGTTTAAGAAGAATGTGTTTTTTTTGTTGTTTCATGTATTCAGTTCCTAGTTTCCAATACACTAAACCTTAAAGATCCTTAGTTTTGTAAAATGTAATGAAAGTTTATGTGATAAAAAGGTGGGATTCTATAGTCACACTGTGTATCAGATTGATATTTGGCTAATTCCTACACATCACAAATGAAATATAGACAATTTTCCTAATGTATCCTAAAATTCTAATATGGTTTTCTCAAATTTGAATATGCCACACAATTTTCATACAAAAAATCACCTTTTAAACTAAAAACACATGCTTTGAGTCATAATTGACACATCGTATGTCATATTGACATGCACTTGATTCCTACATGTCCAAAATGTCATAACAACCAAATCATAAGTCAAATTGATATTCACATGATTCATACATCTCAAAAATGACTTATAGACAGTTATAAAAAATTATCAAAAAAATTAAGGGTGATTTCTAATTTTTGATTATGTGAAGTGTGTTTTGTAAAAAATTTAGGCTTTAAATAATACATACACCTTCAATCATAGTGTCAATAAACATTTTCAGATTTATGTGAGGATGAATCATATATGTCATAAACCCATATTTATCATTTTTATAAATTATAATGTCAATCCAAGTGTGTCTTCATGGTTTTCAGTTAGTGATGTGCATTCTGAACTAAAATGATACTTTTAAATAAACAACCAACACATTGAGTTATACTAGACATGCCATGTATCATATTGACCTCCAGCTAATTCCTAAACATCAAAAATGACATATAGACCATTTTTCTAAAGTTTCCATATAATTCATTAGAGGGAGATATAATTCATGTAATGCCCCGACCCCAGTTACCCAGAGTCGGTGCATTATTATATAACATTGGCATGATCACAAATGATCAAGTCCCGAAGGACCGATTAGTTCAGTAGCCCTGGAAACACTAGATACATACATAAGTTTAACTTTAAAGCTTGAAGAGAAATAGAACACAAATATATTTCATTAGAAACATCCAAGCCTCCTAGATTATGCATGTAGGTAACTCATAACTAACTTCTTCATATCCTGAGAAAAATGAAACAAAAGAAAGGGGTGGGCTCAAACTCTCAGTAAGGGTAAGTAATACAATGGAAAATGACATAAATATTAAGCATGGTGAATAATTGAAACCACGTGTCTTTACCAATAATAAACATGAATACTTTTATGGTAGGAATATGAGCTGAGTAAATAATTCCATAATAAAACATAATCATGGGTATTCTACTAGTCTAATGACTACATGAACCATAAATATTATTTTCATAATGAGGGAATTTATAATGTCAGACATTCTGAAACATTTTTCAAGGCCTCATCCAAGACATCTAAAAATGATTAAGGCCTCGGACAAAACAATTTATCAAATTGGGAAAGGGCCTCGGCCAATTCAACGTCTACTTGTCTCATGAGACCTACCGATGCATCTAGGAGCTATAGCGGGCTCCACTCATCACTTACTATGTCCAATACATTCCCCAAATGAAAAGGTTTAAACATATCATAAACATTTTTATTAAAACTAGAATACGAAATGTCAATACTTTAACTATAAACCATGAATGGTATAAAAATAGCACATCTATAGTCAAATATATCACAAAACCTTCAATAAAATATGGAAGTTTTGTATCACAATAAATCAACTTCAAATAAACTTAAAATCCATCAAAGGATGTTGACATAGGTGAAATCAAAACTATTTGAAAGAAATATATATTTATTTAAATCATCTAAAAGTCACATAATTATAAAAGAAAAAAATTATTTTGAAAATATTCTTATAATCTTGTAAGGTAAGCTTTTATGATGTCATAACGGCGGAAAATAGCTGCACCCGCTGTATAAGTTAAAAACATTCTATCCTTAAATTTTTCGAAAAGGTCAAAAAGTACCTTGTTTGGAAAATGACGGGAAGATTCATTTCAAAACACATAAGGGTATAAATGAATTTAACCCATTGTCTAGTAAATATTAAAAAAAATGTTTGGAAATATATTTTTAAGAAACATGAATGTGGATGATAAAGGGGGGTCCTAGTAGATACTTACGTAAAAACAACCTCGGATAATAAAGAGATTGTGAAATTAACCCTTACCTTATACTTTTCCTTGGTCTAGGGTAGATTAACCTCCTTTATAATGGTTGAATAATTTTTATTATATTATAAAAGAATCATATACATTAATATGATAATATATATGATCTTTTAACATTGCTTTGTTAATAATATCTTAGTATTGTTGTCATTTCAGGTGTTAACTTACTCATTTTCTTTTATATGTTTTGTTCCATAATCCATGTTTGGTATGGATAGGTTGTATCTTATTCATATCCAGAATGATATCAAGTCCTTAAAAATTATTTTTAACCATCAAATGAGAATTATACTTGAATGGATATGATGGGGAATTAATCTCATCACGTTCATGGAGATGGTAGTCCGTACATACGCACGAGCGACAATATCATTATTTTGATTTTAAAATAATATATAATTGGATGTTATATCATATATAGAGAATAATTATCATGTAATATTTATTATTTACATCAATTACACATCATTATCATACCCATCCAAATAATAATGTTTTGAATAACAATTACACCACGAGGTGGAGACGGTAAGTCATACGTACGCACGAATGGTGACATGTCATTCAAAGGATGGATAGAATACTGAATATGGTTGTACCATATTTATAATAACATCACAGTATATATAATATTCTGGATTTATTATTTTAGAATGGAAATAACAAATAAAGAATAAGTGGAAGAAGAAAGGAATTTGAAAGAGGGTGGTGAAATCATTACCTCTTCTTCAGGTTCTTCCTTTTGATTTGATCAAAAGGGATCCTTAGGTTCGATTTCTGATCAAACTAAGGCCTCTAGGTTGAAGTGAGAGAATTTTAGAGGATATTTGGGAAGAGGGTGGTAGATCCAAAAATATTTGAAGGTGTAAATTGGAGGGAAGGGGGAGTTCCCTTTTATAAGAGGGGTGAAGGGTACCTTAGGAAAAACTTAAAATATTATTTTATAATAAATTCATATTCAGCTTCTAATGCCTCAAAACTGATTTATTTCGAGGATAAGGATGGGAGGGTTCGAAAACAACTCAACCAATAGGTTTTACACAGGTTTGGGTCACTTTATTAACCATATCATTTAGATTTAACTCTTAGTTAATTAGTTTGACATTTACCGTGTCTCTTTGTATTTTTATATTATATAGTTAATAAACTTACTATATACATCCAAGATCCCCCCAAGTGGTCCATTAATCTTACACCTATAATTATATAAGTCTTTTGGCCTATCCTTAGATTTTTAGGAATATAAAATCAATTAATGATATAATATTTGTTTTAAAAACTCATTTATGAAAATTTTGACACTATTTAATAATTGATATTTTTAAAGTTTTAAAAACATTATTAATTCGAAACAAATTCATTTAGGAAATCCTAACATCTCATATTAACTAATAAAATTAGTGGATGTCATCAAAACTTTCAAATTATATTTATTTTAAAATTTATAATACCAATTATTTTATTCTTTCATTAATAAGGAAAATACTTCATCATTATTGTGTCATAAATAAATTTAATTATTCAATCTCTAAAAATTATAAATAAAATTAAATTATGTATGAAATATTTTTATATTTATAATGAATATTTATAGTGGAAAATATAACATATATAACCCTATGTAAAAAAATATTTTCTAAAAGATATATGCTTATGTCATTTTTGTATTTACTTTAACTTAATTAATATAAAGTGTCATTATAACATAAAAGTGGCTCCATTGGGTCCCAAAATAGACTCAAATATTCCCATAGTCGGACATGTGTCAACCAATAGGGTTAGGACACTTTTTAAGGAAATTTAATAATATTATAATATTATTTGTTACGCTAATTTACCAGATTTACCCTTTAACCATGGTAAATAAAATATTTACCGAAATAATTATTCAAAATGTATAAAAATAAAAGATACCTATTTAGACAATTTGGACCTCTTGATTCTAATTATGGAATCCATTTTTCAAAATTCAAAACTCTAAAGTGGCAGAAATTAATTTAAAATTAATTCTCATTGTCAAAACAAAAAGCGAGTTTTTAAGAAATAATAACTATCAAAAGATTGACACTTGTTTATGTCAGGTTTAAATGTGAAATTATGTCTAATGACCAACATTGGATTAAATGGTAAAAATATATTCTAAATATACTTTATAACCACTCAAATTCATAATTTATCACTATTAATTATTTTGATTAAAAAAATGAAATTAAAATTTAGTAATTTTCACTATTCATCAAAATATGAAACTTATCAGAAAAGTACCAAAAATTAACCCTAAGATAATTTCAATATTCTGAATCCAAAAATGAATTACATATTGAAATATAAAATTTATAAAATTTCAAATAGTGGGTATTACTATTCATAACAGCTAGTTTGATTGGTTGTGATGTGTGATAGAACTCGAAGTTTTGTACAACAAACGCTACTGTATTATTAAAGGAGAAGCGTATAATGGAAGCTTGGGGTGTTAAATTATCCTTTCCTTCAATAAATTGCATCCTCGTAATTTGAAATTTTTCTTTGAAAATAAAAGGTTTAAAATATAAAATACCTTTCTGGGAAAACCCACTTCAGAAATTAGGTTAATAAAATTTAGTTTTAATAAGATGAGAAGGGGAATGAAAAATTCACCACCAAATTATGATCTCGATTAGAAGAACATTAGTGGAAATTAGAGACACATAATTGGAGGGAAAACGTAAATATTTATAGGGAGTGATTGAGATCATCAATCACAAAAAATTGTAGAATTTTGGGTCTCAAACCCACCAATCTATGATGATTTAAAATACCATCGGTTCAACAAAATGTAAGGTATTAGGATAACACATTTTTGGTTTTAAGATGACTTAAACAAATTTTAAGAATTTATTTCTTCATTGAATAAGAGAAGAAAAAAATGTAAACTTTTCAAGTATAGTTCCATCCTTTAACTAATTTCTACCAAAAACTCATCTTTCACTTTAAAAGATAATAGAACTTAAAAATATTCTATTTATCTTGTTCGTATAGGGTTCCAAAAAAATGAATTTATAATTCATCAACCAGACCCTATAAAAAACTACATTATTCAGTCTTGGACATCATGTGGGTCAATGGTAGGTGATACACCCTTGTTGCCCTTCAGTTACGGGTTCAAGTCTCGCGGCCTTGCAGGATGCAATGGGGTGCCGCCCAACCTCTAGGTTGTCCTTTTTATATAAATCCAAAAAAAATCTCAAACTAGACTTATCCAAAATACATCTGTCAAAACTCACAGTCCAAAATTTATAGGTAAGTTAAACACAATAAAGATCCTTTTTTCCACGGAATAACATGTGAACACCTTCATCATGTATTCTTTTAAAACACAAAAACATCATGAATTACCATAAAACCTTATTGATTACATTCATGCTCCCTTATTCATTATAAAATACTGGATATACTCCTACTATCTAAAAAATTTGTAAACTCAAACAATGATGGAATATACAAATCATTAATCAGTTTTAAGGTATTCAAGAATACCCAATATAATTTATCCAAATCAATCATGTATTATTCCAAAATCACTAACTCGGTATCAAAACCAAATTATGGTTTATCTTTCTCTCAACCATATATTTTCCAAAAATTTAACCTACTATTGAGTCACTTTCCTTGGTTCCATACAATCTCAAGTCCTTAATGAAATAGTACTACAGTACAATCCTTATATATATCACATTATTCTTATAACTATAATATAGTTCATGAATCAAAAAACACAAATACAATAATTATTCAACTTCAACTGTGGTAATAGTATAAGATTGGACATGGACCCTTTTTCCTTTTCTGAGGTAAGTTTCCTTATCGCTTAAGACATTAATTTTCATAATGTCCCATCTCTCTACAATTGTAGCATTGAACATTGGTAGTGTCTTTCTTTCCTTTACAATAACCAGCTAGATAACATTTTTGTCCACATTTATAGCATACTCCTTTTCCTTTTAGACAGGCACCAGGGTGATTCCTTCTGCAATTATCACAGGGTGGAAATTAAATTCTTCCCTTCTTCCCTAATTCCTTATTTCCTTTCCCATAGTGTTCACCAGATCTATTCTTCTCTTTCTTTGATTTAAAGTCATAAGACTTAGAGAATTTCTTTTCTGTCTTGATAGCACACGAGACTATATCTTCATATGATAAGAAGGATTGTGATAGAAATGATCGATGGAGAAATGGTTTTAACCTTTCAAAGAAACGATCAATCTTAATTCTTGGGTTACATTTATAATCTGCAAAATTTCACTCTAACCTTGTCAAGTTAGACTCATACTTTGCGATATTCTTATCCTCCTTTTGCCTCAGAATCAGAAATTGTCTTTCCATATCTACTCGATGATCACAAGGAAAGTATTTTTCTAAGAAAATATCTTTGAACTCTCTCCATTCCATATTTGATACTTCATCATCTTCCTCTGTGTTTTGAATCAATGGCCACCATTGATCAGCATCTCCAGTGAGGCGGTAAACTGTCATGATAACTTTTTCCCTTTCACTACTCCCCAAGGCATGGAATATCTTCTTTAAGGAATTTATCCATTGCTCGGCCACTAATGGTTTTGAAATCCCATTGAATGTCGGTGGTTGTTGCCTGATGAAGCGATATAACATTTATCCTCCATTCTGTGGATCTGGGTGCGCCATACGGGTAAGGTTATTATTCATAACCTGAGTGAGTTGTCCTAGAATGGTGATTAGATGATCAGCACCAGTTACATCACTAGATCCACTATAATTATCTTAAGTAATAGGGAAATCCCTACATGGAGTGCATGCATTTATACGGATTCCATTCCTTCCACTAGGAACCATTTCTAAACAATGGCATAAACAAGATTAGTTTATGAATCGAAATATATAATTCCAAACATCAAAAACACTTAACATAAATTGAACAGTTTATGGATATAATCCATAATCATAAAAAAAAATTCTTTGACGAAGTATATACTCATAAATACTTCATAATGGTTTGTAAAGAAAATGAAAATTATCCTAAGCATATACCTCAGGAGTGTCGTAACCAAGAGTGCGGCAAGGCCTGTTTTCGTGCACCAGTTCCCATCTGAGTCTAGCTCAAAGCAGTGTTTTCGGGTTTTACCACTAGGTACATCTCTGCTAGAGCTGCCTCTACCTGCTCGTATTCAGACAGGGATGTATTTCTTGGAAAACTCATAAAATCTCTACAATACCAAAATTCTAGGAAGTTCTTCTATACTAATACTCAATGTCTATCTCAGGGTTATGTGTTCTAATCAGAATTTATCTAAATCTAGTTTCCAAGGTTTGTACTAAACTTCCTCTGATACCAACTATAATTCCCCGAACCCAGTTACCCATAGTTGGTGTATTATTACATAACATTGGCATGATCACAAAAGATCAAGTCCCGAAGGACCGATAAGTTCAGTAACCTTGGAAACACTAGATACATACATAAGTTCAACTTTACAGCTTGAAGAGAAATGAAACACAAATATATTTCATTAGAAACATCCAAGCCTTCTAGATTATGCCTGAAGTTCACTCATAACTAACTTCTTCATATCCTGGGAAAAATGAAACAAAAGAAAGGGGTGAGATCAAACGCTCAGTAAGGGTAATTAATACAATGGAAAATGACATAAATATTAAGCATAGGGAATAATTGAAACCACATGCCTTTACCAATAATAAACATGAATACTTTTATGGAAGGAATATGAGATGCGTAAATAATGCCATAATAAAACATAATCATGGGTGTTCTACTAATCGAATGACCACATGAACCATCAATATTATTTTCATAACGAGGGAGTGTATAATTCCAGACATTCTGAAACATTTTTTCAAGGCCTTGGACAAGACTTCTAAAAATGATTAAGGCCTCAGCCAAAACCATATATCAAATTGGGAAAGGGCCTCAGCCAATTCAAGGTCTAGTTGTCTTGTGAGACCTACCGATGCATTGAGGAGCTATAGCGGGCTCCACCCATCACTTACTATATCCAATACATCCTCAAATGAAAAGGTTTAAACATATCATAAACATTCGTATTAAAACAAGAATACGAAATGTCAATACTTTAACCATAAACCATGAATGGTATAAAAATAGCACATCCAGAGTCAAATATATCACAAAACATTCAATACAAAATGGATGTTTTTTATAATAATAAATCAAATTCAAATAAACATAAAATCCATCAAAGGATGTGGACATAGATGAAATCAAAACTATTTGAGAAAAATATCTCTTTTTTTAAATCATTTAAAATTCACATAATTATAAAATAAAACATTTATTTTGAAAAAATTCTTATAATCTTTTAAGGTAAGTTTTTATGATGTTATAATGGCGGAAAATAGCCAAACCCACCATATAAGTTAAAAAACATTCTTACCTTAAATTTGTCTAAAAGGTCAAAAAGTACCTTGTTTGGAAAATGACAGAAAGATTCATTTCAAAACACATAATGGTATAAATGAATTTAACCCATTTTCTAGTAAATAGTAAAAAAAATTGGAAATATATTTTTAAGAAACATTGATGTGGATGATAAAGGGGGTCCTAGTAGATACTTACGTAAAAACAACCTCGGATAATAAAAAGATTGTGAAATTAACCCTTACCTTGTACTTTTCCTTGGTCGAGGGTAGGTTAACCTCTTGTATAATGGTGAAATAATTGTTATTATGTTATACAAGAATCATATACATTAATATGATATCATATATGATCTTTTAACATTTCTTTGTTAATAATATCTTAGTATTATCATCGTTTCAGGTGTTAACTTACTCGTTTTCTTTTATATGTTTTGTTACATAATCCATGTTTTTTATGGATAGGTTGTATCTTATTCATATCCATAATGATATCAAGTTCTTAAAAATTATTTTTAATCATCAAATGAGAATTATACTTGAATGGATATGATGGGGAATAAATCTCATCGCGTTCGTGGAGACGGTAGTCCGTACGTACGCACGAGCGACAATATCATTATTTTGATATTAAAATAATATATAATTGGATGTTATATCATATATACAGAATCATTATCATGTTATATATAATATTTACATAAATTAAACATCATTATCATACCCATCCAAACAATAATGTTTTGAATAACAATTACACCACGATGTGGAGACGGTAAGTTGTACGTACGCACGTATGGTGACATGTCATTAAAAGGATCGATAGAATACTGAATATGGTAGTACCATATTTATAATAACATCATTGTATATAGAAGATACTATATTTATTATTCTATAATAAAAATAACAAAGAAAGAAGAAGTGGAAGCAGAAAGGATTTTCAAAGAGGGTGGTGAAATCGTTACCTCTTCTTCAGGTTCTTCCTTTTGATTTGATCAAAAGGGCTCCTTATGTTGTCTTTATGATCAAACTAAGGCCTCTAGGTTTAAAGGAGAGAATTTGGTAGGATATTTGGTTAGATTTTGGCTGAGCCAAAAGGCTTTTAAGGTGTGAATTAGAGGGAAGGGGAGTTCCCTTTTATAAGAGGGGTGAGGTGCACCTTAGGAAAAACTTAAAATATAATTTTATAATAAATTCATATACGGTTTATAATAGCTCCAAACTGATTTATTTTTAGGTTAAGGTGGGGATGGGTCGAAAAAAACTCAACCAATAGGTTTCAGAAAGGTTTGGGTCACTTTATTAATCTTATATTTTAGTTTTAACTCTCAGTTAATTAGTTTGACATTTATCATGTCTCTTTGTATTTTTATATTATATAGTTAATAAACTTACTATATACTTCTATGTGACCCCCAAGTGGTCCATTAATGATAAACCTATCATTATATATTTCATTTGGATGAAACATAGATTTTTAGGAATAGAATATCAATTAATAATATAATATGTTTTTTTTAAACTCTTTTATGTCAATTTTGACACAATTTAATAATTTATTTTTTTAAGTCTTAAAAACTTTATTAATTCGAACAAAATTCATTTAAGCAATACTAACATGTCATATTAACCAATACAATTCGTGGATGTCATCAAAACGTTCAAATTATATTTATTTTAACATTTTTAATACCAATTATTTGATTCTTTCATTAATAAGGAAAATACTGCATCCTTATTGTGTCATAAATAAATATGATTATTCAATGTCTAAAAATTATAAATAAAATTCCATTATGTAGGAAATATTTTTATCTTTATAATTAATATTTATAGTCTAAAATATAACATATATAACCCTATGTAAAAATTGTTTTTCTAAAAGATATATGCTTATGTCATTTTTGAATTTACTTTAACTTAATTAATATAAAGTGTCATTATCACTTACAAGTGGCTTAATGGGGACCCAAAATCGACCCAAAGATGCACATGGTTTGATATGTATCATCCAATAGGGTTAGGACACGTTTTAGGGTAATTTAATGTTATTATAATATTATTTTTTACCCTTATTTACTGGATTTACCCTTTAACCATGGTAAATAAAATATTTACTGAAATAATTAGTAAAAATGTCTAAAAAAAGTTACCTATTTACAAAATTTGGACCTCCTGATTATAAATATGGAATACATTTTTCTAAATTCAAAACAAAGAAGTGGCGGAAACTAATTTAAAATTAATTCTCGTTGTCTCAACAAAAAATGTGTTTTTAAGAAATAATAACTATCAAAATATTGACACTTGTTTATGTCCGGTTTAAATGTGAAATTATGTCCAATGACCAACATTGGATTAAATGGTAAAAATAAATTCAAAATATAGTTTATAACCACTCAAATTCTTAATATATCACTATTAATTATTTCGACTAAAAAATATGTTTTTAATTAAAATTTATTAATTTTCACTATTTATCAAAATATGAAACTTATTAGAAAAGTACCAAAAATTCACCCTAAGCTAATTTAGATATTCCGAATCCAAAAATTAAGTCCATATTGAAAGATAAAATTTATAAAATTTCAAAAAGTGGGTATTATTATTCATAACGGCTAGTTTGATTGGTTGTGGTGTGTGTTAGAACTCGAAGTATTGTACAACACACGCTACTGTATTATTCAAGGAGAAGCGTACCATGGATGCTTGGGGTGTTACAATTTTCACCCATTATATATTTATAAGAATACATATATGTTCCACAAGATCATAAATAATTCATCATTTCATAGCTTGTTAAAATAATGGTTTTTTATAAAAAAAAATTCATGCTATAACCCTTAGAAAATAAATGGGTTTCATAAACATTTCATTATAGCATAACCCATGGAAAAGAAATAGGTTTCATAAACATTTTATAATAATAAAAATAATCCATCTAGAAAAATAATAAATATGGCATCCTTCGATAACATCACCACTCAATTAAATTTTAAATAATGTTTTATTTTCATTTATGAATAGAAATACCATTAAAATAGCATTGAAACTATCTTGAGAAAAAATAACATTTCCTTTTTGAAGTCACTTTTTTGTTAAAAAGTGAATAATTATAAAGGAATAAATTTTATTTTAAAATAAACTTATAAAATAAGATTTAAAGGATATATTGTTCTTGATAGTGAGAAAATATGTTCATGCTGTATAATTTAATAAAACCTTTTGTCTATATTTTTCAGAAAAGTCATTAAGAACCTTGTTTGGAAAACGAAAAGAAAATTCCATTAAATCCATTTTATAAAAATATTAAAATGGGTAGAAATGAATTTATAAAATAATAGGAGAATATTCAAAACATTTTTTGAAACATTTTTTTAAAAATAATTATATGGAAGAAAAAGGTTCCATAGAGGTGTGTTAAAAATAAATAAATCCAAATATTTATGAGATTGTGAAATAAAACTCTAATCACTTCCGTAAATTTAAATTCGTAATCCCCAGGAAATAAATAACATTCATTAATCTTTAAATACCAAGAATATAAATAGATTCATGACATGACATATCAAAGGGTGAAGTATATACAACATAAAATAAATAAGTAGTGAATATGGAATATCTATCATAGATGTAAAAGTGAAATGAGAAATATTTACATCGAGTTCTCATTACATTTAAGGATCTATAACCTCATTTATAATAAATATAAATTTACTATACTTATATACTATAGTAATTTTAATAATTATAATATCATATGTGATCCGTTTATAACATTTTCACACACCATTTTATCAATAATTCCTTATTAAATTTCTTATTTCTAGGTGTTAATTGTATCGTTTATCATGAGTATTTTGGTTCATTAGTTCTGTTAAATATATAAATATATATATATATTGATTCAGTAAAATATATAATATTAGTTATTATATAAATATCATATATATTCATTAAATAAACATTTATAAAATGTTATAGATAGAAAATTTAATTACACTATCCATGGAGATGACAGGTCATACGTACGCATCAATGTTGTTTTCATTTTTGACAGATGGAATGAAAGAAAGGTAAATGTTAATTAAAATTCTTAAGATCATTATTATATCATATATATAATATATATTGATCAAATCCATCCTCACTACCATCCAATTAAAATATAAATGAAAAATGAGTCATATCACATTGTGGGGGTGGCAGTCCACACGTGCACACAAGCAACATTATCATTTACCAAAGGATTGGATGGTAAGTAGGTAGATATAATATTATCATTAAAGAAGTGTCATTTTTTATATAAATAAGATTTATAAATATTTATACCACCCAAAAAATATGGTGATGAAAATTGAATTTTATCTCTATGTGGAGAAGGTATGCCATATGTAGGCACAAGTGATACTTTAACTTCTCACTTGATGTGAATGAGAGTGTATAATTTTGTTTTAATAATAATAAAAAAAACATTATAATAGTTATAATACTGATTTCATTATTTTATGATAATTACCATAGATTTAGATGAGGTAAATAATTTTATAAAATAAAGTGACTGATTAAGTCGATTACCTCTTCTATGAAAAGACTCTTTTCGATTTCCTATAAATGGCTCTAGGGTTGGTCTTTTGGGAAGATCATCACCTTTATAGTATTAATAGAGATTTTTAGAAGACAAATTATTAGATTTTGGTCAATAAAAAAGGTTAAATGTGGTGGAAAGAAGTGATGGAGGAGGTTCCCTTTTATGATTGAGGTGAGGGGAACTTCAATAATTTCTCAAATGATTATGTTATAATAAATTCATTCTCAATAAAAATTCCACCAAATAGATATTTATTTGAAGATAAGGTAGTTTAGTGTTTTAATACCATCAACCTAAATAATTCAGACATGTTTTTTTTCATTTTGACCTTATCATTTTGATTAACCCTTGGTTAAGCCATTGTAATTTCTCTATAGTAACACCTTTTTCAATATTAAAGGGTTGTAATGATAACTTATAATGGGAAAATTGACAAATAAATGGACAATTTTTGAAATGGTATAAAATATAATATCAAAATTATATTATTTAAATATTATTATTATTTTAAAATAAATAAATGAAATATTATTTAGATAAATATCATTATTTTCAATTTCTTCAATTTTAATTTAATTTAACATTAAATACCTCAAGGAAAATTTAAAACTGTAAAATAATTCTTTCATACCTCCATAATATGTCATATATATCTATAAAATTCACAAGATAAACTAATTAATTCAAATTATATCACTTTTAATATTTTTAGTATCATTTATTATATTTTTTATTAAATGGATAAATATTGTATCAATGTTGCATAAGTAATTAAGGACATTATAAGATCAATAAAAATTAAAAATAAATTTAAATCTTGAAAATAATTTTACTAACCACAAAATAGAAACTTATATTCATTTATAACTAGATTTTTCACTACGAGTAAACATAAGATATATTTAAAGTATATATACATATATATTAGGTGTTTTGGGGTTCAATTATATCAAATATACACACACCTCACAGACGGGCAGGAAAAGAAGGCCCATAAGAAATTGCTATTTTGTAACTTGATTTGGTTTAAATAATATACAATTATTTTTCATATAAAAGTGACAATTAAGCTACTAAATTTCAATACTAAGGTGTTAAGGTATAAATTAACCTGATTTAATAATAATTATGATAAAAAATAATTTCCTTATCACTTATAATTAATCTGGATTAACCGATTTTACCCATTAACATGGTGAAAATTTTTAACATGGTTTCTATTCATATAAACAAATAATAAAATTGTTCTATTTTTAGAATTTTAGCCTCATGAATCTAAATATATAATTCATTTTATCTAAGTCGTTTCCTATAAATGGAATAAATTAAATTTAATGTATGTTCACAAAATGAGATGGAGACTAATATTTACAAAAAAAAACATTTTTTAAGCATTGAAATTTATTTATTCTTATCCTATGACTATAAGAATATTTTTTTAATATTTAAAAATAAATTCAAGTAAATGTATATAAATTTAATTAAAATCATTAACCAATAGTTATTAGTTTTTTAAAATAAAAATACATTTCTTGCATAAAAAATTTATTAATAGAAAAAAATCATTTTTATTTTCAAATAATTTTTTTTTTAAAATTGTAATCTTTTGATTACTAATTAATTCATATTATAATTTTTGAGACCATATATTTTTTCATTATTTATTTATTACTATTCAAACCCACAAATATAATGTCTAAATGATAAAGGAAAAATAATATTTTAATAAATAAAAATGATTCTAATTTATATATTTACAACTGAGACTCGCAATCATCCATGCTTGAGGATTTAATCAACATTTTCAAGGTCAAGATAGTCTATAATGACCTCTCCATAAATTTGTTCTTAAAAATAAATGGTTTTCGTATTACCATTATTGAAAGTTGTATCTATATGAACATAAAATATTAGTAAATATTTCTTTTAAAATATTGGGTTAATGGTACTCTCTGAAGTATTTTTGATTGATTGGTTTATCCTTTATAATGTTCCAGTTTTATAATCTATTTCCCCTTCATTTTCTCTATATGTAATAACATTCATTAGTTTGTGAATTTTTTCACAAATTGTTAAATTATTAACATAAATGATAAAATTTGAAAGGACATACGTCATTGTCGACAATTATTTTTAAATATCAAATAGAATTTACATGAAAGTCCCCATTACATGTTTGGCCATGTGAACATGTGGATCATAATAAGGAATATGTATCTAATCTCTCATCTCATGAGAAACATGAATCCACACACTCACATGATATTTTAGAAGTTATTTTTTGGGATATCTCCTTGTATATTGTACATTCCACCCCACACAAAAAAGGCTATGTGTGGGTTTTAGTGGAGATAAATCATAACCAATTTCAACCTTTTTAATGTTAATACAAGACTAATATCAGTATCTACATAATTAAAATTTTATAGAAACATTTATATAATGATTACACATGATTCCCATAATATTTGTGTGTTTTCATCTCCAAGTATTCCATCATTATTTACACAAGCCTCATTCAATATCACATGGAAATTACCTACAGGGGTGGATATTTATGTAGTGGTTTTTGTTGTATTTTTTCTTATATTTGATTAATTCCCATAACATTTTCTTACAAATTAGGCTACTAATTAATTTTTTCCCCTAGAAAATTTATTTTTGAAAAGATATTTTACACTTTCTTGTCTTTATCCCCTTTTTCATTAATTTTCTCAAAATATGTCTTAGTTGAACTCTAATACCCACTCCTTTAACATGATCATATTATTTTGGACACTTAAAGGATACTGAAATTAGTTATTCAATGATTAAATTCAATGATGATTCTTATATATAAAATGGATAATGAATTTAGAAAAATAAGCAGTCATTATTATGTAATACCAATTTAAATCATAACAAACTTTTATTCTGTCATACTTAAATATGATTCCCATACTCTATATGTCTTTTCAACTACTGGTATTCTTCCTTTTTTTGTATGATACTCCTTCTATATCACATGATATGGGATTGAAGTGGATTAAAATTCTGATTAATAAATCTATATATGACCAAAGGGACATAATTATGTTTTTATTCTATTCCATATAAAATTATTATAGTGTATTTAGAATACATACAATTTTATTCAAGAGAAGTGTACCCCATATTGATTTATGGTAATGGTATATTGGTTTTTTTCATGCTATTTGTTTTTAGAACTCATTTGTTCTTTCACAAATTAATAATTCTAATTCAAAGTGATTAATACACATATTTCCATGTAAAGTGTTACCAATAACAATATAACTGAAATGATTCATCCCCAAGATAAAAAATAAATGTATTCCATGTTTCTTGGTTTATAATGTGTATATATCACTATGGTGGGTGTAGATTTATCTCCATTTAGAGCCTCTGAGATGATGCTTTTTAAGAATTATCCGGAATATCTATAATCTATTCCATCAACCATTAATAAACAAAATTATACAAAATTCATCTAGAATAAATTTCATTTCCAAGGGATAATGAAGAGTGAAACAATGTTTATTTATTTTTTTTAATAAAATATCAAAATAATTTCATAATATTACTCTAATATCTTCAAACATTAGTGTATCCAACCTTTACACAAGATCATTCCATGTGTCTACATCAATTAACAGATGCATTTGAGTGTGGAACCCAATGTAACTAATGAAAATGGACTTGTTGTGGTTAATAGGGTGGCCATGTTCATTTCATGTAAACTCAAATTTTATACATTTTTTTATTGCATTGATAATTTTTTTTAAGATTATAATGTTGTGACCCTTCTATTTTTTTCTTCAACAAATGTTATTCACCTTCTACCATTTTCTTTGTTTCAACATTTTCAAAATTTTGTTCCTTAGGATTGGTACTATCAGCATGGGGATAAGATTATTATTCCTATACATTGGGAGTATCAACATGTTGAGAAACTTGTTGTTCCTTGTGATTGGGTTCATAAATATGTGGATAATTCATTATCTATATAATTGGTTTAACATTTAATTTATATTACATAAATGAAGTAGCGAGAAAATAATACTACAAGGTAAAATAATGTATACTAAAAATTAACTTGATTATTGAACCATATATTTTTTATTTAAATTCTTAAGGGATTTGACTCCTTTATTGAGTCTCTAAATCATTTCATTTTGGTCTCCTATGACATAAAATACCCAATCTATATTGGGAACTCCAAGAAATGATTAGATGTCCAAATTAAAGTGTCATCCTTAGTTGAATTGACATATAACCCTTATTGATTTTGATCGATAACAAAACAATTGGCCAATTTTTTGGAAAGATATGGGGTATAAAATACATGTGATTTATTTTATTCCATTATAAATGATTAATTCTTATAGCATTTTACTGAAATCAAATTTAATGAATCCTAATTTATAAATTTAAACTTCAGCACCTTTATCTACCCATTTACATTGAAAGGCACTTGGAATTTTTTATTGTACAACTCCTATACTTGTTTGATGATTCCAAATTCTAACATATTCATATAAATTTAAGTCCCTAGTTGTAACTCCCCGACCCCAGCTACCCAGAGTCGGTGCATTACTTCGTAACATTGGCATGATCACAAAAGATCAAGTCTCGAAAGACCGATTAGTTTAGTATCCTTGGAAACAATAGATACATTCATAAATCTTACGTTACATCATAAAGTAAAACAAAACTACAACATCTTCTCTTCATATCCCCTTATATTATCCCTGCAGTTCATTCATAATATACTTCTTCACATCCTGGAAAAAATTAAAACATTGAAAGGGGTGAGCTCAGATGCTCAGTAAGGATACCAATATAGCGGAAGCTTTCCTAAATAAACATTAACATTTAAGGCAATGTATAACTAAAACAAAAGCCTTTTAAACTTGAACTTTAGCGTAATATGGAAAAAGTAAACTGAAATAATGCCATTTACTTACTCACATGGATATTCTACTGGTCGAATAATCACATGCAATATCAATAACCACTTTCATAATTATGGAATGCATAATTCTAGACTATCATAACCACGTAGTCAAGGCCTTGTGCCAAGACCACAAATAAGATTTTGTCAAGGCTTCGTGCCAAGACACTAGTTTGTCTCATGAGACCTACCGATTCATCGAGGAGCTATATCGGGCTCCACCTTTCACTTATTAAGTCCAATGCATTCCTCATATGAACAGTTTTAAACATATCATAAGCTCTAACATAATCGTATCACATAAAACATGCATAAAAGAAAGCATAACATTTCCACATTTCAATCACAAGATATAAATACAACACATTGATATAATAAAAACACTTTCAAAACCATTTTCAATACCAAAATAAAAGAAAAGTAAAACATGTTATTTATTTTTCTTTTAAAAAAAACGTATGGCTTGTAGAGGAAGCCGAAACTCAAATAATGGTCATGGCGGCAGAGAACTCGTTGTTGCCGCATATGTACGGAAATAAAAACATTCCCATTTTTTCATTTAGTAAAACGCTTCATATAAAAAAGATTCCTTTTGAATAAACGTAAAAGTCAAAGGGGTTTATACACTGTATAAAGGAAAGTTGTGTATAAAACCAAATATGCCTCAATGAAAGGAGATTGAGAAGAATTCCTTAAAAAGATCATTTTTAAAATAAAATAGATCTATTATGTGTATTCACTATAGGTACACATAAATAAAGTAAAAATACAAAATATGACATAATAATATCATGACATAATTTGAAAGTAGGAGATTAACCCAAAGAATGGAAATTGGGTTAAGAAATTCCCTTACCTTGTGTCCAACTTGATTCGACCATTCTTTAACCTCTTTAATAATAAACTAGAGTTAATATCTACCATTTTCAATTTAATTATCCTTTTTATATCACTTATTACAATGTTATGAACATTATGTAATTATTTAAGTTAATAACGGTCGTTTTGTCGATTTTTGGTACTTGAGTCAACAATAAACTTCTTATAATTACAAGTTGTTTATGTGGTAGAATATCCATTATCTCCAGAATTATATTCATGATTTAGATGTCATATATATAATATATATCCAGTATATACATTCATTCATAATATTACGTAACATTTAGAGTTAACAAATGAAATGCACCGTTCATGGAGACGGTAAGCCGTACGTACGCATGAACGCTACTTTCATTTCTATTTCGTATTTAATGGAATGAAATCATAATTATATAAACGTATAATATATTTCCAGTATAATATCATATATAATATCATTTACTCCATCCTTTATACATCCCACATATGGCATTAACGATTCACATCACTTTGAGGGGGCGGTAGTCCGCACTTCCTAAAATAAAATTATTGCGTTTACCCATAATGGAAATCATAAAGTATTCCATAAATGAGAAATACAGAATAATAAGGAAAACATAAACATATTATATATCATATATAAATATAGTGACATCTTAATGGCCACCTTTGAAGGTGTTATATGAGTGTTGAACAATCATCCTTTCGTAAGGCAGAAATTCGCCATCCACAGAAACAGTATGTTCTTTAACAATTAGATGTAGGTGTGTCTCAGTGTATCTCGAATCCTTCTTATAACAACATCCTTGTATATTGAGGATACTTTTTTTGTTATAAAATAAATTAATAAAAAGATTTTATGGGGTTGGAGAAGAAAAATAAAACAAAATAACATAAGAGAAGACATTACCTTAAAATCGGGTAACTCTATTGATTTGAGCCAAAAGGCTTACTTGGGAAGAATTATGCCCAAAGTGAGGCTTCTAGGAGTAAGGGAGGGAAGTTTGGAGAGTATTTGGGCAGAGTTTGGCCGAGCCAAAAGGCTTTGAAAGTGTGAGTAAGGTGGTAGATGTGGGGGCCTTTTGTAAGTGGAGAGGAGGGGCACTCTTGGAAAGTAAAGAAAAGTCACTTTATTTTAAGATGGTATTCGGATTTAAGAGGTACCACATTGATATAATTCTAGGATAAGGTGATAAGGGTTCTAAATCCACCCATCCAATAGGTTTTGGACATGTTTAGGTCTTAGATATTATAATATATTTCAATTTAATTTAAATCGTTAAATAATGAGGTCATCGCTGCATCATCATGATGTCATAAATAATTTAATTTATTTAATGTCTAAAAATTATAAAAAAAATACTATGATGTAGGAAATCTTTGTGCCTTTCCAATGACTATTTAAAGTCAAAAATATGACTTGTATAACCCCATGTAAAAATTGTTTTAGTGAAACATTTCATGTTTGTGTCATTTTTTACTTTAACATTAAATAAAAGGTATTTATGTCATTTTCCAACTAAAGTGGCTCCATGGGGTCCCCAAGTTGACCCATGGATTGTCTTGGTCGGACATGGCACATCCAATGAGAGTAGGACATGTGTCAATCTCATCTCATATTATTAAAACATTATTTTTACCTTAAACTACACTAATTACCTCTAATCGCGATTAAGAACTTAAAAGTTACTATTCACCAAAAATTATTTTAATCTCATTGAACCATATTTTACTTCTTAATGACAACCATGTATGTCGGATTTTTGAAATTCAAAACACAGAAGTGGTAAAATTTCATTTAAACAAAAAATCAGTTTTTATAAGTACCACTTAGTGGTTTCACTATTCATCAAAAATTGATGTTTTTTCAGAAAAATCCCAAAAATTCACCCTAAGTTATATTTGATATTCCGATTTCAAAAATTATGTCTATTTTAAAAAATTCCAAACATATAAGTTTCATTAATTAATTTTATAATTAATTCACACTGTCACAACAAATAGCATGTTTTTAAGAAACAATTTATATCAAAAGATTGACAATTGTTCATGCCCAATTTCAATGTTAAATTAATTCTAATGAACACCATTTGATAAAATGGTAAAAATATATTCTAATTATACTTTAAAAACACTCAATAGTATAATTTATCACTATAAATTATTTTGATTAAAAAGTTGTTTTTAAGTATTTTTCACTATTCATAAAAAATTTGAAGTTCTCAGAAAATTACAAAAAATACAACATAGGCTAATTTCGATATTACGAATACAAAAATGAAGTCCATTTTGAAATTTAAAATTTCTATAAATTTAAAAAGTTTTTATTACTATTCATAATGGCTACTTTGATTAGTCGCGGTGTGTTAGAATTCAAAGTTGCGTACAACACACACTACTGTATTATTCAAAGAGAAGTGTACCGTGGAAGCTTGGGGTGTTACATTCTCCCCTCCTTCAAATAATTTTGTCCTCGAAATTTCATATAATATCACTTTATAAAAAGACTCGGGTGATTCTTCATCGTAAGCTCCTCGGGTTCCCACGTTGCCTCCTCCATCTTATGGTTTCTCCATAGAACTTTTACCAGACGATTCGTCCGATTTCTCAGCACTTGTTCTCTTGTATCAAGAATCCTGACGGGCTCTTCACAATAAGACAGATCGGGTTCCAGTTCTAATTTCTCATAGGTGAGTACATGTGTTGGGTCAGGCATGTATTTTCTCAATAGTGATACGTGGAATACATCATGAACTTTGGAGAGACTTGGCGGCATTTCCAAATGGTAAGCTACAGCCCCAATTCGTTCTAGAATTTCGAAGGGCCCGATGTACCTGGGACTCAATTTACCCTTCTTACCGAAACGTATAACTCCCTTCCATGGAGATACCTTCAAGAAAACATGATCTCCTACCAGAAATTCCAAATCCTTCCTTCGGTTGTCGGCATAGCTCTTCTGCCTACTTTGAGCTGCTTTGATGTGGTTTTGGATTACTTTCACCTTTTCCATCATTTCCTCCACCAGTTCTGGGCCTATAAGTTTTCTTTCACCAACGTCATCCCAACAGGTTGGTGTGCGACATCTCTTTCCGTATAACGCTTCATATGGTGCCATATGAATACTTGAATGGAAGCTATTGTTATAAGAAAATTCTACGAGAGGTAAATATTGATCCCACATTCCTTGAAAGTCAAGTGAGCGTGATCTCAACATGTCTTCTAAGGTTTGAATAGTTCTTTCTGATAGTCCATCTGTTTCAGGGTGGTAAGAAGTTCTCAAACGAAGTTCAGTATCCAAGTCCTTCTAAAGACTTTTCCAGAATCTTGATGTAAAACGGGGATCACAATCCGAGATAATCGACAGGGGTACTCCATAAAGTCTTACAAATTCATTAATATATAGTCTTTATAGACATTCATGTGGTAGATCTTCCCTTATAGCAAGAAAATGTGCTGACTTCGTGAGACGATCAACAATGACCCATATTGCATCATTTCTTCTAGGAGTCTTTGGTAGTCCCATGACCAAATCCATCGTAATATTATCCCATTTCCACTCAGGTATGGGTAGGGGTTGCAATACTCCACCAGGCTGTTGCCTTCTATCTTTCACTTGTTGGAAAACCATACATCTTGACACAAAATCGGCAATCTCCCTTTTTATGTTGTTCCACCAAAAATTTCCCTTTAAATCTCTATACATTTTAGTGCTCCCAGGGTGTATAGAGAAATTGGGACTATGAGCATCATCCAACTATTCCCTCTTTAAGTCAGGTATATCGGGAACACAAAGTCTCCACCCAAATTTCAAAATTCCATCTTCATAAACAAAGTCACTCAACCGCCCATCATTCACAGCTTTAATCTTCTTTTTCAACACTTTATCATTGGCCTGAGAACACTTTATCCATTCTAGTAAAGATGGTTTGGCAATCATTTGAAATTTTTTTGATGTTTCACCCACCATGGTGATTCCCATATCCATCTTTACTAGATCCATGAAAATATGATCCCTTTCCACTCTCATCATGTTTAAAACTCCATGATCTTTTCTACTCAAAGCATCTGCAACCTTATTTGCCTTCCCTGGGTGGTAGTGTATCGTGCAATCATAATCCTTGAGTAGTTCAAGCCATCACCTTCGCCTCATGTTGATTTCTTTTTGTGAGAAAATATATTTCAAACTCTTGTGATTGGTATATATCTCACATTTTTCACCATAGAGATAATGTCTCCATATCTTCAAGGCAAAGATTACAGCAGCTATGTAACGCCCCGACCCCAGCTAACCAGAGCCGGTGCATTACTTCATAACATTGGCATGATCACAAAAGATCAAGTCTCGAAAGACCGATTAGTTTAGTAGCCTTGGAAACACTAGATACATTCATAAATGTTACATTACATCACAAAGTGAAAAACTATAATAACATAGTCTCCATAGTCCATACTTCTATCCTCTTCGGACTATCCCTGCAGGTCATTCATAAAATACTTCTTCACATCCTAGAAAATATTAAAACATTGAAAGGGGTGAGCTCAGATGCTCAGTAAGGATAACAATATTGCGGAAGCTTTCATAAATAAACATAAAAATTTAAGGCAATGTATAACTAAAACAAAAGCCTTTTAAACTTGAAAATCAACATAATATGGAAAAAGTAAAATGAGATAATGCCATTCACTTCTTCACAAGGATATGCTACTGGTCGAATAATCACATGCAATATCAATAACCACTTTCATAATGATGGAATGCATAATGCCAGACTATCATAACCACATAGCCAAGGCCTCGTGCCAAGACTACAAATAAGATTTTGTCAAGGCCTTGTGCCAAGACACTAGTTTGTCTCATGAGACTTGCCGATGCATCGAGGAGCTATAGTGGGCTCCACCCGTCACTTATTAAGTCCAATGCATTCTTCATATGAATAGGTTTAAACATATCATAAACCATAACATAATCGTATCACATAAAACATGCACAAAGGAAACATAACATTTCCACATTTCAATCACAAGATATCAATACAACACATTGATATAATAAAAACGCTTTCAAAACCATTTTCAATACCAAAATAAAAGAAAAGTATAACATGGTATTTATTTTTCATTAAAAAAAGTATGGCTTGCAGAGGAAGCCGAAACTCAAATAATGGTCACGGCGGAGGAGAGGTCGTTGTCACCACATATATACGGAAAGAAAAACATTCCCGTTTTGTCATTTAGTAAAACGCTTTGTATAAAAAAAGATTCCTTTTGAATAAACGTAAAAGTCAAAGGGGTTTATACACCGTATAAAAGAAAGTTGTGTATAAAACCAAATATGCCTCAATGAAAAGAGATTGAGACGAAGTCCTTAAAAAGATCATTTTTAAAATAAAATAGATCTATTATGTTTATTCACTATAGGTACACATAAATAAAGTAAAAATACAAAATAGGACATAATAATATCATGACATAATTTGAAAGTAGGAGATTAACCCAAAGAATGGTAATTGGGTTAAGAAGTTCCCTTACCTTGCGTCTTGTCCTGACTCGACCGTTATTTAATCTCCTGAATAATAAACTAGAGTTAATATATACCTTATTAAGAACCATTTTCAATTTCATTATCCTTATTATATCACTTATTACAATGATATGAACATTATGTAATTATTTAAGTTAATAACGGTTGTTTTGTCGATCTTTGGTACTTGAGTCAACAATAAACTTCTTATAATTACAAGTTGTTTATGTGGTAGAATATCCATTATCTACATAATTATATTCATGATTTAGATGTCATATATATCTTATATATCCATTATATGCATTCATTCATAATATTACGTAACATTTAGAGGTAAGAAATGAAATGCACCGTTCATGGAGACGGTAAGCCGTACGTACGCATGAACGCTACTTTCATTTCAATTTCCTATTTAATGGAACGAAATCATAATTATATAAATGTATCATATAATTCCAGTATAATATAGTGTATAATACCATTTACTCCATCCTTTATACATCCCACATATGGCATTAACGATTCAAATCACTTTGAGGGGGCGGTAGTCCGCACTTCCTAAAATGAAATTATCGCGTTTTACCCATAATGGAAATAATAAAGTATGCCATAAATGAGAAATACAGAAGCATAAGTAAAACATAAACATATTATATATCATATATAAAAATAGTGACATCTTAATGGCCACCTTTAAAGGTGTTATATGAGTGTTGAACAATCATCGTTTCGTGAGGCAGAAATTCGCCATCCACAGAAACCGTATGTTCTTTAACCATTAGATATAGGTGTGTGTAAGTGTAGCTCTAATACGTATTATAACAACATACTAGTATATTTAGGATACTGGTGTTGTTACAAAAGAAATGAATAAAAAGAGTTTAGGGGGTTGGAGAAGAAAAATAAAAAAACAACATTAGAGAAGACATTACCTCAAAATCGGGTAACTCTTTTTGATTTGAGCCAAAGGCTTCCTTGAGAAGAGTTATGCCCAAAGTGAGGCTTCTAGGAGTAAGAGGCTGAAGTTGGGAGAGTATTTGGGTAGAGGTTGGCCGGGCCAAATGGCTTGAAAGTGTGAATGGGGTGGGAGAGGTGGGGGCCTTTTATAAGTGGAGAGGAGGGGCTCTTTTGGAAAGATTGAAATGTTACATTATTATACAATTATTTTCGGATTCTAAAGGTCCAACACTTATATAATCCGTGGCTAAGGTGATAAGGGTTCTAAATCTACCCATCCAATAGGCTTTGGACAAGTTTAAGCCTTGGATTTTGCATTATCTTCTCATTTTATTTAAATCGTTAAATAATGAGGTCATCGCTTCATCATAATGATGTCATAAATAATTTAATTTATTTAATGTCTAAAAATTATAAAAAAAATACTATGATGTAGAAAATCTTTGTATCTTTCTAATGAATATTTATAATCAAAATTTGGACTTGTGTAACCCCACTTAAAAACTGTTTTAGTAAAACAACTCATGTTTGTGTCAATTTAATTTTAACATTAAAGAAATATATATTAATGTCATTTTCCAACCAAAGTGGCTCCATGGGGTCCCCAAGTTTACCCATGGGTTGTCTTGGTCGTCCATGACTCATCCAATAGGAGTAGGACAAGTGTCAAGCTCATATCATATTATTAAAACATTTTTTCCCTTAAACTACATTAATTACCTCTAATCGCGATTAAGAACTTAAAAGTTACTATTCACCAAAAACTTATTTTAATCTCATTGAACCACATTTTACTTCTTAATGACAACCATGTATGTCGGATTTTTGAAAATCAAATCACAGAAGTGGTAATATTTCATTTAAACGTAAAATCAGTTATTTAACTACCACTTAGTGGTTTCACTATTCATCAAAAATTGAAGTTTTTCAGAACAATGCCTAAATTTCACCCTAAGCTATAATTGATATTCCGAATTCAAAAATGATGTCTATTTTAAAAAATTCCAAACATATAAGTTGCATTAATTAATTTTATAATTAATTCCCGTTGTCACAACAAATAGCGTGTTTTTAAGAAACAATTTATATCAAAAGATTGGCAATTGTTTATGTCCAATTTCATTGTTAAATTAATTCTAATGAACACCATTGGATAAAATGGTAAAAATATATTCTAATTATACTTTAATTCCACTAAATAGTATAATTTATCACAATAAATTATTTTGATTAAAAAAGTTGTTTTAAGTATTTTTCACTATTCATAAAAATTTTGAAGTTCTCAGAAAATTACAAAAAATTCAACATAGGATAATTTCAATATTAGGAATACAAAAATGAATTCCATTTTGAAATATAAAATTTCTATAATTTTAAAAAGTGGTTATTACTATTCATAATGGCTACTTTGATTAGTCGCGGTGTTTTAGAACTCGAAGTTGCGTACAATGCAAGCTATTGCATTATTGAATGAGAAACGTATCGTGGAAGCTCAGGGTGTTACATTCTCCCCTCCTTCAATAAATTGCGTCTTCGCAATTTGAAATTTTTCTTTGAAAATAAAAAGGTTGAAAAGAGAAAATACCTTTGTGGAAAACCCACATCGGAAATAAGGTTAATAAAATTTAGTCTTAATAAGAGGGAAATGGAAAAAAGAAAGTCACCACCAAATTATGATCTCGATAAGGAGAACATTAGTGGCAATTAGAGACATATAATTGGAGGAAAAACGTAAATATTTGTTGGGAGTGATTGAGGTCATCAATCACAATCAACTGTCAAATTGATGGCCTCAAAGCCTTCAATCTATGTTGATTTAAAATATCATCAGTTCAATATGACATAAGGTATTAGGATAACACATTTTTTTGTTTTAATATCCCTTTACTAAAGTTTAAGAATTAATTTATTCATTGAATAAGAGATAGTTATATATATTTTTATGCTTGACAATTAGAGTTTCAACCTTCAACTCATCTTTCACTCAAAAAGATAATAGAACTCAAAAATATTATACTTATCCTAATTGTATAAGGTTCCAAATGTTAACACATACCATTTAGATTAGTAAAATTATTTTGTAATAACCAGGGACTTCCTGTAGGCTAGTGGTAGGAATTAAAGGCTTGTCGCACTATGATTGTGGGTTCGATTCCTGCAGCTTTGTCCGATGCGACGGGTTCTGCCCCACCCTGCAGGTTGTCCTTTTCCTAAAACTATAGTATTATAATATTCCAAAAATAATCTTCAGAAATGCTTTAACCTTAAACAATACTATCCAAAGATCAACTTAATCCACTCCAACCTTTATAGTTATCCAAAATACCTCTGTCCAGACTTTCTCTAAAAGGTCTCTTAATTCCAAAATCAATTTATCAGATTCCCCAAACAAAGTAAAGTTTCTCTTATTGTCACATACTAAAAATATAATTACCTTCATCATATTAAAACCTTACTGAAATCAACAAGTACTGCAGTACAATCCTTATATATATATCACATTATTCTAATAACCAAAATATAATCCATGAGTCCAAAAGCACCAATACATTAGTTATTCTGCTTCAACTGTAGTAACAGCATAAGATTTTCCTTGATACCTTGGCCTTTTCTGAGGTAAGTTTCCCAGACGCTTAGGACATTCATTTGCATAATGCCCCATTTCCCTACAATTGTAGCATTCAAAATTGATAGACTCTTTCTTTCCCTTGCAATCACGAGCCTGGTGACCCTTTTCTCCACATTTATAACAAACTCCCATTCCTTTTAGGCATGTACCAGGGTGATTCTTCCCACAATTATCACATAATGGAAAATCCTTCATTCCCTTTTTCCCTTTATCTGTCTCTTGTTCCACCGTTCTCTTCTTCTCTTGCTTTACTTTGTTGTCATAAGACTTAGAAAATTCCTTTTCTGTCTTGATAGCACACGAGACAATATCTTCGTATGATGAGAAGGATTGTGATACTAAAGCTCGACGGAGAAATGGTTTTAACCCATCAAAGAAATGATCAATCTTACCTCTTGGGTTACGTATATAATCCGCAGCATACCTCGCTAACCTTGTAAAGTTGGCCTCATACTTTGCGACATTCTCATCCTCCTTTTGTCTCAGACTCAAAAATTGTCTTTCCATATTAGCTCTATAGTCTCAAGGAAAGTATTTTTCTAAGAACAACTCTTTGAACTCCCTCCATTCCATATTCGAAACGTCATCATCTTCCTTTGTGTTTTGAATCAGCGACCACCACTGATCGGCATCTCCAGTGAGGTGGTAAACTGCCATGACAACCTTCTCCCTTTCGCTACTCCCCAAGGCATGGAATATTTTCTCTAAGGAGTTTATCCATTGCTCAGCTACTAACGGATTTGTACTCCCATTGAACGTTGGTGTTTGTTGCCTCATGAATCGATCTAACATTGATCCTCCACGTTGCGGATTAGGGTGCTCCATACGAGTAAGGTTATTATTCATAACCTGAGTGAGTTGTCCCAGTATGGTAATAAGTTGATCAGCACCAGTTGTATCTCCAGCTCCACAATAATTATCTTGAGTAGGAGGGCAATCCCTACATGAAGTGCTTGCATTGATACGGTTTCCATTCCTTCCACTAGGCGCCATTTCTAAACAATGGAATAAACTATATTAGTTTATAAATAAAAATACATAATTCCATACTTGTAAGATACTTAACATAAATTGAACTATTTATGGATATAATCCATAAAAATGTTTTCTTTGAGGAAGTATATACTCATAACCCTTCATAGTGGTTTATAAAGAAAATGAGAATTATCCAAAGCATATCCCCCGGGAGTGTCGTAACCAAGAGTGCATCAAGGCCCGTTGTCGTGCACCAGTTCCCGTTCGAGTCTAGCTCAAAGCGGTGTTTTCAGGTTTTACCCCTAGGTACATTTGTGCCAGAGCCGCCTCTACTTGCTCGTATCTAGACAGGGATGTATTGCTCTGAAAACTCACAAAATCTCTAAAATAACAAAATTCTAGGAAGTTCTTATATACTAATCCTCAAAGTCTATCTTTGGGCTATGTGCTCTAATCAGAGTTTATCTAAATCTAGCTTCCAAGGTTATTACTAAAATTCCTCTAATACCAACTGTAACGCCCCGACCACAGCTACCCAGAGCCAGTGCATTACTTCGTAACATTGGCATGATCACAAAAGATCAAGTCTCGAAAGACTGATTAGTTTAGTAGCCTTGGAAACACTAGATACATTCATAAATGTTACATTACATCACAAAGTGAAAAACTATAATAACATAGTCTCCATAGTCCACACTTCTATCCTCTTCGGACTATCCCTGCAGGTCATTCATAAAATATTTCTTCACATCCTAGAAAATATTAAAACATTGAAAGGGGTGAGCTCAGATGCTCAGTAAGGATAACAATATTGCGGAAGCTTTCATAAATAAACATAAAAATTTAAGGCAATGTATAACTAAAACAAAAGCCTTTTAAACTTTAACATCAACATAATATGGAAAAAGTAAAATGAGATAATGCCATTCACTTATTCACATGGATATTCTACTGGTCGAATAATCACATGCAATATCAATAACCACTTTCATAATGATGGAATGCATAATGCCAGACTATCATAACCATATAGACAAGGCCTCGTGCCAAGACTACAAATAAGATTTTGTCAAGGCCTTGTCCCAAGACACTAGTTTGTCTCATGAGACCTGCCGATGCATCGAGGAGCTATAGCGGGCTCCACCCGTCACTTATTATGTCCAATGCATTCCTCATATGAATAGGTTTAAACATATCATAAACCATAACATAATCGTATCACATAAAACATGCATAAAGGAAAAATAAAATTTCCACATTTCAATCACAAGATATCAATACAACACATTGATATAATAAAAACGCTTTCAAAACCATTTTCAATACCAAAATAAAAGAAAAGTATAACATGGTATTTATTTTTCATTAAAAAAAGTATGGCTTGTAGAGGAAGCCGAAACTCAAATAATGGTCACGGCGGAGGAGAGGTCGTTGTCACTGCATATGTACGGAAAGAAAAACACTCCCTTTTTGTCGTTTAGTAAAATGCTTCGTATAAAAAAGATTCCTTTTGAATAAACGTAAAAGTCAAAGGGGTTTATACACCGTATAAAAGAAAGTTGTGTATAAAACCAAATATGCCTCAATGAAAGGAGATTGAGACGAAGTCCTTAAAAAGATTATTTTTAAAATAAAATAGATCTATTATGTTTATTCACTATAGGTACACATAAATAAAGTAAAAATACAAAAAAGGACATAATAATATCATGACATAATTTGAAAGTAGGAGATTAACCCAAAGAATGGTAATTGGGTTAAGATGTTCCCTTACATTGCGTCTTGTCCTGACTCGACCGTTCTTTAATCTCCTGAATAATAAACTAGAGTTAATATATACCTTATTAAGAACCATTTTCAATTTCATTATCCTTATTATATCACTTATTACAATGATATGAACATTATGTAATTATTTAAGTTAATAACGGTTGTTTTCTCGATCTTTGGTACTTGAGTCAACAATAAACTTCTTATAATTACAAGTTGTTTATGTGGTAGAATATCCATTATCTCCAGAATTATATTCATGATTTAGATGTCATATATATCTTATATATCCAGTATATACATTCATTCATAATATTACGTAACATTTAGAGGTAAGAAATGAAATGCACCGTTCATGGAGACGGTAAGCTGTACGTACGCATGAACGCTACTTTCATTTCAATTTCATATTTAATGGAACGAAATCATAATGATATAAATGTATAATATAATTCCAGTATAATATAGTGTATAATATCATTTACTCCATCCTTTATACATCCCACATATGGCATTAACGATTCAAATCACTTTGAGGGGGCGGTAGTCCGCACTTCCTAAAATGAAATTATCGCGTTTTACCCATAATGGAAATCATAAAGTATGCCATAAATGAGAAATACAGAAGCATAAGTAAAACATAAACATATTATATATCATATATAAAAATAGTGACATCTTAATGGCCACCTTTGAAGGTGTTATATGAGTGTTGAACAATCATCGTTTCGTGAGGCAGAAATTCGCCATCCACAGAAACCGTATGTTCTTTAACCATTAGATGTAGGTGTGTGTAAGTGTAGCTATAATACTTCTTATAACAACATCCTAGTATATTGAGGATACTGGTGTTGTTACAAAAGAAATGAATAAAAAGAGTTTAGGGGGTTGGAGAAGAAAAATAAAACAAAACAACATTAGAGAAGACATTACCTGAAAATCGGGTAACTCTTTTTGATTTGAGCCAAAGGCTTCCTTGAAAAGAGTTCTGCCCAAAGTGAGGCTTCTAGGAGTAAGAGGGGGAATTTGGGAGAGTATTTGGGTAGAGTTTGGCCGAACCAAATGGCTTGAAAGTGTTAATGAGGTGGGAGAGGTGGGGGCCTTTTATAAGTGGAGAGGAGGGGCTCTTTTGGAAAGATTGAAATGTTACATTATTATACAATGCTTTTCGGATTCTAAAGGTCCCAAACTTATATAATTCGTGGATAAGGTGATAAGGGTTCTAAATATACCCATACAATAGGCTTTGGACAAGTGTAAGCCTTGGATTTTGCATTATATTCTCATTTTATTTAAATCGTTAAATAATGAGGTCATCGCTGCATCATAATGATGTCATAAATAATTTAATTTATTTAATGTCTAAAAATTATAAAAAAAATACTATGATGTAGGCAATCTTTTTATCTTTCTAATTAATCTTTATAATCAAAATTTGGACTTGTGTAACCCCACTTAAAAACTTTTTTTGTAAAACAACTCATGTTTGTGTCAATTTAATTTTAACATTAAATAAATATATATTAATGTCATTTTCCAACCAAAGTGGCTCCATGGGGTCCCCAAGTTGACCCATGGGTTTTCTTGGTCGGCCATGACTCATACAATAGGAGTAGGACAAGTTTCAAGCTCATATCATATTATTAAAACATTGTTTTTACCTTAAACTACATTAATTACCTCTAATCGCGATTAAAAACTTAAAAGTTACTATTCACCAAAAAATTATTTTAATCTCATTGAACCACATTTTACATCTTAATGACAAACATGTATGTCGGATTTTTGAAAATCAAATCACAGAAGTGGTAATATTTCATTTAAACGAAAAATCAGTTATTTAACTACCACTTAGTGGTTTCACTATTCATCAAAAATTGATGTTTTTCAGAACAATGCCAAAATTTTACCCTAAGCTATAATTGATATTCCAAATTCAAAAATGATGTCTATTTTAAAAAATTCCAAACATATAAGTTGCATTAATTAATTTTATAATTAATTCCCGCTGTCCCAACAAATAGCGTGTTTTTAAGAAACAATTTATATCAAAAGATTGGCAATTGTTTATGTCCAATTTCAATGTTAAATTAATTCTAATGACCACCATTGGATGAAATGGTAAAAATATATTCTAATTATACTTTAAGGCCACTAAATAGTATAATTGATCACAATAAATTATTTTGATTAAAAAAGTTGTTTTAAGTATTTTTCACTATTCATAAAAATTTTGAAGTTCTCAGAAAATTACAAAAAATTCAACATAGGCTAATTTCAATATTAGGAATACAAAAATGAATTCCATTTTGAAATATAAAATTTCTATAATTTTAAAAAGTGGTTATTACTATTCATAACGGATACTTTGATTAGTCGCGGTGTTTTAGAACTCGAAGTTGCGTACAATGCAAGCTATTGCATTATTGAATGAGAAGCGTATCGTGGAAGCTCAGGGTGTTACAAGCTAACTCGAGATCATGAGTAGGATAGTTCTGCTCATGAATTTTCAGTTGTCGTGATGCATATGCAATAACCCTATCGTTCTGCATAAGAACACAACCAAGTCCTTTCATGGATGCATCACTATTAATAACGAACCTATCATTCCCTGATGGTAGGGTCAATATAGGATCATTGACTAATCTTCTCTTCAGTTCTTCAAAACATTCTTCACACTCTTTTGTCCAGAAAATTTAACCCCTTTACGTGTGAGCTTCGTCAATGGGTTAGCCAATCGGGCAAAATTCTGGACAAAACGTCAATAATAACCTCCCAAACCAATAAAGTTGCATACCTCAGTTATACTCGTCGGTGCTGGCCATTCTTGGATTGCCTTGGTCTTAGAAGGATCAACAGAAATTCCATCCTTAGACACAATGTGGCCAAGAAAATAAATCTCCTGAAGCCAGAATTCACACTTGCTAAACATCCCATATAATTCATGCCTCCTAAGAGTCTTCAAAATAATACGCAATTGATTTTCATGATCTTCGTAGCTTTTGGAGTACACCAAGATTTCATCAACAAATACCACCACAAAATCATCTAGATATTCCTTGAAAACTCTATTCACCAGATCCATGAATACAGAGGGTGCATTAGTCAATCCAAAAGGCATTACTGTAAACTCATAATGCTTGTACCTTGTTCGAAATGCTGTCTTCGGAATATCTTCCTTCTTCACGCACAACTGATGGTATCCCGATCGAAGGTCAATCTTTGAAAAGTATTGAGCTCTATGCAATTGGTCAAATAAATCATCAATGCGAGGTAGGGGATACTTGTTCTTTATTGTTATAGCATTGATCTCCCTGTAGTCAACGCACAACCTCATAGATCCATCTTTCTTCTTAACAAAAAGGACAGGGGCTCCCCATGGAGAAACACTAGGGAGAATAAATCCCTTATTACTCAATTCCTCTAGTTGTTTCTTTAGTTCAACTAATTACACAGTGGCCATCCTATAAGGGGTCTTTGATATGGGCCTCGATCCATGAATTAAATCAATGGAAAACTCAACTTCTCGTTCTAGAGGATGGCCAGGTAAATCTTCCAGAAACACATCTACATATTCTTTCACAATAGGTACATCCTCTATTTGAACATTCCTTTCCTCGCTATTAGTAATTTCATTCTCTTCCTCCCCAATAATTGAACTTAGTTGAGCCACTGGGGGTGGATCTAAATAAGAATTAGTTGGTGACAATTCTGCTCTAAAAATAAGGTGTTCCTTATCATCATCATCAAAAATCATAACCTCCTTCTTCTTACAATAAATCTTTGCATCATAGTCCAAAATCCAATCCATACTGAGGATTATATCAAACTCAATCATAGGTATGACAATGAGATCAGCGGATAAAGAACAGTTATGTGCTCTAATGGGGACTGATTCACAAAACTTTGTTCCAATAATACTTCCCTTAGGAGTTTTGACTGACAATTCTCTTGTTAAATCAAACTGGAAATATCTAATTTTCTTAGCAAACTGGGAAGATATGAAACAATGTGATGATCCAGAATCAAATAATGCATTTGCTAAACTTGAGGAAACCATTAAATTACCTTCCACCACGTCTTTTGAAGCTTCAAACTCAGCAGTAGTGATAGCATAATCTTGGCCTTGATCCCTTGGCTTCTTTTGAGGTAAGTTCCCCTGACGCTTAGGACATTCATTTGCATAATGCCCCATTTCCCTACAATTGTAGCAGTAAACATTGATAGCCTTTTTCTTTCCCTTGCAATCACACTCCTGGTGACCTTTTCTCCACATTTATAATAAAATCCCATTCCTTTTAGGCAAGTACCGGGGTGATTCCTCCCACAATTATCACATAATGGAAAATCCTTCTTTCCCTTTTTCCCTTTATCCTTCTCTTGTTCCAACGTTCTCTTCTTCTCTTTCTTTACTTTATTTTCATAAGACTTAGAGAATTCCTTTTCTGTCTTGATAGCACACGATACTATATCTTCGTATGTTGAGAAACATTGTGATACTAAAGCTCGATGGAGAAATGCTTTTAACCCATCAAAGAAACGATCAATCTTACTTCTTGGGTTATGTATATAATCTGTAGCATGTCTCCCTAACCTTGTAAATTTGGCCTCATACTTTGCAACATTCTCATCCTCCTTTTGTCTCAGACTCAGAAATTGCTTTTCCATATCTGCTCGATGGTCATGTGGAAAGTATTTTTCTAAGAAAATTTCCTTAAACTCCCTCCATTCCATACATGATACTTCTTCATCTTCCTTTGTGTTTTGAATCAGTGACCACCATTGATCGGCATCTCCAGTGAGGCAGTAAACTGCCATGATAACCTTTTCCCTTTCACTACTCCCCAAGGCGTGGAATATTTTATCTAAAGAGTTTATCCATTGCTCAGCTACTAATGGATTTGTACCCCCATTAAATGTTGGTGGTTGTTGCCTCATGAAGCAGTATAACATTGATCCTCCACGTTGTGGATCAGGGTGACCCATACGAGTAAGGTTATTATTCATAACTTGAGTGAGTTGTCCCAGTATGGTAATAAGTTGATCAGCACCAGTTGTATCTCCATATCCACAATAATTATCTTGAGCAGGAGGTCAATCCCTACACGGAGTGCGTGCATTAATACGTTTTCCATTCCTTCCAATAGTCGCCATTTCTATACAATGGTATAAACTAGATTAGTTTATGAATCAAAATACAAAATTCCATACTTATGAAATACTTAACATAAATTGAACTATTTATGGATATAATCCATAATTATAAAAATGTTTTCTTTGAGGAAGTATATACTCATAACCCTTCATAGTGGGTTGTAAAGAAAACGAGAATTATCCTAACCATATCCCCCAGGAGTGTCGTAACCAAGAGTGCATCAAGGCCCATTGTCGTCCACCAGTTCCCATTTGAGTCTAGCTCAAAGCGGTGTTTTCAGGTTTTACCCCTAGGTACATCTGTGCCAGACCAGCCTCTACCTGCTCGTATCCAGACAAGGATGTATTGCTCAGAAAACTCACAAAATCTCTATAATACCAAAATTCTAGGAAGTTCTTCTATACTAATCCTCAAAGTCTATCTTCAGGATATGTGCTCTAATCAGAGTTTATCTAAATATAGCTTCCAAGGTTAGTACTAAATTGCATCTGATACCAACTGTAACACCCCGACCCCAGCTACCCAGAATCAGTGCATTACTTCATAACATTGGCATGATCACAAAATATCAATTCTTGAAAGACCGATTAGTTTAGTAGCCTTGGAAACACTAGATACATTCATAAGTCTTACATTACATCATAAATTAAAACAAAACTACAACATCTCCTCTTCATATCCCCTTATATTATCCCTGCAGGTCATTTATAATATACTTCTTCACATCATGGAAAAAATTAAAACATTGAAAGGGGTGAGCTCAGATGCTCAGTAAGGATAACAATATAGCGGAAGCTTTCCTAAATAAACATTAAAATTTAAGACAATGTATAACTAAAACAAAAGCCTTTTAAACTTGAACTTTAGCATAATATGTAAAAAGTAAACTGAAATAATGTCATTTACTTACTCACATGGATATTCTACTGGTCGAATTATCACATGCAATATCAATAACCACTTTCATAATGATGGAATGCATAATGCAAGACTATCATAACCACGTAGTCAAGGCCTCGTGCTAAGACTACAAATAAGATTTTGTCAAGGCCTCGTGCCAAGACACTAGTTTGTCTCATGAGAGCTACTGATGCATCGAGGAGCTATAACGGGCTCCACCCGTCACTTATTAAGTCCAATGCATTCCTCATATGAACAGGTTTAAACATATCATAAACCATAACATAATCGTATCACATAAAACATGCATAAAGGAAACATAATATTTCCACATTTCAATCACAAGTTATCAATACAACACATTGATATAATAAAAACACTTTCAAAGCCATTTTCAATACCAAAATAAAAGAAAATTAAAACATGGTATTTATTTTTCTTTTAAAAAGGTATGGCTTGTAGAGGAAGCCGAAACTCAAATAATGGTCACGGCGGCAGAGAAGTCATTGTTGCCACATATGTACAGAAAGAATAACATTCCCTTTTTGTCATTTAGTAAAATTCTTCATATAAAAAATATTCCTTTTGAATAAACATAAAAGTCAAAGGGGTTTATACACTGTATAAAAGAAAGTTGTGTATAAAACCAAATATGCCTCAATGAAAGGAGATTGAGACGAATTCCTTAAAAAGATCATTTTTATGATAAAATAGATCTATTATGTGTATTCACTATAGGTACAAATAAATAAAGTAAAAATACAAAATAGGACATAATAATATCATGACATAATTTGAAAGTAGGAGATTAACCCAAAGAATGGAAATTGGGTTATGAAATTCCCTTACCTTGTGTCCGACTTGATTTGACCGTTCTTTAACCTCATGAATAATAAAATAGAGTTAATATCTACCAATTTCAATTTCATTATCCTTTTTATATCACTTATTACAATGTTATGAACATTATGTAATTATTTAAGTTAATAACGGTCGTTTTGTCGATTTTTGGTACTTGAGTCAGCAATAAACTTCTTATAATTACAAGTTGTTTATGTGGTAGAATATCCATTATCTCCAGAATTATATTCATGATTTAGATGTCATATATATCATATATATCCAGTATATACATTCATTCATAATATTACGTAACATTTAGAGGTAAGAAATGAAATGCACCGTTCATGGAGACGGTAGGCCGTACGTACGCATGAACGCTACTTTCATTTCTATTTCGTATTTAATGGAATGAAATCATAATTATATAAAGTTATAATATAGTTACAGTATAATATCATATATAATATCATTTACTCCATCCTTTATACATCCCACATATGGCATTAACGATTCACATCACTTTGAGGGGGTCGTAGTCCGCACTTCCTAAAATGAAATTATCGTGTTTACCCATAATGGAAATCATAAAGTAAGCCATAAATGGGAAATACAGAAGCATAAGGAAAACATAAACATATTATATATCATATATAAATATAGTTACATCTTAATGGCCACCTTTGAAGGTTTTATCTGAGTGCTGAACAATCATCCTTTCGTGAGGCAGAAATTCGCCATCCACAGAAACTGTATGTTCTTTAACCATTAGATGTAGGTGTGTGTAAGTGTATCTCGAATACTTCTTGTAAAAACATCCTAGTATATTGATTATACTGGTTTTGTTACAAAATAAATGAATAAAAAGAGTTTATGGTGTTGGAGAAGCAAAATAAAACAAAATAACATAAGAGAAGACATTACCTTAAAATTGGGTAACTCTTTTGATTTGAGCCAAAGGATTCCTTGGGAAGAATTCTGCCCAAAGTGAGGCTTCTAGGAGTAAGGGAGGGAAGTTGAGAGAGTATTTGGGTAGAGGTTGGCCGAGCCAAAAGGCTTTGAAAGTGTGAGTAAGGTGGTAGAGGTGGGGGCCTTTTATAAGTGGAGAGGAGGGGCACTCTTGGAAAGTAAAGAAAAGTCACTTTATTTTAAGATGGTATTCAGATTTAAGAGGTCCCACATTGATATAATTTGAGTATAAGGTGATAAGGGTTCTAAATCCACCCATCCAATAGTTTTTGGACATGTTTAGGTCTTAGATATTACATTATCTTTCCATTTTATTTAAATCGTTGAATAATGAGGTCATCGCTGCATCATCATGATGTCATAAATAATTTAATTTATTTATTGTATAAAAATTATAAAAAAAATACTATGATGTAGGAAATCTTTTTATATTTCCAATTACTATTTATAGTCAAAAATATGACTTGTATTACCCCATGTAAAAATTGTTTTAGTAAAACATTTCATGTTTGTGTCATTTTTTACTTTAACATTAAATAAAAGGTATTTATGACATTTTCCAACTAATGTGGCACCATGGGGTCCCCAAGTTGACCCATTGATTGTCTTGGTCAGCCATGGAACATACAATGAGGGTAGGACATGTGTCAAGCTCATTTTATATTATTAAAACATTATTTTTACCTTAAACTACACTAATTACCTCTAATCGCGATTAAGAACTTAAAAGTTACTATTCACCAAAAATTATTTTAATCTCATTAAACCACATTTTACTTATTAATGACAACCATGTATGTTGGATTTTTGAAATTCAAAACACGGAAGGGGTAAAATTTCATTTAAACGAAAAATCAGTTTTTATAAGTACCACTTAGTGGTTTCACTATTCATCAAAAATTGAAGTTTTTCAAAAAAATCCCAAAAATTCATCCTAAGCTATATTTGATATTCTGATTTCAAAAATGATGTATATTTTACAAAATTCCAAACATATAAGTTGCATTAATTAATTTTATAATTAATTCCCGCTGTCACAACAAATAGAGTGTTTTTAAGAAACAATTTATATCAAAAGATTGACAATTGTTCACGCCCAATTTCAATGTTAAATTAATTCTAATGAACGCCATTGGATAAAATGGTAAAAATATATTCTAATTATACTTTAAAACCACTCAATAGTATAATTTATCACCATAAATTATTTTGATTAAAAAATTTGGTTTTAAGTATTTTTCACTATTCATAAAAAATTTGAAGTTCTCAGAAAATTACAAAAAATTCAACATAGGCTAATTTTGGATATTATGAATAAAGAAATGAAGTCCATTTTGAAATATAAAATTTCTATAAATTTAAAAAGTGGTTATTACTATTCATAACGGCTACTTTGATTAGTCACGGTGTGTTAGAATTCGAAGTTGCGTACAACACATGTTACTGTGTTATTCAAAGAGAAGTGTACTGTGGAAGCTTGGGGTGTTACACTAGTAATAGATAAGTGAATAAGTTTTTCAAGAAGAGCAGTCCCACTATTTTTATTGTATTTTTTCGTCATGGTCCTTTTTATAGAATGTATAATATTAATTTCATAACCATTATAAGATAATACATGCACACTTATTCCACTTTTTTTCCATCTATGTCCTTCAAAAATTTAATTGATATTTGTAGTATAAGTCTTAAAATATTATCTCAAAACTATCCAATGAACCATTTATTATGTGTATTTGATATTTATATTTCATCCCATGATTTATTCAAATTCCCAGATATTACTTTGTGGTTTTCAACATTTGGTGATATCTATAAACTATTATATAAAATGTAATGTTGATCTAGATCCCACTATGTAATGTAAAATAAAACAACATATATTCTAGAAATTCCTTCACCAAAATGTACACTACTATGATGATATTTTTGTAAACCATTTCTCAGCGCATCATAAATATATTCGATACAGAATTTAATGACTTCATTAGCAATATATCTCATTAAAATAAAACAACCAATATTACTTAAAATTTTGACACACCCTTTCAAAATATTTATATACTATTCAATTAGATACATCAACCTATACTGTAGAGTAACACATAGGATAATATCTCAAACCATGTTAACCATCATATTAAAGAATTATGGTGGGCTGAATATTTATAATTCTAATAATATGACTGCAATTTCCTTTTCTATATTTGGAATTTTTTGCATCTTTATTACATTAAAAATTTTATCTTTAAAAATAAAATATATATATTAATGTATGAAATAAATTTTTTGGTAAAATTTAATGTAAAGTTATAGGCATTAAGTTATTCATCATAGCATGACAGTTATGTTATTTAGAGACATTTAACATTAAATAAATCGTTTACATGATATTTCATATATTTTATAAATGCCTCTATGAAACCTTTATATAATTTAGGAATTTAAAAATTTTATATCTCTTTTACCTAGAAATAGTATAAGCAGCTAGAGGACGAAAATCTTATATTTCAACATTCATTGGTTCCAACTCTTCCTGTATCCTCATGTCAATCATGTCCAATCTATCCAAAATTCCATCCATTATTTGTGTGCATTTAGTGACATGAAAATAACACTATCACATATAATTTTTCCTATATGAATGATATCAAGTAAATATATAAAAAAAAAATTCCAGTTCAGTAATTCAAAAAAAAAATCTATTTCAAATTGGTTTTTGTAAATTTTTTTCATAAAAGGATTACCAAAATCGGTGGCCATATCTTTTTTATTATATAAAATTTGATCACCTTTTAGTAGATATGGTATTTTAAATAATTATAAATTCACAATGAATGATATAATCCAAGATTAGTATTTATTTCCCCATGGTAGAAATTTATGATATCCTAGAAACAAATACTTTGAGGAATGTTTCATCATAACTGAGTGTGTACCTTATTCAAAAATTATACACCCATGGACTCTTTTAATTCTATATACTTAAAAAATTATAAATATGAAATACATTTATCACTGTCTACATTATGAAACATAATGTGAAATCTTTATTTCTATAAGAATCATACAACATAACACCTCATTCCCACATTAATTTTAGATACAAAATTTTTTATTTTCACTTCATGAATAACTATGGTGGAAATTTATAATTTATGAACATAACTATCTATTTACTATGAGTGTAACTTAGTGAAACAAAAGGAATCACTCAATATATAAATAGTAAAAAAAGGTTCCTCATCACATTTTCAAATTAAGAGTACCCATGATCAATTTTATTCTATTGAGGAGAGTCTACTAAGTGATGATGTTTCCTATATTAATTTCATGTATATCCATGCCACATCAATTAGATTTCAGTCACCTCACTTCCATATAGCTGTATAATCTTAAGAATAATTGTAAACTAGCATAAAAAATTCAAAGGATTATATTCATCTTTATTGTTTCCAGTTGCACCACACATTGGGATATTTTTATCTCATTCGCATTCTTCATGAAATATTATAAAATCATTTATAAAATAATGTATTATTTCAGAGGTCATACACATTTAACAAAGTATTCATTCAGAATCATATCTTTCACAACTGATCATTGTCTTCTATAAGTATATCATTCAAGAGAGTTAAGTAGTTCATAAAATCCATTGTCACTCCATCCATTACTGGGTTTTTCATAATACTTCTTCAGTATGGATGAAAATGTTGTATATTCAGTACAACCATCCTAAAATAGATTATTTTTCACATCTCTTTAAATTCTAAAATAGTTTCATAAAATCAAAAAGGTTGTTTTCAACTATCATTATCATTTACTAAATAAAATATTCATTATTAGTCAGACATGTAATCATTTCCTCAATATGATCTTCCTCATTATTCACAACTATAATCATATTAGATGATCCATAAAATGTAGGGTTATTCAAATCACTAGTAACATTCAGTGTTTCCCTATGTTTAGTCCAACATTTATAACTATGATCATTCTATGACAAATCAAGTGTTATTCCAACTCCTCTAGACTAATAATACATGAATAATAACAGTTAAACAAAGGGAAATAGTTTAGGAAGGTTCATATTCATAATCATTTGATAACTTGATGAACTCTTTAACGTCGTCTATAGGTCAAAGTGGGAAGGAAAATTGCATGAGGGTGATCTTATTTTTGTTTTTAAATAAAAAAATCAATGTTACAAAACATATTTTAATGTAAGAAAGAAAATGATATAATAAAATAAAATCTTAGCATAAATAATAATAAAGTAATAATTTTAGAGTGATGTGGAATGTAAAGTGTAAAAATTAAATGGATAGAGGACATTTATTAACAAAGTGAGAAAATAATACCTAAAGGTACCCCGATGTCTCCTCCCTAAGATAATAACTATGAGGTTTAATATATTAAGCCACTTTGCTTTAATAGGAACCAAGAATCTAAAAAAATGGTTTAAACAGAAACCAAGAACCTAAAAAACCTTGATTTTAATAGAATAGCATGAACTTGAACACCTTTGTTTTAATGGGGAACCAAAAACCAAAAATTTTATTGTGAATGGATAACATATAACTAAAAAATAAATAGAAAAATAAATAGATGTATTTTATAACTGAAATTCCTTTCTAATGCATTATTATTAATCATTATTGAAATACTTAGAACAACATAGAATTGGAGAGAGTAAAGGAGATAAAACAATAAATATCTCTCAAAATAGAAGAGAGAAACTCAATATTTAAATATAATTGTAAACAAAATTGAAAAAAGAAAAGAAATTAAAATAAATAAACCATCTCCTAAAAGGATAGCACAAATGAGATAAAGGGATTATATCCAAAAAATAAAGAGACAAATAAAAGTTCAAAATAATTGAAAATGAATAGAGAAAGAATATTCAAAACTAATTAAAAAATAAATTTTGAAAATGATTTGAGAAATAAATTTTGAAGAATAACATTTTATAAATATGTGTACCAATAATTGTGAATTTTTTTAAAAACATTTAATTTCCATAACTCCCCAAATAAATTAATAATTTTAGATTGAGAGTTGAAAGTTATAAGATGAAAGAAAATAGGAAAAAATCAAAATAAGGGAAAATCTAAAAAGATATATGATCATCTTTTGAGAAATTAATCACATATGGGAGAAGATATTTAGAAAATAGATTCAATTGAGAATATAAAATAAAAAAATAACCAAAAACCTTTTTTGATGAAGATCAAGGTAGATATCCAAGTCTTATCTAGTAATGAAATAGAAATACACCCCTTAACTTTAATCATAGAACATTAATATCAAGACGTATAGAGTTTAGAAATAACCTCAAGTGGAAAAAACAATTTTTTTAAAAACAATCCACCATTTGATATATCAATCAGGTTCAATGGAATATCCTTACAAGATATCAAAATAAAATTCCTTTTTATACCCATATTTTGTGTCTAACAGTGTGAACTAATAAACATTGGGAAGGTGAAAGAATTTTTGGTCTAATGATATTATCTTAAAGGGATTTGGGAAACCAAATTTTCTAGAATATTAATTTCCTTTAATGTTTTGAGAAGAAAATAAAATTATTTTTGTTTTAGCATATCTTGAATTTTTAAAATTACCTTCATTTATTAAATGAATATATTTTAGACAATAATTGTAAAATTTTACTTGATAAATAAATTTCATAAAATAAACTTTTTTTAAATGAAGTTTCATTAATTATGGAATAACCTAAACCCTGATTATTTCTTTAAATTCATTGAGAATGAGGGTTAGTATTAAGATATTTTTAAACAAGGGTTAATTTTGAAAGAGTAGTTTGGAGATCCTTCATTTCAGATTTAAAAACATCAACATCAGGATTATTTTTTAATTTTAACATCAAATCGTCATTTTCCTTTAAAATAAGACCATTTTCATTAGATATAAGAATTTTATCATTAAGAACGCATTTATATTTCTTTGAATGATTTTCATATTTTGAAATAATTTTTTGTCAAAAATTATAATTTGCATTTTCTGAATAAGAGGAGAAAGAAAAAGGGGATTTTGTGGTAAATATTTAATAATTTAAATTTATACTTACCTCAACATCATCCGTGAGATATTTCAGACATGAGTTACTATAGGATAATAATTTTAAGGAATCATCTCTATCACTCCAAGTTGATACTTTTAGAGACTTATTAGCTTTTTTATTATATTTATAATTTATTTCAATGGATAATTAAGCATGATTTGATTGATGAAATTATCTTTCAAAACATTAATTTGATCTTTCATTTTGGAATATTTATTTATCTTTAATCACCATCAATTTTGGAAGAGTATTCATTGATCATATTAAATTTTATTTTCTCTTTTAGTTCCATTTCTTCCATGGATTTGTTTATGCCTTTATAAGATACATATAAAAATATCAAAAAATTCATGTGTTATTTTTAATAATGAAATATGCTTGAATTTATTTAAATTTATGACAAAATATAAAATATTAATTGATTTTATACCAAGTTAAATAAGAAAAATTTATTCCAGATTCAAATTTTCCTCTGAAATACTTCAAAGTTTATGTCCTTTCAAAATAATTATATAAATATAATATCCAATCAATCTATGAAAATTATACATGAAATTTTTCCAATAATTATAATTATTAACATAAGAAAACAAAGCACAATACAAGGAGTGTCCTTCAGGACCACCATAGTTTTTTGAAAATTCCATTTTAAAAATATTTCTTTTTTTGAAAAATAGGTTAAATATTATGAAAGTAATTTTTTTTAAAGAAATAAAAAACCAAGTAGTTAAAAATATCAAAACTCCTTTGATACTAAATATAGGTTAGATTGGGATTGTAAAATGGAAAACAGGGATTAATTTCATTTTAAAAATAAAAGAAAATAAAATGATCAATTCAATAAAAGATATAATGGTACACGCAAGAAATTAACATAACAAAAGTTAAGGATGGGAGAAACAATAAAAAGGCAGTAATTTGAAAGTGATGCAGAATGTAAAGTGTGGAAACAGAATGGACATAGAAAATTTCTAAAATAATTTTGGAAATAGTACCCGAATATATCCATACATCTCCTCCCCAAGAGAATTATCATGAGGATGAATATATTAAACCCATTGTTTTTAATGGGAACTAATAAACCAAAAAACATTGGTTTTAATGGGATATAAGAACCACAGAAACCTTTCTTTAAAAAATATCCAGAATGCAAATCCCTTGGTTTGATCAGAGAACAAAAACCCTAAAAACATTATTTGAACGAATAAATATGAACCAAATAAAAAGGGGTAAATATAAATATATTAATTTCATAATATAAATCCATTACAATTCATAATCTTCAATTCCACTTGAAAATTTTAGAATAATATAGAAATATAGATACTAAAGGATAAGAAGCAAGAGCCACAGGGCCTTACAAAATAGGTTCAATTGGAGGAGAGAGTAAGAGGAATAATAAGATAGAAAAATAATGTGTATGGAACTTAGGATGGATTCATTGAATAAAACTCACATCTTGATTTAGTGCCTTGATCTCATCAAATGATGTTCTCTTTGAGATTCACCTTTGGAAAAGGATGAGGTTATTTGATCTTTGGAGATCATGATATATTATGAATCTATTGAAGATGGAAGATTGTTTCAATATATTCACACAACATTTGGATGAAGTTTCATCCCTCCCAAAGCTTCGATAAATCGAATCGATAGGGTATTGTGGTCCAAAGAATTGATCCAAGGAAATTAAGACTCAAAGCGTACACTTTTGGGATATAATAAATTCCACCTCGAACTAGCCTATATGATTCCAATGGATACTTAATGGCCTCAATCAGGTATCTGGTGGGTGGATTGACAGAACTATCAATCTATCAACTACCAATGACTGTTCATTGGCCTCTTTTAAAAAGTTGGTGGGCCTTGTCATAATTTCTTAGTTATGTCGTATATTATCGGCTATCTGGTAGCACTACACTATTTATCGAGTATTGAACTATATCACAAGACTTAGAAAATCCCCTTTGAACCTATTTTGAATCCATATTTCGATCTTATGCCTTCCTTACATTTTCACTAAAAGTCATTATACAGTTTGAAAGTAGGTAGAAACTAATTAAAATGTTTTTATCAATAAAAAAATTATGACGAATGTCAATGCCATCTTTATAAATCATTTTCATAAAATTATAATCTATCCATTTTATATTCATATCCATCATATTCTAATCAGTAATATTCATATTAAAATCCAAAATAATTTCATAGAAGGTTTGATCTTATAATCTGAAAAGGTTATTCGTTATATATACACACATATAGTCATCATATTTTTTATATAATATCATTACAACAAAAACTTGTTATAACATATAAAAGATAAAAGTTATTTTAATTTAAAGTATTATGACACTTATATTTTCATGAAAAAAATTCATGTATCATAAATCATTGTCATTTTTTAAATATTTCATCAAGGAAGATAGTAATATAATCATTAAGAATTGAGATCTCCATCACCAAACAGTTTGCTTTAGAAAAGGTCATCAAGGTCACATATGTCATTGGGGGTCTCCTTGAATATATATATATATATATATATATATAATTTATAGGATTTCATGTTTACATATGATTTGGTGTATATTTATTTTCCATGTGTAGAACTTCATTATATATGAATATTATTTTTTCTAGAGCATAATCCCAAATTAATATTATAAGATAAAACATAAATCATCATTGGCCAAAACATGTTTAAGAATATTTTTTCCTTTTCTTACACCATTATATTATGGTATTTACAAAATACTAGGTTATGATACAATACTACATCCCCTTAAATAGTTAGTAAATTCTACACTTCGGTATACACTCCCTCAATTATGTTAAAACAATTTTATAACATTTCCCATATTATTTTTTCACTAAGTTAATGTAAATTTAGAATCATTTAAAATATTCAACATTTGTGTGTCATTTTAAATATATATTTATATTACTAAAATAATCCATGAAGGTATAATTTTATCATATAAAATTAATTTATTGTGTAATTTTTTATCCAAACACATATGTGATTATATTATAAAGAATGAATTCATCTCTCTTGGTGTGGATTATTTTCTTAGTTTCACGTAGGTAACATCATACACATTTTTATGATTTGATGTGATGGTGTTTGTCACTGATGTTTAAGGATTTAGATATAATATAAACTAATATTAATAAATAAATATATAAATAAATATATACACATAAATACAAAAAGATATATAAATACTAAAACACATTAAAAAATATATACTTTTATACTTATACATATAAAATTAGATGAACCATGAATTTATATATAAATATATATATCTAAGAAAATAATATATCTCATGTCATGTTTATATAAAAAACCATCAATCATACTATAAGATCATTCTCATTTAAAATATAGTTACTATTTTTACACAAACCATAACCCAATGAATAATCTCAAATCCCTTAATATTCTTATATCCCATATTTTTTACAACATTGTGAACATTTATTTCTAATATATAAATTACCAAAGCTACTAATTGACCACATAATCGATAACAACCCCTTTCAATGCAGTGAACCCCAATTAAATTTTCAATTAATTTAAAATAATAATTTTTTGAAATTATATTTTATTTAATCCGTATCTATAATCTATATTTATAAATTCAAAATGAAAAAACATAAAAAAATTAGTAAAATCAAGCAATATCAGTGAACCAAAATGGTATAAAGCCTAAGATAGTTGATTTGTCTAAATAAATATAAATAAAAAAATGAAAAAACTGATTATAGATGAACACGTAGGTGAAGAAATAATACAAATGAACATGGGAAGATAAACTAAAAAAACATGAACTACACATGAAAGACCAACCGTGAATCCTTTAAATTAAGTTTGGAATATCCTAAATTTGATTAAAAGGTTTGATTTTCCAAAATAAATGATTTTTTTAAGAATAAAAAAAGGATAATAAAAACACACAAAACAATTCATGAAAAATACATGAAATATCTATTAGAGTTTGAAAATGTGTATTAATTCATTAACATATTTTTTTGATAAATTATTATTACCTCAAATTTAATAAATTTATTGTTTTTAACTATAATTATATATTAATTTTTTTATTAAAATATCATTTATACATGTTCTTTACAATTCCCATATATAAAAATAACTATAAACTACATATCCAAATGATTAACCATGTTTTGATTTGTAATTCATGTAGCCATTTTGAAATCCACAAATATGATTTAATAGAATCATTAATCCTCTATATTTTGAACATATCTTTGAATATAAAACTCAAAATTGATAGATTATTTTATGTTGGAAAGATAATAATATAATATATATTTCATTATATGCATCATCTTCTAAATCAATCTCATAATATCTATAATTAATTTTAATGTGGATGCATGTTTTCAGTCTGATTTCAATTATTTTTCTGAACAATTTACTTCTATTTTTTAATGATGAATTGAGTTCTAAATATCCAATTAAGGTGATTATTGATTATTTATAATGATAACTAAATTTTAAAAATAAAATTTAAAAGGGGGGAAAGCGGATTCTACCTTCATCAATTTCTATTTTATGTTCATAGTTTCAAAATTAAATCTATTTTTTGTTTTCAGGAATTTGATTATGTGAATCACATATGTGATGAAGTTGGATGTGTGATTATATTACACAAATAAAATACATGGTGAATTTGGATACATGATTCACTTACATGAATCACCTACATTGATTCGTCTTCATCGATTTCAATTATGTGAATTGTATACATAGATTTTCTTATATAGATTTTCTTACATAGATAGATTTTACTATGAGAATTTTCCTTATGTGATGTTTTCCTATGTAGTTTATGATATTATTACAGTAAATTATTTATTTTTTTCTTCATTCAATATCGATTTATTCTATTATATGTGTGGATTAATCTTCTAAGAGATGTGATGCCAACACCGATCACAATGGTGGAATTGTGAACCCTTTTTATGGTAGTATCATTCAACAAAATGGTAGTAGAACCATAGACCACTGTTGTAGCACCATTAAAACTCATTCCTAATTGATCAATAAATGGTAGATCATCAACCTATATATCACCAAAAGGTAGATCATCAAACGGTAGATCACTAAATTGAATATCTTTCCAAAGGGTAGATTGTGATAATTTGTTTTCAATGGTAGAAACATCGGGCTACCTCCAGGTATTCTTGTATCTACCATGAGCTCAAAAATATTATTTCTAAAAATTTAATTTTTTTAATTGATTTAATTGGAAAAAAAATTAAATAATGTTATATTTTTTTCTAAAAATAATTACATGTTTTTATAAATTATTTTGAGTGTATATAATGATTATATTCGACACAAGTAATGAATTACATACATATAATTACAGGTCCCTATCTTTTTAGAGTTTCTAATATTTTAATAAACTATAATTTCAATTTATTTATTTAACTTGTAATATTAATATGAAAAATATATACATGTATTAATTATCATGATGAATGTTTTATACATTTATTTCATGTAGAAAAAATGAACATGAAATTTCTTTGAAATTCAACATGACCTTTCCTATCAAAGTTAATTGTAACATTATTTTTTTATGCTAATAAGTGGAATATAGTGAATGGATCAATTGACACTTTGAGGAGTTATTTGTTATAATAGCACTAAATTAATTCATTAGAGATGTGATCAAGGGATATAAAAAACTACCTAGAGACCATTTGATAGATCTCAGATTACATTCTTACAATACACTTTCTTTCTGCTCATTTAGATCAAGAATATCTATAACATCTATTTCCTTTCCAATATCTCAAAATGACTTCTACAGTTCCATCCTCTATTTTTGTAGTGATCAAGATCATCTAAATTCATCATCCTCATCATCAAATATTTATGCTGGGTTTTCTTTTTATTTTTATTATTTGTGTTATTCCTTCATTATCCCTTTGTAATTAGTTAGTGTCTAGTTTATGATTTTCCACATTAAAATTAAGCCTTGTTTGTTTTTGTTAATCCACCATCTAAAACAAAGTGTCGTTTATAACTCCTAAAAAATTCATAAATTAGACCAGTTTAAAGACTTCTTTAAAAATTATGGTTTATGCCTCTGGGTATTTGTGAAAGGTAGTATGTAAGAGGTTCTCATACCTCTAAATGTGAGTTTCTTAGAGGTTACAAATATTACTGTAGAATAGATATGTTCTATTAGTGAACTAGGACCTTGGGTATCTAAACCACTATAAAATTTTCTGTGTTCCTTATTTTTATTTTGACTACTTTTCAATATTTGAATACAATACTCACTACATAATTTTTATTTCATAAAAACTCTAATTGTTTTTCCTATAAATTTTAAAGATAAAATTCACACCCCCTCCCCTCTAGTATTTATTTCCATTTCTTTATATACAAAAAATGGTATCAGAGCCTTTCCTTTGATAGTTTTTCCTTTTTTTAGTTGCTCTAATTGGATACCAAACATTTGGTATCAGATATGGAATCTGAATAGTTAGTGCCTCTAAAATTAATTTTTAAATCTATTCTTATCTGATCATCCTAGACCTAACAGTATAAGGAATAAAAGTTTAGTTCTATAAGAAGGAAGGATTCAATGCAAGTGATTGATGTATTCCACAAAACCACTATTCTATTATTGAATTGAGTATGTATACTGGAAATATTGTATGGAATCCTACTTGAAATAGTTAATTGTGGATTATTTAATTATCATTAAAACCCATATGAGCTACCAAAAGTTCATTTAAAGAAACTTTTAGGAAATTAAATGGTAAAATATGTTATGAATTACAAAGTTAAAAATATTTTACAATGCGATGTAAGGAAAAAAATCTATATAAATGCCTCAGATTGTAAGACATCCCATAATATATGGATAATAATTCAAGTGACTCGCTATGGGACTGAAAATCTCAAGATAACCAAGACAGGAATGCTTTGAGCAGAATATCAGTACTTAAATATGGCAGATGAAGATTCAATGAACCATATTTTCTATTTGTTTAAAGGTATTACATATAGTATGAGAGACCTTAGAGAAGTATTATACAACATATATCAAGATAAAAGAGTACTAAGACATATTATTAAGAGAAGGTATGAAAATATGGTGTCCGTCGATTAGAGTAATATTTTTAAAGAGTATAGCTTAGATGAACTATTATTCCCTCTTCTATAGTATGAGTTAGAGTTGAAAAACATAATTTATGAGGATCTTATAAAGATAAATGGTATAGCTTTTAATTCTAATGTTAATTAAATATCTAACAATTATGAATATGATCATTAGGAAAGTAAAAAATATATGGATCACTTTAGAATGAGATTTTTCAAGTTCAAGAAAAATAAATGTGGTAAGAAATAGTTTTAATGAATGTTCAATAAGTATTCTAATAATGTTAATTACAATAATAATAATAATAATGTTTTAGAATTAAAATGTAATGAGTGAAAGAAGAAAGGCCACATGAAAACAGACATCCCCAAACTCAAACATCCAAATAAGTACCAACAATTCTAAAGAAAATAAAATAAACCATTGTTTAGAGGTTGGGACTTCTTAGATAGTTAATATTCATGCAGTGTTTTTGGAAGTGAATATGAGATTGGGAACCTTTCTCTAGTGGGTATAAAATGTGAGATAAATGATTCTGCTTTTACTCAATTAATTACTCTTATTAATATATATCATATTTATGTCCATAAATATAATAATTAAATTGATTATAATTCAAGATCTTATTCTAATTATTTTAATTTCAATTATAAACAATTACTTAAAAAATAAGGAATTAATAAATTACAAAGATAGGATAATTGAAAAGTTTATTGATATTAAATTTAAAAATAACAAATTGGTTAATTAAAATGAGAAACTAAAAACATAATGTGATAATTTTATAACTTTTTCCCCTAGAATGAATAATTTAAAAGGAATTGTGATTCTAATATGCTTAGTCAAAAGGATAAAAATGAAATACTTAACATTATAACAGTTAATGATAAATATCAATAATGAATATTTAATTTTATTGGGGAAAATTTAACTATTGTAGATAATGATTATTAGAATCTAAATCAAGAAAATATAAAATCATCAAACACGGATTTTAGATTTAATGATAAATTTTATTCCTATTTATAGACTATTCCAAAAAAGGATATGAATTTCAAGAAGTATGTTTTCAATCTTAAATAAAAGGTATCTACTTTTGTTCAAGGTAAATAATGAGATAAAATTATTTCATTTATGTACCTTAAAACTAATAAGAATTGTTTTGGTTATGGTAGTTTATCACCAAGGATAAAGGAGACTTCCATTGTTAAAATTTCAAAAAGAATTATTTTCTGGGTAACATATTTTAAATATTGAATAAAAGGTAAATATGAAAAATAATTTTCACTAAGATTTATTTAATCATTTGGGAAAACTAGAACATTCAATGCTGGGGAATTATTTTGTAAATAGACCACTAATAAATTCATTAAATCTATTTAGTTACCAAAATTTTCTACTACTGATCCAGAAGGACCCAAGTTATAATTTGTACCAAAACAGTCTATTTCACTATTAAATTTTTGGAAATTTACCTTAAAAGTATCAAAGACTCATAGTATTTCAACAATGGATGCTCCAGGAACATGGCTGGTGATATTTCTATATTTCTATCCTTTAATTCAAGTGATCGGGGCCTTTTCATATTTGGAGAGAACTGTAAATTACATATTAATGGTATTGGTGAAATTAGTTTTTCTAAAACTGTTATTATTCCAAAGTTATTATTTATTGATGGTTAAAAATAGAATATATTAAGTATATCATAGATTTATGAGGATGGATTAAATTTTTTTTTTTGAAAATGATAAATGTTCTATTCTAAAAAATAAATCTATTTTATTTTCTTCATATGGAAAATCAAATATTTATATTATTAATTTCATTAATATAACCAAACAAAAGATTTAGTGTTTAAATTCTATAGAAGTAGATGATATTCTATGGTATATGAATCTTGGGTATGAACATTTCATACTGTTGCACAAACTGTCAAACAATGAACAAGTTTTGTAATTTCCAAAATTGCATATGAGTAAGTACTTAATAAGTGATTCTTGTTTAAAGGGTAAGAATAATAAAACAAGTTTTAAATAAATAAAAAAATTTAGTAATTATAGAAAATTATAACTTTTACTTTTTGAAATGTTTTCACATATATAAACTATTAGTTTTTTTGTAAGAATAATGTATTTATAATTGTATATTATTATAATAGATTTATCTGTATTTATTTCTTATCTCATAAAATTGAATATTTAACAAAAGTTTCTGCCTTTTATAAATTATTCAAAACTACAAGAAAATTTCAATCATCTCTATCATAATTTATATAGGTGGGGAGTTTTTTAATTTATAATAGGATAAATTTAACAAAGAATATGTATTTAAACATTATTTATTTTCCCATAGGACACCACAACAAGATGGTGTGTTTGAAATAAATAATAAATCCTTATAAGAAAAGGATAAATCAATTTTTATGGAATCCAATATGTCTAGTTATTTTTATATAGAATCTATAAATATAGAATGTCATGTTTTAATTTGTTTTTCTCTTTGACCTTTTTTAATAAGACAACTTATGAACTGTTTAGAGGGTTCAAACCAATAGTTGGTTATTTTAGGATATTTGGTCGCAAAATATTTTTTTTAAATACAAAATATAATTCAGAATAATTTGATTCTAAAAGTGCAGAAATAATATTCTTAGGATATTATAATGCCAGAAAAAAACATGTAGAGTTTTCCATAAGAGGACATCCATTTTTTAGGAGTCTATACATGTAAAATTTAATGAAAATATAAATAACAAGAGAAATGATAATTTAATCAAAGATGATGATGAAATTACGGAATTTAATTTTGGTGAATATAATGCCCCAAAAAAATAGAGTGCATCAGTTAAGAGGGGTCATATCTATTCTCAAAAATATCCTAAATAATGGAAGACACTTAAAATTTATTTAATTGAAAAATTAATTAGTAACATAAAATTTGGTATACATACCAGAAAATATGTTTTACTTTATTGTGAAAATTCTTCTATTGTTTCTGTTTATGTTCATATTAACATTAATAATGTTTTAATTGATTCAAATTGAATTAATGCTATGCATTATGAATAAACCAATTTGATAGGAATACAGTTAAGAATTTCGTTGAATTTCCAAAATATAAACCTTGAATAGGAACTAAATGGATTTTTCATAATGAGATTGATGAAGTTGGAAACATAGTTCAAAATAATGAAATAATACTGGCTTAAGGATATTCCTAGGAAGATGTAATTAAATTTGAAGTTTGTTTTTTTTCTTATTTCAAGGATGGAAGTAATCATAATTCTATTAGAATTTTCTTATTTTAAAAATAGAAAATTTATTTCTAAAGGATATAAAAAAGATAATTTTTTAATGGAATAATTTATTAGGAAGTTTATGTTAAATAACACCATGGATTTGAAAATAAAAATTTCCCAGATAAGGTTTTTAAACTTAATAAAAATTTATTATATATTAATCAAAATCCCCAATCTCGGCATGAGATACTAAATATGTTTTTAATTAAAAATTATTTTTTAGTGGAAGGTTGATCCAACCTTTTTTATAAAGGGAGTATCAAATAATATATTGATTATACAGATTAATATTGATGATATAATGTTTTTCAATAAATTATTTACTATTTAATGATTTTTATAAACTAATGAAAAGTTACTTTGACATCATATTACTAGGATAATTAAAAAAATCAATGTTTATAAATTAATCAAATAAAATATGGTATTTTCTCAAATCAAGATAAGTATGATAAAGAAGTTTTTAAAAGGATTTTGATTGATTTTAGTAATATTATGAAAAATCAAATGAGTACAAATTCTAAATTGGACATTGAATAATATAGAAAGTAAGTTGATATTAAGTTGTATAGAGGCATGATAGGCAGTTTTTTTGTATCTCACTACATCTAGACCAGACATAATTTCATCAATTAGTTTAAGTGCTATATTTCAATCCAACATTAAGGAAAGTCATCTTGAAGATGTTAAAAGTGTAATTAAATATATTGGGAAAAATTTAACCACTTTTTTCTTTATTCCAATTACGATTGATTTGATTTGATAGCTTATATGGGATTTGAATTTGGAGGTTTTAGGCATGAAAATAAAATCACAATGGTTACGGGCCATTTTCTAGGTAATTTTTTTTCATTGAGTTATAAGAAAAAATTATCAACAATACTATCTACAACTATGGATGAATGGGTTTTTTTTGCTAGATATTGTTCACAACATATATGGATTAAAAAAATATTATGTGATTTTAATATTTATTTTTATAAAATTAAAATCTCCTATGAAAATTCTAGTGTAATATCCATTTATAAAAAACCTCTATAACACTCTAGAGAATAAAACAAAGATTTTTATTTCATTTTTTGATCGCTCGGGTAAATAAAGGTGATATTTTTTAAGAATTTGTTTCTACTGAAAAACAATTGCAAGATATATTAACTAACCCTTTTGATTATATAAAATTTTAGAAAATGATGTTTGAACTGGGTATGCTTTAATCTTAACATTTTTGTTTTCTATAATTACTATATTGTTAAAATTTAACATTGTATTAAATCTCTCTTAACTTGAGTACGGTAAATAATTATAAACATTTCTGAAATATTTATTCTCTGGTGATTATAAATAATTAATTCTATCTAAAAATAGAATTATTTTATTGTACTTTTTGATAAATTTCAAAAATAAGGACAGTGTTTTTGAATGAATTATGTTTTTTTTAATTTTTATTTAATTAATTAACAAAAATGGTGGTATTTATAGAGTTTGAATCTGTGAATTATTTCTTTAAAAAAATTGCTTTGATAAATTATTATCTACTCAAATTTATTAAATTTTATTTTTTAATTATAATTATATGTTAATATTTATTTTACTAATATATAATTTATAAATATTTTTTACTACTTCCATATAAACTAATCATTGTACACCACATAACCAAATTCTTAGCCATGTAGCCAATTTTTAATTCATGTAGTCATTTTCAAATACACGAAGCCAATTTTCTAGAATCAGTTACCCATTGTATTTTGAACATATCATGGGATATAGAACTAGAAATTAAGTGATTCATTATATTGTAAAGATAACAATAAAATAGAAATTTCATTATAATACGTTATCTTCTGATTCAATATTTATCATAACTAAAATTATGTTTGAACTCAAAATATTTTTTCAATATAACATATTTAGTTTTTAAAATTTATTTTACTTGTACATTTTAATGGTAAATTGAGTTCTTAATATTTGATTATGTTGATTATAAATTGTTTAGTAATATGGTATAATTTTATAAAGAAAATTCAAAATGATCAAAAGTTGATTCTCCATTAATCTATGTTAGTATTATGTTTGTATTTTTAAAAGGAAATTTGTTTTCTTTTTTCCAGAATTATCTTACGTGAATCGGATAAATGGAGAATTTTTATACATTATTTACTTATGTGAATCATATACATGATGAATTTTGATACGTGATTCACTAAAATGAATTTCTCAAATTGATTCACCTTTTTCAATTTCCCTTACAATAATCATATATATAGTTTTTTCTATATATATTTTCTTACATAGATAAATTATCCTAAATAATGTTTCCTTAGGTGTTTATTGCCTATGTAGTCCAGGGATATTACAATAGAATATTATATGTTGTTTCTTCATTCAATAATCATCTATTCCACTCCTTATAATGGTAAAACTTCCAATAGAAGTACCAACGACACTGACCAATATAGAAGCACTATGAACATTAGTATTGACATTATTGTTAGAAATAATTATAGTAGAAGCTCCAACCATAATGGTATAATTGTTCTAACTCCTTCAAGATAGACCAACAAATGGTAGATCATTAAATATTTTATCATTAAACAATATATCATCAAATGGTAAATCACATAATGGTAGATTCTTCTGATCGGTACATTGTGATGGGTACTTTTCAATGGTAGAAACAAAATGGAACCACTAGGTATTCTAATACTTACATTAGTTCAAAATTATTTTTTCTAAATTTTTTATTTTTATTTTTTAAATTTATGTAATTCAAATAAATTTTTTATAAATTATTTTCTTTTATTATTCAAAAAATAATTACATGTTTTGTATAAATTATTTTGTGAATATATAATTTTTATATTACATACATTCAGTGAATTACATACATGTAATTACAATGCTCTGTTATTGTGATTTTTTAATATTTTAATGAACTGCAATTAAAATTCATTTATTTTATTTATAATAATATAATGAAAAATAAATTTATGTATTAATTATCATGTTGGAAATTTTATAGTATAATTTCTAAAATAAATAAATAGCATGAATGTTATTTCATATTCAAGATGACAATTCCAAGAAAAGGTAACAGTAACATTATATTGTGTTGTTTGCTAATAAGTGGAATGTGCTAATTGGATCAATTGACACTCCGAGTACATATTTTATTTAATTAAATGGTATTAATATGTTAGATATGTGATTAGGGAATATAAAACAAATACATATAGATCATTTGATATATCTCAAAAAACATTATTTTCATAGACATTCTTGATTCCCATTTCGATCAACAAGCTCTGTAACTATTGTTTCCTTGAAAAGATCATGAAGTAACTACTAGAGTTCCATCCTTTAATGTTGTGGTGATTAAGATCATTGATCTTCATTTTCCTCATAATCTAATCTTTCTACTGGGTTTTCTATATATTTCTTATTATTTCATAATCTATTTTTAATTTTTTTCATGGCTGGTTTTTGTTTTTCCCCAACCAAATCAGGTCTTGTTAGTTTTTTTTATTCCCCCACCTTAAATGAGGTATGGTTTGTGACTCCTAAATCAAATAAAGGACTCAAACTAGGTCAAATACTCCTATAAAAATTCTAGTTTGTGCCTCTAGATATTTGTTAAAGGAGGAGTCTCTACCTTGTTATCACACTTCTAAAAGTGAGTATCTTAGTGGGTACCAATCTTCTCATAGAGTAGAGAAAATTGATAAGTATGCTAGGATATTGGTGATCCAACCTCTATAAAATTCATTATGTTACTTTTTTTTATTTAATTTCATTATTTGGACAGAACACTCACTAATGAATCAATAATTAATAAAAATGCAAAAAAATATATATAAATTTTTATATCGACTATTCACCCACCTCTAGTATTTATTTCCCTTGCATTTGATCCAACAAGATTGAATTTGAATCCATAAAAATACTTTAGTAATTTCATGCTTATGAATTTTTTATTTGATTTGGTTAAGAGAGTGACTTCGACTAATTTAGAATATTGGTTCTGTAAGAGTCTGAATATATCAAGAAGATAAGCAATCTATTATGGTTTATTTTAAAAAATAGTGAATATTTTTATCAATGATTACTAAAAACCATAGATAAAAGTATATTTTATTGGTGGTAAAAACATAACTATTGAGAAATACCACTTTTTTCATCCCTTTTATAGTGATGATAAATTAATAACTTTATCCATGCTAAAAATTCCCTTAAAAAGTAGTATTTCTCAACACTTATACTTTTAGCTCTATTAAAATATAATTTTATCTGCAACTGATTTTTTGCATTGATAAAATTCACCTTTATTAGTGTACAATATATCATTTGAAAAAATTTAAAATAAAAATAAAAAAGAATAAATTAATGATATTAATTACAAAATGAGAAAATTTATTAAAAATGAATCATTCTAACTATTTAATTTACAAATATATTAAAAATTACATTTAAATAAATTAATAATATAAATTACAATCATATTGAAAATAATAAGACTTAATATATAAAAATGTATAAATAAATATTATGAAATTGAATAAATTCAGAAAATATTAAAAATTTGTAAATATTATTGAATGAATGAATATAAAAAATAAATAAATAAATTTGAATAAAATTAAAAAATATATATTAAAAAGGTGAATTCGTAAAATTAATGACATAGATTAAAAACACATAATAATGAATAAAAATGTATAAAAAAATAATATAAATTATCAAAATAAATAAATTGTTAAAAATTAATTATATTATAAATTTAAATTTAAAAAATATATATATTAAAAATATATATTTAAATAAATTAACAATATAAACATCAAATAAAGAAATATTAAACCTTAATAAACAAAAATGAATAAATAATAATCATTTAACATAATAACATATTGAAAATATTAAAACTATAGTGACCCTGACACCAGTATCATAGATTCAGTGCCTTATTAAATTAACATAAGATAAAAGTAATCATATCCCAAAGGAATGAATAGTTGGCTAGTATTGATAAACAGTATACATACTTGAGACTTACATTACATTTAAAAAGATAGATTAATACATAATTATTTTCAAGAATAAAATTATTCCCTCCAGCATTTCACTGAATATCAATCATCATACCCTTCATGGATTCCTAGGGAAGGAAAAAAAATAAAGGTCGGACCAAGTTATCATTATGGTTTTTGTACAGTGGATATAATCATGAATCAATAAGCATAATCAATATAGAAAGGTAAATATGTGAAGACAAATGTCATGTATTCAATAAACTAAGAGGGAAGTTCATCCAAAGATAATATAAATGTGAAAATCTCAAGGATAATAATCCATATGAAAATTTAAATAATTTAAAACATATTTGATTTAATCAATAACATGGCTATCATAACTGGATATGGAATAATCTATATGGTAAGGTAAAAAACTGAATACACATTCTATTTAAACAATAAAATGATAATTAAATACATCCAATTATATTATCCTTGTGATAATATAATGGATAAAAATAAAAAAAAAATTATAATGAAGGAAATGATTTATTATTTAACGTCATGAAATTAGGGTTATGATACCTTTACCATTTATATCTTGCAAAAGATATTTTGAAACTACTGAGTATACACTCATCTGGTTTGGTTAATTAATTTTATGCCAACTTAATGATTCATCTCATGACACTACATATGCATCAAGGGGTAACATATAAATGGTCCCCACCCATTTCATCATGTCCATGGTAATCCTTATATATAGAATAATCAATTTAATTTATGGATAATGTTCTTTATCATCAAATATCTGTATTGAGTAAAGAATAGGGATTTATCAATATATCCCCAGATAAGTAAAAAACATTCAATGTATAACACTATATATAGAAATTATATATCATTTAATAAATAAACATATTAATGATAAATAATATGGATATTTAGCGGAAATTTAATGCCCATAAAAAGTGAATAATTCAAGGGAAAGTTAATGACTAAAAATGGATCAAGGAAGTTAATATCAACACTTTACTTGGTCAAAATGATCATAAACCATTTATAGTAAGAATAATCATGTTATAGATACAAAATAGACACATTGGATTAAGAATAACAGGTTTTTTCTAATGATTAATATAAATACAATAAAAATATCTGTAAAACATTCTTGAGGAAAATATACTTTTTTGTTTAAAAGACTCTTATTAAAATTAATTTTTCAAAATATATTTTGAAAATAAACTTCTTTGAAAATGATCTTTTAATATTCTAAAGGAATTCTTAAAAAAACTTGAGTGGTCATGATGGTTAGAAATTCTTTTTGTTGCATACATGGTAAAACAAATATTATTTCCCTTTTTAAGTTATCCAAATGGTAATTGTTTTGAAAAATATGTGAATATTCATTTTAAAAAAAATTATAAAACCAAAAAAATGGGTAAAATTAATTTTATAAACAATTTGTGAAAAGGTTTTAAGAAATTGAAATCAGTTTTTGAAAACATGTTTTTGGAAGAAAATGGATTTCTAGCTGAAGGAATAAATGAAGTTAGGTTTTCTTAAAAACATTTTACTACTTATTTTAAGTAAAAAATAATGATAATATAGAACTATTAATTGAAAATATCATGAATAACTCTAGGAGGTGAAAATGGTATGGTTTTATTCGACAATGATCCTATAATTTTCTTTAACTGAAATTCAAGAATAACCAATCTCTATGAGAATGAGATTGTAAAATAAACGGTTATAATGATCATAATGTTGAAGTAAAAACTGGCCAATGAATCCATTATATGTGTCAATAGTAAATCAACATAAAACATGTTTAAATAAAAAATAATATAACTAAAAGTAATTACATATATAATCAAAGAATATCAAAGATGACAAAGAAGAAATATAACGAAATGAAAAGAAATTGAGTTATGAACTTATTTGCCACTTAGTAACTCTTAATTCAAATACCCTTGGATGAAATAATTCAAATTAAAACATAAAATAAAATTAATTATTAATTAATCTTAATATTACATTTAAATAGTTTATCATATTAAAAATATAAAATAAATTAGGTGCGTAACAGTACAATATTCATCAATGAAGAGAAAGTAAGATGAGATCCGTTACCCCGCACTTGTTTTTGGTTGAATGTTATTTAACCTTATATATATTGGTTTTAAAATTTTATTTACTTTTTGAAAAACTGTGTTGATATTAAAAATATCTTATATGACTCTTTTATAACCTCTTTTCACCCTTTTCTTAATAATCATTCATTGTTTTCATTGTTTCAGTTGTTAATTGCCTTTTTTCTCATGCATGTTTCATTATAAAAGATTTAGTTATTTCACATATTATATTGTCAAATCATCTATAGAATAATAATAATGAAATAGTTATCATATTTTATAATATATTATTCTTCTAAAATGAATTATAAAATATATTTTTTGAAAAATGGACTATGTTACATTAATGGAGATGATAGGTCATATGTGTGCATTAGTAACATTTCCATTTTTGAATGATTATTATAGAAATGGATTAAGTAATGTTTTTTCTTTTATAACTTGTAATAATATCATATATACTATATTATTAATTTAAATATACTTAAATATATAATCTATATGGTGTGGTGATGCAAAGAGAGTCACATCGCTTCGTGAAGGTGGTAGTCCAAACCTACATGAACGATATTATCATATTAATTTGTAAAACATGTAAATGATATATTATTGTTTAAAAATAAAAAATATTTCATTAATATCATAATTATTTAATTTATATCACATATATTCATTAAAACTACCCATATTACATTCTATAAAAATTATTTTTGAAAACTGAATCATGTCTCTATGTGAGGTGGTAGTTCGTCGTACGCACGAGTGACGTTATCGTGTCCCCTACGGAATGGAAATTAAAATTGTATACATGAAATAATGACTCCAAAGATATAATTATTTTATATGTAACATATATATATATATTATATCCATCATTATAACCAACCATGATAAGTGGTAATAAAAAAATGAATGACAACGGTTCAAAAGATGGTAGTCTGTCGTACACACGAATGATGATTTCGTAGCTCATTTGATGGAAGTGGGGATGGTAGTGGGTAATTAAATAAAAAAATAGTGGTATATGATATATACTGAGATTATTATATCATAATTTTTCAATAATAATTTAACAATATGGAGGAATAAATAATATAAAAACACTCATTGAAGAACGTTACCACTTCTTCGAGTGTCCTCCCTAGGTTTTCACCAAATGCCTAATTATGTTGTATTTGTTCCCATAAATAGGGATTCTAGGATAACAATAGGGAATTAAGGAAGTGATTTTGGTATGTATTTTCTAAACCAAAAGGGATTTAATGAGTGAAAAATAGTGGAGATGGGTGGCCTTTTATAAGTGAGTTGTGTTGCGCACCTATAATGTTTTAAAAGTAAATGGTGTCCCCAAATTTTGCATATGCCATAAGGGTATAAAATGAAGTACTCTCAAGACTAATACATGATATGGTCAAAATATATCCTTTAAATTACTTTTAGAAATGTTTTTAGGTCATTGTAATCATTATCATATTATTTTAGGCCCCTGGTGAATCCATTTTTACCTTAACTATGGTGATTAGTTTTTACATTTTTCACAAATTATTTTGGTCAAAAGTTAAGTTGACCTTATCAAAAAATATAAATTATACTATTTCCAAATATGGAATCCATTTATAAAATCTCCATTAATATATGTGGAAAATTTTATTTTAAAATTAATCTCATACACGTGATGAGAAATCATGTTTTAAAAGAGATAATGTTCAAAAGTTTACAAAGTTTTTATATCAAAATTCGATATGAAAATTACTCAAATGACATAAATTAGATTGATTGATATAATATTTAACTAATTTAAATTTAAAACAAAATAAATAATAATAATTTCTTAATTTTTTTAAATGAAAATGTAGTTTTCATTTACATTTTAGTATTTTTCACAATTCATCAAAAATGAAAATTTTAAAAAAAATTAAAAAAAATCACCCTTCGAAAATTTTGATATTATGATTTCTAAAATATTTTTTTTGCAGGTAAATTTTCTAAAACTAGTAAAATTTAATTTAAAATTAGTTGCACAAAGCACAATTAACCCGTCTTTTATAAAATTACATTTTTTTAGAAAAAAAATTCTCCACTATTTTAAATGACTCTTATTTTATTTCTAATTAATAGATAACCATAATTTTCACAATTTAGTCAGTTATATTCATACCTTTCAATTTAATGGCATGGTTATAATAGTATACTATATTACAATTCACTCGGACTTGGGGTTTTGTATTCTGTAAACTATCAAAGATATTAAATTTAAAAGAAATATAATTTGTGGGTTGTTTAAGCTCGGTGAAGCATGGCACATACGCAATCGAATACAATGTTCTTATTTTAGTATTTCGAGGTGCTACAAAAATATAGTAAATAAATATGTATTATTCTATGTTAAAAAATAAACAAATTCCAAAAAAATGACAAATAATAAATATTAAAAATAAATAAATAATGTTAAATGAATGAATATTGAAAATGAATAAAAAAATATTTAATAGAGTAAAAATTAAAAATTAAATGTGAATTCATAAGATTAATTTAATTAATTATAAACAAATAAAAAATGAAGAAAAATGAATAAATAAATGATATAAATTATATAAATATAAAAATCATTAAAAATGAAATATTTTACCTATTTAAATTAAGAAAATTTAAAAGCAAGCATTTAAATAAATTTATTATATAAATTTCATAAATTTTAAAAATATTAAAACTTAATAAATAAAAAATGAATAAATATTAATCATATAAATTAAAAACATATTGAAAATATTAAAACACATTAAATAAATTTTCATTAATATATATTATGAGACGAATAAATTTAAAAAATATAAAAAATTAAAAAAATATTAAAAATGAATAAATAACCTTAAATGAAATAATATTAAAATTTAATAAATAAAATTTAATAAATTAAAAATATATTTTAAAAAGTGAATGTGTAAAATTAATTACATGAATTACAAATAGATAAAAAAGATGAATGAATAAAATTATTAATTATATAAATAACAAATTTCATAAAAGGGGGTTATATTAATAATTTAATTAAAAAAATATTAAAATTAAAATGAATTAGAAAATAATTATTTAAATTTAAAACAAATTAATAATATTAGAATATAGTAAATAAAGAAGAATAAATACAAAAAATATAAATTGAAAACGTATTGAAAATATTAAAACATAGTAAATAAATATGTAGAAATTTTAAATGATTGAATAAATACCAAAAATATTAAAAATTAGTATATATCATAAAAGAAAAAATAATTTTAAATAAAAGAATAGAAAAAAAATAATCAATATTGAATAAATTACAAAAAATACGTTAAAAAAAGTGACTTCATAAAATTTTTTAATTGAATTGCGAAGGTATAAAAATGAATAAAAATAATGGAATAAATAAATAAAATTATTGTTAATCATTTATATACGTATTTTATTAACTTCATAAAATGTATAATTAATATTTAACTTATTTAATTCTTAATACTAATTTAAAATATTATTCTTTAATTTAATCCATACATATTTAAAAATGTATAAATAACTATCAAAATTTAATATGTTTTAAAAATATTAAAAATGGAGCGGTATTAAACATGAATAAACATTATCAAATGAATAACCATACATATACACTATAGACATATACCTGCACACATATATACGTATAGAAAAACTTGTACACATACAAAAAATATACATATAAATATATATACACATACACATACACATATATTGCCTAAACGCATATACACATACATACATATACACACATGTATAAACAAACAAATACATATAATTTCATACACATTCATACACATAAAATCATATACTATTGGATTTTTTCTTCCAGAACCATTAGTTTGTACATTTATTACATTTATATTCAAAGGTTTGAATATTAATAAAACATTTTATTAAATATTTTCCACTATTCTAAATGAATGAGTTGTCATAATATCCTAAGGTGTTAGGATCCTAGATATAGTTATAGAAGTTTCCCTCTATGATGAGAATCATGAAGTGAAATAATTAAATTCTTAAATATTGTTCTACAATTGGATAAAATATTATGATAGGGCACATCATGTAGCATCCCACCCCGACTCACTCTGTAAGCCAAAGCCAAACCTATTTTCCACATGACCTCAAGCATGCCTCCACATACACCAGAGGATACAAAATAGTCATGGGAATCTAAGGTTGTATTGTTAGGAGACTATTTCCCCTATATTAGATTCTTCAATAAAGTATAAATAACCAAATACCATCCACAATAGTAAATAATCAAAGTTGAAATAAATGGACAACCAATAAAAATATATGAAAGGTAGTAAAGGTATGAAAAACTACTCTATGCATACAATGGTCCACCCAAAAAGTAGATCACAAATACCTACCAGAATAAAAGAAATTAAATAAAAGGGATCTACAACAACTTTGATCCAAAATTCATCCAGTCTCCAAGAACCATCTGAGCCATCTTGCTTGACTATGATATCTCAGTTTTCAGTACAACATGTGCCTACAACTAAGTGAATGTATTCTTGGGTACCCAAGTGCAGTGGAGACCCAAGTAAGGTGTGACAAAAAAATCAGTAGTATGCCACCAACATTTTCCTATACAAACCAACATATATAGTAATATGTGTATGTGATATTCTGTATTCAAAATAAATGCAATCTCCAAACAAATAACTCACCATCAATCCTCAGGTCTCCAATCCATATCGACCATACCTCCTTCATACTGATACTAGTGTGTCTCTTATCACATCACAATGACCATGCCTCCTAAGGAACATGTGTCTCAAATTACATCATATCCCTCTGAGTTATTCACAACTCCGACGATTCATCCCATAATAACCCAATCAGATTCCTCGAATTGGGGGATATGCCACCCCCCCCCCCATCATTCTCTTCATATCATGTGGTATTCAAGACATTGGGGATACATCTCATAAAAGACTGCTCAAATTCATAGACTCCAAGGATGCACCTCGCCCTGGTGGTCTTTTCATATCATGTGGTCTTCATTACTCTCGTGATGAATCCCATGAGAGTCCGATTAGATTCTTCAACTCTGAGGATACACCCCCCCCCCCAAAGAAGTTCTGTCATATCAGAATATCTTCATGAATCCATGCATGTATCCAATGAAAAAAATGATCAGATTCATCGACTCCATGGATACACCCCTATAATCCCTATCATATAATTAGGTCTTCAAAATTCCAAGGATCCATCCCATGATATTCTAATCAAATTTTGTAACATCGGAGATACCCATCCCCTTGGTAGCCCTATCATATAATGATCTCTTTAGGAATTCATACATGTATCCCATGAAAGTCCAATCATATTTATTGACTTCAGGGATACACCTCCCCCTTGAAATGATTTTCTTATCATGCATTCTTCATGACATCGGGGATTGATCCCATGATTGTTTGATCTAATTGCTATAATCTAAGGATACACCTCCCTAAAACATTCATATCATGTCATGATGTCTTCATGACTTCAAGGATGTATCTCATGGTAGTATGATTAGATTCATTGACACTAGGGATGAGCCCCCCCCCCCCAATAGTTCAATCAAGAGCTCTATATCTTTGGAATCCCCCCACCCTAGGGCTCACCCATAAGATATGGGTTCCAAACTGATGCCTATATACATCTCACATACACCCCTTAGAATCAGTTAAATAAGGGGGAACCCACTAATTTTCCTTGGCCTATGTGTAGTATATTAAACCCCATCAACGTTGATAGTCTCAGTCACAATCTTGGTCAATACTCTATTTACTAGGACTTCATGTTTCATGACGCCGTTAGTAGGGTATTGTGGCCCTTCCAACTTCATAGGGTCTCCAGATGTGTACCAGTCAAGAGATTGTTGATTTCTTATCTCGACGATCAATTTCACTCTAGGACAGTCCACTCTCCCATACCTTATCCAATTATCAAATTATTTATCCACCTAGGAATTTTCACATCAAACAAGATGGGTTCACTCATCCATTCCTTATCTCGATAAGTCTAAATAACACAAAGTCTATATGGGATTTATTTAATGTTAATATAACCAATAAACAGGCTATGGGACATGTGGTCTAGCCTTACCTCATAGGTGGTTTGGAGTCCAATAGATGTCTCAAGGTCTCAGCGTTAACCATCAGTGCCCAAGGTGTCAAACAAGTGTCTAGGGGTTGTCTATAACCCCTGGAATACAACTATTCCAAATAAGAGTTGATGAATTAATTAGGCCATTCATTTACCTAAATTAATCTTGGGGAATTCCCCTTAATGGAATGACCAAACAGTCTAAAAGGGATTTCTATAACAACATTTCCTCTCCTCACATGAAGTTTAGATTCCATCTAGTTCATAAGGCTCCATCCTTAGCTATTGGAGTATGAGGTACCAATCAACCACACTGGGGTTTTGGTGACCCCACGAATTCAACCCTTTATATTTGATATTTAAATTTAATTAAAAAATTATTTAATGAAATTAACTGAGGGTATCACCCTCAATGTCATGCTCGAATACCCATATTCAAAATAGACAACATATATAAAACAGGTAAAGTACACAAAACCACCTACATCAAATAGACCTTTTACACTTTCATGCTAAGGACTGTCTGAGCAACTAAGGTTGGACAAGATCATCTATGAATTCCCATAGAAAACCTTCCCTATATTAGAGACTCAAGAAACTAACTCACACTAAGAAACACTAATTAATTAATTATGGAAATTATAATGTATTCATTAATTAAATACATCCATGGAATACTGTCTATCAACTTATAGGGTCATTCATTCACACAAAAACCATTTTTGACAAGGTACATTTTACTCCCAATGCATCACTAGATTTAGTCTTCCAAAAATTTATAAATAATTATACTGATTCCACATCCCAATAAGATTGATTTAGGGAAAAATTCCTTTGTCAAAATGAAATGGTGACATAGCTCAATATAACTATATGTGAATATTGGAGAACATTTCTTTAGGATCCACACTTTATAAGTTTTAAGGAATATCAAAATAAATCTAGAGATTTCACCATTATCTAGTGAAATTGGTATTTTTACCTAAGTTGGACATCTCATAATTTAACAACAATGAGGGAGAAACAAATCTAAAGGGGTAAGGAGGAATAAATTACCCATTTATTCCCTCAAATATCTCCCATAAATGTCACAAATGGAAAATAATGGTGGGATAGAGGTGTCGATCGGGACCACTGGTACATTATCTATTAACTAAAGAAACAAGAGGGCCAAGCCCCAGGTTCACCCCTTAAAAGAATGGGTGTAAGATTCACAGTGTGGAAATTGAGTACACACTCTGGATTTTCTAGGTAAGCCCCTAGGATCCCACTTTAGATCTTAAATACAAACAAAAACACCCCATTAACCCATTCACATCATGAATCTCTATTCATGATGTGAATGGCTCACTACATCAACTTTCAGCAAACCGATGCACACATTCCACTTCTGATGCTTCCCTGAAACCCTAATCCTTCCACTAAAACATAAAACAAAAAAACACCATTTCTGGAATTTGAAACACTTATTCTGATCCATATATTTATAAATAACCCATCCAAAAATAATGAAAATTCAAATCGCCAATGAATTTTTAACCTTTATGGGTGTGGATTCGTACTATCTCCCCACCATAAAATATCACATCCCCAAGATATCCTGTTTGGATTCACTAGAAGAACCTAACTTAAAAGTGCTACAAAACCACACTAAAAAAACTATGTTATACTCTAGAATAAAAAAATATATTCCACTGTGAAGCTCCAAACATGAGGCACTTTATTCACCAAAACCCATAAAACTACTCATAACCATCACCAAACACCTATAAGACACTTCCCAATACCTATTTTTTCAAAACAAAACTATTTCATGAAGTAAGTAATCTCCCAAAATTTTGGTTCTATCCACCATAACGCTACAATTCCAAAACCAATTTTGAGTCAAAATCCTCCCCAATTTCATGATATCCAACCAAATCACATTCCCAACATTCCAATAACTCTCTTTATAATGTTTTTATCTCACCATACCCGAATAGAGACAAAAAACCTTCCAAATTTATTGATACATCTCATCTAAAATTTTCAAAATGAAATAGATAGGATTCCATTGACATTAAATATGTCCTAAATATTCCAAACTCTCCTCAGAAGATCACGAACAAGACATTTAACACTCCTATCATACCCAAAATGATGTACCTGAACCACAATATAAACTCTCATAGCTTTCCCAATCATTTAGTCCAAAATGGAACATTTCTTAGTTTTTGTCACATGTTTGAACCCATTAGACACGTCGCAAAAAATTTAATCACATGATTCACCCCTTGTAATATGAATCAAAAAATGGATTCACCCCTTTAAGTGAGAGATGAAATAGGTTCAACCTAGGAATTTAATCATGAACCATTTCATTACATAATTCAGCCCTTGAAAATGTGACAACACATGGTCAATCTCCTTGAAGCATGAAAAAAAACTAGTTCACCCATGAAAGAAGTTAAGAAATGGTAGTCCTCCTCTAAAACATCTTTTGATCATACCAAAACATTTTGAGAATGTTTTCAACATACAGACTACATTCCACAACCCATACCAATTTCAAATATGGTGTTTTCATAGACCAAGATAAATTGTACATTAAATCTCACTAGTGTACAAACTAGTAGTACACTAAGTTATTGTTGGAAATTACCACCATAACCCATTCAAGGGCCATGACCTCACTACCCGTAAGACTCTCACCAACTTTTGAACAACATAGTAAGAATGATTTCCAATGGAAAAAAGACTAATCCAAACCATTGGTTCTACTATGGTCCATGAAAATCACCATGATTTCATAGAAAGAAATAGGCACTTGATCATAAGGAACTTATTTACTTATCCCAAATGGAAACATGTACCCTTGAAAAATGACAACCATATTGACCTTTTCCTTGGGTCAAGTACCACCATAAGACCACCTATCACCCCATTGATCATTCTTAGATTAGAAGTTTCCATCTATACTATGACTATCCTTGACTCACTCATCCATGCTAAATATATATTCACACACTGAATATCATCATAAATTTAGTATGACAACCCTGCTTTTATTACAAACTTAAACATGATTTATTATAAAAAACTTTACTTGATACAACAAGAAGATCGAGAGGTTTAGTGTCTTTGATGCTTGGGATCATTACATAATAACTTAAAACATGAAATACAATATCTTTATTGAAAACATCCTTTACATGACCACAAAATTCCCTTGTACTTAGCATTGCATGGGATAACCTGAGGACATGCATAAGAAAAGGGTGAGCTATAAAGCCCAGTAAGGGAGTACACATGGAATAACATGAGGAGTACAATAAATGTTAGAAAATAGGCATATCAATAGATCATAAAAGAAACATGAACATAAAGGCATGATAAAGCATGATAATCATAACATTGAAATGTGGCAACAACACTTAACATGGAATTAGCTTGACCCAAGTCTCATTGCACATGGAGCATGAGTAAATCCTCATTGCACATAAAGAATGATTAAACCCTCATTTCACTTGAATTATCATGAGTCAACACTAATTTCACATTATGTATCATGATATTATACCTTACCCAATACATTGGAGCGTTATAAGGGTGCACCCTTCTTAAACATTTCATTTCATGCATAATTGTGCCACATGGATCATAAAACATGGATTCATTAAACATAATCATTTATTCCACGATGAAGGAATGTGGAATTCATACATGAAACTTTATAATCAATAAGTAAATGTGTATAAAGGTTAATACCCTTGATGTATAAATGGGCATGGTATTCACTACACAATGGCATTGGCTTAGAAAATCGGTGCGATTTCAGCAGCCTAACGACGTGATGTAAAAATTCATAAAAAAAGGTTGATGATAGAGAAAGGGGTTCCTCATCATATTTACATGTAATGGACAGTAAGGAGGTCATATAGATACATGTCCCAACAATTTTAATGGAATTTAGATTCATGATACAAAAGTATTGCTTGAATGTAAATGAGGAGAGAGAAGTTCCTTTCGGAATGTCGGCATAGTAACAGGTGTACATGGGAGGCATTTAATGAGAGAGAAAGGGGTCTCCCATCATTCAAACATAAATAGGGAAGTATGGGGGAGGTAAGAAACCATACCCCAACATTCATAATTTAAATTAAAAGTAAAAACATCTTAAAGAAAATTGGACAAAAATGAGAAAGGAAGAAAAACCCTTACTTGGAAGTGTGCTTCCAAAGGTAAGAGAGAGGCTTTTGAGAGGCTTCTTGGGAGCTTGGGGCACCTTGGGAGGATTCTAGAAAGAGTAGGTAAGAGTTTGGACGAAATAAAAGGGCTTTCAGTGATGAGGAAGTGGGAGCTTGGGTGGGTTTATATAGGAAAGGTGAGGGAGTTCTTTATTATTTAGGTTTGGGTCCCCTTACAATAAATTAATCCAAACCAAAAACCATAAAATGGTTTTTGATCATGGTTTTTATAAAAGGGAATAGGAAAAAAATATTTTATAAGGACAAAGTCCAAACATCTTAAAATATTAGGGTCTCTTATGTGGAGGTGAGTCACACTCCCCTGGAAATTAATTTAAAAAGGAAAGGTGTTGAATAACTCTTGAGGGGTCTATTAATGCTTTGAAAAGTATGTCAAACAAACCCAAAATCACATTATTTTAATGGTAAAACATATATTGTCCAAACATAAAGATTATAGTATTTTATTACATCACTATTGGGTCATTATGATGTCATAAAACACATTATCTATTTAAACGGTATTTAATTTTTACCCAAAAATTTGACTGTCTCAGAAAATTATGAAAAAATCACCATTGGATAATTTCGATGTCCTGATTCCAGAAATAACATTTATTTTATCTAAATAATTTTCTAAATATGATAATTTTCACTTTTAAAATAAAAACCGACATTTATCGAAAATTCACGGGTTTTGACAGAAATGGCTTTCAAACCTTAATAAAAATTTTAATTGCATTCATAAAATTATAAGATCATTTATATTTAATAAAAATTAATATAATTAATAATAATATTATTTTATTAAAATATTATTTAATTCAAAAATCCCTTAATTTAATAAAATATATTTCTTAATTAAATAATAACTAAAAACACCATTTGTACTTTAAAAACTATTTACGATGTATCAAAAATGACTAGAAATTATATTCATTATTATATACAAAAATAATGTATATGAATATAGTACTACTTATTTGTTACATAACCCATTAAAACAGCCGCATAAGACCTAAGGGTAAGGTGTGTGATGGTGACAGACTCTTGGGGTGGCTCGGATAACATCGCTCGAGTGGTAATTTTAATCAACTTCCACTTTTCCCGTAGATGGTCACATTCAAGCTTGACATGATGAAGCTCATCTTGGGATTGGTCAAGGGCGAAGCCCAAAGACACCACCACTTTTCCGAGCTTTGACAAATGGGCTTCGTATGGGGCAATTCTACTGGATGAGGCCATCGCTTCCTTTGTCTGAGTAAATTGGATTTGTTAAAGTCCTATATTTATACTAATCATGTGATCGTTGTTCAACGGCTATATTAGTAACGGTAAAAATTCTTAACATAAAAACAAAGAAGTTGACATTTTATATAAACATAAAGAGACATTTAATTAGATCAAGAGGGATTTCCATTAATGAAACTTTGGTTCGTTACAATATTCCCCCCTTAAGAAATTTCACCCTCAAAATTTTCCTTTTCCCACACTAAAACAAATGTGGGTAACTCAGCTTTATCATATCCTCTGATTCCCAAGTCGCTTCTTCAAAATTTTGGTTTCTCCACAACACCTTGACGAGGGGCATTGTCTTATTTCGTAGAACTTTTTCTCTACGATCTAAGATCTTCACTAGTTTCTCCTCATAAGAAAGATAGTCTTCCAATTGTACCACCTCGGAAGAGAGTACATGTGAAGGGTCTGGTATGTACTTCCTTAAGCGGGATACATGAAAGACATCATGTACTTTGGCCATGGAAGGTGTAAGTGCTAGTCAATAGGCCACAGCCCCGACACGATCAAGAATCTCAAAGGGGCTGATGTACCTTGGACTTAAATTCCCTTTCCTTCCAAACCACATGACCTTCTTCCATGGAGATATGCGTAGAAACACCAGGTCTCCAACTTTAAACTCAAGGTCTGGTCAATGAATATCTGTATAACTATTCTATCGACTCTAGGCTGCCTTGATATGTTGCTGAATGGTTTTCACCTTCTCGACCATTTCCTCAATCATTTCGGGTCCAATCAGCTTACGTTCACTGACCTCATCCCAACATGCTGGTGTTCTGTACCTTTTCCCATACAGGGCTTCATATGGTGCCATTTGGATGCTCGAGTGGAAACTGTTATTATAAAGGAACTCAGCCAGAGGAAGATGTTGATCCCATCCTCCTTTAAAGTCCATTGAGCATGCTCTCAACATATCCTCAATTATTTAGATAGTTCGCTCGGATTGGACATCAGTTTGAGGATGATAAGCCTTACTGAAGTTCAGTTCAGTATTCAGAGCAGGTTGAAGACTCTTCCAAAACTTCAAGGTGAATCTTGGATCTCGGTCAAACACAATAGATAGTGGTACTCCATGCAACCTTAGCATTTCCCTGATATATATATGTGCTAGTTGATCCAAAGAAAAATCCTCCCGAATAGCAATGAAGTGTGCAGTCTTTGTAAGATGATCCACAACAACCCAGATTGCATTGTTCCCTTTGAATGTCCTTGGAAGTCTGGTGAAAAAGTCCTTGGTGATGTTCTCCCATTTCCATTCTGGTATGGCCAATGGTTTCATCATCCCCTTAGACTTCTGCCTCTCTTACTTCACTTGATGACACACCAGGCACTTTGATGTATATTCAGTGATCTCCTTCTTCATATTATCTCACCAAAAGTTTTCTCAGAGATCTCGATACATCTTTTTGCTCCCTGGGTGAATAAAGAAATTTGAACTTTGTGCATCATCCAAAAGTTCCTTCTTCAGCTCTGGACCAGATGGAACACATAGTCTTTTCCCAAACCTCACAATTCCTTCTTCATTAACATTAAACTCTAAGTATTTCCCTTTTTTGATAGCTTCCACTTTTTCCTAAATTCCCACATCAACCTTTTGAGCATCCTTTAACCTTTCCAAAAGAGATATATGGGAAATCATTTATAAACTTATTGATGATGTTCCCTTCTTTATTATTCCCACATCCATCTTCATCAAGTCTAAGAAGATTAGATCCTTTTCAATTCTCATCATTGACAGAATTGTTGGGTCCTTTCTACTTAGGAAATATGCCACCTTGTTCGCTTTCCCAGGGTGGAAATGTATTGAACACTCATAATCCTTGATGAAATCTATCCATCTTCTCTGGCTCATATTAATCTCTTTTTGTGCGAATATATATTTAACACTCTTATGGTCAGTATATATCTCATATTTCTCTCCATATAGATAATGCCGCCAGATTTTCAAGGCAAAGATCACCGCCGCCAACTCCAGATCATGCGTTGGATAGTTTCTCTCATAGATTTTCAACTGCCTTGAGGCATAGGAAATAACTTTATCATTATGCATCAGCACACATCCCAAGCCCTTCTTTGAAGCATCACTGAAAACAACAAAAAGTTCCCCACTTGTGGGTAAAGTGAGCACGGGCGCAGTGATAAGCCTCTTTTTCAACTCTTTGAAGCTTTCTTCACATTCATCACTCTAAGAAAACTTTACTCCCTTTCGAGTTATCTTGGTAAGAGGGTTGGAAAATCGTGAGAAATTTCTCACAAATCATCGATAATATCCAGCTAACCCTAAGAAGCTATGGATATCTGTTACCGATGTTGGCCTCGGCCATCCCTCAATTGCATCTATTTTGGAGGGGTCCATAGATATCCCATTGCTTGTGATGATATAGCCCAATAATGAGACCTCCTTCAACTAAAACTCACACTTGCTGTACTTTGCATAGAGCTTCTCCTTGCGCAAAGTCACTAGTACAGTTTTTAAATGCTTCTCATGATCCTCCTTGGTTTTGGAGTATATTGGAATATCATCTATAAATACTACCACAAAATTTTCAAGGTTATCTCTAAAGACACTATTCATCAAGTCCACGAATATTGCGGGATCATTGGTGAGTCTGAAAGGCATTACTATGAATTCATAGTGCATCTATCTTGTACGAAAAGCAGTCTTGGGGACATCTTCCTTCTTCACCCTTACTTGATAATATCCCGACCGCAAATCCACCTTGGATAAGTATTGTGATCCATACAGCTGATCAAACAAGTCATATATTCTTGGGATAGGATACTTGTTCTTTATAGTGATTTTGTTAAGTTCACGATAATCGATGCAAAGCCGCATTGACTCATCCTTCTTCTTGACGAAGAGGACTGGTGCACCCCACGGTGAAACACTTGGGCGTATAAACCCTTTATCCATATTCTCATGTAGTTGTTTCTTCAACTCTTCAAGATCAACAACAGCCATTCTATATGGATTCTTGGATATTGGTAGTGCCCCAGGTATAAGTTCAATTGAGAACTCAACATCTCTTCAAGGAGGAAGACCAGGCAGTTCCTCAGGAAACACTTCAGTGAATTCCCTCACAATAGTCATTTCTTCAAGGATGGTTTCTTCCTTGGAATCAATCATCTGATCCAGATACGCATGCTCATAAGGAAGTAATATCCATGCTTGAGATGATGGAGCTAAAGGAGATTCATCTTCCTCCTTACACTTGTAAATAATCGGTGGTAGATTCTCCATATGGAGTGTGATTTCCCTCCCATGACAATTTATGCTGGCTCTATATAAAGAAATCCAATCCATGCCAAGAATTGCATCAAATTCCACCATAGGGAGTATGATAAGGTTCGCCAGAAAATTCAATCCACAGACTATAACAGGGGAGGACTTATATTCATGGGATGCAATGATTTCCCCATTTGTCGTACTCACCGACATCTTTACTTCCATGATTTTTGGTGGTGCTGGGATTGTTCTACTAAACTTTTGGGATAAAAAAGAATGTGTAGAACCTGAATCAAAAAGTATGTTCTCTATTCTTGAATGAATAACTAGCGTACCTATCACCACTTCGTTGTCGGGGTTCACTTCGGTAGAAGTGATGGAAAAAGCTCTTCCTTGCTGCCTTGGAGGTTGTTGGTTGTCTCCAAAAACCCTTGGATTAGGGCACTGATTTGCAAAATGACATGGTTCTTTGCATTTGTAGCATTGAACAATGTGTTGAGGTTCGAACGGAGTGTTCCTCTCCTATGTCGCAACCGTGGGTATTTCTTGCTGACAGTTAACAGCTGTGTTCCCTTATCTTCCACACCTGAATCATTTTCTCATCCCCTTAAAGGCAATTTCCAGGGTGCTTCTTTCCACACTTTTGGAAAGTGGGGTGCTAGATCTTCTTAGCACTATTGTATTTATCTATTGGACCACCAGCATTGAAGTCTTCCTTATGATTCTTGTCCCCATGATACCCCTGTGATTCCCCAATCTCCATTTCGACCATGAGGGCACATCGAACAATTTCCTCATAGTTGTCGAAGTCACGGATCACTAATGCCTTCCACAAGCTAGGCTTCAGCCCACCAAAGAAGTGGTCAACCTTGCATTCAAGGGTAATGACAAAGCAGGAAACATATCGTGCAAGCCTTGTGAAGTTTTCCTCGTACGCTCCAACAGATTCTTCATCTTTTTTCTTGAGGGAAAGGAAGTCCCTTTCTATCTTAAGCCGGAGGGTGCGCCGAAAATATTTACTGAAAAATATCTTCCGAAAATCCTTCCATTCCAACACCTTGATCTCCTCCTTAGGCTTCGTATTTTTTATCAACGTCCACCATTGATCAGATTCACCCTCCATATGATAAGCCGCTAGGAGAACCTTCTCTTTTTTAGAACATTGGAGGATGGAGAATATCTTTTCAATTGAGTTGATCCATTGTTCAGCGATCGTGGGATCGGTTGATCCACAAAAAGTAGAAGGAATTTGTCTCATGAAGCTCTCGATAGTGACTTGTTCTTTCTTAGGGGGGGTTGAACGTTCCTCTTGACCCGTGTTTCTATTCAAAACTTGAGTTAGCTGAGAGAGAAGCGTGAAAAAGTTTGCGATTCCTCCTCCCATTGGATTGGGCATCTCATTAGTACAGTCATCACACCGATCTTCACAACAGTTGTTAGCCCGAGTCCCCATATTACCGGCCATTGGTTGGAATAAAAGGAAAGTTAGGGGTAACACATAAAGGGTAATCCAAAGACAAAAGTTGATGACTTATAAATAATCTTTTATTTCCTTACTCAAGATTCTATAGGCTTCAATCTAGTCTTTTCATGATCTACTTTCTAACATATATTCATAGGGGCATTTTTTTAATTCCCTTAATAAGGGTTCATACCAAGCTTTTGAATTTATCAAAACATATCCCTCGGGAGTGTCGTAACCAAGAGTGAAGCAAGGCTCATTGTCGTGCACCAGTTCCCATTCGATTCCAGCACAAAGCGGTGTTTTCGGGTTTTACCCCTAGGATACATCTGTGCCAGAGCCACCTCTACCTGCTCGTATCCAGACAGGGATGTATTTGTTTGATAAACCACTTACTCAGTACTTACCAAAACTTAGGGATTTTCTTATTATACTCAATCTTGTATCTATGGATTTACTAGGGTTTACTAATCCCAAAAATAACTAAACCTATCCTCTAATACCAACTATGACAACCTTGCATTTATTACCAACTTAAACAAGATTTATTACATAAAACTTTACTTGATACAAGAAGAATATCGAGAGTTTTAGTGTCTTTGGGGCTTAGGATCATTACATAAAAACTTAAAACATGAAATAAAACATCTTTATTGAAAACTTCCTTTACATGCCCACTACATTCCCTCGTACTTAGCATTGCATGGGATAACCTGAGGACATGCATAAGAAAAGGGTGAGCTATAAAGCCCAGTAAGGGAGTACACATGGAATAAAATGAGGAGTAAAATACATGTTATACAATAGGCATATCAATATATAATAAAAGAAACATGAATAAAAAGGCATGATAAAGCATGATAATCATAACATTGAAATGTGGCAACAACACTTAACATGGAATTAGCATGAGCCAAGGCTCATTGCACATGGAGCATCAGTGAATCCTCATTGCACATAAAGCACGAGTAAACCCTTGTTTCACTTGAATTAGAATGATTCAACACTCATTTCACATGTCGTATCATGATACTATACTTTAACCAATGCATTGGAGCGCTATAAGGGTGCACCCTTCTTAAACATTTCATTTCATGCATAAGTGTGCCACATGGATCATAAAACATGGATTCATTAAACATAATCATTTATTCCAAAATAAAATAATGTGGAATTCATACATGATACTTTATAATCAATAAGTAAATATGAATAAAGGTGAATACCCTAGATGGATAAATGGGCATGGTATTCACTACACAATGGCATTGGCTTAGAAAATCGGTGCGATTTCAGGAGCGTAACGACGTGACGTAAGAATTCATAAAAAAAAATTGATGAGAGATAAAGGGGTTACTCATCATATTTACATGTAATGGACAGTAAGGAGGTTATATAGATACATTTCCCAGCAATTGTAATGAAATTTAGATTCATGATACAAAAGTATTGCTTGAATGTAAATGAGGAGAGAGAAGTTCCTTTCGGAATTTCGGCATAGTAACGGGTGTACAGGGGAGGCATTTACAGAGAGAGAAAGGGGTCTCCCATCATTAAAACATAAAGAGGGAAGTATGAGGGATGTGTGAAACCATACCCTAACATTCACAATTGAAATTAAAAGGCAAAACAACTTAAAGAAAATTGGACAAAATGAGAAAGGAAGAAAACCCCTTACTTGGAAGTGTGCTTCCAAAGGCTAGAGAGAAGCTTGTGAGAGGATTCTTGGGAGATTAGGGCACCTTGGGAGGATTCTAGAGAGAGTAGGGCAGAGGTTGGATGAACTCAGAGGGCTTTTAGTGAGGAGGAAGTGGGAGCTTTGGTGGGTTTATATAAGAAAGATGAGGGAATTCTTTATTATTTAGGTTTGGGTCCCCTTACATTAAATTAATCCAAACCACAAACCATCCCATGGTTTTTGCCCATGGTTTTTGGAAAAGGGAATAGGAAAAAAATATTTTATAAGGCCAAAGTCCAAACTTCTTAAAATATTAGGGTTGCTTATGTGGAGGTGAGTCACACTCCCATGGAAATTAATTTAAAAAGGCAAGGTGTTGAATAAGTCTTCAGGGGTCCATTAATGCTTTTAAAATTAAGTCAAACAAACCAAAAATTACATTATTTTAATGGTAAAACATATATTTTACTAACATAAAGATTATTGTATTTTATTACATCACTATTGGGTCATTATGATGTCATAAAACACATTATATATTTAAACAGTATTTAATTTTTACCCAAAAATACGACTATCTCAGAAAATTATGAAAAATTCACCGTTGGATAATTTCGACATCCTGATTCCATAAATACCATTTATTTTATCTAAATAATTTTCTAAATATGTTAATTTTCACTTTTAAGATAAAAACCGACATTTATCGAAAATTCACGGGTTTTGACAGAAATGGCTTTCAAACCTTAATAAAAATTTTAATTGCATTCATAAAATTATAAGATCATTTATATTTAATAAAAATTAATATAATTAATAATATTATTATTTTATTAAAATATTATTTAATTCATAAATCCCTTAATTTAATAAAATAGATTTCTTAATTAGATAATAACTAAAAACACCATTTGTACTTTAAAAACTATTTACAATGTTTCAAAAATGACTAGAAATTATATTCATTATTATATAAAAAATAATGTACTTGAACATGGTACTACTTATTTGATACATAACCCCTTAAAACTGCCGCATAAGACCTAAGGGTAAGGTGTACGATGGTGACAGACTCTTGGGATGGCTCGGATAACATCACTCGAGTGGTAATTTCAATCAACTTCCACTTTTCTCGTAGACGGTCACGTTAGAGCTTGACATGATGAAGCTCAGCTTGGGCTTGGTCAAGGGCCAAGCCCAAAGACGCCACCTCTTTTCCGAGCTTCGAAAAATGGGCTTCCTATAGGGAAATTCTACTGGATGAGGTCATCGCTTCCTTTGTCTGAGTAAATTGGATTTGTTAAAGTCCTATATTTATACTAATCATGTGATCACTTTCCAACAGCTATATTAGCAAAGGTCAAAATTCTTAACATAAAACTGAAGAATTTGACATTTTATATAAACATAAAGAGACATTTAATTAGATCAAGAGGGATTTCCATTAATGAAACTTTGGGTCGTTACATTTAGGGTCAATAATTTTAATGATCGTACCCCTCAAAAATAGACATTACGAAAACAAAAAAACCTTGAATGGTGATCCTATTAGAATGAAACAAAGTAATAACTATTTCTTTTATAGAAATTCAATGACACCAAAGCATGCATCAATTTTTCAGGAAAAAACATTCACAGTGATGAGGTAACCAATAAAATGGGTCACCATTGAACAAACAAAGATAGAAACCCATTAGGATCCGAGTCAAAACTAAGGGACTCTAGGTATCCCATCTAGCCCTTCCACTCAAATCTCACATAAAGATCACAACCCATGGGGAATCAACCACACCCACATCTCATCTCATGGAATCCACATGCCGAATCACTTCCCATTAGTATGGAACACATCCTCTCTGAGCATTTACACATTAAAGTACTCCCTAGAGGATCGCATCTCATCGGGTCATTGTACTTCCTGTGCATGAGGAATGAGTCATCATCCTTAACACTGAATGTATCAGCATAGCCTCATGTGACCTAATACGAGAAGAAATTTTATATATCAATCAATATAATTGAGTTGTATTCTACCAATTACATATAAAAAACATCATATGATAAGTCATTGATACATTAATAAATTGTCCCCCTATCATCAATTAAATCACACACTATAAATCATATATGTCATGTAAATCATATGTTCCTAATATGATGAATGAGATTCTTCTTACCTCTATATTCTATGATTCAAAATCAATTCTCTGTCCATATTAAAACATGGAAATATCTTGATATCGATCATAAATCAAAACATCCAAACCATATGTGTGTCCCTGATGGTGAAAATCAAATCCAAATATAACAATGAAATTTTGAATAGCATCCCCAAGACCTAATAAACTAAAATTCCAATCGGAACGTATGTTCTCAGTAGGCTATCCCATCATCAATCATAGGCCCTGATAAATTCCTAAATCTGTCGTATATTAGATCCCAAAATAGTAAGACAAATGAAGAATAAATGTATCTAATAAAACTTTGTGATATCCTGCCCTAACTCACTCTATAACCAGTAGTTGGACTAGTTTACCACATGACCTCAAGTATGCCTCCCTTTATACCAAGGGCTAAAGACAACTAGCATGGGTATAAGGCGGTATTATGGGGTGAATATACCCCCTATGTGAGAGTATTTAATAAAATATAGATTACCAAATACTATCCAAAAGAGTATTGAATCTGAGTATACTAAAATAAATGGACTACCAACAAGAATGTATGAAATATAGTAAATTCTTGAATAACTGAGTTATACATACAACATTACTCAAACTTGGTTGATCATATATACATAGTAGAATAAATGGAATGAAATAAAAGGTCTCTATATAATATTCAATCCAAACACCATCTAGTATCTTAGTACCATTTGATCCATCCTGCTCGACTATGAAATTTTGGTCTTCCACACAACCAATTCATGTAATCAAGTGAACGTCTACTAAGGTACCCAAGTGTTGTATCAACCCAAGCAGGTTGTGAGTGAAAAATCAGAAGGACACCACCCATGTAATCATTTATTAACCATTATATGTAGTTATTTTTTCATGTGACATTCTTAGATGAAAATAAATGGAATCTCTAGACAAATAAATTATTATCGGTCCTCAGGTCCTCGACCTTGATCAACTATTTCACTTCAGACCGATGCTCGAGTGTCTCCTAAAACATCTTGATGACTATGAATCTAAAGAAATATGTGTCTCCCAATAGATGGAATCCCTTAAGGTATTTACAGTTATAAGGATTCATCCTACAATAGTATGATCAAATTTCCCAACTTTAGGTATATTCCTCCCCCCAATAAGTCTTTTCAAATCATGAGGACTTTATGACTATAGGAATACATCTCACGATAGTATGATCATATTCCATGACTCTATGGATATAAATCCACCTCCATAAACACCCACCCCTTGATAGTCCTATCATATTATGAGTTTATAATGACTTTGTGGATACATCACATGGTAATATGATCAAATTCCAAGAATCTGGGGATTCACATTCCCCTTGGAACTTCTATAATTTTAGGTGGTCTTAAAAACTATGGGGATGTATCCAATGGTATTTAAATCATATTAAATAACTCTGGGGATAAAAATCCCTCTTTAAGTCCTATCATATAATGAAGTATTCACAACCCTAGGGGCATATCCCATGACAGTCTGATCAGATTCGTTGACTCCACGGATACCCCCAACAATCATGTCATGCCATGAGGTCTTTAGGACTCCTGGAATTCATATTTTGGTAGTCTAATTAAAATCCCTGACTTTTGGGGTACACCTCACTCCTATTGTCCAGTTATATAATGAGGATTTCATGAATCCATGGATACATCCCATTACAGTCTAAGTAGATTACTCGATTCCAAGGATACCCCCCATGACAGTCCTTTCATATGTTGTGGTATTCAAGACTATGGGGATGCATCCCACGGAAGACTAATATGATTTCATGAATATGGGGATAAACCTTCCCCTCATTAGTCCTATCATGGGCTCCATATCTATGGAATACCCCTAAGGATCACCCATCATGTACTAGTTCCATGGTGAAACCTATATCCATCTCATGGAAACCCCATAGGGTTTTCTAGTCAATAGGGAACCCGATGGGTCCCCTTAGTATAAGAATAGCAGAGGAACCCTTTCATAGGTCCTTGATCTCACTCAAAGTCTCAGTCGACACCTGACTCACTAGGACGTCATGTCCCACAACATCATCAGAAAGCTCATACAAACTTTCCAACTACACAATTTCCTTCCACATGAGTGTTAGTCAAGATATTCTTGATATCCCGTATTGATAATCCAATTTACTTTGGGAAAATTTTCCCACATAAAACTAACACTGATCATCCTATGGTCTTTCCACCTAGGCATGTTCAAATCAGATATAAGATGGTCACTTACCCCCCATCCTCATTTTGATGAGCCCAAATGGACTGAAGTCTATAAGAGGTTTACCTAATATTTATAGACCCTATACATGGGATATGGGTCTCTTGGTCTAGCTTCACCTAATAGGATTTCTAGAGGTCGATCAATGTATCAAGGTCTTAGAACTAACCATCAGTGGGTGAGGTATTAAGAAATTTCATCAAGGTTATTCCATTAATATTCAGTTATTTCAATTAATAATATTTTAGTTAATTAAAAAATTCATTTAAATAAATTAATCTTTGATAATTTCCCTTAATAGAATTATCAAATAGTGTATTTATAGCATGTTCTACCCTAAAATGAGCTCAGGAGGCCATCCAAGTCAAATGGACCTGGAAAATCCATTGAAGTTCAAGGTGTCATGAAAGTGCATCGATTATGTTCATGAACCTGGTCGCTTTCCCCTATCAATTTAAAAATTAATTTTAATTGTGATATTTATTTAATGAAATTTACTTTGTGAATCACCATTAATTTAATGCTTGAACACCCACATGCTACATAGATAACAAAAATGTCATAGGGAAATTACATGAGTTCAACAACCTCAAATATATCTTTTTCCAATTTGATGTCATGGTCTAGAAGTAGCAACTAAGACCTTCAAAACTAATCCATCTTTTCCCCCAGTCAACCATACCTGTCTTAGATAATCAATCTTCTAACTCACACCAATAGACATTTCTTAATTAATTATTAAAAATATTATTAATTAATTAATTAATTAAATCCAAACAAGGTATATTTTTAATTAAGTCACCGAGGCATTTTGTTAGGGTAAAACCAACAAAAAATGTACTGTTCCACTCATAAAGAATCTCGAGATTTATGTCAAACAAAATCTCTAATGAATTTGACTAATTCTATAGTCTAAAAATATTGACTCAAGGAAAACCCCCTTTAGAAAATTGGCATGACCAAATACCTTAATGGAATGATTTGTAAACATAGGAGGTCATCATCTTGGGATACCCTTTTTATGAGATGCATGTAACCTCCAAATAAGAACAATAGTTTCACCATTCTATGGTGAAATTATAATTTTGACCTAAAATAAACATCTCCAAATTTAGGAATGAGTTGGAGACAACATATAATGAGGAAGGAGTAAGATATTACCTGATGACACTATCAAATTTCACCAAACAATTACACAGATGGGGAAGATCAAAATCAAAGAGGTACTAACTGATCCATCACATACGTGCTCCATTTAGTGAAGAAACAATGGGTCTGAAACCTCTTTTAAACCCTGAAAAAGATTTATAAGATTCATGGAAATAAATAGGAGTTCACATTGATAATTTTACGGGTAATCCCTTGAGATATCCTTTCACATCTTAAATCCCCCCCCCCCAACACACCCCATGTAAATCATTCATGTCATGAAATGAAATTTAAAATGTGAATGGCCTCATATAGATTTTTTAATAGCTCATTGTTCCCATTACTATTTGGGTGCATTCCTAAACATCTAAGGATTCCACTTAAACATAAAACATGTCTAAAAACACCATTTTTGTATGTTAAAACACTCGAAACGTTATTATGATTTCTGGAATTTAAAATCACACTTCCACTAATGGGGAAAATTAAAATTCTCAATAAATTTTTAATTAGTTTTAATGTGTGTTGTTACACATGGTATGTATACTATCATGAGTGAGTACTCATAAGAGGATAAGACTTCATCTTTTTCCAAACTGGGTCACTCTCACAACATAGACCCCCCCACCTAGTCATCACGTCCTGGCCTTCCAGGTACCACTAGTTTCCCCATAGACACAAGGTCCTTACCCTAGGGCCCACCCACATGCCCAAATAAGTCATCTAACTAATGATTGTCCCCACAGTCCAACACCTATTCTTTTCTGTTTGCTTTGTCCTCACTCTCACACACCCTAAGAAATTTCTCATAAGGACACCATTTTTGGATGATCAAGCACTCATAACCTCATTCTGATTTCTGGAATTTAAAATAACCCTTCCACCGATGGGGAAAATTCAAATTATAACTAAATTTTTAGTTTGTTTGAATCTGTGTTCTTACACATGGTTTTTATACTATCATGGATGATTAATCAGAAGAGGATGATACTTAATCTTTTTCACAACAAGGCCCTGCTGACAGCACAAACCCCCTGCCTTAACATGGTCATTGGGTCCTAGCATTCTAGGTACCACCATTTTCCTAGAAAGCACGTGGTCCCTACCCTACGGCCCACCCACATACCTGAATAGGTCATCGGACAAATGATTGTCCCCATATGCCAACACCTGTTCTTTTTTGTGTGTTCTTTCCTCACTCGCACACACCCTGAGAAACAACCCATACAGTCACCCATCCTGATCACTACTCCAGGTCAAGCACACTTAATTGTGGAGTTATAACTAGGAAGGCTTCTGAAAAGAAAGGTGTACCTTGTTGACATGAGTCATATCATTTATTCATTTAACCCTTTATAATTTTGGGGTGTTACAATCACCCCCACTAGATCCCAATGTCCTCATTGTGGAACCTATATCTCAACTCAGACAGTGTGCCGCACTTAAGGTTGGGTACCTCCTCTGATACAAAATGTCACAATTGGGCCTCACTAGTAGCACAGACACCCTGCCTTAACATCATTGTCAGGTCCTAGCCCGCTTGGTACCACCAGTTTCCCCGCAGACACGTGGTCCCCACCCTAGGTCGCACCCACATGCCTGAACGGGTCATCTGACTAATTATTGTCACCACATTCCGACACTTGTTCTTTTCTATGTGCTTTTTCCTTGATCAAACACATCCTGAGAAACTTACAAGAAGGTCACCCATCTTGATCACTACTCCAGGTCAAGCACGCTTAATTGTGGAGTTCTAACCAGGCAAAATCTTGAAAATAAAGGTGCACCTTGTTGACATGAGTCATATCATTTAACAATTTAACCCTTTATAATTATAGGGTGTTACAATCCCCCCCCCCCCCCAGACCACAACGCCCTCATTGTGGACCCTACATCTTAACATAGGTAGTGCACCACACTTAATGATAGGTTCCTCCTTTGATACCAAATGTCATAACCGGGCCTTGATGACAGCACAGACTCCCCACATTAACATGGTCATCGGGTCCTGGCCTACCTAGTACCACCAGTTGTCTAGCAAACACATGGACCCCACCCTGGGGCCCACCCACATGCCCAAACGGGTCGTCTGACTAATGATCGTCCCCACATTCCAACACTTGTTCTTTTCTGTGTGCTTTTTCCTCACTCACACACACCCTGAGAAACTGTCTAGAAGGTCACTCATCCTGATCACTACTCCAGGTCAAGCACGCTTAACTATGGAGTTCTAACTGGGTAGGCACCCAAAAAGAAAGCTTCACCTGGTTGACATGAGTCATATAATTTTTCTATTTAACCCTTTATAATTCTTGGGTATTAAAATATTATAAAGTTCTCACTTGGTAATCCCTATGATTAGAGACTATGAGAATAGACCCTTAAGTTGCAATTCTTCATGTTTCTGTTTCATTGGATATTACTATTTTTGAGCAAGTGTAACTATCCTTATAATTTAATATTATCATTAATTCATGTCATTACTCATGTAATTATAATTACTTACACAAAACACATTTCCATATATTCATGGTAATTAGGGTACATTTTGTGTGTCATGAATTCCATGTCATTAATGGATAACTCGAGGTAAGATTTTTCCCTTCCATCTTTATAGAATTTTATATCGTATCCCTTTGATTGGAATAGAATCATCACATTGAATTCCATCTCTAGGGTCTAATGTTGTTTTTATTTCAAATAGGAAAAGAAATAAATATTATGAAAATAGTTTGATGATATATATATGTGAAACCTTCTTGATAAGAATTGTGACAAAGGGACGATAATTCATAGGAATAATTCTGGTGTGGTTGTTGGTGTTTTAACATTAAGTTCTCTTTTTTGGGTACCTTGAATCGTTTCTAGATACTGATATTGAACTTTAGGGGATTACCCCTAATACCAATGTGAAATAGTCCTAGAGGGTCACACACTAAGTGTTTCTGATGATCTTGATTAAATTATATTTGAATTTAATTAATGGAATAAATATTACACTCTAGGCTAAGTAATAATTCTATTCTTGTTTTATCAATATAAATTATATATTCGGGTACTCAATAAATGTCAAGGAGTTGAAAGAGACCAAGATTATGTATAATGATGAATATTATTTAGAATTTCAGTAAAATATTATTTATCATTCTGTGAGTTAGAACACACCATAAAATAATATTATTATTATTATTTGGAATGGGGTTTAAAAATTATTGGTATATTATTTAAGAGTATAATGAAATTAAATAATATTTTATCCTAAACCCTAAACAAAAAAATAGATTTTTATTTTTATTTTGTAGGGTTAATTGATACTTGAGAATTGTTGTGTATAAGAAAATCCTTTATCCATTCCTCATACTCTCTTTCTCACATGAGTGAGAATCCCTAGAGAGATTCATTCAAGCATGAAGTAACTACAAGTGATCAACACAATCAACACTAGACGATATATCCCTCATGCTAGCACCCAACATTCTTTCGATGTTGCTCAGATATCAAATGATCACATGTGGATCACCACTAGAGATATCCGAATCTTGGATCCTTACACTATAATGATAGAAATCAAAAGGTTTTTTAAACAATCAACGTCATCTATGATGAAAGATCCGAAGATATGGTATCATTTACTATATTATAATATAAATTAATTAAAAAAATTACATGCACATATCCTATCTCAGTTTTAGGTTCTCATAATTCAATATTTGGTTGAAAATTTTTATTGGCCTTGAAATTTATATCTTATACAATTTTGTGAATGATCCATCATATCAGAAAAAAATTGGGTCTATTTTTCCTACCAATGCACTTCAACTACACCTAGAATCTTTATGTGGCATCATAGGGTCATTACATTTCATATTTATAATTATTTTTTTGGTGATGATCTATTAATATTAATATTGTTTAGATATTTCATTTCAAGAATATTTTTTCATTAATCATATTTTTAATTAATAAGAATTTCATATTTATATTATCATCATTCAGGGTATCATTTTAATAAAGTACTAATAATATATAATGAATGAAAATATATTCCATTGGGATTTCTCATTAATTTTGGCTAGCAAAACTGGGTTACACAATGTGTAGCTGGAGTACATGTCACGTACCCATGTTCACTACACCTGGACATGTTATGGGATACACTACATTTCAAGTAGTAACTACACATTATGAATTTATTGCACATTTCCAATCGACCAATAAAACCAATAAAAAGGGTTGTTGGATTACATTACATGTAGTTGGTGTACACATCTTGTAGTCTACAAAGTTTAGCAGTGAAAGTTATGCAAACAATTTCGAAAAATATATAGTCAAATCCCATATAAGACTGATTTCCTGGATCATTAATGAAATAAATAACATATAGCTAGAATACAATGTATGTAGTTAATTATTTCCCATGCTCAAAATACACTTAGATTCATTTGGTGAGTTAATTAGAAACACAGCTAGGGGAACACACGACGTGTATCTTTAGTACATGCAGTGTTATCCTGCATCTAAAGTACATACTAAGTTATTCGGTGAGTCTTGTGGAAACACGAAAATCCAAACACATTGTGTGTATCTGGTATACACATCCTATGGTCCGAAGTCCAAATAACATGTATATTCATTCAATGGGATGTGTGGAAACATGTAAATCATGAAAAAAAGATGTGTGGCTAGCTAGTACAAGTCATGTAAGGGCCCGGGTTTTTGGGGTCCATTACTAAGTAAAAATGTGATGTTTAGGTGTTCGGGGTAGTCTGGGAAGCTATCACATCTTCTCAGTGAAGTTTAACGGTAGCCTTGGCCTACCGGTAGCTTGGACTACGGGTGGATCGGTCTACCGGTAGCTTAGTCTACTCATAGCATGCCTATCGATAGCTCGGTCTACCGGTAGCTCGGTCTACTAGTAGCTCGTCCTATTGGTACATCGGTCTACAAGTAGCTCGGTATACCATTAGCTCGGTCTACCAGTAGCTCGGTCTACCGGTGGTAGGCCTAAAAGTACCTCGGCGTACTGGTAGCTCGGTCTACCGGTAGCAGGCCTATCGGTAGCAGGCTTATCGGTAGCTCGGCCTACCGGTAGCCATGGCCTACCGGTATCTCGGCCTACCGGTAGCCACAGCTTACTGGTGGCTCGGTCTACCGGTAGATTTGGCCAACCGATAGCTTGGTCTACCGGTATCCTCGGCTTACCAGTGGCTCATCCTACTGGTAGACCTAGCCTACTGGTGACCACGGGTTTCCCAGTGGTGCCTCTTTTTGTGTAAATTGTCTTTTAATCCACGTTTTGACCCCCTGTAAAGCCATTAATAGGTTTTAATTAAATGTTGGTGAGGTGTGCATCTGTTTTAACCACCCCGAGGGGCGGGGACCTTTTAAGTTACGTGTGGGGTGTCCCAACCGTGTGGTCAACCCACGATCCCACTCCTTACGCGGTTTTGAGCTTGTCTTTCCATATCGAACCATCCGGGAGTGTTGTATCTCAGCCCCTATCAGCCTTTATAACCTAAAGGCTTCTCCCTAAGTTTCTTTTCTCGATCACCCTGCCATCGGAGTACCCTTCCTCTGAAGAGTTGTAACCCGGTGAAGTTTTCTTGATCGTGTTCCGCTAAGTTACTGCTACTCCTGTTCCAGTTCCAACCGAGGACTTAAACTATCCTTGATCAATCAGGTAGGGTCTCAGCTTCGTCTCTCCTTTCCATGTATCATACAGGGTGGGTACACTACTACTTCTGTAGAATTGGATTAACCAAACTTTAATGAAGATAATAAACTGATTCTAAAGAATGAAGGTATGGGGTGTGACCAATGATACTGCTCTGTTTTTCTCCTCTTTCATGATTAATGATTTATGATTTGTATGGGCTTAGGCCTACTGAAAATCATGGTCGTTGGTGGTCTTTCTCTGTGCAATAATAAACCCTTATCTCTCGTATTGGTCATGTAAAGGAAATTGGTTAATTGGTTAAAGAAAAATGGTTAACTATGTATATTCGGCTAAATAAATAGAAAGCATCAGGACCAACCCTTTTATGTGATAACCTCGGTTAAAGTACAGTAGAATTGGAATCATGGAGTGTGTTAAATATTTTAAATTTGAAAATACTGGCATGGGCCTGCTTTGTGTTGGTGGTAGTGGTTTGGTTGCTTTTCATTCACGGGCTGATTTCGGGGAGATGTGGGTGGGTATGGGATCCCCTATTGGTATGGTTTCTCTGGTTGTGAATTTAAAGTCGTATGGTTATTTTTCTTATATCACAAATTGGGGTGGAATCCTCTGTTGTTGAGAAACTGGTTGCTCCGGTTTTTGGGAACATGGTGTAGTATCTTGGGTGGTTGTTACTTTACAAGAGAACCAGGTGTGAACGTTTGAGTTGATGTTTGACTATACTCTTTCCTTAGGCTTTTTCTTATGCTTTCTAGTTGCCCAAGTAGGTGAAAAACTATATTTTAAATGATATTACTGAACATGAAAACAAGGATGGAACAAATGGGGATTTGGTTTGGTGTGAGTTGTGACTTGGGCATGGGTGTTGTTCTCTTCTCTTATGAATTACTAGTAAGGAAAGTGTTCTTTAGGCTGGCTGAAGAAAGTCCTAGATTGGGTGAGTTCTTGTTACCTATACTTATACTTGTAGTTTTTGTGTTTCTTATTCGCACCCCACCCATGTTGAGCACTTAGTTCCGAACACCCCCATTTCATGGGGGATGGTGTTCTTCCCAATACTTCTATTAGTGTATGGTTATTAGCTCCTTTCTGCTCCCTTTCCTGGATAGTCCAAGTACCTTTGGGCAGGCTGTGATGGCCTAAAGTCCATTATTAGCCCAAGAATCTTTGGGCAGGGTAGTGTGGTGGTTGGCCCAGGTGTGTTCGGGCAGGTGGTTTCCCAAGAATCTTCAGGATGAGGCCCAGGTGTCTTCGGGCATGGTAATGGTTGTTCTGGCCTAGGTGTTTTCGGGAACGGTTACGTGTAAAAGTTGTGGCCCAGGTGTTTGTGGGTGGGACGTGTGGTTGTGGACCACGTGTCTGTGGGTGGGGTTTGGCAATGGGACTACGGTGAGGTTGTGGCCCAGGTGTCTGCGGGCGGGGTATGGCAGTGGGACTGCAATGAGAATGGCGGGATTGGTTCCATGCATAGGATGTCTTCAAAAACCAGTGGGAAAGTGGTGTGGGGTACCCAAACATCGATGTGCTATTATTATACTTTACTTGACTTTCATTATTTGTGGAGTGTTCCTTGGTGAGGCTTGGGTGGTTAGTTTCCTTTCTAGGTGCTTGGTTATCTCTTTTCTTATAGGGCATTAGTATGCCTCCTCACTTGTGCATGATAGACTTTGGTTTCCCCAACTCAGTGTACTTGTACACTCACCCTACATATATAAAACTGTTTTAAGGTTTCCAGGAGGACTTCAGGGATCGTGTTGGGCCGTACTAGCTCAGACCTTGTGATAGATTGTTGAAATTGTTGTTGTTCTTTATTTTGGTACTTTACATTGTAGTCTCCTTATACATTGTGGATTTTACTTTTGAACATGCATTGGGAATGGTTCTTGGCTTTACTTTTACTTTCAGTTTTGGTGTTGTGGGATTTACAATCTTATCTCTCAATCCTGTTAAAAGAAAAAGGGTAATTCCTTCCATTTTGTGTGAGATTCTATACCCTTGGTGCTATTTGCCACTTAGGAACCCATTGAAGGCGGGTCTTGGGGGTCATTATCTCTCCTTCAACTTAAATAAGGAAGGGTCTGGCAATCTATTGTCCCTTACCTTTTTTCGTGAAGGCAGGTTGTGAAAGAATGGTATCAGATCGATGGTTGAGAAATAGGATGGAGACTAGAGTTAGGCATAGTATAGATTTCATGGGATGGTAGGGAAACAGCGTTGGGTGACCTTGGTGTGTGAATTAGGCCAGGGAATACCGGCTAGGACACGGGATTTTAGGGCCCCCGTGATCCGATGAAAGGACTCTGGACCTACCGAACGACCAGTGGCAGAAGACTCTTCGATCCTTCCAGCGATAGACCCTTAAGAAGTATGAGGGAAGCAACTCTTACATGAATATGGATAGCTGGATAGAAGAGTTGGTTATAGATTTCGGCCTGATTCAGGCTCTGCCTGTGTACTGGCTTCCTTTGGCCGTCATCCAAATGTGGGGAGTGGCGTGCCGGTGGTGGATGCTTTACCTGGGGGAGAGGAGAGAGGCTGAGGTGGCACGGGCTGATTTCGAGAAGGAGTTCCGGGCGGAATTCCTCTCTTCTACGATGAAGGCAGAAAAGAGGCAGGAGCTACTCTCCCTCCAGCAGGGGAGTATTTCAATAAGGGAGCTAGGGATCAAGTTCAAGGATCTCCTCCGCTTTGCTCCGGACCTCTTTCCGGATGAGCAGTCTCGGGCGAGACGTTGAGAGGAGGTGCTCTGACCTTCCCTTCAGTATGCAGTTACTCCCTTCACCTTGCTGACATACTTAGAGGTTCAGAAGTAGGCTCAAGTGGTGAAGAGTACGCACACACTAGGAGGTGTGTCAAGTGAGGGGATCTAGCTGGGATCATCAAAGGGAAAGGCCATCAGCACCAGACCTCCAGCATCAAGACCCTCTAGGTTCCGACTAGCGGGGACCAGGCCGCAGTAGTTCCAGTTCCGGTCACCTGGTCCTTTCCCTTTACCTTTGGGCCCAGGACCAAGGTGCATAGTCTGTGGGGGCCATGGACATCTCCAGAATCAATGCCCAGACCGAGTTCAGAATGGTAGTCACCAACAGGCCCAGCACCGGCCTCACCAGCAGCTTCTAGCTAGGCCCTTCCAGCAGCAGCAGCAGGGGCAGCGAGCTCCCTCTCCTTCGAGGGCAGACGTTGCAGGGGGAGGCCGACCACAGGGCGCTCTTTAGGGACCTCGACTAGGGCGTGGTTGGGGAGGAAGCCGACAGCCTAGGGGTAGAGGAGCTGAGCATGGAGAGTTGCACGTCGCGGATGTAGCAGTTCTAGCAGGACCGGAGGTCGTTCGAGGTACGGTCATTTTTTTTAGTACCCTTGCTTACACCTTGTTCAATACCGGAGTTTTTCACTCCTTTGTTGCACCCGGTCTGGCCCGTGATCTAGGTCTAGATACTGAGAGACCTCTAGTTCCCCTGGTGCTGGGCACACCAGTCAGAGGTCAGACTGACTTTTCATATGTTTGTAGAGGATGCAGACTGATGATAGGGACACATCAGTCGGTCAGGGATCTACTACTGCTACAGATACATCCATACGATGTCATCCTAGGCATCGACTGGCTATTCTCTATATATGCCATCATCGACTGCTTCTGAGGAAGGGTTGTGTTCTCAGAATTGGGTGGCTGACGTGTTACTTTCACCGGTGAGCGGAGCGGTCAGAAGGGCAGTAGGGGAGAGGAACCCCTCCTCTCCTTATTAGCAGAGTTGTCAGTATAGTCAGTAGATGCTTATATGGTGCAGGTACCAGGGATCATCAGTGAGTTTATGGACATCTTTCCTGAGGAGGTAACGACTCTACCCCATCGACGTGATATCGAGTTTGGGATAGACTTGCAGCCTGGTGCTCATCCGATTTTCATGGCTCCTTACCGGATGTCACCTTCAAAGCTATGGGAGTTGCGGATTCAAATTGATGATCTGATGAAGAGGGGTTATATTCGACCGAGTGCGTCATCATGGGGTACTCCAGTGTTGTTTTCAAAGAAGGCAGATGGAAGTCTAAGGTTGTGCATAGACAACAGAAGGCTGAATCAGGTAACGATCAAGAATAACTACCCTTTTCCAAGGATAGACGATCTTTTTGACCAGCTGAAAAAGGTAGGATGGTTCTCAAAGATCGACCTATGGTCGGGGTATCACCGGTTGAGGGTGAAGGAGGGTGACATCTCAAAGATGGACTTCAGGTGCAGATATGGGCACTTTGAGTTTGTAGTCATGCCTTTCGGAATTACAAATGCTCCGGCTGTGTTCATGGGGCTTATGAACTCCATCTTCCGGGAGTATCTGGATCGGTTCGTAGTCGTGTTCATCGACGACATCCTGATCTATTCAAGATCAGATGAGGACCACGTGGAGCACTTGAGGATGGTTTTGGAGGTCCTTCGATAGCACCAGCTCTATGGGAAGTTGTCGAAGTGCAAGTTCTGGATTTGGGAAGTACACTTCCTTGGGCACGTAGTGTCCGAGCAGGGGGTAGAGGTGGACCCAACAAAGGTTGAGGCAGTTATTTCTTTGGCAGCACCTAAGAATGTGGCAGAGGTTTGCAGTTTCCTCGGGTTGGCGGGTTACTATCAGAGGTTTTTACCCAACTTCTCCTGAGTTGCAGCCCCTTTGACAGCCTTGACCAAGAAGGATCAGGTTTTCATGTGGAGTGAGCAGTGCAATATAGCCTTCAGCTATTAGAAGGAGAAGTTGGTTAGTCCCCATGTGCTGAGTCTACCAGATGAAGGGGTAGCGTATGAGGTGTTTTGTGATGCTTCAGGGCAAGGCCTTGGATGCGTGTTGATTCAGTGACAAGGAGTGATCTTTTATGGGTCTAGGAAGCTATGCCCTCATGAGAATAATTATGCCACCCACAACCTAGAGCATTTAGTGGTTGTTTTTTGCGCTAAAGTTATAGCGGCACTACCTCTTCGGAGAATGCTTTGTGGTCTTAACAGATCAAAAAAGTTTGAGGTATATATTCTCCCAGCGGGACATAAACTTGCGGCAGTGAAGGTGGATGGAATTCCTCCAGGATTACGACCTCGAGATATCCTACACTTCTGGGAAAGGAAATTTAGTAGCCGATGCCTTGAGCAGGAGGTCGCATAAGGATGTGTTCTGAGAGTCGGCAGATGCTTGGAAGGCGATGGAGGAGTTGGCTGCCTTGCACCTGGATGCAAGGATGGATAGCGGTAGAGGTTTCATGTATCATATGATAGTGTAGTCTTCTCTGTTTTAGCAAGTGCAAGAGTCTCAGTGGTGAGACCTAGAGTGCGAAGTGATGCGTGACCAAATTGACTGGAGAAATGCTCCGGAAGGATGGACGGAGGATGGTCAGAACCGGATGTTTTTCCGGGGAAAGCTGTTTTTTCCAGAGGCGATGCACGACAAGGTTCTTAGTTAGTTCCACAACTCACCCCTAGCGGTGCACCTAGGAGTTTCCAAGATGTACCAGGGTCTGAAGAGATAGTTCTGGTGGCCCGGAGTAAAGCAAGCAGTGGCAGAGTTTGTGGACAAGTGCCTAGTGTGTCAGCAGGTGAAGGCTAAACACCGAGTTCCAGGTGGCCTGTTGTAGTCTCTAGATGTCCCCGAGTGGAAGTGGGAGGACATCTCGATGGATTTCGTCATGGGGATACCCAAGGTTCAAGGGGGATACGACGCCATCTAGGTAGTGGTGGACCGCTTGACAAAGTCGGCTCACTTTCTGGCGATTAAGGAGTCAAGTGGAGTGGACGCTCTAGCACGAAAGTATGTGGACAAGGTAGTGTGGTTGCATAGTGTTATGAGTTCCATAGTCTTGGACATGGATGCACGTTTTACCTAACGAGTATAGAGGGGGTTGCAGCATGATTTTGGCACCCAGCTACATCTTAGCACTACCTTCCATCCCCAGACAGATGGACAGACAGAGCGCACTATCCAGACCTTGGAGGATATGTTACGGGCAAGTGTTCTGGACTCTAGAGGATCATGGGTGCGACATTTGCCTCTGGTAGAGTTTTCCTACAATAATAGCTATCACTCTACCATTGGTATGGCTTTATTCGGAGCCTTGTATGGGAGGCCATGCCACTCACCAGTGTGTTGGACCAAAGTCGTAGAGGTGGGCATAGTTGGCCCGGAGACGGTGCAGATGATGATAGAGAAGGTTCAGCTTATTTGAGGAAGGATGAAGGTGGCTCAGGACCGGTAGAAGTCATATGCCGATGATAGAAGGAGACCCATAGAGTTTGATTTCAGGGACCACGTGTTCTTGACGATCTCCCCTTGGCGTGGACAGCAGAGGTTTGGGAAGGGGAGTAAGCTCCCCCCTAGGTTCATTGGCCCTTATGAGGTGTTGGGATGAGTTGGTGAGGTGGCGTATCAGCTGGCACTGCCACCTCAGTTGGAGAAAGTTCACAACGTCTTTCACGTCTCCCAGCTTCGTCGATATGTAAACGACGACTCCCACATCATCGATTGGGGAGAATTAGATGTCGAAGAGGATGCGACCTTCATAGAACGACCAATCAAGATCGAGGATCGTAAGGATAAAGTGCTTCATGAACGAACCATCCCCTTGGTTCATGTATTGTGGAGGCATGGTGGCCTGGAAGATAGCACTTGGGAGCAGGATGCCCAGTTACGCGTCTAGTACCTAGAGCTGTTTTGACATCCTTGTTTTGTTCTGACCTTGCTGAGATGTTTTCCCTGGTGCTTTAATGTATTTGAAATTATTGATTGGCTTAGCTATGAAATGATCTGTTCCATATCCCTCAGTGTGGGTGTCCGAATGTGATGATGGGAAAACCTGACTACTAATCAGGATGCATTAATGTGGATGCGATTAAACCCGTGCGGGTAAGTCAGTGCCGCCCAAAGCGGATAATATCCTGACATGTAGGAGAGGACTCACTAACTCATGTGTTGGACAGTGTGATCCTTGTACTTGTTCAGTGTGATCCTTGTGCTTATTGTTAAATTTATGGTTGGTAACTTTTGGGCCAGTGTTCCTGGATGTAGGAGGGGTTCTGTTCCAGCCTTGGAACAACTCAGGGTTTCGCCTCTGAGAAGTATCTTTAGAGGGTGGTTGTTCGGACCCCACTTTTCTCCTTCTCGTTTGTTCTTATATTCTCAGGGATGAGAATAGTTTGAGAATTATCTGATGTAATGGCCCTGGTTTTTGGGGTCCATTACTTAGTAAAAATGTGATGTTTAGGTGTTTGGGGTAGTCTGGGAAGCTATCATAGCTTCTTGGTGAAGCTTAACGGTGGATTTGGCCTAACGGTAGCTCAGACTACCGGTGGCTCGGTCTACCGGTAGATCGGTCTACCGGTAGCAGGCCTATCGGTAGAAGGCCTACCGGTAGCTCGGTCTACCAGTAGCTCGGCCTACCGGTATCTCGATCTACCGGTAGCTCTTTCTACCGGTAGCTCGGTCTACCGGTAGCTCGGTCTACCGATGGTAGGCCTACCGGTAGCTCGGCGTACCGGTAGCTCAGTCTATCGGTATCAGGCCTGCCAGTAGCATGCCTCCCAGTAGCTCGGCCTACCGGTACCCGCGGCCTACTGGTTGCTCGGCCTACCGGTATCCACGGCTTACTGGTGGCTTGGTATACCGGTAGCTTTGGCCAACCGGTAGCTTGGCCTACTAGTAGCCTCGGCTTACCGGTGGCTTGGCCTACCGGTAGACCTAGCCTACTGGTGACCACGGGTTTTACCAGTGGTGCCTCTTTTTGCGTAAATTGGCTTTTAAGCCGCATTTTGACCCCCTGTAAAGACATTAATGGGTTTAAATTAAATTTTGGTGAGGTGTGCATCTGTTTTAACCACCCATAGGGGTGGGGACCTTTTAAGTTACGTGTGGGGTGTCCCAGCTGCGTGGTCAACCCACAATCCCGCTCCTTACACGGTTTCGAGTTTTTCTTTCCATATCTAACCGTCCAAGAGTGATGTATCTCAGCCCCTATCAGCCTTTATAACCTAAAGGCTTCTCCCAATGTTTCTTTTCTCAATCACCCTGCCATCAGAGTACCCTTCCTCCGACAATTTTTAACCCGAAGAAGTTTTCTTGATCATGTTTCGTGGAGTTACTGCTTCTCCTGTTCCAGTTCCAAACGAGGGCTTAAACGATCCTTGACTAATCAGGTAGGGTCTCACCTTCGTCTCTCCTTTCCGTGTATCATGCAGGGTGGGTACACTAATACTTCTGTAGAATTGGATGAACCAAACTTTAATGAAGATAATAAACAGATTCTAAAGAATTAAGGGATGGGGTGTGACCGATGATACTGCTCTGTTTTTCTCCTCTTTAATGATTAATGATTTATGATTTGTACGGGCTTATGCCTACTGAAAATCAGGGTCATTGGTGGTCTTTCTTTGTGCACTAATAAACCCTTATCTCTCGTGTTGGTCGTGTAATTGAAATTGGTTAATTGGTTAAATTAAATTGGTTAACTATGTATATTCGGATAAATAAATTGAAAGAACCGGGATCAACCCTTTTCTGTGATAACCCCGGTTAAAGTACAGCATAATTGGAATCATGGAGTGTGTTAAATCTTTTAAATCTGAAAATACCGGCATGGGCCTGCTTTGTGTTGGTGGTAGTGGTTTTGTTGCTTTTCATTCATGGGCTGATTGCTGGGAGATGTGGGTGGGGATGGGATCCCCAGTTGGTATGGTTTCGCTCGTTGTGAATTTGATGTTGTATGGTTATTTTTCTTATATCACAAATTGGGGTGGAATCCTCTGTTGTTGATAAACCGTTGGCTCCAAGTTTTGGGAACATGGGGTAGTATCTTGGGTGGTTGTGACTTTACAAGAGAATCGGGTGTGAACGTTTGAGTTGATATTTGACTGTAATCCTTCCTTAGGCTTGTGCTTATGCTTTCAAGTTTCCCAAGTAGGTGCAAAACATTATTTTAAATTAGACTACTGGACATGAAAACAAGGATGGAACAAATGGAGATTTGGTTTGGTGTGAGTTGTGACTTGGGCATAGGTGTTGTTCTTTTCTCTTATGAATGACCTGTAAGGATAGTGTTCTTTAGGCTGACTGAAGAAAGACCTAGATTGGGTGAGTGCTTGTTACCTATACTTATACTTGTAGTTTTTGTGTTTCTTATTTGTGCCCCACCCAAATTGAGCACTTAGTGCCGAACACCCCCATTTTATGGGGGAGGGTGTTCTTCCCAACACTTCTATTAGTGGCTGGTTATTAGCTCCTTTCTAATACCTTTCCCGGATAGCCCAAGTACCTTTGGGCAGACTGTGATGGCTTGAAGTCCATTATTAGCCCAAGAATCTTCAGGCAGTGTAGTGTGGTGGTTGGCCTAGGTGTGTGTGGGCAGGTGGTTTCCCAAGTATCTTCGGGATGTGGCCCAGGTGTCTTTGGGCATGGCAATGGATGTTCTGGCCTAGGTTTTTGTGGGCATGGTTACGTGTGACAGTTGTGGCCCAGGTGTTTGCGGGTGGGATATGTGGTTTTGGCCTAGGTGTATGTGGGCGGGGTTTAGCAATGGGACTGCGGTGAGGTTGTGGCCCAGGTGTGTGCAGGTGGGGTATGGCAGTGGGACCGCGATGAGAATGGTGGGATTGGTCTGATTCATAGGATGTCTTCAATAACTAGTGGGAAAGTTTCACGCGGTACCCAAACATCGATGTGCTATTATTATACTTTACTTGACTTGAGTTATTTGGGGAGTGTGACTTGGTGAGGCTTGGGTGGTTAGTTTCCTTTCTAGGTGCTTGGTTATCTCTTTTCTTATAGGGAATTAGTACACCTCCTCACTTGTGCATGAGAGACTTTGGTTTTCCCTATTGAGTGTACATGTATGCTCACCCTACATATATAAAACTGTTTTCTGGTTCCAGAGGACTTCGGGGATCGTACTGGGTTGTACTAGCTCAGACCTTGTGACAAATCATTATAGTTGATTTTGTTCTTTCTTTTTGTACTTTACCTTGTAGTCTCCTTATACATTGTGAATTTTACTTTTGAACATGCTTTGGGAATGGTTCTTGGCTTTAATTTTACTTTCAGTTTTGGTGTTGTGGGATTTACTATCTTATCTCTCGATCCTATTAAAATAAAAAGGGTAATGCCTTCCATTTTGTGTGAGATTCTATAACCTTAGTTCTAGTCACCACTCAGGGATCTATTGAAGGCGGGTCTCGGGGGTCATTATCTCTCCTTCAACTTAAAGTAGGAAGGATCTGGTAATCTGTTGTCAATTCTCTCATTTTGGTGAAGGCGGGTCATGACATGTCATGTAGTCCATCTGAGGTACACATCAAATCCATGGGTGTTCATGTCAGGTGCACGACAATCAAGGTACATGACATGTATGTTGTAAGTATGTGTTGTGTTGTCTCCCAATGAAGGATAGAATTAAATTACATTAAATTTATAATTGAATTATTAAAGCCTTATTATAATGATTGACATGTGATGTGTTTGAATATTTAATAATGGTTTTAAAAAAAATTGATAGGGTCGGTTAATTTATAATTATTATATCAGATTATTGGTTCTATCATTTATTTTCCATTAATTATTTAATGATTAGTTTCTCAAAGGGAATTTGGATTTTCATTAAGATAAGAGGAAATGAGTGTTATCCCATGTAATTTTATGTAACTATTTCATGTGTACGATCATTCATGGGCTTAACCAAGAGCAATGTATGTGTTGGTTTTATTAATTTAATTTACTATATATTTTTTCAATTATGAATTATTAAATTAAGTAATATTATCTCTAATCTATCCCACACTCCATTTTTATGGAGGACCAACATGTACAAAGTTATTTTATTAATTTACCTTATCCAGTCCTTTGGTTCCCCACACCTATGTGTGAGTTATAAATACATGTAATAAAGGTGTACCCCAAGGTGTGACGAGAAATTTTAAGATAGATCCAAGATGATTCCAACCCAAGTGATACATGTGTAGATAGGTGAAATGTCATAACTCATGCGAAGTCTGACACGAGTATTTTCCCCCTTTGTCATAAGTGGATATAGTATCTTCTCAATAAACAAACCATTAGTTAATCTAATGATCATGTCATTTATATATTTGTTTATTTATTTTTGTCTTATGGATTATTTATATTAGGGATTTAATACCGTGATCACATAAATAAATGAACTAATATGAAAATATGGAATCTAAATAAATGAATTGTGCATAATTTTTTTTATAAAGTCTTTCTTAATCACTTAATTTAAACCCACTTAATGTTAACAAGGAATGTAAAAGATAAAATAAGATAATTTTGTGTATAATAAATAAAATCCCTCATCTATATATTAATTCATCCTTGTCCTTCCTTTACTTTATTAGGAATTATATACATTGACCTAAGTGTTTGACCAACTCTCATTGGTAAACTTAATTTTATCATAGAGTTCTTATGAAGTTTTTGGTTAACTTAAACATTTTACATCGAGAAACGGATCCCTCGCTAGACTTGATGTAACTTGGTAGCAAGTGTTGAAGAAACCCTAGATAGTATTTCTAGATTTGGGAGTCCAGTCAATGAATCAAGGAGTTGTAAGCATGTTGTTGGAAAAGACAAGTATACCTATATACCTTTGACTAGTTTGACCAGCCATAATTTGGGTTATGTGAAGAGGGATATGGATCTTTTCCTCTATAATTTCTCAGTAACTAGTCATTTTATGTCTAATGGTGGGGGATATTGGGAAACCATAAAATAGTGGGATACTTCATAAAATTAATCATTACTAATTCTCACTTAATATTCAATGAAGAAAATTACTAATAAATTTATCTTTTATAATTAACAATAATAGAAATTTCATCATCCACATTATTACTATAATAAATATTGGATAAAGATCATCTCTTTACTAAGAGTAATATCCATGAATGTTTTAAAAACCTTTGGGTTGTGTTATACCACAATTGGAAATATTACATGCTAGAATCCTCATTGTATATTCTGTCTTCTAGTGATGAAATTGATTAATAGTTCATTGTTTATGGAAAAAACATGAATGACATGGTTGAAGTTCAATGTTTAATGAATTTTTCTATTTCAAGGGAACTCATCAAGTTTCTTGAATACATGGATGATTATAGAATTATCATGTATCTCTATGTTCATTTCTAAGAGAAATAAAGATATGAATGGTTTCAGATGTCCAATGCACTCTTTAAGAGTGATCTTGGAGAGGGTTCACTAGTTGGGCCTCACGTAGACAAACTCATTGGAAATGTTGAGTGCCTAGAGGTTTAGGGTTTCAATTTCTTGATTAAATATGAACTAATGTAATTATTTAATTAATTCCTCATATAATATCTATTTTTTAGTTAATTTTAATATGAAAAAAATTAGAATTCTCTCCCAGATATACTCACTCTTCTTCACTAAGTTGATCTGGAGACAAAGAATGAAAAGTATTCTATCCTTATGGTGAAAAAACAAAAAATGACAAAATTATATATATATTCCAAAATATTCTTCCAAATTCCCTTACATGAAAAGAAATATCAAGGGTTAATCAAGGTATCATGATGTTATTAGTCTCTCATGCTACAAGAAGGTCCGTTGGAAGGAAAATTGAACTCATCCAAAGAAGCCTGGGGAAGCTTCAGGTGTGTTTTTCATTGAGTAAAATTTATCTATTTCAATAAATATGCCATAGATAAAACTATTAGTTCTCACATATGTAATCAAATATATAAAGTAGGTATATTTATAAATATTTTTTTAGGGGATAGAGATTTACAAGGAATCAACAGATCCAAAATTGAAGTTGTGGCTATTAGGGATAACCACCTCACATTGCTGGTGGGAATGATCTTAGTTATAAATGATAGTTATTTTCTTCCATATGATACAAAAAACATTATTTCTATATATATAAATGATATTAACGTATTTATTTTCCATTTCAAAAATAAAACATTCTTTTTTAATAAAGGTAGAATTTTTTATGCTATGGTATATTTCAATAATGGTCTTATGTATTGGATTAAATGAACCAAGTAAAGGAAAATGATAATGAAACTAATTCTAAATACCCATAACACACACAACTATGTAATAAATAAATAGGTCATGAAAATGAAAAGTGATTGAATCAATCATTCCAAGATGGATATTAATATTTTTTGGAATAAAAACCACTGGTGTATGTCACACAAGTTTACAAGGAAAACTGACCAAATCCCTATTTAGTGTAAAATTTGAAAATGCCAAATAGATTCTTGAATTATTTCATACTAATGTTTGTGGACAATTTATAGTTGTATAAAGGGGTGGGTACTCATACTTTATAAATTTTACAATTTATTTTAGTAGTTATGGATATTTCTACTTAATGAGGTATAATTCGGATTTTTTTGTGATATTCTAGGAATAAAATAATGAATATGAGAACCATATTATTAAGAATATTAAGAAAACCCACTCATAATATAGTTAAGTATATCTTAATCAATACTTTATTGATTATTTATTAGATTTTGGAATCTATTCCCAACTCACTCCTCTTTATATACCTCTATGTAATGGTGTAATAGAATGGAGGAAATACACCATATTAGACATGGTGAGATCAATAATGAGTCAGTTGCATATTCCATTATCCTTTTTGGGATAATTTTTAGAAACAAAAATAATAATAAATCAAGTTCCAACTAAAGTGGAAGATAGTATACCATACCAATTTTGGAATGGAATAAAACTCGTGTTGTTGTACTTATATGTGTGCTTTTGAGAAGAATATGTTAAGGCTGGTTTAGATAAAAATATAACCCTGAGGAAAAAAGTGTACCTTTATAGGATACCCCAAAGAAATATAGGGATATTACCTATATAATCATCAGATAAAAATTTAATATTGGAATGTGAAACCATTTTCCTTTAGAGGTATCATGTATCTAAAATATATAGTTAGATAGAGAGTGACTTCAATGAATTCAAAACTCATGGCACATAAGAGTTATCAAAATAATAGATTCCAAAAAGTTCTATGTTAGAAGATATTTCAAAGTCACAAGTATTTTGTAGTGGTGCAAGAGAGGCTAGAAAACTAGAAAGGAAATGTTTTTTTCATTGAGGATGGTGACATATTATTAGTTGATAATAATGATCCTATAACCAACAAGGAAGATTTAAGTGTCCCAAATGTTTCCACGTGGAAAGAAGCTATTAATTTTGAAATAAATTACATATACAAAAACTAATTCTATATTTTGGTAGATCGTTTAGTGGATGTAAATAATGTTGGTTATAATTTGGTATTCAAAAAGAATCTATACATGTGTAGAAAAGTAAGTTCCTATAAGGAATTAAAGGTTGAAAAGGTTTAAACAACATCAGGTCATTGACTATAATGAAACCTTCCCACCATTTGAAATTCTAAAATCCATCAAAATTATACTTTCCATTATGTATTTCCATGAATATGATATTTTCAAATTGGATATAAAAAAACCTTCATTAATGGGAACCTTCAGGAAGTTGTATATATGACACAACCCGAAGGGTTTGTGAATTCAAAAGTTTCCAACAAGGTAAGAAATTTTCAAACATAAGTTTATAGATTAGTGTAAGAATATATGTAAGGGAAAATTTAGTTTGATTAAACCAAAAAGAAATATTGTTTTATAAATAATGAATGTGAGGATTATGTTTAAAATTGTTTTAGTGGGAGTGTATTCATGTTCATAATATTTTCTGTCAATCAAATATTATTATTAGAAACCACATACCAATTTAACATTCTTTTAAATCATGGTTGAATAAATGATTATCCATGAAGGACATAAGAAAAGTATCATATAATTTTGGGATTTTGATCCATAATAATAGATCCAAGATACTACTCAACCAAATTCAATGTTTGTATACTAGCCAGATACTAAGCAGGTTTAGTATGTAACAATCCAAGAGGTGATTGTTTCCAATGTCACATGGAATTATCATTTCTAAGAAAATTTGTCCTCCGAAACATGAGGAACCATAGTATATGGAAATTATTCAATATGTTTTAGTGATTGGGTCAATAATTTATTCTTTTTTATGTACAAGGAAGGATATTTCCTATCCATTATGTGTGGTAGTAAGATATCAAGATGACCCAGGTGATCGACATTGGATTTCATCCAAGACTATTATTAAGTATATAAGGCATACTAAATATATGTTTCATGTCTATATAAGAGATGAGGAATTATTTATCAGAGTATTTTCATATTTTAGTTTTTTAAATAGATCAATATTATTTTAATTCACATACTATATATATATTCATGCTAAATGAAGGTTTTTTGAGCTAGAAAAGCTCAAAGAAGGTGGTTTTCTAGATTATATGGTAGATTCTTATTATATTATGCCTTCTGAGGTAGATAAAGAAGTATTTTTGATACAAAAATTCATATATGAGTTTTATGTGTTACATAAAATGAAATACCCTATCATGACCTATTTTGATAATACTATATTAATGTCACTCACTAAGGATCCAAGGTTATATTAGCGGATAAAGCAAATATTTCTAAAGTATCATCACTTGAGGGCTTTTCCCCATAGAGGTGAAGTTGTAGTGAGAATTATTTTCACTAAAGATAATTTGGAACACCCCTTGAATAATTTTTTTACATATATAAAACATGATCATCATGTGATTTAAATCAGACTAAAATTCATAGGCATTTTTCTCTAGTCCAAGTATGAGTTTTTTTGTATTTGGTGTTTTATAACCAACAATTTTTAATTTGATTACATGTATATTTTATGGTTTGAATATTAATAAAACATTTTATTTCATATTGTAAATTTTTTTCATGACTTTGATGTAATAATATCCTAGGGTGTCATTCGTATTTATTAGGTCATAGAAGTTCCCCACTATGATAAGAATCTTGAAGTGCTATTACAATATTCTACAATATAGTTTTATACCTAGATAACATTCTATAATGGGGAATATAATATGTTGGTTGTCTGGTGAGAGTACTTATAAGTGGATGAAACTTCATATAATGAAGTTTCCAATTAGTAACCTCTAAGACAAGAGATTATGAGAACAGACAAACCGATATAAATTATTCTCATTTTGTTATTATTGATATCTAAATTTATGTGTAATATTCCTTAGACTTTAATATTATCATTGGTGAATTTCATGATTTGCACACTTAGATTTAAAAACCTAAACTATGATTCTATATGATTTCATGAAGTATGGTATGGTGGGTGCATCATGAATGACATGTCATTAATGGATAAGTTGAGGAAGGAATAATCACTTCCATTTTTATGGAATTTGATATCTCACCCCTTCTATTGGAATATAACTATCACATTCAATTTCACGACCATGGTGTAATTATGTGTTTATTAAAGATAGTAAATAAAATATGTATCAAGCATATAGGTTTATGAAACTAATGTGAAACCTACTTTATGATATATTGTGAAAAGGGTACTATATTACACTATGAGAATTTTTATGTGGTTATAGATGTTGTGACATTGAGCTCATTCTCTTAGGTTCCGTGACCTATTTCTAGGCATTAATCACAGAATGTAGGTGAGTCTAGTTAAGTCCAAAAAGAACGAATCCTTGATATTCACACTCTAAGTGTATTCATTAATATAGATTTCATTATATATGAATTCAATAAATGCAATACATATTAATCTCACAACTGAGGAATAATTTTAGTCTTGTTTTATCGATCAAAAATATTTATTTAGGTATTCAGTAAATGGTGAGTAGTTGGAATGGACCAATATCGTTTTCAGTGATGAATATTAATTTTTAAGTTAGTAAAATAATAATTATCATCACATGAGTAATCTCACATTATAATATAATAATATTATTATTATAATTATTTGTAATGGGTTTTAATATGGATTATTATATAATTTAAGGGTCGATACTATTACCCCATGTATGTCACTATGTTGTATATTTTTTATTATTTTTTCTAGTATTTATTTGTTTTGAGTTACAATTGTTTGTGTGATGAAATTTTTTGTTTTTTTAGATTTTTTTTAGAAGTAATATTATCTCACAAGGTTAATAGTGACCATAAAATTCCCATTCGGATGGGAATGTCATAGTAACTGGTCCATTTTCAAGGCTTCTGCACATTTTTTCAAACCATGCAGATCTCCCCAATAGATGTGTGGACTCTTTGTCATAGGTAGACACTAAATAATAGTTTGGAAAACTTTTTGGTTAGACCATGAATCTTCCTAGTGTCTATTCTGTGTTATTTACACATTTGGTGCGCTGTTTGGAAATAAATTTGGCCAAACCATGTGGTTTGTCCGACTCTCTAAATTTTTTGGATTTTTCCATAATTCCTTCTTGAATTAAGATGTGTTTCACATCTATTATACTCAATTAGTGTTGTCTAACCCCTAGGGATATAAGTAGGATCCCAAAACTAGTCCTCTATTGATCCTTGTCCCCTCTTTAGAAATTTACAAAGGATTTGAGGTATTTCTTCTATTCTTTTCCTCTTCTTTTAGTTCATCACTCCTTTATCTTCTATTTGGTTTTACCTCTGAACCCCAGAACCCTTGTGGATGATTTAAGGGTTATGGGTCGATATAATTTTATGGTTTTGGTATTGAGGGTTTATAGATTTCATTTATATCCCTATGAGTGTGGTCTCTGTTGAAGGGGAAACATTACGAAGTGTTTCGTCTTCGGTTCCATTTCATCCAATTAGAGGTTACTGGGAAACTATTTCATTTTTATAATTCAAAGTGTTTTGGTGCTTTATGAATTCATTTTTATTGAAAGTATATATATGTGTGTGTGTGTGTGTGTGTTTTTGTCTATGTGTGATATTATTATAGTGGTTTAAAACTACTTTGTTATGTTTTGATCTTGGAATAATGTGTTTTCCCTAGAAATTTCATTTTTTCATATGTGAAATTAAATGTTTTGATAATATAAGATTCAACTAATTTTTTTGTGGTTTTGAAATTAAATTAAAAGAATGTTTTGGTTTCATTATACGGTTTTATTTTTAAATGATTGGAAACTATATTTTAAAGAGAAATAGGTTTTAAAGTGATGTTTTTACCTCAAAACGATTTGTAAAAGGGTTCATTATTTAGACATATAAAAGTGGTTTGAAATGTGTATGTGGTTTAACCCTTGTGAAGATTCATTATAGGATTAATTAAAATTGTTTGATGTAAATTGTTGGACTTTAACCTTGTTTGGGATTTCAAGGAAGAAGACCTGTCTTTTAAGGGAGGATATGAAATGTTTTAAAGTTGTGGTTTTTTATGAAATGTGAAAGTATTTGTTATTTTTAGTTGTGTTTTGGTGTAAAATTCATGTTTGAAACTTTGGTTTTAAAACTATGGCTATTAAAGACACTCCTTGATTTCCACTTTACCTATTTATCTATTTTTTGGTTATTTATCACTATGTGATTCTTATTATCCCCTTGTGTGGAAATGTTCTTTTTTATTTCATGCTGAATTTAATATATGTATGAGAAGATAAATTGTTTTTTGTTTGGGATTTAGAGTTATATATTGTTTTTTCTTTTCATGTTATACTTAGCTTGTTTATCATTATGCCTTACTTCCCGTTTTTTAATCATTTGATGGTTCTGGTGATGTATAAGTATCATGGGTGGGTTTAAAATAAATCAAATATTTTCAATCTGATTGAACTTTTGAAATATTGTCAGTGATATGAATTCCATGACTAATGAAACTTTTCAATAAAATATCGGTGTTAATAATTACCTAGAACTAGAGATGATCTTTTCAAATTAAATTTATAAATTAATTTAATTAGATATAATGAAATTATTTACCTTATCATTGGATCCTTTCATTGATGTAGATGTTAATCATATAAAATCTCTTTTTAAAGTTATTTTAATTTCACTATTAGAATTCTATTGTAGAATCACTCTAGTGGTGATCCACTTATGCTCCTTTGATCTCTGAGCAATGCTAATTAATTTTTGGGTGCCAGTGTGGTGGATCAATTGAATTTTTTCATTCATTATGATCGTTAATCCTAAAATATTTAAGGAATATCTCTTTTTTTCTTGTTCTTGAAGGGAGAGTGAAAGATTAATTCATGACATAAATAGAGTGTATGCAATAATTTTTAATTTCTCAATTAACCCTGTAAAATAAGCACAACCATCTGTTTATAGAGATGAGGTTTAGGTTAAAATATTATTTAATTACATGTTGAACATAAAATAATATAACAATTATTATTAAACCCCACTCAAAATAATTTTAATAATATTATTATTATTTTATATCATGCATGATAACTTTCATGAAAACAAATATTATTTAACATGCTAGTAAATTAATATTTGTCACTAGATAAGGTCAAGTTCATTAAAAGTACTCTATCATTTATTGAGAAGCCGAATAAATATTTTTATTAAATATTTTATTCATCAATAAATATTTATGATTAATAAAATGTGCATAAAATTATTCCATGGTCATGAGAATAATATTTATTCCATTTATTATATTCAAATAAAATTTAATCGAGATCAATGAAAAAACCTAGTGTGTGACCCTCTCTGATTATTTCTCATTAGAATTTGAAAGGATTTCTGAAATTCTAATATTTTTGTATATAAATTACTCAATTCCCCCAAAATAAATAAATTAATATTTCAATGATTAAAACCACATAGGAATGCTCATGGAATAAAATAATCTCTTTATCACACTATCTCATCAAGTAGGTTTCACATGCATATCACCAACCTATTTGCTCGATACATATTTCTTTGACTATATAAAATAAAAACTTAATTACATAATTTAAATGTAATTTAATATGGTATTTATATTCCAATGAAATGCATGAGTTATCAAATTCAACAAATATGGAATGGAAAAATCCTTCCTTGACATATCCCTTAATAACATTTCATTTGTTGTGCACCCAACATACACTACTTCCCACCAACAGATGGAGTGATGTTTTTCATCATTAAATATAATTGTAAAATTCATGACGTGTATCAATGATACTATTAAAGTATAAGGGCTATTACACAAACTCATACATAAAAATATCTGATGACACCAAAACATATGGAATTCCTACTAGAGGATATTTTCTCATAATATCTCATCTTGGAGATTACCAAGTGAAAAATTCCTGAGCATAAGCCTCATTCTATTATGATTAATAATAATTTACAATCCCATTATATGTTTCTATCATAAAAAATTGTCCTTCTATTTAAATATATTTAAGAATATCTTCATGGAATTTCAAGGTTCTCGTCATTATAGGGAACTAGTAAGACCCAATCAATGTAACATATACTATAGAAAGTTATTTTAGTAATTTCATATAGAACAATTAATAATATTTAATAAGATATTTTATTAATATTAAAATAATTGAATAAAAAATTTATCAAATTACAAACAATTTTCCTTGGACACTAACTTCAAAAAACTCGCACTTATACTAAACCAAACTACCTACGAATGTCTATTCTCTAGATATTTAAATGATAATCTTGTTTCTACTAAGTCAAGGATGAATTAAAAGGGTCGACCATATATTATTACATGTAGATAATAATAACTTCTTCCTCAACACTCAAAGAAAAATACCATAAGATATGATACCTCTAAAGTATATGATTCCTCAAATGATGTGACCATGCAACCATAGGAAGGGCCGCCACTACATTATTATCACAGCAAAGTTTGACTAGATCATTACTTCTATGTCCCATGAAAATATTTTGGATGAAGTTTCATATCCATACTAATTCTTTATCTACCTCAAAATCCACAATATACTCAGACTCTATTGCAGAATCTGTGACCACAACCTACTTCGAACTCATCCAACTCACTTAACCTACATCCAAATTGATGGTGTATCCCATTTTCAATTTCATATCATCTTGATATGTTAGTAAACTAGAATCATCATCTAATATGTTTAATAGTTCCTCATATCCTCCATTTACTATGAGCATTTCTTTATTACATCTCAGGAACTTAAGGATAGTCTTGATTTCCATCCAATGGCAGTCACTCAAGTGTGCTTGATATCTACCTAATGCACTTAAGGTCTTTGTAATTTCTATCCTGGTACATAGAATATCATATATTATTGGCCTAATCACTAAAGTTTATGAAACCCTTTCCATTATTTTCAATTCCTCATTAGTCTAAGGAAACATTTCCTATTAAAATGAATTCCATGTGATATTGGAAACAATCTCCTCTTGGATTGTTTCATACTAAAACACTTTTGTATTTTTTTTCAATATAAGTTCTTTGAATCAGGTTGAGTAATATATTGGATCTATCATTATGGATCATATTCCCATGAATATGTGTTTCCTAACCTAATTCCTTTATAGAGAAGAATTTATTCAATAAATACATAACAAATTGTATAACTGGTATCTCATTTAAAATAAGTAATATTTAATCAGTATATACTAATAAGAAAATGCTCTAACTCCCACTGAACTTTTTATATACACAAGGCTCACATTCATTATTTATGAAAAAAATTCTAATATGGCTTTATTGAATCAAATATTCCATGACAAATAAGCTTTCTTTATTCCATAAATGGTTTTTTCAATTTCTATATCGTGTCCGAATCTTTTCATGAGAAAAACACTTTGGGTTGTTTCAAATAGAAATCATCACAAAGGTTCCCATTCTGAAAGTTTATTTTGAAATCCATTTTGGGAATATCATAGTCTTGTATGGTTTAAAATTCATGTAGAATTCTAGTGGAATTTATCAATTCAATTGGTGAAGATTTTTCATCTTATTCAATGACTAGGTGTTATTTAAACCAATTTTCAACCTATTGTACCTTATAGATACTGAATTTTCATTTCATGTCTAGTTTATTCATGAATACTCACTTATAACAAATATTATTTACATCCACCATAGGATCTACTAAAATCCATAGTTGGTTTTGGTACATAGAATCCATTTTAAATTCATAGATTATTTCTACCTGAAAAAATTTATTCTACTTATTAATTCATTACAGGTTAGAGGATCGTTATAATTAACTAATAATGAGTCTCCATCCTCAGTTACATGAAAAAAAATATTTTTCTTGTTCTCTAACCTATCTTGTACTCATACATAGTCCTTGTGTCTCTAGAAAACCTCACCATCCACAAGGATTTGTGCAATCTATTCCTATTCCAAATATTGCAAACATTGATCCTCGACTTCATTGAATTCTATCTTTCTCCTACTATATCATTTATATATGTTCTTTCTCTCATTTAATACAGAATATATTTCCACTATTTTCTTTTTTTATGTTGGTTCTTAGAGGTAATAACACCTTTTTTCCTATGGTATCCTATAAAGGTATAACGTTTTCCTCGGGGTGTAATTTTGTTACCTGAAGAGTGCTTAACAAATTATTTGTATCCCAACATATGTATATATTAGAAAACTTGTTTATAAACATTCCAAAAATGGTGTTGTATATCATATTTTTTATTATTTATAATTTAGTTAATTATTTGTACCAATTTGTATAAAATGTATCCCAAAATTGATAATGGAAGACTCGCACGAGTCATCGGTGATATCACCATGTTCAAAAAGGTATGGTTCCTCATTTAACATACACTATTACATTATGGTGTATAAGGATGAGTGAGTCGATATATAATTCAAAACTCCCATAAATAATCAATGAAGTATTCATAAAGATATTATCCACCATGGTTTGAGTGGAGTTTCTTAATCTTCTTACCAAGATGGTTCTCTGATTTATTCCTATATAAATTGAATATATCAAAGGAATATGACTAATACCACATCAAATATACATATAAATATCTACTAAATTCATAATTAAAAATTATTAAGTATGGGTAACCACCAATTTATTCAATATGAAATGTTCTACACACATTGGTAGGAACTAATTCAATAAGATATTTTTCCCTTTCACCTTTTCAAAAAAAATGGGGATTTAGACATTTTTTCTTGTAAACATATGTGTCATACACCAAGTAGTTTTAGTTCAAAAGAATATAAATATCCATCTTTGTGAAATTTATTCTGTTATTTATTTACATGACGTATCTCAGGATTCTATAGTTGGGTGCGGTTCGATTCATTTGAATCGATTTATTTATCGATTACCATTAATTGATTTTTGTAATCCAACACATCAAGACCATTTATTAAATATCCCTTACCATAAAAAATTTATCTTTATAAATTTAGCAACATTTATTTCCAAACCTGAAAATAAAACCATTTGCATCATGTTTGGATATAGAACTAATGTTTTTGGTAAGATATGGAACAGATTAAAAATCCTTCAGAACTAAGATCATGTTTGTTGGAAATGTGAGGTCGTAGTCCTCGATAGTTGTAGTAGTATGTTTAGCTCCATTAGTTACATGTAGGTATACCTACCCAAAGTCAATTCTTCAAAATCTACTTCGATCTTATATATGAATACATATGTGAGCATGAAAAGATATATTAAATACCCAATTTTTTAAAAAAAGTTAAATTTCACTTGGTAACAATAGAACCTGAAGAATCCTATTACTTCTTTTTTTTTGTAGTTTTTCTTTCAGTTCCCGTTCTTTCCACAATAAAAACAAATATCATCCTTCTACTTAGCATTCCCATTGGTCTCCCTCTTCTTATAATAGTGTTATGAAGAATCTTTGGGATTATAGCACTTCACATGGCCTTTCCATTTAATAACAATAAGAAGAAATTATTTTTTATTCTTTTTCTCCTTATCTACTTGGAGAAGAAGTGTATAAATATTAGGGAGAGACTTCTCAATGTGGTTCATATTAAAATTAACAACAACGATGGATAATCTCTGAGGTAGTGATTCAATAATGAGATTAATACACAGTTATTCAGGAAGTTAAAACACTAGAACCTATATAAACTCAATGTACCTAATGAAATTGACTATGTGATCTTAACTAGGGAACCCCCTCTATGATTCCACTAAAAATAGATCCTTGGTGGTATCAAACCACTCATGTCTATATAACTTCTAATATAGTCCACATAGATTCTTAATCATTCTATAAGAACCCATGTTTCCATGATACATCAGGAGTTCACTATACATATATGATAACATTAAATGATTAATGCATTTCTAAAAAAATTTATAAATAAAGAACACTTCATCACTAACCTCATTAGTAGGCGGATCAGGAAGTGAGGAATATAGGTCACAGTACAACTCGAGGGCATATGAACCACTCCTAGAAGTTACATCCAATGAGTTGATGGCCTTTCTTTAATATATATCATAAGGATATTATTAATGAAAAACTTTATATTTTCAACACTTATAAAATGGAATATTATTAGTGATTTTTTTAAATGTTAGAAATAATAAATTAATTGATTTTATTAAATATCAATTTGTTTTATCAAGTTCCAATATCCCTCTCCATTCAATTAAAACTGTGTATTTAGTTAGATATTATAGTGATAAGGATCCATATCCCCCATCTCATAACCCAAATGAGAGTTGTTCAATATACTTGAAGGTATTTTGGTAGAAATTTATTTTCCAAAAATGGGAACGATGTTCCTAGATCCATTGAGTAGGCTCCCCAATCCTAAAATCTTGACATTTATTTTCTCAACACTTTCCTCTAAGTAACATAAAGTCTAGTGAGGGATACTTATTTTGATGTAATATGGTTAAGTCAACCCATAACCTTTATAATAAGTCCACATAAAAAGTAATTTTTCCAATGATGGTTGTTCAAAAAATTATTTATAAGGATTACATTAAAAAATCATGTATTGTAAGTCATTGTCTCAATTAATATATATTCAAGGGAATTAAATTTTATTATTTATAAATTTTATCTTTTTTTTATTATTTCCATGTATTTTAAATTATTAAGTGAATATTGACTAATTAATTATCCTTTTTGAAATAAAACATTTTCACATAATCTTTTTATTTAAATTCTTCCATTTTACATTAATTAATTTATTTATGTGATTGAAACCTTGTATCCATAAAATAAATAATTAATAGAAATAAATAAATAAATGACTCAATCATGATCTTATACAATGGTTGATTTGTTGAGTAGATACTAAATCTACCTATGACCTGGGGAAATAACTCCTTGTTTCATTTCTAGAATGAGTTTCTGCATTCCACCTTCCAAACTATGTATCCTTTGGGTTAACATCATATAGATTCCAAATTGAACTACCTCCATACACCTTGGGATAATAAATTAATTTCAAGTATTTGTAACTCACATACAGTTGAGGGAAATTAATGTATTTCTTAAGGGGAATCACATAAATAACCTTGGATACATAGGTCCTACATAATAATGGAAGAAATTCTGACACACATTCCATTATATTTAATTTAACAATAAATAATTTCAAATATAAATTAAAAACTAAATTAAATAATTCCAACACATATGTATGTATTTTCTAAGATCGTGAATGGTCATAAACATGCAAATAATATGTAAATGTAAAACATGTTAACATTCATTTCTTATTCGTTCTTTCTTATTAAGATAAAAAAACTTTCTTAATTATTTTTTCAATTAATTAATTAATTACATTTCAACTTAAAGACCACATGAATTCATTAAAGACACCCATCATCAATGGAATTCTTAGAAAATAAATGAAAGAGCCAATAGTCCCATATTTAATTTCATGATACATTTCGTGTACCTCGGTTTCCATGTACCTAATTTAAATTCTGGGGGATTCAGTTGTGTACCTATGCTAGACTAAACAGTGTGTAAAACCCAAATATATTCCATGTGAATTGAATACAATGTGTACGTGAGACTCTATGAATAACTTAGTGTGATCATTGTTTCTAACTACACAACATGAACATACCAGCTACCCATTGTGTATGACTCATGTTGTGTGTTTGTATAACCCACAAAATGGCTCATTGTGTATCCTAGACATGGGAAATGATGAACCACATGTCGTGTACACCACATACACTTCATGTATATCATTATTTATATAGTAAGTCAATCTCATGTTGTGTAACCATGTATAATAACCATATGGGTTTCACGAGTTTAGCTGCTAACTGGTGTAGAGTACATAGTGTGTATGCCAGCTACACATTGTGTAATCTAACATGTCTTGTGCTAGGGTGGTTTGATCTATACACTGTGAGAAATAAATACACTATGTCTTGAAAATTATTGGGATGTTGTGTATCCCACACCACATCTAGGTGAAATGAACATGGGTACATGGCATTTACTCTAGCTACACACTATGTAACTCGGTCTTACCAACCAAAAATTTGGCACTTCCTGATGTAATCTCGTTTCATTATTAATCTATTCTTAGAAATTCAAGAAAATGAAACTCGGAATGAAGATGATTAATATATTAAAGTATGTTAATTAAAATAAATATAAATAATTAGTAATCTTGAAATAAAAATACAACCACTGCTGTATGTATTGATCAATTATAAAATAAATAATTATAAATTTAAAACATGGACCTTTTGATTCCACTTGAAAGTTAGAGGAAAAGAATAAGTGTAGTGAGTAGGAATGAAACAAATAAAATACTTTCAATCTAATGAATCATTCAAAAATATTGTTTGTGACGTGAACACCATGACATAACTGAATATTTACATAGTATATTGATGTTAATAATTTCCCAAAACTGGAGAGGATATTTTTATGTTTAATTTATAATTTAATTTCATTAGGAATAAATTAATGATACACCTTTTCTTTGGATCCTCTCTTTGATGTAGATGTCAGTCATCTAAAACCCTTTTTAGAATTACCTTCATTGAAACGTAAGGATCCAAGTGTATAATACCTCTGTTGGTGATTCATATGTTCTCCTTTGATCTCTAAGTAATATTTTTGTGTTAAAGGCCCAGTTGGTACTTTGGTTTTAAAATGATGTTTGTGAAAGACACTCCACGGTTTCCCCTTTAATTTCTTACACATTGTGTGGGTTCTTCATCACTATATGATTCTTTTTCTCCCCATGTGTGGTAATTTTGTGGTTAATCCAAGGTTTATTTTATACATTTGTGGGGAAATGAATTATTTTGTGTTAAGGGGCGAGGGTTAAAAAAATTTACACCTTTCATGTTAGACTTGTCTTGTTTACCATTACACCTCACTTCCTATTTTTGGTAATTGGAAATGGGGTACTGAGTATGAGATCTAATTTTTTATTCTAGGTGGTATACACACCATAAGTGGCCCTCTACTCATTCTAGGAACAAAGGTATTAGAGGGGGATGCCCTCATAATGAGGCTTTTATGGGATATTTGGTCGCCTTTTAGTTTAAGCTTTAGAGCATGGTGGTAGCTAGTTTGTGGATTTTGATACTCTTATATAGTTAGATGCCTCACACATTGTAAATCCTAGGGTATATCCCATAAAACATTCCATTTCATAGTTGATTATTGATTGTGGGTAGTTTGATCTAGTTCTTATTTGTATCATTTCCTATATTTCATTATTATGGAACCATTCCTTGTTTATATTTAGTTTAATTCTTTGTGATGTATGGTTCTTCCTTTATTATATTTGAACCGTGCATGTGTTGGGTCATTTACTTTGTAAAATTAGTTTTTAAAGATTTTTGAATATCCTATTTTGAATTTAAATACACATGTGTGGGTATTTAGAGTATATTTCAAAATGGGTATTTTGAAATATAATTACTTATTTTTATTAGTTTTCTAAGAGATATATGAAAAAAGATTAATTTATAGTTTATTTTCAAAATATAATTTATGAGTCGGATGGTTGTACATTGGGTAATTGGTTTTCAAAATTAAATGGGTTTTTAAAAAAAGATTTACAGCATGCATTGTATGGTAAGTGTGTCTTCTAGTGAGGTTGTTTTATTTTTAAAAAAAAATTACTTGGTTTTTTGGAAATACCTTAGTGTAAGGTGATTTCAAATTCCTTGGTGAAAATGGTTGTTTCAATATAAAATTTATTTTTCTATGAATATTTTGTGTTTCATTTATGGACATGCTATTTTCACTTGATTTGTAACTTATGGTGGAATTATTTGGTTTTTTTGCATGAATTAATGTTGTTTATTTATCATCTGTTTATTGTATGCCTCCTAGAATGTTCAAAAGAGACTCTAAAATTCCAAATCCAATCCAAACTCTAAGTGGAGTAGTGGATGTGGAACCTTATATATATTCAGAACCCATTTTTTGACTTCTTGAATCAGCATCTTCCTTCATTCGGTGGTGATCAAGGTTCAGTAGAAGTAGTGGTGTTGTTGTAAGAGGTTTAAGTGATCCTCAATTCTTTAACGGCACTTGAAGATTTGTGAGTGAGAGCTGTTGAGAGATTTCTTATCAATTTTTGTCAAGTTTGGGGGGATTCTATTGTACCTTCTCATCTATATTAATCTATGTATTAGGAGAACTTAATTTCGGTGGTTGTTCAATTTTTCTTCCCTGAGGACATGAAGGTGGAGATGTTTCTTGATATTATGATCCTTTATTAGGGTGACTGATCAATAAGGTATTATGTCGGTAACTTCTGAGGTTGGTAATATTTTTTCTAAATATAGTGATCAGTGATCCTAATAAATCTTATTTCTTCAGAGGTCGCCTTCACCCATATTTATTTTCATCAATATGTGTGTCTATCCAGAAAAAAATTTATGAGGTTGTCAATGATACCATATTAAGTGAATATGGATAGTCTATGAAGCCTATGATGGGTGATGCCTTAATTTCATCTGATTTTCAGTAGAATTGTGGTGGGTGTAAAGGTAACTTAATGATTAAGGAGAAGAAGTAGGATGATCCCATGCTTGTAGAAATGATTCTTTCTCCTTTGAAGAAATTATCTCTCATGTTCTTCTAGTTTCAAGATCCATTGAATTTCTACCCCTCCTTTCTTAATTCTCTTGGTGTGTTCCTTATTTGTGGTTGTTTGGGTCATCTTAAGAATTTTTATCATTTTGGATTTCAAAAAAGGCATTGAGATGGATCCTTTTGTGGTAGATTTATTTTTTCTACCTTTCCTTTTATGGTTATAATCAGGGGTTAAAATTTTAGATATTTGTATATGGTTTTGAAAATCTTGTGGATGGTTCCTTTTTGATATGTTTCTAGTGTATTTCCTTGGGTGTTATTTTCTCAAAGAATTTTTTTAATATAGAATACCCCCTCACCTTCATGGGTGTATTTTGAGGTTTTTTTCCTATTTTTACTCATCTTTTGTAGTCAGGAATATGTTTCTTTTTTTTAAGTTTCATTGTTTGGGTGAACCTTCTTTGACTATTTATGTTGAACTTGTTCTTATGTTAAGCCTTTGAGGTGATTTTTTCTTGGACATGGGGAAATACTTGATTGCATGACTCAGAAACTAGGATGTATGATTCACTAGAAGAGTTTGGCATACTAACTTGTGTTTGTATGTTGACATTTAGGATGCACCATGTGAGGGTGATATCTTTCTTGAACCTATGTTATCTTCATGTTTCATAACCTAGAGAGAGTGATCATTCTATTCTCTTGAGTATTCTTGTGTGTTTTCATCCTTTTGTTGTATTTGGATGTGTTTTTTGTCTGAGTGTGAGTTTCTCTAATGGTTTCTCAGTTTTTTAAGGATGTGTTCCTGGTATTTTTTTCTTCGGTTCCACCATGTAGAGGAATTATAAATTCTAGGAAACCCATGTTTGGTCTCTAATGTTTAGATATTATTATTCAACATTCAGTTTCATTTATTTATGAAGACATTGAGAAAAATTGTGGTTAGTTTGTATCATTCATTTTGAGTATTTTTGTTACTATCTGTAAGGTTGAGTGGATTTTCTCCCTTTGTAATTTTTGGATCTTTCATTTTCTCACTATTTTTCTATTTAATTAGAATTTATGGGGGGAAGAAAGCAGTATGGTGAAGATTTTGTGACACCCCCAGTGCCAATATGTTATTTATTTTGTATTATTTTTTCCTATATATATTTTTTTGAGTTCCAATGGTTTGTGGGATAGAATTTTATGGTTTTGGAGGTTTTGGGGGGATGAATGGTTAACTCATAGGGTTAAGAGTAATTGTATGGTTTCCATGAAGATGGTCTAATCATGGTGACAGAAATATTTTTCATTGCTTCTTCATGGTTTTTCAACTGATACAGAGCTACCTAGAAATCATGCGACCTCTTTAGCTTAAGTAGAGGTTGGTGAATAGTGTGGAAAACCGTGTGGCCAAACCATACAGTTTTATGGTGTCCAGTTAGTAGGATCTTTAGGGTTATCACATTATTTATAAAATCATGTGACCTATCTAGTTGTTTAAAAATTTTGTAATTTAAAAAAAATCCTCTAGAATAAAATAATTTTTCCCCACTTCTCCTCTATATGTTTCTAGCTGACCCCTTCGAAGCCAAGGAGGAGCCCCAACCTATTCTCATGATCTAGTCAGAGTTGGTACCCTAGAACCAACAACATTATTCTTTGGATGGCATATATATTCAATCAAGTGAATGTTAATATAATTTTCTTATCACATATTTATTCTAATTTTCCATAAAATCAATGTGACAATTTACTGGATCATATATCAAATTTAAAAGGTCATAGAATTTCCCCGCTATGATTAGAACCACGAGATGGTATGATAAAATCTCTTAAATATGGTTTTATAGTCATATAAAATTCTATGATCGGAGAAATAGAATGCAACTAATAGGTTTGAGTACTCACAAGTTGATGTGGTTTCTTCTCATGGTGTTAAACATGGTAATCTCTAAGATGAAATATTTTAATAACAACCCCACCAAAAGGAATTCTGGATATTTTTTTGAAATTAGATATTCCTTTCTGCAATCAAGTATTATGGTCATTAGACTTTAACATCATCATTGATGTATTTCATGACTCGCATAATTTTATTTACTAACCAAAATTATCATGACATATATTGGAAAGAATTAGGGAATATTAGGTATGCCATGAATGACATATTATTAATGGATAAGTCAATGAAGGATTTCTACCTTCCATATTTATGTATGTTGGCATCTGATCCCTTTCATTAAAATATAATTAACACATAAATTCCTTATCCATGATACAATAATATTTATTTTAGATAGTTTATGGAAAAAGTATCAAAAAAATAGGTTGATAACATAGATGTGAAACTTGATTCATGAGATATTGAGACAATGAGATCACATTACACAATGTGTGTTATTATATGGTTTTCTACATTGTGATATTTAATTATTTTCTTTTGGTTCCTTGACCCATTACTAGATAGTAATCTTGGGCTTTAGCCATACCTATATAATTCTAACAAGAAATAATCCTGGAGGGTCACACAATAAGTGTTTCTATTAACTGTGATTAAATTATATTTGAATTTAATTAATGGAATAAATATTATTATCAAGGCTAAGGAATAATTTTATTCATGTTTTATTGATCGCATAAATTAAATAAATATTTATTCTCAAGGTTGTGAATAAAATAAATTTATATACTATATATAATATTTAATGAATATTTATTCACTGGTTAGTGGATAAATATATTTATTTATGAATAACATGTGTTTTTGGGTATTCAATAAATTCTAAATAGTTTGAATAAAATAGACCATGTATGGTGATAAATATTATTTTACAAGTTGGTAATACAATTTTGTTGTTGTGTAAGTTAGAATGTTTTCCATAAAATAATAACATTATTATTATAATATGGAATGGTTTTTTCAAAATATTATAATATTATTTAAGGTTTGGTATACAATTAAATAATATTTTAACTTAAATCCTAACTTTATAAATAGATGGTTATGTTTATTGTGTTGGGTGAATTGAAAATTCAAAAAAGTGAATCACTAGGCACAAATGACTTCTCTCTATATTGAATTCTACCAATATTCCTCTCAAGAATTATAATAACTAATTCAAGCCTAAAGTATCTTAGATATATCAAGATGAAAAAAAATGCATTTGATTCATCATGCTAGCAACTAGAAATCAATTAGTGTTGCTCGTCGATCAAAGGATCATTTGTGCATCACCACTAGAGGGATTATATACATGAATCCTTACATCATAATGAAGATAATATAAAAGGTTTTTTTGAAGGTTAAAAATTTCATTAAAGAAAGAATCCTATGATGAGGTAATCATTTATTCCTGATATAAATAAATAAATTATAAATGTTAACATGAAAGATCCTCTCTCATGGTTTCAGAAAACCTTTAATTAAAATAAATTTAAATTTAATGCCCATCAATGTTTGTTATAGTATTATTAAAACCCTCAATTGGTATGAGATTGGTCTTGTTTTAAATTTCAAAATATTAATTAGATTTTTTATCAATATGCACAATCATGGTTGAATTTTTCATTTCATATTATTCATTATTTAATCTGATTTTAATTAACAAGTTTTCATAATTTTAATTTCTTTATTAAAGATTCACAATTTATTAAGTCCAAGAAGAGAAAAATAATGATTGGGGATGTCATCAAAAAGTACAAAGAATTTTGGCCAATAAGACTGGGTTACCTATCATGTAGTTAGAGTACACCTTGGGCACCCATGTATACTGCACCAGGAGATATCGTGGGATACATGAAATGCGAAGAAGTAACTATATGTACAACATTTATTGAAAACCTCATGTAAAATGGGTAAACCTACCACATGGTATGTCATAATACACTAAATTTAGTTGGTGTACACGTTGTGTGGTCAACATGGGTTAGTGGTGAAATTCTCACCATATGTGTGGTTATTAAACATAGTGATGCTATGTGATATAGACATCCTAAAGCATTAATGAAATTTAAAATAGGTATGGGGTGTAAATAGAATGTATTTTATCATTTTCCATTTCCAAAATACATGTCAAGACATTCAGTTAGTTATAAAGACACATGTCTTGTGTGATAAAAACATGTAGTTGGTATGTAATCACCATGTAGTCGTGGCTGACGAACATGCCGAGTTCTTTCTTTGGTTTCATGGACACATTCCAAGAGCGTTAGATAGTATGTAGGTGCCTTATACACACCAGGTAGTCTAGCAGAGGTACCTGACTGAATCACCTAGCATGTGACCCGATTACATGACAACTAAGGTTCACAGCATGTAGCTCTTAAGTACATGTTGTGCAGTCTCCCAATTAAACACATGATTAAATTACATGAAATTACAATAAATTTATAATTACATCATAGAAAACTTTATTTTATTGATTGGAACCATCTTTTTTACAAAACAATAATGTTTTTAATGTATTATTAAAATGACCAAGTAATTTTTTGTAACAATATGTAATAATTGGATATTCCATTTATTTTCCTTAAATTACATTAATATGGGTATCTCCAAGAAAATTTGGTTGGTCATTAAGATGAAAGGTAATTAATTAAATCAATAATGTTTATCTTAATAATATAGAATTAATTGAAATTGATTTAAACTGGTTTTATTTTGTGTATATGTTTCACATGTGATCGTTCATGAGCATTACCAATACCTATTCATGTGTTGGATGTTTTAAATTTAATTTATTTCATGGGTTTTTAAATTTTTTATATTAAATAAAAATTCAGTTCCTCATGTCATCTTTTCCTCCTTAATTTTTTAGGGCCTACATGTCCATTGTTATTTGTGTTATCCTCATTTACTAATCATTTGGTTCCCCTCACTTATGTTTGTGTTATTAATAATTTTAATTAACGGAGTGTCCCTAGGAATGTGGTGGTGATTTAAGACCAAACTATAATAATCCAACACAGGTATTACATTGATGCATGGGTGGAATGCTATAACTCATGCTAATGCTGGAACAAGTATTTTTCCCCTAAGTTAAAGGTTTATTTATTTTCCTCTCAATAAATAAACTATAAAAAAATTTCATGATCTGGTCATTAATTTTTTTTATTTTTATCATATGAATTGTTTATTTTATGGATGAAATACCACTATCACATAAATAAATTAATTAATGTACAAAGATGGAATTTAAATAAATGGATTATGTGTAAATATTGTATTAAATATGGTTAATTAACTAATTAAAATCCACTTGATATTTAATATATTAATTAAAGGATAAAACAAGATAAAATTCTCGCATAATAAATTAAAAATATCTCAGTTAAATATCAAGTCAGATTGGACTTCCAATCTTGATTAGGAATAAAAACCTTAGAACTAAGAGTTTAACCAACCCTCATTGGGAAACTTACTTTTAGTGTGTAGATATTCTAAATTTTATGGGTTGACCTAACTATATTACATCAAGATAATTATACCTCCCTATACTTGATGTAATTTAGAGGTTGGAGTTGAGGAAATCTATGTCAAGATTTTAGGATTGGGTATTCCACTCAATAGATCATGGATCCGCAACCACACAGTTGGAAAATATCTACCTACCTAAATACCTTCAAGTACATTTACCAACCCTCATTAGGGTTATGTGAAGGGGAATATAGATCCTTTCAACTAGAATATCCTTGAAATTATACAGCCTGAGTTTAGTGGTGAGGGGTATTGGGACTTGAAAAAATATTGGGAGACTTAATATAATTAATTATTATTATGTATCATATAATTTTTAATCAAGAAAATTACTAATAATTTTATTTTTTAAATATTGTAGAGAATAGAAACTAAAACCATGAAACCAATAAGGTCATTCATTAACTCAGGTTATATACATAGAAATAAAAAAAAATTGTTATGGTATAATCGTTTGTGTGATGTGCTATTATATAAAAAAATTATGTATTGAAATTCCCTATTCATATTTCTGCAGTACTATAGCATTTTTGTAGTAGGTAATGCAGCAGTACTGTAGTAGCCTAAACTACTCATCCATTTGGGCCCTCAGGCCACTGGTTTTAGATTATGGGCCACATGGTCTATTGGGTAATCAATGATGTTAAATGATGCAAATGATATGGGAAGGCAGTGATGCAGGCATGATGTATTTGAGGTATTTGGTCCATAAAAAGGTGGTTCTATGGTCCGTGTAGTGGGATTCATGCCCAATTGTCATTCATGCCATATATTGTCAATGTTAGGCTATCCCTTAAGGGGATATGACTTTTCATTCCATGATGTGTGTGTGTGTAGTGTTTTTTTTGTGTTTGCTTGTAATTGTACACCCAATAATCTAAATTAATATAAATATAAAAATGTTTTAGTCTTAATTGAACTGAGATACTATGAATTCAAATAATCTAATTATCATGTCTTTGATAAATAAACATGTACAATTAAAGGTACATCACAATACTTTTGAATTTATTTCAACATGTCTATATAAACTATTCTAAATAAAGAGATGACATCATATAATTTGTGAGATTACTTTACGAAATATTAGAAATGATTAAAGATGTAAATGAGATAAATTGGAAAATATTAAAGAACTTATGATCTTGCTTATTGGAGAGCAGCTTATTCAAGTGTTCATTGATCATATATGTGGAGTAATGGTAATTAAAAACTCACATCTATTTATAAAAATCATTATCACGATAGTAGTAAAATAAAGATCAATGGGGAGTATTATATATATTGAAAATCTTTCATTATTTCTTTCAAGGCATGCTTTTTAAATAGAAGTGAAACAACTAAACCATATACTAACTAAATTGTCTAATGGATATCATATCAATTTTGTTATGATAAGAATATATTAATATACTAAAATAAGTGTTTGTTGAAAACCATTTGTTAAAATTTTTCCTTATCTACAAATGAAAATCAAAACACTAAGGTTCGTATGATTTAATTATCCTATAGCCACTGAGGATATTAACATCTAGTCAAGATCGAGTTGATTTCCATAATGGAAGACTATCTCTATGAAGATAATCATATAAGACTTAATATCTATGAGTTAAGGCCCTGGATGCACATAAGTGGGCATAAGAATACTAGACTCCACACAAATTAGTGGCTATATTATTTCTACTGACACATGATATATAGAAATTTAAAACCAAATTGGTCATTTATGTTCTCCACGATAGGTGATACATGTATTATTCTTTCAAAATAAATATTCCAATAATGAAATAGTGATTTTTAATATGATAAAATTGGTAAGTATATATATATTCATTTAATGGACTCCATTTATCAAGATTTAGGGACTTTATATTTATAATATTTCTTAGACTTGATACTGCTACTGAGTATTTAAGAGAAACTAAACATGGATGCTACAAGATTTTACTAATAAAGCATGATTTATTTTTTAATGGACTAATCTTTGAAAAATCCTATACACAAATCATCATGAATAAAATCCTTCATAAATTATTATTTTTCAATTAATATTTCTATTATCATTATGTTATGCTATTTATTGTAAATTCCACCTCTCTTAGAGGAAACATTATGGTATACATCTATATGATGGGATCAAAAGAAAACCATATGGTATATGTATACTAGTCATAATATAAAAGGGTCGGTGACATTAATAAATTCCAATAACATATGAATTTTACCTAAATTAATTTATGAATAAATCCTTCAAATTGATCATAGAACATTAATTTGGAAATAAATGAGTGGAATGTGTAATTATGTAGTTATTGGGAGAAATATATGTTTTCAAGATAGATATATTGATAACATATGGAAAATAAATGATTTTTCACACACATTTGTTAACATTAAAGAATAAAATTTATCTATTAATGAATTAAAGAAGCAATTATGTTCTAGGGGCAATACCTAAAAGTGTTGCTAGATAAAAAAAGGTTACACTCACAGTTTTTTAAAAAACCAAGGGTATAGGTTACGTCTATACCCACTATTTTCCAAGAACCATGGGTACAGGTTTTTGTTCAAAACTATACCCAAAATTTTCTTAAACTGATGGGTATAGTATTTGGTTCAAGACCTATACACATGGTTTCACAAAACCATGGGTATAGGGCTTAGTTCAAGACCTATACCCACAAGTCTCTAAAAAATCATGGTTATAGGTAAATAATATACCTAAGATGTTTCCAAAACTATGGGTATATGGCTTGGTTCAAGATATATACCCATGGTTATCCAAAAAAATGGGTATAGGGATGACTTATACCCACATTTTTGGTAAAATGTGGGTATAGTTTTCCCGTACAAGCATGGAGAAAAAACTATCCATGTCAAACAAAAACAATCACCAGGAAAACCTATATCCACGGTTTTCCACCTATATCCACGGTTTTGAAATATATATATGTAAGTAAATATATATTTATATACTAATAACCATACGTGGTGTAGTGGTAAGGTGCGTCGATTGTATAGATGTGGTCCATGGTTTGAATCCAACGACAATCATTTTTTAAAATCACATTCCCACGGTTTTAGAACTGTGGGTATAAGGTTAATGACACGGTGGACTATTTCCCATACACCTATTCCCAGAGTTCACAACTATGGGTATATATTTTTCAAACTATGGTTATAGCTCATATCTATACTCATGACTCAAGATCCCACAGTTCTATAAATTTTGGGTATAGCTTATACCCACACTTTTATAGGCAATAAACTTAGTTTCAAAGCATGGGAATAGAAAAAATTTCAAGTATTGAAGATAGATCCAAGATTTTTCTCATTTTAGTTATAGCATATATATTAACTATATATTGAAAAATAAAATTTTTAACAATTCAAGATCAAATTCTTGTTGTAATATAATCCTTCCAACAAAACATGCATTTTAATAAGAATATATTGTTGAGATTAATATAATTTTATAGGCATAAGTGATCGTAATTTATCTCATGTTCCATGATATATAATAAAATTTGATATTAATAAATCATCAAGAATAGTATGTGAATATAAAATAGGTCTAACATAACATCATGGACTTATAATTAGAACTATCTTACAGTACTTTGAAAAGTAAAACTGGATGAGTTTTTGGTGTCTGGAGAAGTGAGAATAGTAGTGATCAAGTGAATTGAACACTTGTTTCCATGTAGATCAATTTGATCTAGAATCATAGAAAATGAACTGGTAATATGAAAGAAAAACTAATTATAGCTTGTGGTAGCTATATCTACAATATTTGATTATGTTGCAACTTCTGATGTAGCTTAAGAAGTAGTTTATGAATTCCCTATTATGATTTTGGTTATTCCAAAAGCAAGAGATTTATCATTTTATGATAATATTTAACTATGGATTTAGTCATTATGCCATGATTATGATATAGAAACAAGATTTAGGTACTCTGTTTTATCACTAATTGATGGATTTCCCCAATATAGTAATGTTGCAAAAAAAATATTCTCCACATCAACATACAGATTTAACAATCCTTTCCATAAAATTGTGGTTGTACAAGAAGCAATATATATACTCAGAAAAATCATGTTTTATAAGTGATGAATAACCAGTAATTAGTGGTTGGCTATAGTGCACATGGTATTTTGTTTGAGTTGGTTCCATAGAACCAACTATTGTGTACTTTATATTACATGTATTTTTAAATAAGTGAATATTAATATAAATATCTTATCACATATTGATTGTTCTTCTGCATAACATTGATGTGATAATTTTATAAAGTATATTTCGCATTGATAAGGTCTAGTATCTCCCCTCAATGATAATAAACTTGAGATTCAATTAAAATATCCCTTAAATATAGTTCTATGATCAGGTAAGATTCTATGATGGGATACATAGAATGTGATTGTTAAGTGTGATTACTCATAAACCGATGAGGCTTCTGCTCATGAAGTTCTCATTTTGTAATCTCCAGCATAGGCCATTTTGAGAATAGACCCACTTGTAGGAATTATACCTTTTTTGTGCCATCAGATATTCCAAATTAGGAGTGTTTGTAATAGTCTTTAGACATTAAGATTATCATTAATGCATTTCATGACTTACAAAATTAAATTTACTAACTAAAACCATAATTCCATATTTTGGAGGGAAGTATAGTATGTTGGGTGTGTTATTAATAACATATTATTAATGGATAAATTGAGGAAGCATTTGTCCCTTCCATATTTATTGAAGTTGATATCTCATCAATTTCATTTAAATATAGTTGTCGTATAAATTTCATGTCTGGGTGTAATTATGTTTACTTCAGATAATCAAAGAAATACATATCAAGCAAACAGGTTGATGATATATATGTGAAACCTTCTTAGTTAGATACTGAGATAAAGTAATTATATTACACAATGAGCATTCATATGTGATTTTTGACGTTATGAAATTAAATTCTTTCTCCCAGGTTCCTTGACCCATTGCTACACAATAATCTTCGACATTAGGTGTGCCCTCCCAATTCTAATGAGAAATAATCCAAGAGGGTCACACACTAAGTGTTTTCATTGATCACAATTAAATTCTATTTGAATTTAATTAATGTAATAAATATTATTCTCAATACTGAGAAATAATTTTACTCAAGTTTTATTGATTGCATAAATTAAACAAATATGTATTCACCAGATTGTAAATAAATTATAGTTATCTATTTTATTGAATATTTAATAAATATTTATTCGTTGGTTTGTAGATAAATATATTTTTTTTGTGAATAAAATGTCTATTTAGGCATTTAATAAATGTTAAGGAGTTTTAATGGACAAAAACCATGTCTATTGATAAATATTAATTTACAAGCTTATAAAATAGTGGTTTTTATTGCACAATTTAGCATACACTCTATAATGTAATATTATTATTATTATATATAAATGGGTTTAAGAAATATTATAATATTATTTAAGGGTTGTTCTAAAATTAAATATTATTTTAATCTATATGTTATCTCTATAAATTAATGGTAATGCCTATTTTATAGGGTAAATCAAAAATTTAGGATAGCAAATATTTGTGAAGAAATGACTTCTCCCCCTCTAGAATTCCTCCTCTCTTTCTCTATAGAATGAGAACAAATCCTCTAAGCCCAAAGGATCTTTGAGAAATCAAGTTAAATAATGAAATACATTTTATTTTCCACACTAAAACCTGGAAATCAATAAACATTGCTTAGAGATCAAAAGAGAATATGTGGATAACTGATAGAGAGATTTTACACATGAATCCTTATAGAAAAATGAATATAATCTAAAAGGGATTTCAAGAGATCAAAAATTCCCTTTAAGAAGGAATCCTAAGACAAGGTAATTATGTATTCCAAAATAAAATAAATTAATTATAAATTTAACATGAAATATATTCTCTGAGGGTTTTTAGAAACTCTAAATTAAAATAAATTATAATTTAATTCCCATCAAAGGTTCTTTTATTGTGCCCGAAATAACCAGATACATGGCCTCTATTTGGTGATTTCCCAAAGTATCTAAGGTATTTCTTCCTCTCTTTCCCTCTTATTTCCTTTTCACTCAATTTTATGTTAGATTTGGTGCCCCCATGAACCCTAGAACCCTTGTGGCTAATTTTAGGGTTCAATGTGAATCTAATATTGGTTTTTTCTTCTCTAAGGTTAGAAGAATTTGTCCTTATCCCCATGGTTGAGGTCTCCATTGAAATAAAAACATTTTGAAGTGTTTAATCTTGGTTTTTTCTTCTTCAAAGTAGGTGTTTCTATGAAATTTTTTATTTTCAAATTAAAAGATTTATTTTTTGTTCTAGGTTCGTTTTTATTGAAATTATAAATATATATTATATAATTGCGGTTATTTAAAACCATTTTTTATCTTTGGAGATTATCATGAATGTTTCTCTTAGAAATTCTATGTTTTTATGTGTGAAATAGAATTTTTTTAGTGCGATAAGATAGTTTTAAATTATAAGTGTCTTTTTAAATGGTTTTAAATGAAATTATTGGATTTTTTTGTTTTAGTTTTTAATGAGCGAAAACTATTTTTTAATGGGAAATTGTTTTTAAATTGAGTTGTTGATCTCAAAATGAATTATAAAAGTGGTTAATATTTTTATATCAAATGGTATTTTAAAATTTTTGAGTGGTTCAACCGCTGTGAAAATACTCTAATATTGTTTCTAAAATAGTTTAATGGAAATGGACAGCTTTTGGCATTATTTGGGATTTTAAGGAAGAAGAATTCTGTTTTAAGTATGGCATTTAAATATTTTAAAGGTGTGTTATTTTATGAAATGTGTAAGGGTTTATTATTCTAATCCTTATTTTGATGTTAAATTATTGGTTGGCACATTTTTTTAAAATAGTGGTTGTGAAAGAAACTCCACGATTTCTTCTTTACTTTTTTACCTTTTGTGTTGGTTCTTTGTCACTACGCGATGATTTTTAACCCCTTGTGTGGGAATGTGCTTGTTAATTACATAGTGAATTATATATTTTTACGAGGAAATTAATTTTTTAGTGTTAAGTGGTAAGGGTTATACATTTTTTCCCTTATGTGTTAGACATTTCTTGTTTATCCTTTCACTGCACTTCCCCTTTTTTGGTCATTTGAAATTGGGTATGAAGTGGGAGATATAATTTATTATGCTAGTTAGTTCACATGATGCTATTTCCCCTCGAATATTTTTAGCCACAAATTTCTTAGAGGTGGTTTTCATCATAATGAGACTTGTGTGGGATAGTTTTATTACTTGTGACATGAACTTAAGCATATGTTGATAGCTGGTTTACAGGTTGGTATACTCTTATACAGATAGATTCTTCACATGTTAGGAACCCTAGGGTAGATCACATGATACATTTGATTTATTAATTTTTTATTTATTGAGGGGAGTTTGATCTAGTGCTCATTTGTAATGTTTCTTATACTTTCATTATTATGTCATCATTCTGTAATTATATTTGGTTTCAGGCCTTGTCACATATGGTTCCAACATTGTTTTAATCGACATGTGCATGTGTTATATTGTTTCCTTTGGAAAATGATTTTTTAAAGATTTTTTAAAATTCTATTTTGAATTGAAATACTTTTGTATGGGTGTGTGAAGGTGATTTCAAAATGGTTTTTTGGTTTAAATATAGATTCAGTGAGTGTAGCGTTTTAAGGAGACCATTTTCATTTAATTAAAACAAGTGGGTTTTTTTTGATAAATGATAATGGGATTTGGTATTGAAATTAATTAGGCTAGTGAAATTTTTTTTAAATCATGGGATTAAACTTTAAGATCAAATTGAAATTTTATTAAATATGATTATGGTTTTTTCCATGAGAAATATGTGAAAAAATATTAATTTCTAGTTTATATTCAAACTATCCATGATGAATTTTCTTAAAAAACATATTTCATAGTTTCTTAAAGTTGTGGTGACCTTCTAGGAATTTTATATCATGAAAATATATTTTATGTTACATATTTTAAATTAAATTCATTCTTCATTCCTTGAGGTCGAAATGGGGTGTATTAGATGTAGGTGAGGAACTGATTGTTGCATGGAGTGGGTTTTGGGATCAACTTGAGTTGTTTTATAGATAGTTTATATATATATTGCGGTGTATCTATTATTCCTTATTATATATTTCTATTTATGTATGGTTTATTTTTATGAAAATGGGTTGGATTAGTTTAGTTGGTTATGATTTTTTGGCTTGTTTATTTATTTGGGATTTTGTGTTTATTTATTCTATGACATTTTTATATCTAATGCGGGTGAAATAGTTCCCAATGTGATTACTGTGATTCCTAGGAAATTGTTTAACACACAAGAGAATTGGGAATTCCCTATGGGACTTATAGAAATCTTTTTCAACTTCCAAGTTTAGTGGAATCCGGGGCTAGTTAGTTACAGGTACGTAATTATATAAGATTTTAACCTAAACCCAAGTTATATAAATATATGGTTATATCTATTTTGCAGGGTTAATTGAGAGTTGATAATAATTTTGAACAAAATAATTATCTCTCCATTCAACCACCACTTTTATCTTAGGAATGATAAGTGCTAGAGATATTCCTTCAAGTTCAAAGGAACTAGAGGCGATTAACATAATCAACACAAGATGTTATATCCATGATTCAAGCACCCAACATTCTTTATGCGTTGATCAGAGGTCAAATTACCACATGTAGAGCACTTATATAGAGATTTTACACATGGATCCTTATAGTGAAATGAAGGTAATCCAGATAAGTATTTTCATATGATCAACGTCGTTTATGAAGAAAACTCCTAATAAAAGCTATCATTTATTCTATTATAATATTAATTAATTGTAAATTTAATATATAAAGATCCTATATCAGTTTTGGGTTCTCTTATGTCAATATTCAAAGAAAAAATTTTAATATTATGATGTTCAAATATTGTACAATATTTTAAATGATCCATCGAATCAATGAAACCTTTACGGTTATTTCTCCCATCAAGGTGCTTTCACTGCACCCAAAACCATCAAATACTACATGAACATACACATAATACATAAACATACACCTAAAAACACATATACACATACAAATACAGACACACACACACACACACACACATATATATATATATATACAAGCACATTCATACACACATATAAGAGGGTACATCCACATGCATACATATACACATAAAACTTACACAAAACATATTAACATACATAAACACACATCAAATACATGTACACATAAATATAAACATTCTAATAGATGCATCTACATAAACACAAACACACAACACATATACACAAAGACAACACATACAAACACATGAATACATACCCATACATACACATATATACATGCACATAAAAACATGCACAAATTTATAGTAATATATTTATATTAATTGATTAGAAAATTTATATATAATTATAATATATAAATATTTTATTTAAACGATTATGTAAATATATAAATGAATACATATTTATTTAAATACCGTTCATATTTGAATATATATATTTATAGTCATATTAAATAATTTAAAACATTCACATACATCCACATAAATCCACATGTACGCACATACATACAAATATATGTGTATATTTTAAATTATTTAATATGACTATAAATATATATATTCAAATATGAACTGTATTTAAATATATATGTATTCATTTATATATTTATATAATCGTTTAAATAAAATATTAATATATTATAATTATATATAAATTTTCTAATCAATTAATATAAATATATTATTATAAATTTATATTGATTATTATAAATTTTGAAAAATATAGATATATAAAATTATAGAGATAAGACAGTTAATAATTTTCTTATTCTAATATAGTTATATTAATCTTATTTATATATTATATTTTCATACATTATAGTTATATAAATTAAATTTATAAAAATATGCATATGCATACATAAATAAAACTATTCATGTTTCCATTTATAAGTTCTTTTTCAGTGCTATGAAAAAGGTTTATTTTATTAGTGCTAAGAAAACTGTTGATAATGGGGTGCCTTCATAAGTGCTAAAAACGTATTCACAAAAGGTACAATTTTATCAATTCTTTTTTGAGTGATGATAAAGTTCACATTTATCAGTGATGATAAAAGTCACATATTTATTAGTTATTTTTGTTACGAACATACAAATTATAGCACATATAAAAAAGAACAGTTTTAGTATTGGATATAAATAATACATGGAAAATAAAAATGAATTTAATAATGATGGAATGTATAATGTTAAAAATATTAACCATAATGTTAATGCCTTATAAATTGAAATCATACATAAACGTTAAGGCATAAACCAAATAACCAAGATTGTTTATCTCATGAGACCTATCGAAGCATCAAAAGGATATATAATTTTGGTCCCCATCCATCACTAAATAAGTCCAATGCATTCATCAAATGAAAATAATGAATTAATAATACATGATAATCATGCCTTAGTAATCGATATGTATTGAAATAAAAAGTTTATAGATTGTCAAAAAATTCCCCAATTAATAAATGGAATTTATTTCTTAGTAAATTTCATTCAATTTTTAACGTATTCACAGCATATTGAAGAGTGGGTATATGGTTAAGTCGATAATAGAAATGATATATCATAAATCCATGAAAATAAAGGGAATGTATATGAGGGAAAAAATAATTTCATGAGTGGGATGAAGAGTGATAGATAATAAAAATTAAAAATCAATATATTCAAATCCTTCATTATGTTTTATAGGGAAGTATGTTAAATATCCAAATCATATTCCCTAGGAGTGTTGAATAAGATGTGTAGTTAGGCCCACTAGTTATGCACTAAGTGAAGATCTTGTTAATACCCAAACAACCTTTTCCATGGTTATATCCCCTAGAGGTATCTGTGAGTGGGATTTTATTCACCTTTTTGTACCTACATAAGGACATAATTTCTAGTAAAACTACCACTCTTTACTTTAATAAAATTTTAGGATGTTCTCTTTTTTATATTTATTCCTCGTGTTTTGTCTAATATTTGATCATTTCAGCGACATATGAATGTAGTAAAATTAGAGTCAATAAGTAATATCTAACTAAAAAAATATATCAAATTGATGATAAAACCATGTATTCAAAATCATATCAATATAATAAAAGTAAATTTATATGATATTACAATAAAATTTCTGTAATTGAAATGGAAAGAGAGGGATTGAGAATCCCAATTTTTATTTTATTCGAAAATTTTAATAATTCCAAAAATATCTAGAAAAAAAATACTTTGTGATACCATTAAAATATTAAGATGAATCTTATAAATTAATAATTCATGGTTGAAAAAAACAATACAAGTATATAGTGTTAAAAATTATTATAACATGACAAATGATAATTGAGTTATACATTTCATTACCCTGATTCCAAAGTCACTTGATACATGTGTTTAAACAATTTAATAACCAAATTATGTTTTATGAACACTTAATTACTGAAAATTTCATATATATTTCATTTTTAAGGTCTATTCATTTCCATAGGTCATTAATTTATCGCATATTTTTTTCTCTCCTTGGTTATTTGGGGTTGTTCAAACAATTTCACTAAAATAGTTTTAGTACATTCACCATGATCAAAGGAGATATAAAATAGTTTCATAATCTATGTAATTTTATAATTTTGAAGTCATTATCATTCAATTTAAAAAATATTTATACAGTTACATAGATTATAAAAATAGATTCAAATTATAAAATATATCTCGATGTGCTCCTTTTTGGGTGATTAAAATTTTTTGAAAAAAATTAATTTAATTTCGTTAATAATATTCCAAATTTTTCTATCCAAAATCATAATAATATTATAAATATTTAATTTATTCATTAAATCCATTTATAAGACCATCCATGTTAGGTGGTGACAATAAATAAAGTACATCATATAAAGAGTTGGTTGTTTGTACTTGACATGGGTAATGTTTCCTCTATTTAAAAACGGTGAAAGAAAGGTAGATAATTAGTATCCTATTAACATAATTACATTTCAATATGTTAATAATGATTATATATTTATAGTTTTTTGGTAGGTTAGATTTATAGAAGGTATAAGAAAGAAATAGAAATTAAAATAGTAATTAGAAGTTCTCACCAAACTTCTTGGGATGACTACTTCACTAAATGGATTATGGCTACCAAGAGTGGTCATTTGATAATACCAGAACCTCTAGGAATAGGATAACAATTTTTTTCATAGGTTTTTCTATAATTTTTTCTATTTATTAATCATTAAGTGATTAGAGAGGTCATATGGTAAAGGGATCATTTTATTGGTGAGAGGGGTAAAACTTTTGTATATATAATTTCTTAATATAAACAGTGTGCATATTCAAGTATAGGGGCTCAAAAATTGATATAAAGAGAATATTAGTGGATAATAATTTAATAAATCCCTCATATACACCTTATATATGAAGTTTTGAGGGATTATACAATAATTTTAACCCATTTAACATCTTTAACCTTTATTATGGTGACTAAGTTTTACCTTAGGTGACTTATTTTTATAATAAAAAATCATACTAACCACACTCACTAATTTTTAAATTTTCATTACAAATATAAAATCCATTTTCATGGATTCAATTTATAAAATTGATAAAAAAACATTAATATGAGTAATAAATTAATATTTTCATTTATAAATCAATGTTTTATAAAAATTAAATAAATTCACACTAAGATATTTTTGATATTTAGAATCCAAAAAATGAAATCAATTTTATAAAATTTAAATTCTAAAATTTAAAAATAAAACTCTTCAAAATATTTATGTGTAAAATCCTATTATACTATACTAAAATGATAATGGAGTAAAATCTTCATCGTGTAATAATTTTAGGGATATAGTGTCTACCTGATATAGAAGAATATCAAGTATTACATTATCCACCCTTAAATAATTTCATCCTCAAAATTTGTGATATATGTAAGGTCACAAATAAATATCGATAGTAATTTATCATTACTTCATTAGGTTCCCACATTGCATCCCCTGACATATGATTAGTCAATAGTAATTTCACTAATTGAGTTATCCAATTCGAAAATACTTATTCACTAATGTCATGATTCTAGATGTTCTTTTAGATATAATATAACTCAATTTCTAAATATATTTCATTAATTGGAAGTATGTGTTTTTGGTATGGCATGTACTTCCTTAATAATGAAACATAGAAGATTTCATGCACTTGATAGAGGTTGGATGGCATAGAAAAATGGTAATCCATCACTCCAATTCACTCTATAATTTCAAAAGGCCTAATGTACCTAGGCCTTATATTTCATTTCTTCTCATAACCTCTTACTACCTTATGTGGATATACCTTTAAAAAGACATAATCCTCCACTTGAAATTTCAATTCCTCACTACTATAATCCACATATCTATTTTTTCTTCTCTGATCTATCCTCGTATGATCTTGAATATCATGAGCTTTTATAGTTGTCTCCTTAACTAGTTCTACGTCTACTAGCTTCTGTTCTCCAAATTCAAACAAAAAAGTTTGAGTATTATATATCTTTATATACAATACTTTATATGGTGATATCTAAATTCTTGTAGTGAAGACATTATTGTATGAATATTCAACTAAAGGTAAATATTGGTCCCATGTTCCATTAAAATCAAGTGAGAATTATCTCAACATGTATTCTAATGTCAAAATAGTATTTTCAGATTGCCTATCAGTTTTAGAATGATGGGTGGTTCTTAAATGTATCTTATTATTTATAACCTTTTGAAGACTCATCCAAAGTATTAATGTGAACTGAGGGTCATGATCATATACAATTGATAGAGGTGTTCCATGAAATCTCAAAACTACATTTTTATAGAGTATTATAAGGAACTTGAGAGGTAGATCCTCCCTTATTTCTAGGAAATGTAATGAGTAATTAAAGTGATCCAAAATGACCCATATAACAACAATACTCCTCTGAGTAATTGGATGTTTGGTAATAAATCACATTATAACATTTCCCCCACTTAAACATTAGTATAGGGATAGGTTTCATGAATACATTATGATATTTTCTTTCGACCTTTACCTTATGGAACACTAAGAATCTAGATAAATATTCTGTAACTTCCAACTTCATATCATCCCACAAAACTGATTTTCTTAAATCCCTATACTTATTTATGCTAACATGGTGTATAGAGAAACTTGAGCAATGTGCTTCATCAAGTAATTCTCTTTTCAATTCAGGTATCGACGAAACACATAGTTTCTATCCAGACTTTAACACGTCATATTCATAGATGATGTCTAATGACATCTCATTTTTCATGGATTTAATTTTATTTCTTAAACCTTTATCATTAAACTGGAACTTATTTATATTATCCAGTAAATATATTTCATAAATTACTTTGAAAAATATTAATGCTTATCCTTTCTTAATAATTACCTTATCCAAATTTATTAAATCCTTGAATATAAGATCATTTTTTATCCTAATTATTATTATAAGTCCATGTTCCTCCCACTAAATTCATTAACAACCATATTTTCTTTAACAAGGTTGTGACAACTCGCATCATCGCGCTTTGTGAAATTAATGAGAAATTTGAATTTTTGTTCTCGTAAGTGTTTTAGGAGAAATACTGTAATTTCCTCTATAATATTATATCAGATAATTTTTTTGACAACTCTAATTACACCAAAATAGTTTTCTTATCCTCATATGTGTTTTTGTTGTAACTCTAATCCCTTTTAATTTTTTTAAAAAATAATAATATATAATTAATTAATTATTAATTTATTTTTGTATGTTCGTTCAGTGATATATTTCAAAAGGAGAGTCAGATTGAGATTATGCCTCTATAGTTGAGTCTATAATGGGGGGTTTTCCCAAGTGACCAAAAACCTTACATCGAGTGTTGATGATGGTCTCGGGCCACTTTATTTTCTTTTTCTTTTATCTTTCTTTTTCTTTTTTTCCCTTTTTCTTTTAGAAATATTATCTTTTGATTCTAATGCACACCCATAGGCACATTGGTTTCACATAATTTTGGGAGGGATAGGGAGAAGGAGAGAATGGAGAGAGGGAGGATGTGCTATAGGTGGTTTATCTAAGGATATAATTAGAGTTTTATGGGCCATGGGTTATGGATTCAGCATGAAGCGTCGGTGGTTTTCATCTAAAGGTAGGTCCATTTGGTGTTTTTCACCATAAAACGCCATATTTTATTCATTTTAGGTTTTTAAATCCTTTATCTAGTTACTGGGGACATTTTTGGGGTTGATCTATGGCTTTGGAAGAGATATTGGTGGTTTTGGGGTGATTTGGGGGCTTTTTCTTTAAGGAAACAAGTATACACGATGTGTGGTTCAGAGAACACACACTGTGTATTCTTCCAACTTAGGGAAGATGGGTTTTTAGAAGAACATGTTGTGTACATTAAGTATATAAATTGCAGTAGTATTTTTTCATATACCCAGACATGTGGCAGAGTACATAGGAATACATAGTTTTTGGAAGTACACACCATGTACTATGGGTACATGTCGTGTAGTGAGACACGGTCATGTGGTCATGTACTTGGGAAGACACCCCATGTGAGGGGTAAATAGTAGTGTAGTAGTATATTATAAGACCCCATGCATGACTTGTCCATGTATTAGTACATGGCCATACCTCAGGTGGCCCTATCCATGTATAAGTACATGTACATATTTTCCTTTGAGATTACATGCCACGTACTTAGAATTCCACTCTACAAGCATTTTCTAGCTAGGGTTTTTGGGGGTTTTATGCTCTGGGGACATAATTGGACTTATGAGTTGTTTATTTTGATCTTTTTTTATGTAAATGAAAATGGTGGAATCATTTATTCATTTATAGGTCATCTGGATCATGTTTTGGATTGAGAGAGTTCAGTAGGATAATTTCTTCGAGGTTTCGTTTCAAAATCCACATGGGGTTAGGTTGTAATCTATGAGGACCAATTGATGGTTGTTATTTAATTAGTGTAATTTTCTTATGGATTCCATACAATGTTATTCTAGGTTATTTTCAATTAATATTATAATGAAGGATCAAGTTCTATGTCTGATGAGATCATAGTTTTTCCCTATTTATCAGGACTAGTTGGTCGAGGTTAAAGTTGTTCTAGTTTAGCTCCAAGGTTTGTAGATTAGATCTATTGGAGACTCTAGGTTGGGTTGATGCAATGGGATGGAGGTAATTTTTGGTTGTCATTGAGCTATTAATATGAGTATAAGGGACACATTAGGATTTCCATGTGGGCTGATTACTAATCAAGTGATCAGTGGTCATAATAGTTCATCATTAAGGATTCTCATGTGGTATAGTCTAGCTTATGTTGAGGATCCATTGTATTTTCCTTCATTTTATGTGTTCAAGAGGATAATTTTGGATTCCCTGGTTGGCATACCATTCTTTCAAATTTTAATTTGGTGTGTTATTGATTAGGGATTAGTTGGCGGCTATCAAGGGCCATTTTGGATGTTTCTTCACTAGGTGTATCTTATTTTTCTGTATGAGATGGAGTAACCCATTGAAGGTTTTACTACACTTTTTATAGAATTTAGACCATTTTAAGATCATTGTATTAGCATATATTGAGTGCCTGGGGTAACAGGGGATTCCCTTGTAGAACATTTTGTTGTGTCCTGGCCCTTGGGGTCATGGGAGCCCTGAGTTTTGGTTTGTCCCTAAGGTGGGTCATAGAGAGCTTGTGGTGGCATTTTTTTTTGATAAGAAGATCTAGGGTTCCATGGAGAGCCCCATTAATTTTTGTATGAGAGTTGATTGGCAATACTATTTTATCCATTTCTATAGTGGGTCCAAAGTTGGACCAACCGATGTTTAGTTTTCTTTAGTGGTGATGATTGAGGAAGATTTTTCTCAACAAATTCGTTTTAGGATGAGACCCATGGGATATCGTGTATTAGGTGTTGTTATTGAGTTTTGATTCAGTTATCTGCAGCACTATTTTGCAATATCTAGAAAAACTTCCAGAGCTAATGGAAGATATGGATGAGAACACCCCTCTAGTTGAGTGTTACGTTCTGGAAATAGGTTATATGTTGTGGATGTAGTGGTACCTTAGTTTCTACAGTGTTTTCCCTAATATAGTGAATCGGTCAGGCTTGTGGGTAGAAGTGATCCCCTATGAAATTGTATTTTCCAATCCAATGTTTGGAAGAATACCCCTATGGTAGTTTATACTATTATTCCCATGTCTAGAGAATGATTTATTCAAAAGGACTTTTAGGACATGACATTTTCCCAAATGTGTGGAGTGGAGATCTTTCAATGCATTTATCAATCCATTAGAGACCTAGATATTAGTAGATGATCTTTATCCTGTAGAAACTTATGGTTACTCCTTGGGGTCCAGTATTTTTTCCTTCCATTTAGATATTTTGGATATCCTATGTAGATCAGGTAAATGAAATAGTTTTTATGTGGTGGGATGAGAATCATGTTGAAAAATCTCTATATTAGGCCTGAGTGTGGGTAGATTTATATTAATTATCACAATAGAACCCATGGTTGGATGGTTTCTTTGTTTTCCCAACCATTTTTTTTGAATTATTTTCTTTTAAGCCAATTTTTATTAGTTTTTAAAAATTCATGGTGTATTTTTTGTGTATTAACTTATTATGACTGCAGATTATTGGTTCACCATTGGGGTCATCCTACAGATAGTTATTTCTAACCTCTTTATAAGAACCTTAGTGTGCATACAGACTTGATTTATTCTTTTAGGTTGGATCACAATTTTCTTACTAGATGAGCCTGAGGCCCAGTGTTTTTCGATCAAGTAGAGTCCCTTGTGTAGAGTCTTTAAGTCAGGATGGTGCAGCTCGAGCGTCATGAATATTTGTGATGTGGTTTGACTCAGTAATGGTAGTAGAGCCAATTTTATTTATTTTTTTATTTATTTTTTATTTTTTATATGTGGTTATCCTAGTAGGAGACCATATGTTGTATGTTTTTCATGTTGGATAGTATGTAAGACTGTATGCTACATTTTATTTGTTATAGTTGTAACATCCCAAGTAATTAATTAATAATACATATTTTTATCTATGTCTATTAATTAATTAGATAGTGTTTTAGAGGCTTAAAATGAAAATAAATACAATCTTATGCATGGAATACAATAATATTCTTAAAAGATTGTTTTACTGCCTTTTGATGGAAAACCATTTTTAAATATATCTTTTGACAATTTTATAAGCTATGTTTGTCAAAATAAACTTATTTTTTATGATTGGGACATCAAAATTTACTTTGTGTGAATTTTTGGTATTTTTCCGATAAAGTTCATTTTTTAATGAATAGTAAAAAATGTTGTATTTTAATTCAAAACCTCTTTTTAATCTAATTTATTTATATGATTAGATTATCTTTTTAATTGGTTTTGAAGTGAAATTAGAATATATTTTTACCATTTTATCCAATGGTGGTCGTTGGAATCAATTTCACTTTGAAATTGGACTTAAACTAGTGTCAAACTTTTGATACTTATTGTTTCATAAAAACACGCTATTTGTCATGACAGCGGGAATTATTTATTAAATTAATTAATGTAACTTATATGATTTGAATTTTGTAAAATAGACATCATTTTTGAATTCGGAGTATCAAATATAGCTTAGGGTGAATTTTTGGTAATTTTCTGAAAAACTTCAATTTTTGATGAATAGTGAAACCACTAAGTGGTACTTATAAAAACTGATTCTTCGTTTAAATGAAATTTTTCCATCTTTGTGTTTTGAATTTCAAAAATCCGACATACATGGTTTTCATTAAGAAGTAAAATGTGGTTCAATGGGGTTAGAATAATTTTTTGGTGAATAGTAACTTATTAAGTTTTTAATCGCGATTAGAGGAAATTAGTGTAGTTTAAGGTAAGAATAATGTTTTAATAAAATGAAATGACCTAAACACATGTCCTACCCTTATTGGATGTGTCATGGCCGACCAATACAATCCATGGGTCAACTTGGGGACCCCATCGAGCCACTTTGGTTGGGAAATGACATAAATAACTTTTTATTTAATGTTAAAGTAAAAATGACAAAAACATGAGTTATTTTACTAAAACAATTTTTACAAGGGGTTATAAAGCTCCGATTTTTTACTATAAATATTCATTAGAAAGCTAAAAATATTTCATACATCATGATATTTTGTTTATAATTTTTTTACATTAAATAAATTAAATTATTTATGACATCATGATGATGCACCGATGACCTCATTATTTAACGATTTCAATAAAATGGAAAGATAATGTAAAATCTAAGACCTACACATGGAAAAAACCAATTGGATGAGTGGATTTAGAACCCTTATCACCTTACCCTATAATTATATCAATTTGGATCCTTTTGAATCCGAAACTCATTTTAAAATAAAGTAACTTGTCTTTACTTTCCAAGAGTGCCCCTCCTCTCCTCTTATAAAAGGCCCCCACCTCTACCTCCTTACCCACACTTCCAAAGTCTTTGGCTTGGCAAAACCCTGCCAATTTTGTCTCTCCAAATCCCTATCTTACTCCTTGAAGCCTCACTTTGGGCAGAAGTCTTACCAAGGAAGCCTTTGAGCTCAAACCAAAGGGAGTTACCCGATTTTAAGGTAATGTCTTCTTTTCAGTCCTTTTGTTTTATTTTGCTTCTCCAACCCCCTAAACTCATTTTATTATTTTATTTTGTAACAAATACAGTATCCTCAATATACTAGGATGTTTTTATAATAATAATTCTATCTACACTTACACACACCTATATTTAATGGTTAACGAACATACTGTTTCCGTGGATGGCGAATTTATGCCTCCCGAAACGATGATTGTTCAACATTCATTTAACACCTTCAAAGGTGGCCATTAAGATGTCACTATATGTATATATGATATATAATATGTTTATGTTTTCCTTAAGCTTCTGTATTTTTCATTTTGGGTATACCTTTATGGTTTCCATTATGGGTAAACGCGATATCTTCATTTAAGGAAGTGCGGACTACCACCCCCTAAAAGTGATTTGATTCATTAAATACCATATGTGGGACGAATAAAGGATGGAACTATGATATTATATATGATATTATACTGGAATTATAATATACCTTCATATCATTATGATTCCATTATATAAAATACGAAATAGAAATGAAAGTAGCGTTCATGCGTACGTACGGCTTATCGTCTCCATGAATGGTGCATTTCATTTCTTACCTCTAAATGATTATGTAATATTATAAATGCATGCATGTACTGGATATATATGACATATATGATATCTACATCATGAATACCATTCTGGATATAATGGATACATGAAAAACTTGTAATTATAAAGGGTTTATTTTTGACTCAAGTACCAATGATTGTTAAAATGACCGTTATTAACTTAAGTAATTACATAGTGTTCATGACATGGTAATAAGTGATATAAAAGGAATAATGAACTTGAAAAATGTTCTTAAGCAAGTAGAAATTAACTCAAGTTTATTATTCAGGACATTAAATAACGATCGAGTCAAGTCGGACCCGAGGTATGGGACTTCGTCTCAATCTCCTTTCATTGAGGCATATTTTGTTTTATACACAACCTTCTTTTATACGGTGTATAAACACCTTTGGATTTTACATTTATCCAAAAGTAATCTTTTTTATAAAAAGCATTTTACTAAACGACAAAAGGGAATGTTTTTGTCGTACGTATGCGGCGACAACGACTTCTCCGTTGCCGTGACCGTTATTTGAGTTTCAGCTTCCTCTACAAGCCATACCTACATTTTAAAAGAAAAATAAATACCATGTTTTAATTTTCTTTTATTTTGGTATTGAAAATGGTTTTCATAATGTTTTTATATCAATGTGTTGTATTTATATCTTGTGATTGAAAGGTGGAAATTTTATGTTTCCTTTATGTATGTTTTATGTGATACGATTATGTTGAGGTTCTTGGGCATTATTATGAAGACGAGTGGTTCCATGATAAACTAAGGGCGGGTGAGCCCGATATAGCTCTCCAATGCATTGGGTAACGCGAAGGAGTAAAACGTTAAGGTTTCTCCGAAGATATTTAGGGAATATACTGTGATGGGTATTCCAAACGTAACCAAGAGGGTTACTCCCTACGTAAGAATGTTATGGATGCCTCAAGTTACCTTTATGTCTTATGATTTCTATGATTTATTCATGATTTGATGAGGTATGTTAAAGTGCTTATGTTTTATGGGTAAAGTATGATTTCATTCTTATGTATATATGTACCCATGTTTCCTTTCCATATTTTTATATCCCTTACTGAGTTTTTATGCTCATCCCAAGTTTTTTTGAAATGTTTTTCACATGTCAAGGGAAAGGTACATGATATGATGATAGTGTCAAGGAAGTGTTAAGAAATAATCCATGTTTTATTTTAAATATGTTTCCATTGATGGGAAAGAAGAATACTATCTTTCTGTAACCACTTTGTTTTTATGTGGATTGTAATGCAAGTTTTATGATCTAATTCTCTAAAACTCTAAACCCGAAAAGATCCTCAATGTGTAATCTTGTAATAACTCAAGATTAAGTAAGGTTTAAGGATGGGGACTTATAGTTGGTATCAGAGGTCGGTTTAGATAACTTTAGGAGTTAGAATTCTATTAAATGATTATCTGAAAATATTTTTTTTATGGTCAAACTGAAGTGATATAGTATTTGAAGATTACTATGTTGCTTCATCTAAGACATGTTTGTTCAGAATGGTTTTCCACAGAGGAAACAGGGAAGCATTACTAGGAAGGCATGCAGAAGGAAATAACCTTCCGAATCAGCATCCTGAGATGGTCGGAATTGGAACTGAATAGTTTGTTGCAGTAACGGCGCAGTTGACTCAACGATAAATGGCGGTGGTATCCATACACGAGATTAGCCAGATCAACCGTAGAGGAACATGTCAGCGGTGGAACATTTCATGAGGCAACATCCCCCATCATTCAGAGGATCATCTGACCCCGTGCTAGCTGAAGGGTGGATTAAAGCACTGGAGAAGATTTTCGATGTCATGGGGTGTTCAAACAATCAAAAGGTTAGTCTTGCTATTTACTGTTTGGAGGGTGAAGCAGATCAGTGGTGGTTGATGGTTAAAAATATCAGGGACGCTGATGAGATTGATGCTCTCGACTGGGATGAATTCAAAGTTATGTTTCTTGAAAAGTATTTTCCTAAGGCTGTTCGAATTAGGATGGAAAAACAATTCTTGGAATTGAGGCAAGAGGAAGACTCAGTGGCTACCTATGAAGAAAGTTTCACTCGATTGGCAAGGTATGATCCAAATTTTGTATGAGACCTTGATAGTAAAATCAATCGTTTTTACTCAGGATTAAAGCCAAAATATCGAAGGGCATTAGATGCTCGTGAGTTTAAAAGTTATGAAAATATTTCTCGATGTGCTGAGAAGGTGGAAATAGAGTTTGCCGATGATCAAGTGTTCTATAACAACCAACAGAAGAAGAGAACGAGGTGACAGGAGAAAGGTAAGAATTCTTCAAAAAAGTCTGATGGTAAGAAAACTAAGTTTCCAGTTTGTGATAAATGTGGAAAAAGGCATGCTGGGGAATGTCTTCTGAATTCTGTAAAGTGCTACTGATGTGGTAATATGGGACATAAGGCTCGTGATTGCACTGAAAAAGATCAAGGTGAAGGTAAGACCAAATTTGATTTACAGTTAGTGAAATGTTATAAGTGCAATGAGATGGGTCACTATGCAAACGAGTGTCCAACAAGGAGCTTGAGTGATGGGAAGCAGTTAGACTACAAGCAGAAAGGGGTGGTGAAATCCTTTGCAACTACTTCAGCAGATTTCAGGCCATCAAATGAAGTTGTATCAGGTACTTTGTTTGTTTTTTCAGATTATTCCAGTGTGTTGTTTGATTTGGGTTCTACACATTCTTTCATCTCTGAAACCTTTTCTAGTAAAATGGGAATACCATCTCAATAAATGACTCCTTAACTTTTGGTAAAAACACATGGGGGAATGTTGAGGCAAAAAGAATTTATAAGAATCTTCCTATCCTTATCTGTGGAAAGAACCTACTTGCAAACCTTATTGTTCTACCTCTAGTAGAGTTTGATGTTATCCTGGGTATGGATTGGCTCTCTATTTAAAATGCTAAGATTGACTGTAGAGCTAAAGAAGTTTCTTTTCAGAAAGACTTTTAGTTTGTGTACAAGAATGAACCCTTACTATTGATAACTTATCAAGAGGCCGAGAAACTTGTAAAAGATGGAAATGAATGTTACCTTGCACACATCGTTGAAAATAAAGGAACTGTTCAGATTAATGATGTGCTAGTGGTGAATGAGTATCCTGATGTTTTTACTGATGAGTTTCTTGGAATAATACCAGATCGGGAAGTTTATTTTACTGTTGACTTAGTTCCTGATGCCAATCCAATTTCGAAACCCCCTTATCGAATGGCTCAAATTGAACTTTTAGAGTTAAAGGACCAATTTCAATATTTATTAGAGAAAGGTTTCATTCGACCTAGCACATCACCATGGGGTTCTCCTGTTTTATTTGTTAAAAAGAAAGATGGTTCAATGAGACTTTGCATTGATTATAGAGCCTTGAATAACATCACTATTAAGAACAAATATCCTTTTCCTCATATCGATGATTTGTTTGATCAGCTCCAGGGAGCTCAGTATTTTTCAAAGATTGACCTGAGATCGGGGTACCATCAGATGAAGGTAGAGGAAGAAGATGTTCCGAATACTAGGTTCCGTACAAGATATGGCCATTATGAATTTGTATTAATGCCTTTTGGGCTAACCAATTCACCTGCTGTATTCATGGACTTAATGAATAGAATTTTCCATGAGATCTTGGATAAGTTTGTGGTGGTTTACATTGATGATATTTTGGTGTTTTCTAAAAGTAAAGAGGAGCATGAAAGACATTTAAGGGTTATCTTGAAAACCTTAAAAGAAAAGAAACTGTATGGAAAATTCAGAAAGTGTGAGTTTTGGTTGCCAAAAAAATTCTTTCCTTGGTCACATTGTTTCTCAATATGGGATAAATATTGATCCTGCAAAAACAAAAGTTGTGGAAGACTGGCCAAGACCCATAAATGTAACTGAGATTCATAGCTTCCTTGGTTTGGCAGGCTATTACCGAAGGTTTGTTAGAAATTTTTCACGGTTATCTAGTCCAATGACTAAGCTAACTCGGAAGGGTGTTAAGTTTATCTGGACAAAAGAATGTGATGATTGTTTTTAGGAATTGAAAAGAAGATTGGTGAATGCTCCAGTTTTGGCACGACCTTCCAAGAATGGTGAGTTTGTTATATACAGTGATGCTTCATTGAAAGGACTTGGTTGAGTCCTAATGCAGAATGATCAGGTAATTGCTTATGCTTCACGACAGTTGAAAACTCATGAGGTAAATTACCCTACATATGATTTCGAATTAGCTGCTGTTGTTTTTTCTTTAAAAATTTGGAGGCATCATTTGTATGGAGTAAAGTGTGAAATATATACTGATCACAATAGTTTAAAGTATATATTCACTCAGAAAGAATTGAACATGAGACAAAGGATATGGCTAGAATTAATCAAGGATTATGATTGTACAATTCATTACCATCTGGGAAAAGCAAATATAGTGGCTGATGCTTTGAGTCGAAAAAGTAATGCTTCATTAGAAATGTTGCGTTTGGAACGTGATCCTTTGGTTAAGGATTTGATGAAATTTGGCATAGAAGTTGTTGGTGCAGGAAGTTCTTCTGTTTTGTTTCAGGTATCAGTGAGATCATCTCTATCAGATAGAATCAAGCAAGCACAGAAGCAAGACAGTGAGTTGCAGAAAAAGGTAGAGCTGGTTCAGAAAGGTAAGTTGCCTGAATTCAACATTGATAGTGATTGTGTTTTGAGATTTGGGAAGATATTGTGTGTGCCTTGTGATTCACAGTTGAAGAGAGAGTTGTTATGTGAAGCTCATAGTTCTCCGTTTTCAGTTCATCCTGGCAGTACTAAGATGTACAAGGATCTTCAAGAGTATTACTGGTGGGATGGAATGAAAAGAGATATTGCTAATTTTACTGTGAATTGTTTGACTTGTCAGCAGGTTAAAGAATAGTGGCAGTTACCAAAAGGGATGCTTCAGCCTTTACCAGTGCCAGAGTGGAAATGGGAGAATATATCCATGGACTTTGATGTGGGATTACCGAAGACATCTTGAGGTAATAATGCAATCTGGGTTATTGTTGATCGCTTGACCAAATCTGCTCATTTCCTTGCTATATGAGATACATTTTCCCTAGATCAACTTTCCCGTTTGTATCTTAAAGAGATAGTTAGGTTACATGGAGTTCCCCTCTCCATTGTATCTGATCTTGATCCCAGGTTGACTTCTAACTTTTGTAAAGGCCTTCAGAAGTCGTTGGGTACTGAATTAAATTTTAGTACAGCATTTCATCCTCAATCAGATGGGTAGTCAGAACGAACAATTCAGACCTTGGAGGATATGCTACGTTCTTGCTCTATGGATTATCAGGGAAGTTGGGACCAACATCTTTCTTTGGTTGAATTTTCATATAATAACAGTTTTCATTCCAGTATACAGATGGCACAATTTCAGGCATTATATGGGAAGCGGTGTCGAACTCCAGCTTTCTGGGATGAAGTGGGTGAAAGGAAGCTGATGGGACTAGAATTGGTAGAAGAGATGGCAGAAAAAGTTCAGTTGATTCAGAAGCACATGAGAACAGCTCAGAGTAGGCAGAAGAGTTATGCAGACAACAGGAGGAAGGATCTAACTTTTGAGGTAGGTGATCATGTTTTTCTCAAAGTCTCACCATGGAAAAGTGTGATGCGATTTGGTAAGAAAGGAAAGCTGAGTCCAAGGTTCATTGGACCATATGAAATTCTGGAGAGAGTTGGATCAGTTGCATACCGGGTGGCTTTACCTCCGAGTTTATCTCAGGCACACAATGTTTTTCACGTTTCGATGTTGAGAAAGTATATGCCAGATCCATCTCATGTTTTGAGTCTAGAGGTAGTTCAGCTGGAAGAGAACCTATCTTATGAGGAACAATCGGTCCAGATTCTTGACCACAGGGAGCAAGTGTTACGGAATAAGGTGATTAATCAGGTAATGGTTTTGTGGAAAAACCACATGATGGAAGAGGCAACATGGGAATCTGAAAATGCAATGAGGGATAAGTACCCCCATTTATTCGATAAGTAAATAAATTGTTGGGACCCAATTTTCTAAAGGGGGGAAGGATGTAACATCCCAAGTAAGTAATGAATAATAGATATTTTTATCTATGTCTATTAATTAATTAGATAGTGTTTTAGAGGCTTAAAATGAAAATAAATACAATCTTATGCATGGAATACACTAATATTCTAAAAAGATTGTTTTACTGCCTTTTGATGGAAAACCATTTTAAAATCTATCTTTTGACAATTTTATAAGCTATGTTTGTCAAAATAAACTTATTTTTTATGATTGGGACATCAAAATTTTCTTTGTGTGAATTTTTGGTACTTTTCCGATAAAGTTCATTTTTTAATGAATAGTAAAAATTGTTGTATTTTAATTCAAAACATATTTTTAATCTAATTTATTTATATGATTAGATTATCTTTTGAATTTGTTTTTAAGTGAAATTAGAATATATTTTTACCATTTTATCCAATGGTGGTCGTTGGAATCAATTTCACTTTGAAATTGGACTTAAACTAGTGTCAATCTTTTGATACATATTGTTTCATAAAAACACGCTGTTTGTCATTACAGCGGGAATTATTTATTAAATTAATTAATGAAACTTATGTGATTTAAATTTTTTAAAATTGACATCATTTTTGAATTCAGAGTATCAAATATATCTTAGGGTGAATTTTTGGTAATTTTCTGAAAAACTTCAATTTTTGATGAATAGTGAAACCACTAAGTGGTACTTATAAAAACTGATTTTTCGTTTAAATGAAATTTTGCCATCTTTGTGTTTTGAATTTCAAAAATCCGACATACATGGTGGTCATTAAGAAGTAAAATGTGGTTCAATGGGATTAGAATAATTTTTTGGTGAATAGTAACTTATTAAGTTTTTAATCGTGATTAGAGGTAATTAGTGTAGTTTAAGGTAAGAATAATATTTTAATAAAATGAAATGACCTATACACATGTCCTACCCTTATTAGATGTTTCATGGCCGACCAAGACAATCCATGGGTCAACTTGGGGAACCCATGGAACCACTTTGGTTGGGAAATGACATAAATAACTTTTTATTTAATGTTAAAGTAAAAATGACACAAACATGAGTTATTTTACTAAAACAATTTTTACATGGGGTTATAAAGATCAGATTTTTGACTATAAATATTCATTAGAAATATAAAAAGATTTCCTACATCATGATATCTGTTTTATAATTTTTATACATTAAATAAATTAAATTATTTATGACATCATGATGATGCAGCGATGACCTCATTATTTAACGATTTAAATAAAATGGAAAGATAATGTAAAATCTAAGACCTACACATGGCCAAAACCAATTGGATGAGTGGATTTAGAACCCTTATCACCTTATCCTAGAATTATATCAATGTGCGACCTTTTGAATCTGAAACTCATTTTAAAATAAACTAACTTATCTTTACTTTCCAAGAGTGCCCCTCATCTCCTCTTATAAAAGGCCCCCACCTCTACCTCCTTACCTACACTTCCAAAGCCTTTGGCTCGGCCAACCCCTGCCCATTTTGTCTCTCCACATAACTCTCTTACTCATTGAAGCCTCACTTTGGGTAGAAGTCTTCACAAGGAAGCCTTTGAGCTCAAAATAAAGGGAGTTACCCGATTTTAAGGTAATGTCTTCTTTTGAGTCCTTTTGTTTTATTTTGCTTCTCCAACCCCCTAAACTCTTTTTATTATTTTCTTTTGTAACAACTACAGTATCCTCAATATACTAGTATGTTTTGATAATAAGGATTCGATCTACACTTACACACACCTACATCTAATGGTTAACGAACATATTATTTCCGTGGATGGCGAATTTATGCCTCCCGAAACGATGATTGTTCAACATTCTTTTAACACCATAAAAGGTGGCCATTAAGATGTCACTATATGTATATATGATATATAATATGTTTATGTTTTCCTTAAGCTTCAGTATTTTTCATTTTGGCTATACCATTATGATTTCCATTATGGGTAAATGTGATATCTTCATTTAAGGAAGTGCGGACTACCGCCCCCTCAAAGTGATTTGATTCGTTAAATACCATATGTGGGATGTATAAAGGATGGAATCATATATGATATTATACTAGAATTATAATATACATTTATATCATTATTATTCCATTCTATAAAATACTAAATAGAAATGAAAGTAGCGTTCATGCATACGTAGGGCTTACCGTCTCCATGAACGGTGCATTTCATTTCTTACCTCTAAATGATTATGTAATATTATAAATGCATGCATGTACTGGATATATATGACATATATGATATCTACATAATGAATACCATTCTGGATATAATGGATACATGAACAACTTGTAATTATAAAGGGTTTATTTTTTACTCAAGTACCAATGATCGTTAAAATGACCGTTATTAACTTAAATAATTACATAGTGTTCATGACATGGTAATAAGTGATATAAAAGGAATAATGAACTTGAAAAAGGTTCTTAAGCAAGTAGAAATTAACTCAAGTTTATTATTCAGGACATTAAATAAGGATCGAGTCATGTCGGACCCGAGGTATGGGACTTCGTCTCAATCTCCTTTCATTGAGGAAGATTTTGTTTTATACACAACCTTCTTTTATACGGTGTATAAACCCCTTTGACTTTTATGTTTATCCAAAAGGAATATTTTTTTATAAGAAGTGTTTTAATAAACGACAAAAGGGAATGTTTTTGTCGTACGTATGCGGCGACAACGACTTCTCCGCTGCTGTGACCGTTATTTGAGTTTCGGCTTCCTCTACAAGCCATACCTTCTTTTTAAAAGAAAAATAAATACCATGTTTTAATTTTCTTTTATTTTGGTATTGGAAATGGTTTTAATAATGTTTTTATATCAATGTGTTGTATTGATATCTTTTGATTGAAAGATGGAAATGTTATGTTTCCTTTATGCATGTTTTATGTGATACGATTATGTTGAGGTTCTTGGGAATTATTATGAAGACGGGTGGTTCCATTATAAAATAAGGGTGGGTGAGCCCGATATAGCTCTCCAATGCATTAGGTAACGCGAAGGAGTGAAACATTAAGGTTTCTCCTAAGAGATTTTGGGAATATACTGTGATGGGTATTCCAAATGTAATCAAGAGGGTTACTCCCTACGTAAGAATGTTATGGATTCCACAAGTTAACTTTATGTCTTATGATTTCTATGATTTATTCATGATTTGATTAGGTATGTTAAAGTGATTATGTTTTATGGGTAAAGTATGATTTCATTCTTAGGTATATATGTACCCATGTTTCCTTTCCATATTTTTATATCCCTTACTGAAATTTTTATGATCATCCCAAGTTTTTTTGAAATATTTTTCACAGTTCAAGGGAAAGGTACATGATATGATGATAGTGTCAAGGAAGTGTCAAGAAAGAATACATGTTTTATTTTAAATTTGTTTCCATTGATGGGAAAGAAGAATACTATCTTTATGTAACCACTTTGTTTTTACGTGGAATGTAATGAAAGTTTTATGATCTAATTCTCTAAAACTCTAAACCCAAAAAGATCCTCAATGTGTAATCTTGTAATAACTCAAGATTAAGTAAGGTTTAAGGCTGGGGCCTTATAATTGTATTCTTCTATATTAGTTTATTTAGAATTTGTACTTTGATGTTAATCCCATTGTATGAGTTTGGTTATTTTAACTATTATTTCACTCAAAAAATAGTATATAGTCTCCCCAATAAACCTTTTAGACCCTCACCACTAGTAGGTTGCCACTATAATTCATGGACGCATTCTTGAGGACTTGAGGAAAGCCATATAAGGTGACATGTCAGGTCAAACCAAGATAGTTCATTACAAAATGGTATCGAAGGGTTTGGTTTTATGATTTTTGGAGGTAGTAGAGAGTTTCTTAAGGAATTTGTGATGGGTATCAGACTAGTCTATCTAAAACACCTTTGATGATTGGAATTCCATGTTACCAAGACATGGGATTATAGTTCTTGGTTTCTGTTTATATGGTTGTGTGATTTCACCAAGTGTAGTGTACTTGTGTTTGTAGATTTATGGTTTATTCATGTTTTTGAATCTTGTATCATGGGAAAGAGGCTAGTGTTCACGAATCATTCAATAAAAATTGGATTCACATGAAAAATTCCATATTTTTGGTGTTTTACTAATAATGGAGGTTTAATTATTTAATGTTTCATCAACTTAACTTATAGTGTTTTCTCATGTAATTATATGGTATAATTCTACTCAACTGAACTAAATCTGTATATTTTCTTCAAAAGATAGGTCATTTGAATCTTATAAAGAGTGGTTTTCTAGTGTTGGATGTGAATTCCCTTCAACAAGGGATACATGGAAACCCTAGTGGGTTTGTAGCGGTCTCTTAGTTACATGTTGTTTGATCGATGAGTGAAAGGATACCTAAGATATGTTTTTATTGGGATTGAGTTACCTTAATGGGGTGGTTCCCCTTAATTCCACGGTTCATGTTCCTTAAGAGGGATATGTTCTTTCCATGTGTTGTTTATCAGGTCATGGAGTGGGGCCCATTTCCTACTATCACTGCTAGATTTGGTGGGGATGTATATTTTCCTTGGTGGGGTTGTTCAGGTCTATTATCACCAGAATGTGGCTAGGAATAAGGATTCCTGGTGCTTCAGAAGTGGATTTATAAGAGTGGTACATATCTCATGGATATCTTGAAAGGGTAGGTTTGGTTGGACCATTTTCCCTTCTCATTTTTTTTGTTCCTTGGCTTGTGTAGTGAGATCATGGTTATATGCTTCTGTATTGGGATAGTCACCTAAGTGGAGGGTGTTTTGTGGTTGAACATAGAATTATTGAAATACCCTTCCATTAGAGAGGAGTGTCAAGGGTTCTCTGGTTTGTTAAAACTGACCTGAGTGTTTAGCATGGTTCTTGTTTTAGGTGTGTTATCCTAGTTTAATTAGTACATGGCCCATATGAGTGTGAGTCCAATTACTCATTTGGGATCGGTATAAAGAAAATACTATGGTGGATGGTGCACCGTAGATTTTTGGAAGTCCTAATCCTGATTTTAAGTGGTTTCTAAGTGTGGAGGTTTCAGTTTTTTGTAGGTCAGGAATGAGAATGTCTTGTTTAGGGTTTTTGTCTCGCATATCGGCATTAGTTGTTTGGCCACATCAATCCATTGTGTTCAGTGATGGACCTAGCATAGACAATGTGTTTTTAAATTTTGAGTAGTATGGAAATAATAGGGATAATTATATGTTGGGAAGCATCAAATCATTCATGGTTGAATGTATCTTGTGTTTGGAGAGAGAGTCATGGGTGTTGTAAGACTGGTCCTTAAACGGTTGAGATAGCATTAGTTATGCCATCTCTTGGACTGATAACATGGATTCTGTTAGACTACCGAGGCTTTGGGTTTAAAAATTATTTTTGGTGGGTGGTATATGATAACCCATGTATTAAAGGGTTCTAATAATTTGGGGAAAGTTGAATTTTAATTCCCTAAAATTTTTCAGGGGAAATGGTAATTTATCCTATCATATGATCTCAGATAATTTTTCCAACCACTATATTGGTCCCAAAATAAGTATTTTACTGTAGTAAATGAGTTTCGTGTAAATCTGATTTGTCTGAATTTTCATAGATAATTTAATATTTAATTAATCAAATAATAATTTACTCTTGAATGTTCATTTGGTGGTATCATTCAATCAGTATTTTAGATTCAGATTACATTTTTGTGGTTGAATCCATAACGGGGGGTCCTTGGAAATTCATAACCTTTCATAGGGCAATGGGGCTTGACTCGGGCCACTTGTTTTCTTTTTCTTTTTATTTTTTTCTTCCTTTTTATTTTTTTACTTTTTCCCTTCTCTCTTTTACCTTTGGCTTCCAGGAATTCCCCTTGGGTCTTTGGAATCATGCAGTTGAGAGAGGTAGAGTAAGGGGTGATAGATATAATAGGGGGGATGAGGTGGCATCGGAGGGTTCATCCAAGGCCCGGATTAGGGTGCGGCAGTTGCGTGTGGAAGATTTGGCATGAAGTTTCAATGGTTTCCCCCATATGTAGGCTAGTTTTATGTTTTTCACCCTAAATCCCCATGGTATATTTTTTTTATGTTTTTATGCTTTTTGGGTTATTGGGGACCCCATGGGGGTCGATCTATTGTTTTTTTCTATAAATTGGGGGTTTCTTTGAAATTTTGGGTATTTCCATTTGGGGAAACTAGGGTATATGGAAAGTGGTTCAAAGAACAATTTTTGTGATTTCTTTATGTTCAGTGAAGATGATTTTTTGAAAGTTAACATTATTTACTTTAATTATACACCATGTAATAGTACTTATCCATATACCTAAAAATGTGGAAAAACACAAGGGAAGAATGTTTTCGTAAGTACATACCATGTACTATGGAAACATGTTGTGTAGTGGGGTATGGCCATGTAGCCATGTACTCAAGTAGAAAAACCATATGATGGGTACATGGTCAAATAGTAGTACATGATTAGACTCCATGTACACCCTGTCCATGTAGTAGTAAGTGGGTAGACCCCATGTACACCTTGTACCTTTAGTAATACATGTAAAAACCCCAAGCGGACCTAGTCATATAGACGTGAATGGCTTGGTTATCCTTTCACTGTAAAAACTGTGTAACCAAAAGTATACTTTGTGTAGATTTTCCATCAAGGGGTTTTGGGGGTTTTTTTCCTAGTGTAAGAATTATACTTGTTAGTAGTCCATTATGATCATTTTTTTATTTATATCATGATTATGCAATCATTTTAACTTTTAGAGGCTATGTTAATGGTTTTTTGTATTGATATATTTTATTATGAGGTTTTCTTTGATGTTCAGTTTCACAATCCTCATGGGGTTGGGTTGTGACCTGTAAATCTCGAGTGAGGGTTGGGATCTCATTAGTCAGATTCACTTTTGGATGTTGGAAAGTGTTTTTTGAGGATCTTTAGGATGGATATCGAGAGGTAGAAAGGATTTGTATCTCTGAGAAGATCTTGGTTTTCCCTAAGTTATTGTGATTGGTTTCTCAATATTATAGAAGTTTAGGTTTAACTCCTGAGTTTTATGTTCAAAGTAGTTGGAGACATTGGGATGGGTTGACATCATGAGATGGAGGTTATGGATGGGTGTTGTTGATCTCTTGAGATGAGTTTGAGGAGATATTGAGGATTCCCTAGTGGGATGGTTACTAACCGAGTGATTAATGGTTTTTTTAGTCGACTATCGAGGATGTTCGTGTTGTGTGGTCTAGATTGTATTGATCAACCCTTATAGGGTTTTTATTTTTAGGTGTTGAGGAGGGATGTTGTGAACACCTTGTCTATTGTGCCTTTATTTCTAATTCCTTTTGGGTTAATTGTTGATTGTGGATTAGTTTGGGGGCCACTGAGGGATGTTTAGGATGTTTTCATATTGTGTGTATCCCATGCTTTTGAATGAAATAGAGTAACCCCTCCTATGGTGTCCTACTATTGTTGTGGCCATTGGGACATTTATAGATATTTATTTGTGTATTTAATAAGATATTTTATATATTAATATAGTCCCTAGTAGGATATCACTTTGTGATGTGACCCCAAGGACTGTGGGAGCCTAAAGTTTTGGTTTTTCCCTAAGGTGGGTTGTTGAGATCCAACATTGGTTGTTTTGTTGGATGAGGTGATACAGGGTGATGTGGAGACGCATCATGCTTTGTTGGTGGAGATTTTATCAGTTCTTCTAATTCATCTTCTTAGATATTGAGTTCAAGGTTGGATCGAACCATGTTCAGTTGGCCTTTGACTGTGATGTTTGAGGTAGTTTCTTCTCATTACATTTGTTTGAGGAGGATACCCATTTGATATCATTGATCGGTCATTGTCCCTGAGTTTTGATCTGGTTTTCTTCTCCATTGGTTGAATGTGATTAGATGGTATTGGGGAGATAATGAATGATTTGGATGAGTGAGACCCTCTAGTTGAATATTATGCCCCAGTTAGTGGTTATATGTCATGGATGTTGTGGGATCTCATTTTCTTGAGTGTGTTACATAGACAATGATGTTTTTAAGTACATGGGTAGAAAAGATACCCAAGTATAGTGCATCTATCATACCCATATCTGGAGGATTTCCTCTATGATATTTAATACTTTTAGGCCCTTTTTAGAGACTAATTTGTTCTATGGGACTTTCAGGACATGACTATTTCCCATATGTGTAAAATGGAATTGTCAACAATTCAATCATTTCCTTGGATTCATATATCCTAGTATATTCACTTTGTAATGTGGGAACCTATGGTTATTCCCTACGGTCCATCATTCATGCCTTTATTTTAAATATCTTGGAGATCCTTTTTATATCTAGATGAAATTTTTATTATCTTTTGTATGGGTGATCCTAGAGTTTTAAATCCTATGGTGTGGTCCAGAGAAGGGGTATATTTACCTCAGGTGTCAGTCTAGAACCCATGGTTGGATGCTTTCTTTTTTTACCCCTATGTTTTTTGTATAATTTATTATTTTATTCAAGATGATGTTAGTTTTGATCTATGGTGGGAATATCATGTGTTCATGACCTTTTTATTAAAATGGATTATAGGTTCGTCGATGGGGGTGGCCAATTGATATTTATTTCTCACCCCTTGTACATGAACATATGTTCATGAAGAATTGATGTCTACTTTCAAGTTGGATAAAAAATTCATAGTGGATGGATTTGTGTACAGCGTTTCTTGATCAAATGGATCTTCTTGTGTGGAGTCTCAGGGTTGGTCTGGTGCATCTCTATCATCATGGAGACTAAGGATGTGTCCTGGTTCGATGTTGGCAGTAGAGCCTGTTGTATTTTATTTTCAGTTTTTTTATTTTCTAAATGTGGTCAGCCTAGTGGGTGGTTTTATGTTGTATGAATTTCAAGATGGATATTATTTAAGACTATAAGTTACATTTTATTTATTATAGCATTATTTTGTTTCAGTTTATTTAGTATGTGCATTATGATGTTCATCAATGTGTATGAGTTTGGTTATTTTCCCCATTAATTCACTCTAACAAGAGGGTATAGTCTCCCAGCTTCACCTTTTAGACCGTCACCATTGGTCAGTAGCCTCTAGTGTTTAGGGAGGCACACTTGAGTCCTTCATGTAAGATATATCTAGTGATGTGTTAGGTCGACCTGATCTGATTCATTACAAAGGTGGTAGTGTATTGAGAATTCATATTACTTGAGTAGTTCTAGACAACTTCTTCCTTTAATTTTGAACTATTTGTGAGATAATATGTACTTTATACTTTTTTGATATATATATATATAAATAACTTATTTCACAAGAGAGAAAATGTATCCATGTATTTCTAGAAAATATTAAAGCTTCCAACTCAAAATCATGAGTTTTATTATTTTGTATATGGATATTTAAAATCATTGATACATGAGAAACTACTTTATCATTATATACACGGACACATCCTGGTCCTTTCTTCAATACATCACTATATATCAAAAATACTTCCTTTCTTGAGGGTATAGTTAATACTAATGCATTGACTGATCTGCCCATTAATTCTTCAAAACATTTTTCATATTCCTCTATCCAAGTGAATTTGAATCCTTTACATGTAAACTTTGGTAATGGGTTGGATGATCTAGCAAATTTTCTAACATATCATGAATAGTTTCCTAAAAACCCATGTAAACTATATATATTAGTTATATTTATTCATATGGTTTCTTACTTGATCAACTTTGTATTTAAAGGATCAGTAAGTATTCTATCCTTGCAGATAATATGGCTAAGAAAAGAAACTTTCTACAGTTATAATTCACAAAAACTGAATTTCCTATATAATTAATTTTCTTTGACAGTATTAATAATGATTTACAAAATATTATTCTACTCTTCATATCTTTTATACTATGCTAAAATATCATCAATAAATAACATAAATGCATTTTTAGGATAATATTTGAATCCTCTATCCATCATTTCTATAAACACAAAGTGTGAATTAGTTTATCCAAGGGGAATTACTATAAAATCATAGTGTCCATACCTTGAAAAAAATTCTATATTTGGTATATCATCGTTTTTCACCCTTAATTAAAGAAAATGAGAATGAAGAAAAATATTTGAAAAGTATTGTGCTCCTTGAAGTTGACCAAATAAGTCACTAATAGATGTTAAAGGATACATGTTATTTATAGTAATAGAATTTATTTCACTATAATTGATAAACAGCATCAAATACCCATACTTATTTTTAATAAATAGAATAAGGGATCCCCAAGGTGATACACTAGGTCATATTAATCGATTTTCACACAACTCATGTTGTTGTTTATTTAACTCCACCAGTTCCACTATTACCATTCTGTAGGGATTCGTAGATATATTTTTTCATCATGGGTCAGTTTAATGGAAAACTCAACTTCATGATTAGGTGTATGTCTAGGTAATAATTCCAAAAATACATCAATGAGTTCTTTCACAATGAATACAAATCTATTTAAGGATCTATTTTCCATCCATAAATTTCATTTTCTCTTCCTATTCTACCAAAAAAATAAAATGATCTACTGGGTATGTATCCATAAAAAACTCAAATAATGAATTAACTTCCCTATAAAAAAGGAATTATATGGATCCTTCACAAAGAGTAATATTCTTAACATATAAATAAATTATTTTATTATAATTTTTGATCTAATCTATGCCAATTATTATGTCAAATTCAAACATAGGTAAAAAAATCTAGTTTTTAGCAAGGGAATATATCTACATCTTGAAAGAGATTTCAAGATATATCATAATTACAATAAGATTATTTTTAGGTGCTTGACTAATAACCCTCTTTCAGTGTGCAAGGGGATGATTTAATGTGTATAGAAAACATGAAAAATATAAATGTGCATGTAGAACTAGAATAAAATAGATCATTGTCTAAATTTTAATTTATGATCAAATTACCTGTTATCACATAATTCAAAATATTAACTTCTACTAAAATGATGGAATGAGCTCGACCTTTCTTAATCAACTTCTTTTGGGTTTATTTACCTTGTACCTTGGGTAATTGAGTCAAATAGATCCTTGTCTCCTTATAGTTTAAGCACTGAACATTAGAGGCTCATTTGTTGCATTCATGATCTTGGTATCCTTGATCGCTGCATTTTAAGTAAACTCGCATTCCATTCAATCATCATTCATAGTGTTTCACTCCATAATTTTTACAATTTCTAAAATGTATTATTAATTAAAAAATTAACATTTTGATTAATCTAAGTTTCCTTTCTCTAATACCATTGATTGTTTTTGGGGTTTCATCATATGAATGTCGGGAGAAAAATAAAAACCAAAATGTATAATTTATCCTTAATAGACTCATAATGTAATATAAAGAAAGAACATAAAATATGTGTAACTGGATTACTAATGTAGTAGCCTCAAATGTTAATCCCTTATAGAGTACACTTGATGGAGATCGCTAAAGAATTATGGAAAGACTTATTACATATAATAGATTACACTGACCTTGGATCCTAATATCAATTGGAGTATACATAAAGATATCAATCGGGTGATAGCACCCTCTCTAGGAGATGTGAACAGGGATAAATAAGAATAAATTATAAGGAGGTTATCAAGAAAGCAATATTCACAATAGGAGGAATAATATAACTATATATAGTAATTCCTCATGTGTTTCATTTAATGAAACACATCAACAATATTTAGTGTATTTATATAAATTTATTCCCATTTTCATTTTTTCATAAAATCTAATTCAATTGAATACATAATTCAATTAAACTATTCAAAATTTATAAAACCGTATAATAAGACACGTGCACCTAATTAGTTTGTTTTTAGTGTATATATCCAACAATATACTCATATGATGAAAACTTTTTGGAGACTAATTCTATTTGAAGGCTTGGCTTCAAACTATCAAAGAAGCAATCAATATTTCTTTATAGGATATATATGTTTTCCATAACATGTCTTACTTATGCCATAATGTTAGCCTCAAACTCAACCAAATTTTCCTCCTCCTTTTTCCTTATATTTACAAATTTTCTCTATATATCATCTTATTTCTCATGAAATTATTTTTTAGAAGAATATCCCCATCAAATTATTCCATTTCATGTGCTCTATCTCTTATATCACCTTAGTGTGTTGAATCAATGACCCCCATTGATCAAAATATACCTTTAGATCATAAATATCCATAATAAATATCTTCCTTTCACTATTTTTGAAGACAAGAAATATTTTCTGGAGATACTTGATCCATTTCTCCACTACCAATGGATTAGTGGTTCATTTATTGATGAAGGTTGTTATTATATAATGTTTTCTAAGAATGATAAAATATGATATTTTTTTATAGGTTACTCAATGAACTCAAGGTTATTAGTCATAACTTATGTTAGATTCCCTAATATTGTTATAATCTACTCAGATCAAACTCCAGCCACATTGACTTGCTTTAGAAGGGAAACCCTTTATGGATTACATGTGTTGATAGAGTCCACATACCTTTATCTAAGAACTATTTCTAAATAATTTAATACACTTAATTAGTTCATAAAATTATGAATATTGAATAATAATATACTATCCTTATTTAACAAAAATATTCATGAAGAAATTCAAGAATATCTTATGGGTTTATCATAATTTTTATTCTATCAAACTAGGTTTGTTTATATCCACTTCCCAAGGAATCAATTAAACTTTCATAGATACGAACTATAAAAACCTAGAAACCATTAACATAGAGCCAAATGTTATATTAATACATTGGTATGGAATAAAAGAGATCACCTAACACATGATATAATAGTTTTGAAGTCTCATAAAACTAGATACATATATGGATTATAAATTACATTTGAAAACTTAAAATAAAACATCTTCACTAAAGGAGAAAATTATTATTCCATATATCATATCCATGAATTTATCCTAAGTTATCTCCTAGATTTTTTAGGGAAATAAAAATAACATAAAGGGGTGAGCTAAGATTCTAAAAAAAAGGTATCATACAATGGAAGTTATCACAAAATTATAAGGCATGTTAGTGATTACATGAATAAAAAATATTCAATTATTCCCTAAAATGTTTAACATGGGCATAAAATATATACAAATAAATATAAATAATGTAACAACCTTTTACTATTTTATGGTATTCCAAATTCACTATTAAAAACATTCTTTGGTTGGGTTTTGTTTGGAATGTTTCAAGTGAAAGCATTGGAAATTAAAAAATTTTATGGGATGTGCATGGTTGGTGTACGGTTTTCTAAAATTGTGTTGAATATTACGAAAAAACATGAAAACTTGAATAGTTAGGTTTAAAATGGTTGGTCCATGGTTTCAAAAATTATGCACCCACCTAATAGAAAACGCAAACCATTGAAAAAGGGGGCACATGGCTAGGGCACGCGGTTTCGTCTAACCTTGCAGCCATGCCCAACTAACCATGAGCACAACATTTAATTAATTTTAAATTTGTTAGAAAATTATTAAAAACAAATTTTTCACCCCTTCTCAGGATCATTCGACCCTATTATGTCTTTCATGGTTTTTGGGGCTCCCAAGAGCCATTTTTTGGCTCCTCTACACCTCCTTCAAGGTGGATCAAAGCTAGGATATCTTCGTTTGATCCCCTCTCAGTAAGTTTCCTCTTCACATTCTCATTCTCCAGATCTCCCTATCTTCCTCCTTAGGGTGTGGTGGATCAACATGTTGTTGTAAAATCTAATAACACTTTTGTTGGATCTCAAACAATTTTTTGATTCATGGTTTCTATTATTGTCATTCTTTGTTGTCAAATCCCAATTAGGGCTCTGTGTTTCGAGATCTTGTGATCCCGAGGTAGGTGGTTCCATCATGATGCCCAATTTTAATTACTACTAAATTACTTGATTTAATTTCAATTGTTTGATTTGAATATAATTTATTGAAATTTCTTCAAATTGTTTTATTAAAAACCCAATTCCATTGAATTGGGAATTTTTATGTGTGAAATTTGATTTTTGGTATGAAATTTGGGAAAAAAATCCCAATTCCACTGAATTGGGATTTATTTGTGGAATTTATGGAAATTTGTGAAATTTAAACTATTGAATTTATATTGGGAAATTGGTTTGATAGAAAAGTGTATAATTTAGTTGTGTAAGTTAATTTTATAAGATTTATTCCAAATTTTATTTAATGAAAATTGATTAAAATGGTTTTGATAGAAAACTTTGGTTTTTATCCTGAAAAAAGACATGTTTGGATTAAAACCCCATTTTGGTTCTTAAATGGAAAATTTGAATATTTGGAATGGATAATGGGATTAATTTTATTTTAATAATTCTTAATGTAAATTTCCCATAAATTCTTTTTTATTAAGGCACATGCAATCTCTAGGTAGTTAGTGAGTTATTTGGATAGCACTATACGATTTCCAACATTCCAAAATATAAATGTATTATGTCACATCCCTGATAAGATGGTGATGATGTCTCATTTGGATATACCAAAGGTATTTGTGAATAAACATATTTCCATGTCACCTTGAGTGTGTGGAGTCCTATATCCAGGAACTATTGTACCATTTATGAATATGACCATGTTTCTCACTTATTTGTATTTGAAATGAATATAGCACATTGTGGTAAATTTTTCTACATGTCTTGTGAATTTATATGAACTATTTTATATAAAAAATATTTTTCCATTATTTTATAAATATTACATCATTTAAAAACTGCATCATTTTTTTAAAATTATTTTCATAATTTAGAATGTAAAGCATGATTTTTTATTATTTTTTTGGAAATTCCAAACTTGTTTGTTTAAAAATTGAATTCATCCTTTGATTAATTAAATGTAGGCATCTATTACGGAATCCTTGGTGAGACCCTACTAGTATTTTTTATCACACCCTACATGTGCCTTTAGGTGTTTTTAGATTATCTATTTTAGGGTTCGACCAGGGGAAAGGCACTACTTAGAGGTGGTTCTAGCTATTCATCTTTGTGCTTGAAAAGTTGAGTCCACTGGGAAATTGGTTTTCTTTCATTTTTCTGATGCTTTTTGGTAGTACTTTGGGTTTTTTATGCATTTTTAACTTATATTACAATTCTCCATGTGGAAATTCTTTTGTATGCATACTGATCAGTTATCTCTCTTCTACAATGTTTGTGGAAAATTTATTCCTACTTTATTTTGTATGATGCGAAGTGCTAGTCACCAACTCATGGGGATCAGGAATTCCCTTTGGGTTATGTCAATGTCGTATTGGTTATAGGTTTACCAAGGTACCTGGGTTGTCTTGTGAAAAAGTTGTGGCATAGGAAGGTTGAGATTCTTGTCTCTATTTCAGTATGCTTTTGTGTACTATTTTTGGGACTTAAGAGATAGTTTCAATTGAGTTCTTATCCATCACTCACCACAATGAAACTTAAGTCACTAGGGGTGTCTTGGGAAAGATATCTTAAAATTTAGTTCTAGTATTTTCCTTGATTTTGATTTGGATAGATTGAAATCCAAAACCTATTATCAATATATTGGAATTAATTTCCATTATTACTCTGTTTTTGTTTTAATCTGATGCCTTCTTTGTTGTGTGTTGATGTCGTACAGAATCATGCCTTTGAGGAGACATGCGAATCAGATCGAGGAGGAATATTTTGCTAAAATTTAGTGATAAAATCCTCTTTTAGACCTGAATCTAGTTGTAGTGATTGTGTGTATTGTCCATGCTCTAGGACAGGCACTACCACTACTCCCATTCAGGAACTAGTTGTGGAACCTCGAATAGATACTATCGGGAAACATTCTCAAGAGTTCCTTGGCTAAAATACCCTAGTGTTCAAAATATACCAATATCCTCAAGATTATAAGGAATGGTTGATAAGGATAGAGTGTTTGTTTGGTTTCTTTGATACAACAGTGGAAATTAAGGTGAAGTATACCACATTCATGCTGGAGGGACTGAGTAGGATATGGTGGGACACGATGGTGATGGTGAAGAAGCATGAAGGATTATAGTGGAAAAAATTAAAAGCTATTTTCACAAAAAAAAAATCTATCTAGAGTCAATATTTTTGGCCAAGGATATGTATTTTTTCAGAATTATAAGGCTCATAGGACTGTGACAGAGTATGAAAATCATTTTTCTGAGGTTTTTTAGTTTTTTTCTAAGATAGCATTGAATGTGAAGATGAAGGCTATAAGGTTTGCATTGGGACTTCAATATGATATTTTTTATTCAGTTTTATTTCTTAATTTTTATTCTATATTGATGTGATTGATAGGGAATTCATGGTCAAAATGGGCCTAAATGGAAAGTTAGTGTTGTTGGGAGTTTCTTTCTCTCCCAGTGGTGGTGCAAGTTCCTTCAAAGTAAAGTATAATCATGATGATTCTTGTGTTATTTCTAAAAAATAGGGTTTTTCTAGACCTCCTTTAGTGCCTGGAAAATTTCCTTCAATATTTTACTAGTGTGGAAAGATAGGGAATTCAAATAGGGTTTTCACTGATGTACTAGTGATTTGTGGCTCATGTGGCTGTTCAGGTCACCTTTAGAAGTTCTTCCATATTTACTCCAATCCTAATAGTGGCATGGGATCATCATATCATTATAAATCTATAGGACAATTAGATGCTTCAGGGAAAAATGGGTTCCAGCCATAAACATCTAGAATGAATCTTCTTCACATAGTGGAAGAGTATCCAAATGAAGCAGATATGGGTCTAACGATAGTTATAGGTACCATCACTATAGATTTGTCATTAGTGACTAATTTATTTGATACTTTTTCATCTCACTCATTCATTTCAATCCATATTTTTAATCTTCTATATCGTCCTATGGATCTATTGTCTTATGTAATCTATAGTATTACACCCCTTGGTATGAACATAGAGTAGGTTATTTATATCCCTGCTTGTGTTTTCCATCTATCAGATGTTCATCTTTCTTGGGGTTTTCTAGTTCTTGACATGAAACCTCTTGATGTCATATTGGGTATGGATTGTCTCATTTCCAATAAATATTTTATTGTTTTTTATCTTCAATGGGTCTTCTTCACTACACCTAATAGTGTGTTCTATATCTTCTAAGGATAATGGGACCCAAGTTCATACAGAGATGGACCTTCTTATCCAGAGTTAGGTAAAGTGATATTTGTTCTCACATTTGATCTAGAGTAGGAATATTTGAGTGGTGATCTACATCAAGTTGTTATAGAGTTTCTCAATGTGTTTCCTTCTGACTTCTCTGGTCTACCACTAATATTAGTGGTGGAGTTTCCAATCGACTTACTTCATAGTAATCAATGAGTTTCCATTACCTCTTATCTCATGGCACTAGTTGAATGAAGGTTTTAAAGAATCGGTTGGATTATCTTTTAGGGAAAGTCTTTATATAACTGAGTGTGTCACTAAGGGTAATTCATGTTCTTTTTTCTAAGAAGGATGATGGTTCACTACCCATTTGTGTTAATTATAGAAAACTCAATTGAGTTATGATAAATAAAAAGTTTTTTTCACTGATTGGTGATATGTTTCATCAGATGAAAGAGGAGAAGCAGTTCTCAAAGATTTATCTTCATTCTGGATACCATCTATTGAGGATAAAAGAATATTACATTAAGAAAACCATCTTTTGGAGTAGGTGTGACCATTATGAGTACCATGTCATTCCCTATTGTCTAACCAATGCTCCTACAGTTTTCATGAATTTAATGAAAATTATTTCCCATGAGAATCTTGATACCATTTAGGTAGTCATTATGGATGACATCCTGGTTTACTCTAAGTCCATGGAGGAGCATGTGTGTCCTTTGAGAGTAGTTTTGGGATTTTTGAGAAATCAGAATCTTTACACCAATCATTAGAAATGTTATTTCTGGATTTAAAAATATAAATTCTTGGGAAACAAGGTGTTGGAACATGGTATTTCAGTTGAACCTAAAAATGTAAAGGTTGATTTGACATGGGAACAGCCATGAAAAGTTTTTGAGATCTAGATATTCTTGGGTTTAGCTGGGTATTATTTCTAGTTCTTTAAGGACTTTACAAAGTTGGTTTCTCCAATGAATTCTCTAACTCATATGGGAGTAATTTTTTCTTGGGATGGGAAATTTCAGTATTATTTTGTCTATATGAAATGAATTTTGACTACTGCACCAGTATTGACTCTTCCAAATACCAAAAAGGGATATGTGGTCTTCTATGATGCATTAGGTTCAGGTTTAGGTTGTGTTCTTATGTTGTTTTATCATTTCATTACTTATGGCTTTCATCAGCTTAAACCAAACATGAAAAATTATCTTACCTATTACGTTGAACATGCAGTTATGATTCACTTTCTTAAGAGTTGGCAGCACTGCCTTTACAGAGAAATGTTTTTCACGTTTTCATATCCCAAGAGCCTGAGTTGTATCTTCTCCCAAAAATATTTGAATCTCCTCTAAAGGAATTGGGTGGAATACCAACAGTCTTTCAACTTATACATCATCTATACCCAATGGAAATGGAATGTCATCATAGATTCTTTGAGAAGGAAAATTCCAACTCAGGTAGTGAAAGAAACATTGGAAGTCTGAAACTTGATGGATCTTGTTCAAAAGTTTCATATTGGAGTTTAAGAAATGGGGGAAAGTTTTCTGTTTCCTTGGTTTAGTTATCATCCACCCTTATAAATATGATTCATTAGTATCAGTAGCTTTATGTAGATTTCTATAACATTATAGACTCTATTTTTTGAGGGGAGACCATTCTTGACTGATCATTCTGGTCCGATGGAATTCAATGCTATCAGAATCGATTTGTTGTTCCATTAGTGGTTAGAAAAGATGTTTTGGGAGATTTCCATAATTCCCAGTAGGCAGTGCGCTCAAGAGTCAAAAATATGTTCTATGACATGCAGTATTGATTCTGGTGGCCAGGTATAAGATGGGGAATTTTTCAGTTTGTCTCACATTGATATACCTGCCAATGAGTCAAGGTTGAGCACTAAGAAGATTTGGGTTTGCTTTCGAACATTCTAGTTCCAAATTCAAAGTGAGATAATATATATATATACTTTTTGGTAGGGTTTCAACATACCCAAAGAAAGAATAATGTGATATGTATTGTGATTTATAGGCTAAAAAAATCAGCTCACTTTACACCCACTCATGATACAACCAAGGTTAAGGAGTTGGGAAAACTCTATGTGAAACAGATTGTTCACTTTCATAGAGTTCCATCTGCTGTATTCTCTAATAGGGATACTCAGTTCACTTATAATATTTGGAGAGTTCTTCAAGAGGCATTGGGGTCACATGTCTGTTTGAGAACGGCATACCAACCGCAGTCGGATGGCTAGACTAAAAGATATATACATATTCATGAGGATATTCTCAATGATTGTATTCTTGACGTTGGTGGGTCTTGGGACGATCACTTGGGGATGGTTGAGTTTTCTAATAACAATAGTTTCTAGTATGTGATCATAATGACTCATTTTTAGGTCTTGTATTACTGGCCTTGCAGATCTTTGGTGTGTTGGTCAGAGATTGGTGAAAGATATTTGTTTGGAACAAGCTTGGTTTAAGAGGTGAAGGAAAATATTTAGTTGATTTTTAATATAATGTTGAAGAAATAGAGTTAGTAAAAGTCTTATGTTGATCATAATCATAGGCCTTTGGAATTATTAGTTGGTAAAAAGGTTTTCTTGAAACTTTCCCTTTATTTGGTTTATATACGGTTCGGAAGGAAAAGGAAACTTTCTACACATTTTGTGGGACCATTTGATATTTTTTAACAAGTAGGACATTTTTTTAATATTTAGCACTTACACTATAGATGATGTTGATAAAAAACAAGTTCTATGTATCTCATCTCTGAAAGTATCTATCTGATCTACCTCATGTTCTGAGCTAGATGATCTTAAGGTCAAAAATCATTTATCTGTGACTAAACGGCCAGTCTAGATAGTTGATTATGACACCATGGTACTTCATGGGAGTAAGATACATTTCGTTGTGTTCTATGGTACTATAGTTATGATTCTCATGAGATGTGGGAGAGGAAGGCACTGATGAGAGAGCAGTGGAATCATCATTTTGGCATGGAATCTTCTGATTTAGATATTTAGAGACAAAAAGTTTCTATGGGGGGAGGTTAAAAAAAATTATTACTATTTTTAGGTATTACTAATCATCTCATTAAAACATGATTTGGTTGGGTTTTTTTTTGCGGTTTTTTCGGGTGAGAACTTTGGAAATATTGAAATTTCTGGGATGGTCCACCATTTTCCCAAATCGTGCACCATATTAGGGAAAACCATGAAATCTAGGGTAGTGGAGTTTTTTATGGTTGGTGTAAATTTTTATAAACTATGTTCCCACCTAGGAGAAATTGTGGGCCTTGGAAGTATGGGGTGCATAGCAAGGTCACATGGTTCAGTCTAACCATGCGGACTTTCCCAACAAACCATGCGCGCATCTTTTAATTAAAATGATAATATTTAAAAAAATAATGAACCATCTTTTTTGATCCCTGGTCAGGATCATTTGAGCCTATTATGTTTTTCCTAGGTTTTAAGGCTCCAACAAACAACTTTTGGATCCTCCAGACCTCTTGAAAGGTGGATTGAATCTAGGAGATCTTCATTTGATCGCTTCCCAATAATTTTCCCCTTTACGTTTTTATTCTCCCGCTCTATCCCTTTTCCTCCCTAGGGATTTTTGGATCTCTATGTTATTAGTAGATCTAATAACCCTGGTTTTTTATCTCAACCTTAGGTTTGATTCTAGATTTCCATTTTCATTGTTCTTCATTGGTGAATCCCAATTTGGAATTTGTCTTTTGAGATCCCATGATCCCAGCATAGGTGGTTCCATCCTGATGCCAAATTTTAGATAACCCTAAATTGCTTAATTTAATTTAAATTGTTTTATTTGAATATAATTAATTGAAATTGTTTTCAATTGTTTTATTAAAAACCCAATTCCATTGAATTGGTATTTTTGATTTGTGAAATTGGATTTTAGGCATGAAATTTGGGGAAAACCCCTAATTCCATTGAATTGGGGTGTGTTTGTGAAATTGATGGAAATTGGTGAAATTTAAATTTTTAAATTTAAATTTTGAAATTAGTTTGATAAAAAACTATGAAATCTAGTTTTGTAAATTCATTTATTGAAATTTATTTCAAATTTTATTTGATGAAAATGGATTAAAAAAATTTTCATAGAAACCTTTGGGGTTTATCTTGTAAAAAGGAAGTTTTTGATTAAAAATCATTTTGGTTTTAAAATTGAAAATTGGAATATTTTAAATGGAGAATGGGATGAATTGTATTTAGTAATTCTTAAAGTAATCTCCCCATCGTTGATTTGTTATTAGATTGCATGCAGGCTTTAGGTAGTTAGTGAGTTATTTGGATAGAACTCTGTCATTTAAAATGTTGCAAAACATAAATGTCGCACATCACATCCTGGATATGATAGTTATGGAGTCACCTATGGTCATACCAAAGGGATGTGTGTATACACATATTTCTGTGTCACCTTGAGTGTGTGGAGTCCTATAGCCTGGAACTATACATTTCAAAAATATTACCTTGTTTCTCTCTTTTTTGTATTTGTAGTGAATATATTCCATTATTGTAAATTCCTTTACAAGACTTTTGAATTTATATAAACTATTTTATATAAAAAAATTTATTTAGCCTTTTTTAAAAATATTCTATCATTTAAAAATTTTATCATTTGTTTAAAAGTATTTCCATCATTTGAAATGTAAAGCATGAATTGTTTTGATTATTATTTTTAAATGTCAAATATATTTGTTTAAAATTGAAGTCTATCTCTGGTTAATTAAATGTTGGAATCAATTATGGAATCCATAGTGAGACCCTACTGGGCTTTTAGATCACACCATACAAGTGCATTCACGTGTTTGTATATTATCTCCTTCTCAGTTCAAGCAAGGTATAATCACCACTTCAAGGTGGTTCTAGAAGTTGATATTTGGGCTTGGAGAGTTGATTCCATTGGGGATTGGGTTGTTCTTTTAGTTTTCTAGTGCATTTTTTTAGTAATTTGGGTTATTTTTTCCTATTTGAATTCTGGTACAATTATACCTATGGAGTTTCTTTTGTATTAAAAATGATTAGTTATATATCTTCCACAATGTTTGTGACAAATTCATTCCCACATTAATTTTTTAGGATGCCAGGTGCTACTCCCCAGCCCGTGGGAATCAAAAACACCCTCTAGGCTATGTTAGTATTGGATCGTTTATCGGGTTACCAAGGTACCTGAGCTAGTTTGTGAAAAATAATCACCTGGAAAATAAAAAATAATTTCATAGTGATGGAACACATAATGTTAGACATCATAATCTTTTCCTCGCGGCTTCACTATAAGTCATAATACAAAAAAGGTAAGAGATATTTCAAATACTTGATCTATTTTTTCTCATGAGTCCTATCAATCCACTAGAGGGTATATAATTCCGGGCCCCACCGATAATTCAATAAGTCTAATGCAATCATCAAATCAAGATAATGAGGAAAAAATACATGATCATCATTCATTATTAATCAATTTCTATTGAAATAAAAAGCATATGGATTCTCAATAATTCCCCTGTTAATAATTGGAATAACTTTCTTGGTAAACATCCATTAATTTTTAAGGTATTATTCCACATAGAAAAACAGATATATGGTAATCTCAATAATGGAAATGATATATAATAAATCCATGAGATTAAAGTTTTTCGGTGGTGTGATAGTTAATAAAATACAAGAAGGGTTTAATTTTAGTTCAAAAACAAACTTTAAATTTTCATCATCTATATGTATTATATTGTTCTGTGTTTCATATTTTAAATCAAATCAAAAATAAGAGTAACAGAATTATAAAATGTATGAAATATATTTAGAAAAGTGGAAATATATTGGTTCGTATTTTAAATATTATCTATGAAAGATTAAACACTATGTATATTCAAAAACAGAACTTGGTGTATTAGTTAGAAAACCAAATAATCCTTTAAAAGGATATTATTAAAATCAAATTTTTAAACCAAAATGAAAGATGGATCGGTAGACCATATATAAATTATATATGACTTTAAACCTATAAAAAGTACCCTCAATTTTAAGCATATCACAATGTTTTTATTCCTATATTTATGTACATCAAGACTCCTAAAATTACATAAATAATTGGAGTTGTGGATTATTATTTGCAAATGACACCTACCCTCTCTAAATTTCATGACCCATTCCATATCTCATTATTGATGAATTAAATGTCAAACATAATGCATGTTCTCGCCTTTTAGGAAATAGAATGAAAACATTTTTTATCCTACTATGAAGAGCCTATCCATATTTTTAACACTGGGGAGAATGTGTTATAGAATCTAGAAACTCAGTTGGTGAAGGTTCTTTGGAGAAATCACAATCTAGAATAGGAAATATGCATGCATGATGAATCAATAAGGAAGGATTACCCGCATTTTTTTAATAATTTAATTGTATCAAAATTTCTAGGATGAAATTATTTAAGGGGTGATAATTTAATACTTGAGATCATCCTATTGTAGGTAAACATTACAACCCTATACTATTACCCAATGTATAACCTATTATTCTATCATTATAATAGATTTATTTCATAGCAATATTTAAAAGTATAAATTATAAATTTTATAAATATAGTAAGACAAAATGGATATCATTTTTGTGTTTATAAGGATTAATTAATCTTAAGTTTAATTTTTGTAATTTTTTAGAAACACTTGATTATTGGATGAATAGTGAACAATACCTATTTTTGAAAAACTATCATTTATTTTCTTTGAATCAAGTAATTTAAAATTAACATTATGTTTTTTTACTTCATTTTAACATAATATAATATACCTTTTATTAAATGTAATCTAATTAATACCATAATAATCATAATTATATTTTGTTTTTTATAAGATTGTTCTTATGTTTAAAAACACATTTTTCTAAAAAGAACTATTTTTCATTGTTTCTTATGAACTTATATTAAATTTAATTTTTGTCACATATATAAGTTGAATCTTGAAAAATTGATCAAATATTTGTAATCCATAGGTTCAATCTTAATAGTTAGTTAAATTTTATTTTTTGTCATTATGAATGGTAAATGTGGTAAAAATATTATCACCTCGGTAAAAGCGTTAAACATGTTAACTAAGGTTAAAATTTTGAGATAAGGACCTAAAATATAATATTAATTATTATTTTATGATTTTATTTTTAGAATCATGATATTATATTTTAAATTAAACTGTTTAAGTTCCACATATCCATGAGTAATACCTTTATAATATTTAATTGTTAAGAATAATTACAAGTGTGCCACTCACCATGCTTATAAAAAAACACGCTATCCTCACATATACATATTAAACAAGCTATTTATCTAACAAAATCTATCTAAATACCATACCAACATATCTCCCCATTTCTTATAGGTCCATGTATCACAAAAATACCACTTCAATAAAGGTTAAGGTGTAAACTAAATAAGGTTTCTCAAAGAATAGGTATAACTCTCAACCAAGTGTTTTTATGTTTATTTTATATTTAAAATCCTTAAAATATTCTATAAATATGATTATATGATAAAATAATTATCATCAATGTACTTATATTTCATTATTTTTATAGTATAACCCTATATTATCTCTTTTTCTATTATATAGAAAATGAAATCATCGCTCGTGCATATGTATGCCATGCCTTCTCCACATAGAGGTGAAATTCATTTTTTATCACCACTTTACTTGAATTGTTATAAATATGGGACTAATTAAAATATATTATATTTATTACATAATTATAATCTTTTAAATATAATATATCATATACCTCCCTACCCTTACATCTGTTAAAAATGATAATGTCACTCATGTGTATGTGTGGACTACCCCCTCTACGAAGTGATGTGATTTTTTTTCATGTCCAACTTTAATGGATGATTATAAATTTATTTTTAATGTATAATAAATATAAATATATTTTTACTAATATTCTCTATATAGTAGAACCATGACCCCTTTTCCATAGTCAATGCACTGATGTTATTTTGAGGTTATAAACTGAAGGACCACAAAATGTCCAACATGAACTTAGCTGATCTACTAACTATAAAAAACATAATAATAAATGAAATTAAAGGAATTACGGAAATTAAAAAAAACTAAAAAAAATTATTATGAAATTATTAAATTAATATATGATTATTATATTTGAGCTAATGTATGTAGCGAGTCAGACTCAAGGTAAGGGCTTTTTGTCTCACTTTAGTTTCTATGAGATAAATTTAATATTCACCACTTATTTAATTTATGTGGTGAATATAAATCCACTTTGATATGTAATATAATAAATATATTTATATTCAAGTCATTAAAATTTCCTTTTTAATTTATTTCATTCAAGGGGGTTATGATTCAAAAGTTACAAAAGTCGTTGGGTTTTTATATTACAATATCACTTTTTATTGGGGTTGTTTATGTTGAAATTTATGATGATGAAATTATATGATATATCATTCAAAAATATTATTTATATACTTATCCTATAGTTATTTATGAAAATTATATGTTTTCCTTTCGTTTTATACTCTTTGTATACTAAATATTATCAAAAACTTTTTATAGTAAAACAAAATTAATTTCTCTCTTTGGAGGGAAATGTTTTTCTTCTATGTCCACATTTTATTTAAAATGATTCAAATAATTTTTTATTGATTTATAATTATTGATTAAATACTATTTTCCCATGTCAAAATTTCTATAAAAAGGGTTAAAAATAATATTCTAATTTTTTTTCAAACAAGGGAATTTTTACCAAACGTGTGAACGGAATATTTGTTTTATCATATACCTTGAAAATGGATTTTCCATACATTAAGACTTTTCTTTTTGAAACTTACTTTGCATGCTTCCATGTATTTTTTCAATGAAAATAATAATATTAATATTCTATGAATTTTTAATTAAAATTTTTTCAAAAGAAAATGATATTTTTATCATCATTTCAAAGAAATTCTAAATTGTTCTTTTAAAGTTATTCTCAAATATTTAAACATCTATTGATGATTAATATAATTTAACAGGGATATAATATAATGATATCATCCACCTTATTTCCCTAGATGTATTACGGTCATATTGTTCTATTTATTGATTGGGGTAAATATAAACATTTCATATGCTAGTTTTCAATATGAATTATTTAATCGATTATGTATTAAATTGTTTTTCATTTATTTCATATAATGAATGCGTTATACTTAGTAATTGATTTTTGGGACCCATTATAACTCCTTGATGTATTGGTAGGTCTCATGAGACAAACTAGTTGAGGTATTTGGCATAAGTCTTACATAATTGTATGACATGTCTTGGAATGAGGCCTTGATAGTAAGATTATGATGTCTGAAATCATGAATTCTATCATAATGAAATTAGTTATTGTTATGAATATGATTGTTTGTGTTATTATTTCATCCATTAATGTATCCACTTTTAATGATAATAGTTATATTACAAATTTGATTATTTTCTATCTCTACGTATTATTTATTCTTAATTTATTCTATGATAACTTATGTTGTATGATTTCCCTTATTGAGCATAAGAGATAACTTTTTGTTATGTTTTACTTTCCCTAGGATATCATAAAGGGTTCTATGATTGATTTCATTGATATACTATATAAAATAATAAGGATCTCACTTGAATTTTAAGATAAATTTCATGTTTTTAAATTTAATGTGAGAATCATATATTTATCCAGACTCCCAAGACTGCTAAACTATTTGATCCTTCATGATATAATCTCTTGTATCTTATGAAAATATAGTAAGATAACAACTGGATTTTAGTTATTGTTTATAAGTTGTTACATATGAAATGTACTAATGAGGTAAAAAATGATTTTTGTGCAACGGATGACCCCCCATGTATACCACATAGAGTGTCACACACAATATATTTGGAATGCTAGGGTTGTGCATTTCATATTGGGAATTCCTCATACATAAAATTTTAAATATACCTAGAATGGTAACCTTTATAAATTCATAGCTTTATTTCAAAAAAAAATTAGGCTTATCTAATCATGTGTTGGTTGGGTATGTCATCTAACATGTCATCAGTTGATACTTAACCAGGATGGTATTTTTTCCTATCATATAAAAATTATGACATCAGGGTCCTCAATTGAGATAAAACAAACAAGTTTATGGTTTTAATTTGATAAGACATGTGATTTGATTATATACTAGATGATGGGATTATGATATTCTCATTCGTAAGTGTGAATGACATGTGATTTATTCATTAACCTCTTTGCTCTGTACTTTGAGAGTCGAGAATATATGATTAGTTTATATGGGACTGGAATACACTTTTTTAAATGATTAATTGTTGTCTTGGAAAAAGGAATCGTGCGAAAATGCATTATTGTATATGATACTACTCTTGGATAAATGTCTATAGATAAATCTGTTTGATTGTGATCACGCCACATCCCTTTGTTTCTTGAGTAGTACTGATTCTTTTATAAATTCTGCTCTTTGTTTACATTTATATATTAAAAAACTTATATTTGTTTTCAATGCTAAAATGGTTTAGGTTTTAAACATTTTTGGTTGACTGAATACAGATATTGTTTTATGAAACTAGGAGGGCTACTCAAAAAGATTATTATAGTTTATTGAAAATGATTTTTGGATGTATATTCATAAAATATTACATATGATTTAATACCAGGTGAAATTGCGGATAGATTTCCAAAAGATTTTTGTAAATTTCAAAATATAGTTTTGAATATAGTTTCACAAGATATTGTATAAGATACAATATAAGGTGAAATAGCACAAAGTCTTTGAATCTTTAGTGAAAGTGGGAGGCTTAAATAGATATACCATACACCCTAATTTACATAAGATATAAATTAGAACATATCAAAAATTAATTTTATATTATCAAATAAATTTTCTATGTGTTCTACAAAATAATAAAAATATTTTCTCACAAAAATAAATAAAAATCATTTTTCAAGAATATGTATTTTCAAGACATTACAAAACAATTAAGTGTTTATTTAAAAATAATTTGTCAATTAATTTATGTTGATGAGTTTATATATATATATATATATATCATAAATTATTTAATCATATTCATACCCTTAAATTTAACAGGTAGGTTATTAAGGTCATATTTAAATAATCATCGTTTGTTTGGGTTTGGTGTTGCATATCACATATACTTTCGAACATAATTTTATATTTTTTAAACTTCGGGAGTTATAGTGTTTATAAGAAGTTTAGTGGGAATGTGTTCATTTTATTAATAGTATATGTCAACAAAATTTTACTTCTTGTAAGTGAAATAATAGTTTTTTTGTGTATTAATTTATATTTGAATAAATGATTCTTAGTAAAGGACTTCAACAAAGTAATATATATTCAAGGGATCAAGATCCATACTAATAGATCCAAGATACTTCCCAATTTAAGTCAACTTAAAAAAAATATTGACTAGATATTGAATATATTCAGTATGGAACAACCTAAGACCGTATTGTTTCCAATCCCACATGGAATTACTCTTTCCAAGAAAATGTGTCCTCAGACACATGAGGAAATAAAGCAGATAACAAGGATTCCCTACACATCAATGACTGGGTAAATCATGTATGTTATGATATGTATTTAGATATACATTGTCTACACATTAAGGGTGGTAGGAACATATCAATCTAGCTCAAGTGACCCCCATTGGATAGAGTTCAAGACTATTTTTAAATATCTGAGGCATACTAAGAATATTTTTCTAGTAAATGGAGGAGATGAGGAGCTAGTCATTATAGGATATGTAGATGGTAGTTTCTAAATAGATCAAGATGATATGAAATTACAGATAGGATATATCTTCACTCTAAAAAGAGGTGTTATTAAATGGAATAGCTCAAATAAAGTCACGATCACAAATTGTACTCACACAATGATGAATATAAACACTTAGTGTGTTACCCTCTTCAATTCTAGACAGTGATATTTTACTTTAGGGTAGTTATCCTAATTCTAATGATGAAAAATTTAATAGGGTAACACAATAAGTTTTTATATTGATCTCTATTAAATTTTCTTTGAATTTAATTAGTATACTCAATATAATTATCAAGGTCGGAGAATAATTTTATTCATGTTTTATTGATCAAAATATTTTTTTAAGTATTAAATAATATCAAGGGCTTGGAATGGACCAAGATCATGTCACATGATGAATATTAATTTAAAAGTAAGTAAAAAAATATATTCATCGTTGTGTGAGTTAGCAAACACCATAAAATAATAATATCATTATTATTATTACTATTATTATTTGTCCTAGAATTAAATAACGGTTATTATATTATTTAAAGGCTGGTACTATGACTCCCCCTATAATAATATGTTTTTTATTTTTGTATTATTTTTTCCTTAATTGATATTCTTTGAGTTCTGGTGGATTGTGGGATAGAATTTCAATTTTTTAGAGGCTTTTTGGGATAATCATGGTTATCCCACATGGTAAGGAGTAACATTGTGATGTCCATGTGGATAGAACTATCATGGTAACAGATCGGTTTTACAAGGATCTTGTATGGTTTGAAGAACTATGCAGAGCTCTCCAGAAACTATGTAGACTCTTTGGCATAGGCACATAGTTTTCCTGTGGTTTGGAAAATTGTGCATCCAAACAATGTGGGTTATTAGTGTCTATTCAATTATTTAACACAGTTGGTGTATATTTTGGAAATCGGTGCGGCCTAAACATACGTCCAGTCTTGGTGTTTAATATTTTTGGAATTTCCCAAAATTCCATTTCGAATTAGGATCGGATTCACCCCCCCCCATATGTTTTAGTCGACCCATTGGGATCCAAGTATGAGCTCCAAACTCCTCCACTTTTGATTATTAGCCTATCATTAGAGATTTCGAAGAGGTTTTGAGGTATTTCTTCCTCACTTTCTCTCTTCTTTGATTTCTCTCTCTTTTCTCTTGGATTTGGTTTCCCACATGAATCTTATAAACCTTATGGATGATTTAGGGTTACATGTGGATCTAATATTGGGGTTTCAGTGTCTATGATTAGTAGATATTGTCTCTATCCACATCAGTGTGTTCTCTATTGAAGGATACATGTTCTGAAGTGTTTTCGATTGGTTTACACTTCTTCCAATTAGGTGTAACTATGAAATTGTTTCATTTTGGAATTCAAAGTGTGATTGGACTTCCTAAATTCATTTTTATTTAAAGTATATGTGTGTGTGTGTGAAATAATTATTGTGATTTAAAACAATTTTTCTCTATTTTGAGCTTGGAATAATGTGGTTCTATAAAAAAATCATGTTTTCATGTGTGAAATGGAATGTTTTATTTTGATAATTTTTTTATGAAACTCCATGTGCATTTTGAAATAGTTTTAAAAAAAATTATTCAATTATTGTTTTAAATTAGTGAAAACTATGTTTTCAAGTGAAATTGGTTTTAAAGTGAGGTTTTGACCACAAAAAGATTTATAAAATGGGTTCAAATTTATATTTAAAATGGTTTTTTGAATTTTTTGTTTAGTTTGTCCCTTATAAAAATTACTTAATAGATTATTTGTAATGGATTTATAGAAATTAATAGCATTTGGTCTTGTATGGGATTTCAGGGAAGAAGAATTGTGTTTAAGGGTGGATTTGAAAAGTTTTAAAGGTGTGACATTTTATGAAATGTGAAAGGTTTTTTGATTATAGGATATGTTTTGGTTCTAAAGGCCCAATTGGAACATTGTTTTTAAAAAGTGGTTGTGAAAGGCACTCTTTCATTTCCCCTTTACTTGTTTACACATTATGTGGGTTCTTTATCATTATGTGATTCTTGTGCTCCCCTTGTGTTGGAGCATTATTGTTTATTCCATGGTGCATTTTAAATATGTGTGGGGAAATTAATTATTTTGGGTTAGGGTTTTCTATTGTTTATGACTTGCGTGTCAAACATGGATTTTTATCTTTAAGCATCACCTCCCGTTTTTTGGTCATGGGAAACCGAGTACTAAGAGGGAGATCTAATTTGTAATGCTTGTTGGTTCACACACAACTAGTTTCCCTCCAATAATGTTAGATAAAAAGTTCTTGTAGGGGTTTTTCATTGCTACGATGCTTGTGTGGGCTATTAGGAGGAATTTTTATTTGAACTTCAACATATATCGATAAGTATTTTGATAGTTAGTATTCTCTTATTAGGTGATATGCTTCACATGTTAGGAATCCCAGTGTAAAGACCGTGAAACATTTGATTACATAGGTGGATGTTGATTGCAAGGATCTTGAACCAATGCTCATCTGTATCATTTACACTCCCTTTATTTTTATGGTAACACTCTTGGAATATATTTGGGTTCATGACTTGTGATATATAGTTACTACATTATTGTGAAGTACATGTGCATATGTTGGGTAATTTAATTTATAAAATGAGTTCTCAATGATGTTTGGAAAGATGATTTTTAATTTAAAGACACATATATGGGTCTTAAAAGTGGATTTCAAAATGAGGTTTTTAGTTTAAAGATATAATTAGCCAGTGTAACTTTTTAAATTGACTATTTTCATTTGAATAAAACAAGTTAGTAGTTTTTATAAATTTTAATGGGATTTGGTTTTGAAATGGACTAGGTTGGCGGAAATTTTTTCAAATCATGGTTTTCTTTTTCAGAAAACAAAGTGAAATGTTTTGAAACCTAATTATCAATTTGTTTTGGTTTTTCATGAGATATATGTAAAAATATAAATTTCTAGTTTACGTAGAAACTAGAATTAGTGAATTTTTTTATGAAACATATTTCATAGTTTTTGTAGTTTTTGGTGTCTTATAGGGCATTTTATCTCAAGCCTATATATTTTAGGTTCTAGGTTATTAGTTGGATTTTTCCTTCATTCCTTGAGGCCAACATGGGGTGATTTGGGTGGTTATAAGAAACTAGAGGTTTCATGGTGTTGGTTTTGAGATTATATAGATTTTTTTTGTTATTTTTTATTTATTATTAGTGTTTTATATATTTTTCTGTGTTGTGTATTTTAGTTTAAAGATGGTTTTTTGTTTATAAAAATGGGTTGGATCATTTTCGTAACTGATGAATAGTTTGGCATGTTTATTTATTTTGGATCTAGTTTTTATCTAGTCCACTATATTTTTTTCTGTAATACGAGATAAATCATTCCCAAAGGGATTTCTATGATGCCCAGGCACTGGTTACTGGTCTGTGGGGATTGGGAATTCCCTTCAGGCCTTAAGGTGGGTTAGGTCGGGTGTTGGGTTTGATAATATCTAGGGATAGTTTGTTACAAAAATGCTATTAGTGCCCTAGGTTCTTAGTGGTACCTAGGATTTAGAGCACCCAAGTTAATCTGAGGGTTTTTAGGGAAACTCCATAGGTCACTTCTTATTTGGGTATGTCCTCATAGAAAAGAGGCTAAGGTTGTCAGAGCCTGAGAGGTGTGGGTGGGAAGAGTCTATCTAGCCCTTTTTTATCTTGAGCCTCAAGCTATCAAGGAAAGTTGGGTTTCGAATTTGTAATTCAGGTTTCTTTTGGGTTCTTTTTACGTATAATTTTTTATTGATATTTTTTATCCACTTTGAATGTGTATGTTATTTTAAGGGTCTCTCATTGGGTTTTGGGTGAAAATAGAGGTGCATCTGATCTATGAAATTAGTATTCACGGAATGGGAAACTATGTGGTTCCTGCACAATTCGGTATACCTATTTTATAGAGTGTATTATATAGTTTTATAATGGTTTCACAAACCATTCATCCAAAAAGTTCACATAATTTTTCATCCCCTTTTATCTTATTTTAACTCCTTTTAATTTCATATCTCTCATAAAGTCTCCCTCGCTTATAGGTGGGGGAAAGAGGGGTATTTATTTCCTTTTATATATATATTTCCTGGAAACCTTGATTGAATTTTTGTGTGGTTATTTTATGGTATAATAATTTGAAAACCATTCATTGGAAAATAAATGAATTTTTGTGAAATGTTTTTTTAAACCTTGTCTTATTGAAATTTGGATGCATCAATATTTATTCCTAGATTTTTCATGATGCTAATTTATTTCAAGAGTGGGTTTTGAAATTTTTTTGGGATAAAAAATAATATTTTCTTATGAAATGATTTTGAAATTTGTTCTGAAAAGGTAAATTAATTGAATCAATATTGTTTGGGTGCTTAGATTTTAGAATGAATTAGATTTTTGAAAGGAGATTTGGGGTGTGACTTGTATGGGTGATGTGTCTTCAATTTAGGTTGCTTTTTTTTAAATATCTTCTTAAATGGTCTTTGTGAAATTATTTTGAGGAATTTTATTTAAAATTAATTGGTGAAAATGATGGTTTCAAAAGAAAGGTTATTTTGATAAAAATGTATTGTGACTCATTTAAGGCCTTGATGTTTTTCAATGATTCTTACCGTTTTTTGGAATTGTTTGGTTTTTATTTTGAGGCATGAAATAATATTTTTCATGTCTCCTATTTTTTATAGCATTCCTACCATAATGGTGAAATGATTCTCTTTATTGTTAGATACTACCAAGACTTAGAGTGAAGTGGTGTATGTGGAACCTTATATGTGCTTGGACCCCATTTTGGACTTATTTAATCACCATTCTCTTTCGTTCAGTGGTAATAAATTGGTAGTATAATAAGCAGGGTTGTTGGAAGAGGTTGAAATGATCTTTAATTATCTAGATACACTTGAAGCTTCATGGGTGAGATCCATTGAGAGATTTCTTTTTGTTTAGTTGAGTTTGGTGGGAGTTGACGGTACCTTATTAGATGTATGAGGGTATGTATTAGGAGCTATTTGGGATGGATTTTCTTCATTGGTTCTTCCCTGAGGATATTATGATAAATAAGGATGTTGATCTTTTAAGACTTTATCATGGTGAATAATTATAAAGGAATACATTAATCACTTTTCAATGTTGCACATGTTTTTTCAAAAGATCGTGGTCAACAATCCTAAGAAATATTGTTTCTTTAGAGGTGGCCTTTTCCTAGATTTTGTTTTAGCTGTACCTGCATCTAGACTATAGTATTTTTAATTGGTTTTCCAGGAGGAAATTTTAATAGAATCTAACTAGTGTTGGAATAATTTTTTGGGTGATGCCTTAGTTCTATCTGATGTGTGGTGTAAGTGTGGTAGTTGTAAGAGTATCCTCATGAGTAAAGAGAATAATAAGGATGAGCCATACCTTAGGGAAAATTATCTTCCTCATGGAAACAAATGATATCACATGAGATTTTATTGTGGGGCTCCAGGGAATGTTAATCCCTCATGTCTTAATTCTCCTAGAGTTTTCCTCTATTGGGTCCATTTGGGTCATATTCAGAAGTTTTGTAAGTTATTATTTCATAAGAGGTCTTAGGATTAATCCTTTTTTGAATGTTTTATTTAGGGGACATTTCCTTTAGTGTTTTTAATATTTTGTAATGATTTTTGACCTTTGGAAGTGGTTCTAAAAATATTAAGGATGGTTCCATTTTGATATTTTTTTTATGTATAGTCTTGTATGACATTTCATGGAAGGCCTAGTTTTTCTTTTGGAATACCCCCTCTCCCAAATGGGAATCATTTCAGGTTTTTTACATTTTTTCCTCATTAATTGTGTTTGGCTATGAGTGCCTTTTTTCTAATCCTCATTATTTTATTGAGCCATCCTTGAGTTTTTAGGTTGTTTGTGATCCTGTGTTGAGACTTTTAAGTCCCCATTTATTGGTCATGGTAAATGTCATGAGTGTTCACTGGGTAACTAGGGTGTTCTATTCACTTGTGGTGATTAGTAAACTAACTGGTGTTTTTTGGTATACATTTAGGATATAAAAAATAAGGTTGATCCAGTCCATGAACCTAGTTTATTTGTATGTTTCGTGAACACATGTGAGAGTGTATGTCAATTTCTAGAGGGTTCTTAGGGTTGTTCTTTCTTTTGTAGGGTTTATAAGTGATTCTAGTTTGAGATTGTGTTTCTCTCGGGGTTGTTCAGTTTTCATACGATGTATTTCTGGTAGTTTTTTATTTTTTTCCACCATGTAGATGAATTCTAAACAGTGGGGAGACCATGTTAGGTCTCTAGTTCAACACGGGTCTTCTTGTTTGAGGTTTGGTTTCATCAGTGTTTGGAGATATTTAGAAACCTTGTGGCTGGCTTGGTTATATAGTTTTCTATTATTTTGGTTTTTTTCCTTTGAGGTTAAGTAGTTCTTTGGTCTTGTTCATTATTGGATCATTTATTATATCATGATTTTTTCTTCAACCCAACTTTTTGGGGGAATAAAGTGGCATGGGGTGTATTTTAGGACATCCACATGTCGATATGTTTTTTATTATACATTATTATGTCCTATATTGAGTAGTTTTAAGTTCCGGTGGTTTGTGGGATAAAATTTTATGTTTTGGATGCTTTTTGGTAAAATCGTAGTTAGCCCACATGGTTAATATTAACAATGTGATGCATGTTTAGATTCTCCTTTTATGGTTATATAGTTGTTGTTCATGGATTCTACATAATTTTTTAAAACTTGTAGAGCTCTCTAAAAACCGTGCAAAAACTTTTTATTAGGCATAGGTTGGCACACAGTTTGGAAAACCGTGTTTCCAAACTATCTGGGTTCCTAGTGTAATTTCATAGGGATTTGCATGGTTTGTAAAATCGTGTGGTCTATAAAGGGGTTAAAATTTTTAGGAATTTCTTAAAAATATCTCTCTAATTAAGAAGGGTTTCACTCCTATTCTCCCCCATTTACACTGACCAACCCCTTGGGAGCTAAGGAGGAGCTCCAACCTCCTCATATCTTGGTCCTTGGCCTCTCTTTGGTGATTTAGAATAGTATTTTAGGTATTTAACCCTCTTTTTAACTCTTCTTTCCTTTTCTCTTTCTTTTCTATTGGATTTGGTTTCCCCGATGAACCTTAAAAACTTTTTGGAAGATTTTAGGCTTTTGGGGGGATATAATGTTTGGTTTTTTGTATCTAGGGTCAATAAAAGACATCTTCATCCCCATGTGTGTGGTCTCCATTGAAGGCTACATGTTATATAGTGTTTAATATCGGTTTCTTCTTTTCCCAAGTCGGTGTTACTATGAAGTTGTTTCAATTTGGAATTAAAAGTCTGATAGTGATTTCTAAATTCTCTTTTATTAAAATTATAAATATATGTGATATCAAAATAGTGATTTAAAACCATTTAATTGTGCTTTAAATTTGGAATAAAGTGTTTCTATTAGAAATTACATGTTTTCATGTGTGAAATGGAATTTTTTATTATGCTAAGATTTTTGTGAAATTTCATGTGTCCTTTAAAATGGTTTTAAACTAAATTGTGGGATTTTGATATGATTTTATTTTGTTATGAGTGAAAACTATGTTTTGAAGTAAAATTTATTTTAAAGTTAGGTGTTAACCTTAAAATTATTTAAAAAATAGGTTCTTCAATTTATTTCATATGGATATTTGAAATGTGTGTGTGGTTTAACCCTTAGGAAAATGTCTTAATAGATTCATTGAAATAGTTTGATTGAAATAGATGGCCTTCAGACTTGTTTAGGATTTTAAGGAAGAAGACTTGTGTTTTAAGGGTGGATTTAAAATTTTATAAAGGTATAGTGTTTTATGAAATTTCAATGGATTTGGTATTCTGATCTTTGTTTTGGTGTTAAAGTCCATGTTATTATTATGGTTTTAAAATGGGGATTTTGAGAGAAACTCCATTATTACCACTTTACTTGTTTTTCCCTTGTGTGGTTTATTTATAAAAATGAGGTGATTATTCTCCCCTTATCTGGGAATGTTCTTCTTTATGACATGGTGCATTTTTTATGTATGGGTAATTCATTGTTTTTGTGTTAGGGTGAGGGTTTTCTATTGTTTATATCATGTGTCTTAGAATTTCCTTGTTTATCATTATGCCTCACTTTTACTTTTTTATCATGGTAAACTTTGTACTATGTGGGAGATCTAATTTTTTACCCTGTTTGGTTCACACACTTTTAGTGGACCATTATTTGTGCTAGGAACAAAGGGCTTTGACGGGGTTCTCATCATGACGAGTCTTTCTTGGGATAGTTGGATGGCTTTTGGTTTGAACTTTAGCACATGCCAGTAGCTAGTTCATGGGTTGGTATACTCTTATATAGTCATATGCTTCATATGTTTGGAATCCTAGGGCAGAGCCCATGAAAAATTCAATTTTTTAGTTGGTTATTAATTGAGGGGAGGTTGATCTAGTTCTCATTGTTATCATTTCCCTTGATTTCATTATTATGTAAACAATACTTGTTTGCATTTCATTCCATGACTTGTATTATATGGTTCTTAAATTTTTTTACATGACTCATACATGGGTTGGGTCATTTCCTTTTGAAAATGAGTTTTTAGATATTTGTAGAAATTCATTTTTGAATTTAAATACCAATGTTTAGGTTTTTAAATTGGATTTCAAAATGGGCATTTTGGTTGAAAGATGGATTCAGCCAACGTGATATATTAAACTGACTATTTTCGTTTAAGTAAAACAAGTAGGTTTTTTAAAAATGTTATCAAGATTTGGTTTTTAAAATTTTTAGGCCACTAGAAATATTTTCAAATCATGGTTTTCAATTTGAGAAAACATTGTGAATTTTTTTGAAAAAGGATTATGGATTTATTTATATTTCCATGAGATATAAGTGAAAATATTAATTTATAGTTTATGTTCAAACTAGAATTGATTAATCACATTATGAAATATATAACATGGTTACACAGTTTTGTAGTGACCTATTGGTAAATTTATCTCATGCTAATATATTCCAGGTTCTAGGTTTTTAATTGAATTTTTCCTTCATTCATTGAGGCTGACGTGGTGAGAGTTGGGTGGTGGTGAGAAACCAGAGGTTGCATGGAGTTAGTTTTGGGCTCATATCGAGTTGGTTTGTATTTTTTTATAGTTAGTATTGTATTTATTATACCATGTTTTATCATTATATTTATGGATGGTGTTATGTTTATGGAAATGGGTTGGATCAGTTTAGTTGGTTATAACTTATTTTGATTGTTTACTTATTTTGGCTCTTGAGTTTATTTATTCTGTTGCCTTTTTATCTTTGATATGGGAAAAATAATTCCCAAATGGATTCATGTGATTCCAAGGAACTGGTTTCAAACCCATAGGGTTCAGGAACACCCTTCAAGAATTGAAGTAGGCTAGTATGGGTACCAGGTTTTGTGGCAGCCGAGACCGGTTTGTTACAGGTATGTAATTAAATAATATTTTAGAACTCTAACTCTATAAATGAATGATTATGTCTATTTTGTAGGTTTAATTGAGACTTGAGAATCATAGTGTATAATCAATTTCTCTCTATATTCTTCCTCCTCACTTTCTCTTAAGAATAAGAATCTCAAGAGAGATTCCTACAAGTTAAATGGAGCTAGAAGTGATCAACATGATCCACACAAGATGATATATCCACAATGCTAGTTCCCAATGTTCTTTTAGTGTTTCTAAAAGATCAAAGGATCATGTTTTCATCACTAATATTGGGATTCCACACCTAGATCATTATAGTACAACAAAGGTAATTGAGAAAAGGGTTTTTAGATGATCAACATCATCTATGAAGAAATATCCTAAGACAAGGTATCATTTATTCAATTATAATATAAATTATTTATAAATTTAAAGTGCAAAGATCCTCAAGTATTTTTGTGTTCTCTTATGTCAATTTTGGTGAAAAAAATTCATTGGTCATGAATTTTATGTCCTGTATAATTTTTTGACTAATCCATCAATTCTATAAAACCTTTATTGTTATCTCTCCCACCAAGGTGCTTTTACTACATCTAGAACCTTCACACACTACATAAACATACACAGACTACCTAAATATAAACATACATACACATATGCACATATACAAACATAAATGTGTGTGCGAACACACATGCATACACATACACGCACACATACATGAACGTACATCCACATGCATACATATACACATTAACATACACATACACATACACACAAATATGCACATATATATATACACACATTACACACAGGTACACATAAATATACACATACACAAACATACATCTATATAAACACACACACATACAATACATATATACACACACCAAAAATAAAAACACATATATACACATACAAACACATATATACACGCACATAAAAATGTGCACATATATCCACCTACATCTAGATGGATACCCATATATACAAATGTATTTCTACATTTTAAATTATTTAATATAAATATAATTACATAAATTAAAATAATAACTATACTTAAATAATATCTATTCATTTATATGTTTATATAATTTTTTAAATAAAATATTAATATATGATATTTATTTATACATTTTGTAATCAATGTATATTAATATATTATTAAACATTCTTTTGATTAATATAAATTTGATATTATATATATATAACTATGAAAATAAAATTTATAAAAAAAATTTATTATAATATAGTTATATAAATTACATTTTTATATTATATTTAGATATATTATTTACTATCATATAAATCATATTTAAATATATATATATATATATATAATTAATCATGGTGTCCTTTATTAGTGCCTTTTCAACACTATTATAGGAGGAGAATTTATCAGCACTGAGAAAAGAACTAATAAAGGTAGACCTTTATCAACACTAAAAAAATCACTGACAAAAGACGCAATTTTTTTTGTTATTTTTTGAGCATTGATAAAGGTCACATTTATCAGCACCTTTAAAAGTCTCCACCTTATCAATGTTTTATTAAGAACTGATAAAGTTGAGCACTTAATAAAAGAAAATTTGAAGTAGTGAATACAAATAATAAATGGACAATAAAAACTACTTTCATAGTGATGAAATGCATAATGTCATAAATCTAAATATTAAGTTTGATCCCTTGTACAAATACATCATACATCAAAGGAATGGTATATGATAAATACCCAAGATAGTTTTTCTCATGATACCTATCAATGCATCGAGAGGTTATATAACTTTGTGCCCCACCCATCACAAAATAATTCTAATTCATTCAACAAATTAAAGGACTGAATAAAAAATACATGATCATCATGCCTTAGTAATAAATATTTATTGAAATAAAAAGTATAAATATTTTAAAAAAATCCCCAATTAATAAATTGAATATCTTTCTTAGTAAACAACCTTTAATTTTTATGGTATTCATAAAATAGAAAATAGTGCATATATAGTAATTTCAAAAATGGAAAGGATATAGCATAAATCCATGATATTAAAGGACCTATAAATGAAGGAGAAAAATAATTTGAAGAGAGGTATGATGATTGATATAGAACATAAATTTATAATCAATATATTCAAATACATTATTATTGTTCGTAGAGAATCATGTGAAATATCCAAATCATATTCCTTGAGAGTGTCATAAAAGATGCGTAGCTAATCCAGCTATTTGTGCACTATGCAAAGATTGATTTAATACCCAACCAACCATTTTTAGGGTTATTAACCCTAGAGTAATCTATGTTATATCTTGAATTCACAAATTTTTATCCAGATAAGGGTGTCATTTCTAGGAAAACCAAAACTCTTTACTTTACCAAAATTTTATTTGTTCTCTTTTTTTAGATTTAATCCTTACATTTTGTTTAATATTTGATCATTTCAACAACTTATTAAGGTAGTATAATGAGATAAAATAATTAATCTCTTCATAAAAATATATTTTAAATTGATGATAAAACCATGAATTTACAATAATTAAAACCTATAAAAAGTAATTTTAAATGGTATTACAACAATGGGATTGTAACTGAAAATAAATGATGTGTATTGAGAAACCTTATTTTTATTTTTATTTTAATAATAAAATAACTCCCAAAATAATGGGAAATATTTTAATTTTTAAATCCATGAAAATATTAATAGAAATATTAAAAATTATAAATGGAAATGGTGACAAAAAAATTACAAGAAGAGAATGTTAAAAAGGATCATAACTCAATGAAAGGTAATTGAGTTATGAATTCGCTTACCTCAATTTTTAATTCACATGAGTCATGTGTTTAAACTCTTGAGTAACAAAATTAAATATATTAAATACTTTATTAAAAAAAATTCACTCATATTTCATTTGTTAATTTCCATTTATTTCTATATGTAATTCATTTATCATATAGTTTTTCTCTCATCACCTATTCGGGGTTGTTTGCTCAATTTCTATAAAACAGCTTCTGTAAATTCACCATGATCAATGGATACATAAAATATTTTCATAATTACCATAATTAAAAAATTATAAATAATTTATCATTATATTTATATAATATTTATATAAATACATATATTATCAAAAAAGATTCAAATTATCAAACATGCCTCAATATGCTCGTTTCTGGGAGATTAAAATTACTATCATCAATTAAAGTTAATATCATTAATATGATTACACATTTTTCTATCCATAATCCAAATAATATTATAATTTTAGTATTAATTCATTAAATGAATTTATAAAATCATACATGTTAGGTAGTGAAATAAAAATAAAGTACATCGTCCATGGAGGTGGTTGTCTACATGTGACACAGGTGACATTTCATATATTATAGAAATAGTTATAAGAAGGTATATAATTGTTATCCAATTAACAGTATAATATTTTATTATATAATTGATATTTATTTAATTTTATTAGTATGGTTAGGGTATATTTGGAATAGGTAGAAGAATAAAATAGAAATAAAAATAGTAATTAGAAGTTGTAGCCTTACTTCTAGGGATTACTATTTAATAAGTGTATTATTCCTTCAAATGGTGGACTTTTGATGATACTAGATTCTCAAATACATGGATAAGAGTGTAGGGGGTATGTTTTGGAAGATTTTGGTCAAATTATTAATCTTTATGTGTGTGTAGAGGTGGGATGGTGAAGCATTCCTTTTATTGGTGAGAGGGGTGACACTTTTGTAAATATAATTTATTAATATAAAAATTTTGTGTATTCAAGTCAAGAAAATATAAGATTTATGTCTATAGAGTATTATATAAGTATAAAATCCATTTTTATTTGAAACATAAAATCCATTTTTATGGATTCAATTTCTAAAAGTGACAAAAAAAACTTTAATATAAGTAATAAAGTAATATTTTCACTTGTAAATCAATTTTTTTATAAAAAACACCAAAATTAATACAAATATAATTTTGATATTATGAATACAAAAAAAATTACATTTTATCAAATTTAAATTATTAAATTTAAAAATATAACTCTTGAATATATTTATGAATAAAATATCCCTCGACTGTACTACAATAATAAGGTAATAGAATGTTCATTCTGCAATAATTTTAGGGATATAATGTCTACCTTATATAGAAGAATATTGAGTCCTACATTATACCCACTTAAATAATATCATCCTAAAATTTTGTGATGTATTTCATCCCACAAATAAACACTGACAGTTCATCATCATTTCTTCTTAAAGAGACCACATTGTTTCCTCTAACTTGTGATTCCTCCATAGTATTTTCACAAATTGAGTTATCTAATTCTATAATAAATTATATCTACTGTAAATAACCTATATATGATCTTCATTAAAAGATAACTCAGTATCTAACTCTAATTACTTAATGATGAGTATGTTTTTCTAGTCTGGAATGTACTTCCTTGAAAATAAAACATGGAAGACTTCATGCACTTGAGATAGGTTGGGTGTCATAGCCAAATAGAAAACCATTACTCCAATTCTATCTAGAATTTAAAAGGTCCCAATGTGCCTTGGACTTAACTATCATTTATTATCAGTACTTATAACTCCCTTCCATGGAGATACCTTTATGGAGACATAATCCCACACTTCAATCCATTTTTACACAACTCCTGTAGTTTTTTCTTTAACTCCACTAGTTCAACTTGGGTTATCATATATGTAATGTTAGATATAGTTTTTCCATCATGAATTAGATTAATTGAAAACTCAACTTCATACTCAGGTTCATGTTTGGGTAATTATTATGCAAATACATTAATTAATTCTTTTAAAATGAGTATATCCTCCAATATAAGGATATATTTGTCATCCATTAATTTCATTTTATCTTCTGATTCTATAATAATTTCATTAAATTGAGCTACTGGAGTTGTATCCAAAATAAAATAAAATAATAGTCTCTTCACTTAAAATAAGGGATTATATGCCTCCTACATTAATAGTAATATTCTTATCCTTGAAATGAATTATTGCATTATAATCCATCATCCAATCTATATGAAAAATTATATAAATATCAACCATAGTTATAACAATCATGTTTACATCTATGGAATATATAAGTATCTTAATAGAGATTTTTTTATATATCATTTATGCAATAAGATTCCAATAAGGTGTTTTAATTAATAACCCATTACTTAGTGTTCTAGGAGATGATTTAATTTTCCTAGAAACCAAGAAAGATATAAATTATTTTATATATCAACAATCAAATATATTATTAACTAACTTTTATTTTTTTATCAAATTACATATTATCACATCATTTGAAAAATTAAATTCTCTTGAAGTGATGGAATAATCTTGACCTTGTTTCTATATCTTATTATGAGGTGACTTACATTTTTTAAAGGGGAATTTATTTGAAAAGTTTTTTATCTCCTTAAAGTCAAATAATTGAACATTGGAGATCTGTTTTTTCATTCGTGATCTTGGTGGTTTTTATCATTGAAATTGAACCAAACTCACATTTCCTTCAAACATGCCTCATGGTGTTTCTTTTTAAAAAAATATTCAATATATAAAAAGTGTTATTAATTAAACAATGAACATTTTGATTCATCAAAGTATCCTTGATCAAATACGACTAATGGGTTTTGGGGGGTTCATGATATAAACCTTCAGAGAGAAATAAAAATCTGAATTATGATGTATCCTTAATTGACTCATTGTTTAATATAAATAAAGAAAATAAAATATGTATAACTAAATAACTGATTTAGTATCCTCTATCTTTAATCCTTGAAGAATTATACTTGATGATGATCACCAAAGCAGTAAGGAATGACTTTCTACCTATGAGGGATTACACCGACCTTGGATCCATATCTCTATTGTAGGGTACCCAAAGCTCTGAAAGGGGTGTTATCACCTTCTCTGGTACAAATGAACATGGAGTGAGAAAAAGAAATTATTAAAAAAAATTACAAGCCATCATTTTTTACAATAAGAGGTATTATATTACTTTATATATTCATTCTTCAAGTGTTTCATTTAATGAATCACATCAACCATATTTATTGTATTTATATACATTTAATCCCATTATCATTTATTCCTTGCTTAATATTCAAATTAATATGAAAGTCATTTAAACCATTCATAATTTATAAAACCATATGATAAGATACAATCACCTAATTAATATTGTTTTAATTCATATTTTCTATAATATACTCATTTGATGAAAATAGTTAACTGATTAATTCCATTTAAATGCTTTGATTAAACCCATAAAAAGAAGATATCAATCTTTATTATGAGTTATTATGTTTCCCACAACATTTTTTACTGGCCTTGTAAAGTTATACCCATACCCAATGACGTTTTCCTCCTCCATTTTCCTTTGATTTAGGAATTTAATCTCTATATCATCTCCTTGATCACGAGAAAAAAATTATAACAATACCCTCTTAAAGAATTCCATTCAAATTTCTCTATCTATTATAACTTATTAGTATCTTGAATAAATGACCACCATTGAACAAAATCATTCTTTAGATGATAAATCTCCAAAATTAAGAACACTCTTTCACTACTTACCAAGATAAGAAATATTTCCTGAAGATACTTGATCCATTTCTTAGCTTTTAATGGACTATTAGTTCTATTGAATGATAAATTTTGTTATTGTATGAAATGATCTAACATTGATATAACATGGATTAGTATTTTTAAGCTTCCAATGGATTATTTGTTCTATGGATTTACAGGTATCTTTATACATCTAGGGTTATTAGTTATAACCATATTCAGTTTCCCAAATAATGTTATAATCTACTTAGCTCTAAATCCAACATCATTGTCTTGATCAAGAATGAAATCACTTTATAGATTATGGGAATTGATAAAGTTCCCATACCTTTAATTATGAATCATTTCTAAACAAAGGAATACACTTAATTAGATCATAACATTATGAATATTAAATCATAATATATTATCCCTATTTAAAAAATATTCATGAAAAAACAACATCAATATCTTAAAGGATTATAATAATGTTATGATATATAATAATGTTCATCTTTATCTAGCTCCAAAGGATCCTACTAATCCTTCTCAGATACCAACTATAACAAACTAGACTCAAATAACTTGGATCCAAAGTTTATATTAATTCATTGGTAAAGAATAAAATATATCACATAAAACATGATATAATAGTTAAGAAAACATAATAGACAAGATGCATATTGTCTTACACATTATATTTGAAAACAAAAAATACAAATTAATCTCTCAATGATAACTATATTATTCCTTATAGCATATCCATGAAATTATTCTAATTTCTCTCCTAGGTTTCTTAGGGAAAGGTAAATAATATAAAGGTTTTAGCTCAGATGGTCAATAATCAGAAGCATACAATCCAAGATTAACATAATTACAAAGTTTTATAGGCATAATAAGAATAAAAAACAATTAATTATGCTATAAAAATACTAACACGAACATATAATAGTTATGGAATATATCAAATACCCAAGAAATTTTGTCTCATTATACTTACTTATCCATCAGGGGATATATAATTCTAGGCCCCACCTTCCACTCAATAAGTATAATGAATTCATCAAATAAAAATAAAGAATAAAAATATATGATCATCATTCCTTAGTAATTAAATTATATTGAAATAACATGCATATGTATTCTTAATAATTCTCCAGTTAATAATTGTAATTAATTTCTTAGTAAACAAACTTTAATTTTTAATGTAATAATTCCATATAGAATAATGTATATATGATTAATACATTGATAAAAATGATATAGAATAAATATATGAGTTTAAATTGTTATCCTGGGGTATTATCACAAATAAAATACAAGAGGGATGAATATTAGTTTTAAAAAAACTTACAATTTATTTCATCTAAAAGAATTGTGTTGATAAAATCAAAAATTAGGGTAAAAATTATAAACTATATAAAATTCTGTTAGAATAGGGGAAATAAAGGGACTAGTATTTTAAATATTATCGATGAAAGATATAACACTATGTACTTTTAGAATAAAAACTATTAAAATTGGTTAGAAAAACAAATACTCTTTTAAAATGATATAATTAAAACCAAACATTAATAGAAAAATGAAAGGTGGGTCTATAGACGAGATCCAAGGTATCCATGACTTTAAACATTTCATAATGTACCCCCAATTTTATACATATTATAAGGTTTGTCTTCATATCCCTAAGTACATCAGTCCTTTTGAAATTATATAAATAATTAGAGTTGTGGCATACCATTTGGTAGTGCCACCTAGCCTCTCTAATGTTCATGAGGTGTTCTATATCACATTATTAAGGAAATACATTCCATACCTAATTAATTTTATAACATTTTTGTAAATGTAATTAAAACATAATTTATCCTTCTACGAAGATATTATATATATTCTTGATGCTAGGGAAAAGTGTTGTGGAATATGATAACTGAGATGGTGAAGGATCTTTGGAGAAATCACAGACTAAAAGAGGTAATATGGGAGATTTAAGAATCTATGAGAAAGGATTACCCAAATTTATTTAATATCTAACATGTATCAAAAAATTTAGGGTGAAATTATTTATTGGGGGGAGAATTTAATACCTAAGATTTTCCAATGATAGGTAAACATTCTATTTCTAGACTATTTCCCAATCCACATCCTATTATTTTATCATTGTAATATGAATAGTTTATAGTTATAATTAAAATTAAAATTTATAAATTTTATAAATAGAATTAGATTAAATTTATATCATTTTTGAGTTGGGAAGATTGAATTTTTATTAGGATTAATTTTTTGCATTTTTCAGATATAGATTATTTTAAAGTAAATTGTAAAAATGCCATTTTTTAAAAAATTATCTTTTATGTACTTTAAATAAAGTAATTTAGAAGTTTCATAATGTTTTGGATTTAGTATTGAATTAATATAATATCTCTTTGATTAAATATAATCTATGTAATTACATTGGAATCTTTATTATATTTGGTTTTGGTATAAAATTATTTTTATGGCTAAAAACACATTTTCCTAAAAAACCTATATTTAATTATATTATGTGCATTTATATAAAGTTAATTTCTACCATTTATACAAGTTTAATCATGAAAAATGGATCACATATTTGGAATTAGTAGTTTTCAATTTAATAATGGTTTGAATTTAATTTTCTTGTATCGGGTTCCCTCTTTTCCAAACAGAAAAGAGGTTTTATCTTTTTAATTAAATTACGGGCTATTTTCCCTCAAATTTTCAAAAAAAACATATAATATTTAATAGTTAAGAATATTTACAAGTGTCCCACTCACCACACTTATAAAAAGTTACCCCTCTCCTCTATTATCCACATTACATGAGACATTTATATGGACTAATATATGCCAAAATACATTAAAACAATCCATCCCCATGTACAATAGGTCTGGTTCTCACCCAAATACCACTTCAATAAGGCTTAAGTTGTATGTTAAATGAGGTTTCTCAAAGAAGAGGTATAACTCTTAACAAAGTGTTTTCATGTTTATTTCTTCTTTAACTTCCTTCAAATATTCTATAACCGTGATAATTTGAAAAAATAATTATCATCTATATACTTAAATTTCGTTATATTAAAGTAAAAAATTATTTATCATCTTCTTTTCCATACCATATAAAATGAAATCATCGCTCATACGAACATACAACCTACCATCACCACATAGTGGTGTAATTCGTTTTTCAACAACACTTTTAATCATTGGTTATAAATATAGAACTAATGAATATATATTATATTTATGAAATAATTATAATTATTAAAATATAAGATAACATCTACCTTCCAACCCTTTCACCCGTTAAAAAATGATAACATCAATCCTGTGTACTTTTGGACTACCACATCCATGAAGTAATGTGATTGATTTTTCATGTCTATATTTCATGGATGATTATAAAATTTCATTTAATTTATAAACATTAAAATTATTTTTTAATTAATATTCTATATATAATTTAACCATGACCCCATTGACCATAATCAATGCACCAATGTTATTTTGAGTTTATAAACGGAAGAACCCCAAAATATCTAATGTGAACTTAACTGATTTACTAACTATATAAGAAATGTTAAAAAATAAATAAATGGGATTATAAAAAGGGGATTAAATGAAAAAAATTATTAATAAATTATAAATATAATATAATTTTATTAAACATGAGTAAAAGCATGCATGTAGTGAGTCAAACGCATGGTAAGGTATTTTTGTCTCACTTTTGTTTCTATGAGACATATTTCATATTCACCACTTTTAAAATTCATGTTTTTATATAGTTATCATTTGATATTTTATATAATGGAACACTTTATATTCATTGAATTGAAAGTTTCATTTAAATTTATTTCCTTCAATTGAGTTATAATTGAAAATTTACCAAATTGGTAAGGGTTTTATGTTACAATCTCACTTTTTATCAGGGTTTTTTATGATTAAATTTAAAATGATGAAATTATATGATTTATATCTCAAAAATATTATGTTTATCCTCTATTTATTTCTATAAATTAAAAGTTTTTATTTCAATTTCTACTCATTATGTACTCAAAAGTCTAAGATAATGTTTTGAAGTAAAATAAACTTTATTTCTCTATTCATATGGGAATATTTTCCTTCCATATCCATGTTTTCATTAAAATATTTTCAATATTATTTTTAATATTTTCAAATAATTTATTAAGGTCATTTCCACCCATGTTTTACTTTTTATAAAAAAAAGTTTAAAATCAATTTGTGTGTTGTTTTTCAAACGAGGAGCTTTTTACTAAAGGTGTTTTTGTTTTAATATATAATTCATAAATTAATTTTACTGAACATAAAGTCTATAATTTCCTTTAAATTATCCTACAAAAGTTTTTTTGTTTTTTTTAAATAAAATAAAAATATTAATATTCCGGAAATTTTCGTTTAAAATGTTATCAAAGGAAAGGTATATTTTCCTCATGTTTTCAAATAATTGCTCTAATATTACTTTAAATTTATTTTCATCTATGTTGACATCCTTTGATTATTCTTATTCTTTACCAGGGATATACTCTAATGATATCATCCAAATCATTTCTATGTATTGATTATGATCATGTTTTTCTATTTATTGTCTACAGAAAATATTAACATTTTGTATGCTAATTTTAAATATTAATGTTTATATTGATTTTGTATGGAATTTTTATTAATTTACTTCATATGATTAATGAATTAAACTTAGTAAGTGATGGAAAGGGCCTGTTATAGCCCCTAGATGAATTTTTAGGTCTCATAAGACAAACTTTTTAGGTATCTTTTATATGACTTACCTAGTTATATATGATGTCTTGACATGTGGAATTTATGGTAAGATTATTATGTGTGAAATTATGCATTTAATTATAATGAAATTATTTTTTATTATTCATGTGATTAATTATTTCATTATGAAATATATTGATATATTACCCTTTAATGATAACAGAAACATGACATATTTGATTCTTTTTATCTACTAATTATTCAAGATTTAATTATTATTTTATAACTTATGCTATATCATTTCCCATGCAGAACATTTGAGCTCAAACTTTATTATGTTTTCATTTCCCTAGGATACCAAGAAGGGTCTATGAATGATTTTAGGGATACAATTGAATAAATAATAAGTTTGTAACTATAATTTTATATTGAATTGCATGTTTTCAAATATAATGTGAGAATCATGTATGGATATATTAACCAAATACTACTAAACTATTCCATCCTTCAGGATTTGATCTCTTGAATCTTATGAAAATATAGTAACATAGCCACGTGATTTGGGTTATTGATGTAACAACCCAATGTTTTATCAATGGAAAATCCCTTCTTATAATTTTGTCATATAATCACATGAAATCACAACACAATGAACTACTAACTGCTATGTGACCTTTAAACATAATATTGTCTCCTCAATGATTTGAATTTCGAAAATCTGACATACACAGTTGTGGTCAGTGATATTTTTGGAGTATAATGGAACAAACTTAATTTTTGGTGAATAGTAACATACCCTTATGAATAGTAACATACCCTTATAAATAGTTTATATAACCCTTATGAATATTACATCATCAAAAATGATAGTAACCTCACCCTTGAATATATATATATATAATTTAGGCATCTTATAAGTTATAATATCACTATAGTAAAAGTATTGGTATTTTTGTAAGTTATAAATAATTAAGTACAAAAAATTAATTAACTTAAAAGAAAATAAATATTCTTAAAATGTTCTCATAAATTAATAATTTTGTTTCTTCTAGTTTTAAGATTATTCTATAAGACCTTATGTAATTTTTCAAAACATTATAAAATCAGTTATAGTTTAAAAGACTATTTTTTCAAGTAAATTATGATTTTAACTAAAAATTAAATTAACCATATTTAGAAAATTATTTTTGAAAAATGGAGATAATTTTTTGGTTATACACATTGAAAAATGGTTTGGTTGAATTTTTGGTATTTTTTTGAAATACTTGAATTTTTTTTAATAGTAAAATACATTAATTTATCATATAAATACATTATAATTTAAATCCATTATTCCTAACATCATGAGTGATGTAAGAACTCAAATATTGAACTCAAATTCACTTATTAAAATTCTTGGTCAAGGAATCATCAATATTTCTTGTCTTTTGGAAAATAAAAAATTAATGAATATAATATTATGAAAACCCTCATATCCTCCACTATAAATACCACCACTCAATACCTCTTCTATTCACTCCTATCAAGCCTTGTTCCTTCCTTTAATTCTACCAAAATATCTCCTCAATATCCTTCCCCACATCTAGAAGCCTTTGGTCTTCTCAAAAGACCAAATCCTCTCCCCTTAAGAAGCTCTCAAGGAAGATTAAATCAAAAGGTAAATTCCTATTCTTTTCTTTCATTTTCTTTCAAGTTATTTTATTTTCTTTTTTCTTTACTCACCTCCCTTAACCCAAATTGTATGATAACTCCATTAACATACATTTACTGGAAAGATATTATTCTAATGGTATAGTTTATCTTAATATCTCCTTCCCCCTCTTTTTATACTATAAATTAAAACATCTTCTGAGATGTGTAGATTTATCACATTCACGGACTTCAGGTTTTCAATTTACTTTACCATATTCTAGACTGGTCATGAAACCATTTTATTTGTTGAACCATATCATAATATATTTATTTTATCTTATTTAATGTTCTTTAATCCTTAAAAATTCAGGATGTAAAATAATAAGGAAAAACAAGTTAATTGGGAGAAAAATCACCACATTAATACAAGAGTTTATCATTAATTTTTTATATAATGATTCACATTAAATCCAAGTAATAAAATTAAATTTAAAACAATGTAATATTTTGGATGTTCACTAATGTCATATAACTTCAATTATGTTCAACCACTCTCACCATACATGTTTATTCATTCATGTATATAAGTAAACCGAACATGAAACAAACGGACCTGAACAATAAAATTGAACCACATAACCAATCAAAAAGGTTATGAATGAACTAAAAAAGGTTATAATAAATCATTTACATGTAAAATAGGTTATTTAATTATTAATTAATTAACCTAATTTGATTATTTAGGTCATTAATATCAAGGGGATAACACCATCAGACTTAAGGTAAGGGATCCTCTCCTACTCACATTTATTCAAGAATATCCTCTATGTTATGCCCTTTCATGTATAATTCCTAATGATGGGGTATGATTTCACACTATACACATAATTCCCTCATGATTTATAAAATATGATAAATCCATTTCTCTCTCATTAATACCTTTTATGTACACTTGATATCATTCCGATATTTCATAAGGGATTCTACCCAAACTGCCTTTATTCCTTTGAGTTTATCTATTTTTACCCAAATAAATATTTCTTTTATTTTTATTTAAAACTTATACATACTATTTATATGCTCCAAAATCATGTTTCAAGATCCATCCCTCATTCTCTTTCAGAGATATACATTCTTTTAAGTGATTTCCTCCTCGATACTTTCCAATAAGCAAACTCATTTTAAGGGAACTTCCCAAATTTTTATCCAATTTCAAGTTCAATATACCATTTTTTTAAAGAAATCTTTTTTGTTATGAAATAAGTCTTCATATTATGAAAACCTTATTTTTCACTTCTTATTTTATATAAAATATTATTCCATTTTCTATTTTAAAGTCTCTATAGTATTTTCCTTTAAATCGCACAAAATTGTTTTAATGCGAAAATTTCTTAAATACTTTTCTTAAATGTTGTCACTTCTATATGAAATCACTTAACATGATACATTACTATTTTAATTTATGAATTTTCATGTATTTTTTAGTTCCTTTATTTTATGTACACTTTTATTATACGCCTGTTATGTTTTATGACTTGATTGTGGTACCCAATTCTTTCCATGGGTAACCCTTATGTTTATGTAATATTGATTATGTATGATTATTTATGTGGAAAAATATTCATGAACATGTTAATATGGATTTGCACAGATAGAACTCCAACTCATTGAATAAATTTTAGCCTCATGATACGTTATGTACAATAGTCTTGGCAGTTAGCCTTGACTCGTGCTACCATGTGCAACAGTCTTGGTGGTCAACCTTGACTTGTGCTCCTCTATGTGCAACGATCCTTGACTCATGATAAAGTCCTGATTTATGTTTCTTCCACATTACTATGAATTCATGTTTATATGATCCCATGTTTATATTTTATGATTTAATATACCATTTTATATCATTATGTTATGATCTCTAACCCTTATGTTAAAGCCTTAATCTTCTGTTTATTTCCTCGTTGGGATTTTTAGCTCATCCCTTTGTTCATGTGATCCTCAGGGTACCCTATTAAGATGTAAGGACTCAAAGGAAGTTAGGAAAACTTTATAAGGATTAAATAAAGAAGTGTTTTTTAGTTCCATGTTTTCGGTTGTATGTACCTAGTCTTTCAAAGACACTAGACTTCACGACCCCTAGCTTGTGATCTAATGTTTAATTATAATTAAAATCATGTAATGCTATGTTTAAAAGGCTAGGGTAACTATAGTTGGTATCAGAGGATGGTCTATTAATTTTTGGATATTAGTAATAGAGAATTTTAGTAAGAACCATAAGGATGAAACTAAGTATAAGAAAACACCCCTAAATTTTTGTAAGTATATAGTCAGTGGATTATCAAGAAAATACATCCATGTTTGGATAAAAATAGGTAGAAGAGGCTCTAGAAAATATATATCTAGGGGTAAAACCTGAAAACACTTCTTTGAGCTAGACTCAAATGGGAACGGGTGCATGACAACGAGTCTTACAGCACTCTTGGTTTGACACTCATAGGGGATATGTTTTGGTAAATTCATGATCTTAGTGCAAACTATTATTAATGGAATAAAAAAGGTCCCATAAGAATATAAGCTAAGAAATAGACCAAGGATAACCTATATTGAAACATAGGGAATCACAAGTTAATATATACATCTCCTTTACATGTTCATCCTCTTATGTTCAAACTTTACTTTTTATGCTTACAAGATAAGTATTCAATCACTCTAATTGTATGTTATTTTTCATTGTTAATGGTGGGAAATAGAAGAACACATTCCAACAATCTATGTGATAGAAATTGTGAATATTTCAATAATGATATTCTTGATATTATGGGAAAGGTTTCTCAAAACATCAGGATAGTACATTCTCAGATGGATCAAGTTTTCAATAATAACATGAATCATGTGGAACACACTCCTACTCAAAAGAAAGAGAAAGTTGTCACTAAATCCTTCATGTATAAAAGGCCTCCCATGTTTATTTGATCTTCTAATCCCCTCCTCACAAAAAAATGTATTAACTCTATTGAAAAGATATTCTCTGTCCTCGAGTCCTTAAAAGAAGAGAAAGTCATATTGGTGATCTATCATTTTGATGGGGAAGCTGATCAGTGGTGGAAACTTATCAAGAATACAAATCCCCATGAGGAAATTGATTCCATGGATTGGGAAAAATTTAATAAAATATTTTTCAATAAATATTTTCCCCGAACCCTCCATCTAAAGATGGAAATAGAGTTCCTCGGACTCAAACAGAAGGATGATGAGTCAATCAGGGCATATTAAGAAAACATTACAAGGCTTGAAAGGTACACCTCTACCTTTTTCATGAACACAAAATTCAAGGTGGATCACTTCTTTAGTGGATTAAATCTGAGTCTACAAAAATTTCTGGTAATTCAAGACTTCGACGGCTATGAGGATATTGTATGTTGTTCCCTTAAAATTGAAATAGAGATTGGAGACTCCCAGTGATATCATGGGCCCGGTGATAAGAAGAGGGAATTGGAATATAATGTGGGAAGTTTCGCAAATAAATTCCATGATGTAAAGAATCTAGATCATCCCACCTGTAAAAAATTGTGGGAAGAAGCATCCTAATAACTGTCTAAAGGGAACTAGCTTCAAATGTGTAAAGTTGGGACATATCTCTAAAAATTGCTGACAGGATATGAAGAATCTTGTGAATGGGGAAGAAGAAAGGAAGGTTCAAATCAACACTCATCCTATAGTGCATTTTTACAATTGTAAGGACCATGGGAATTATTTAAACCATTTTCCAAATCCAAGGGTTGTTAGAGGCAATCAAAAACAACCTCATAGGAAACAATGAAGTTCATATGCTAATATTACTATTGAGGTGGATCCGGACAATGATGTGGGGATAGGTATGCTATTTATTCATTCTACAGTAGCAAACATACTATTTTATTCTGGTTCTACACATTCTTTCATATCATGCAAGTTTAGTAGAACTATTCAAGAACCACCTCAAAATTTATAGGATAAGTTATCTGTGAGAATAGTGAATGTGTCAATTATTGAGTCCATGGTTTATAACTCCTCTCCAATTAACTTTTTTGAACTGAACCTCCCAAAAAATCTCGTCATACTTCCTTTAGTGGATTTCGATGCTATCTTGGGCATGGATTGGCTATCTTTATACAAATATAACATTAACTATCAGGAAAGGTAAATCACTCTTCACATCCCAAAGAATCCCCCAATTCTTTACCAGTGTAATGAGGAAGATGAATATCCTTTGTAATCAGTGTCTCAAGTGTGTACATTAATTCCTTGAGCAAGCATGTCTAGCCCAAATAATTGAGAAAAATTAAGAATCATTCTTGAAGACATTCCCATTGTGAGTGATTACATTGATGTATACCCTAAAGAGTTTCCTAGTCTTCCTCATGATCGAGAGGTTGAGTTCTTAATGGAACTTATTCTTGGATCTCTGCCTATATCAAATTCCCCTTATAGAATGGCCACCGTAGAGCTGAAAGAGCTGAATAAGCAATTACAAGAGAATCTGGAGAAGATTATTATATGCCCGAGTGCTTCAGAATGGGGTGAACTAGTCCTCTTCTTCAAGAAGAAGGATGGATAAATGCGCCTCTGCATTGATTATCATGAGATCAATAAAAATATGATAATGAATAAGTATCCCCTTCTACTGATATATAAATTGTTTGATTAGCTTCGGGGGGCTAGTTATTTATCTAAGGTTGACCTTTGGTTAGGATATCACCAATTAAAGGTGGGGAAGGAATATATTCCCAAGAATACCTTTTGAAAGAGGTATAGACACTATGAGTTCATAGTGATGCCCTTCAGACTCACTATTGCTCCAAAAATTTTTATGGATTTAATGAATTGATTATTTTAATATTACCTCAACAAATTTGTGGTAGTGTTTATTGACGATATTCTGATATACTCCAAGAGAAAGGATGAATATGAGGATAATTTGAATACCATTTTAAATAATTTGCAAAGAGGTAATCTATATAAAAATTATAGTAAATGTGATTTCTGGATGGAGGAAGTATCAATAATAGAGAATGTTATCACTAGAAAAGGGATATCTGTGGACCCTTCCCAGTCAAATGTGATTGAAGAGTGGCCCATGCCAACATCTATAACGGAGATCCGCAGCTTTCTGGTTCTAGCTAGGTATTATCGATGATTTTTGAATAACTTTTCAGGATTTTCAAACCCAATGACCAAGATTAAATGGAAGGGAGTGAAGTTTTTCTAGACACAATAATGTGAATACTCCTTTAGGGAGTTGAAAAAGTGTCTAATCACTGCACCAGTACTTACACTCTCAACAAGTTGAGAACTCATTGTGTTGTATAGTGATACTTAAAATAAGGGTTTAGGTTGTGTGCGGATGAAAAATGATAAAGTGATATCCTACGCCTCAAGGAAGCTGAAAATAATGAGCAAAACTATCCTATGCATGATCTAATGTTGGTGGTTGTGGTCTTTGTGTTAAAAATTTGTCAGCATTATCTCTATGGGGAGATGTGTGAGATATAGAATAATCACAAGAGACTCAAATATATATTCACCCAAAAGATCTTAATATGAGCTAGCAAAGATGGATAGAGCTCATCAAGGATTATGACTGCTCAATCCACTACCATCTGGGTAAGGCAAACAAGGTGGCAATTTCTCTAAGCAGAAATAATCATGCATCTTTATCAATGATAATAATTGAAAAGGATCCAATCTTCTTAGATTTTTAGAGGATAAATATGGGAATCATTAAGGTAGTAACATCATCAATCCTTTCTCAAGTGATTTCTCAACCATCCCTCATAGAGAAAATAACGGATGCTCAAAGAAAATATGTTGAAATTAAAAAAAAGGGTGGAATCCATTAAAAATGAAAAATCCATAGAGTTCATGATTGATGAGGAAGATGTTGTAAGATTTTGATCACGATTATGTGTACCATCGAATCCAAAGATAAAGAAGGATCTTCTGAATGACTCATATAGCTTAACCTTCTCTATCCACCCAAGGAGCACAAAGATGTATCGAGATCTCTGAGAGGACTTTTGGTGGGCTAATATGAAGAAGCAGATTTCTAAGTATACATAAAAGTGTCTAGTATGTCAACAAATGAAGACTAAAAGACAGAAGTGTTAGGGGATGATGAAAACACTACCCACACCAACATGGAAGTGGGAAAACATCATCATGGACTTTTTCACTAGACTTCCATAGAATTCCAGAGGAAACAATGTTATATGGGTCATTGCGGATCATCTTATAAAGATATCTCACTTTATCGTAATTCGAGAGCACTTCTCATTGGATCAACTTTTTTAGATATATTTCAAAGAGGTGGTAAGGATGCATGTATTAACACTATCTATTATATCTAATAGATATTTAAAATTCACCTCGAAGTTCTAGAAAAGTCGCCAACATTCTATAAGCAGTAAACTAAACTTTAGTACGGCCTATCATACTTAAACTGATGGCCAATCTGAGAAAATTATTCAGAAACTGAAAGATATGTTTAGAGCATGTTCTATAGACTTCAAAAGAGGATGGCACCAACATCTTCCATAGGTTTAATTATCCTATAAAAATAGTTTCCACTCGAGCATCTGAATGGCTCCATATGAAGTCGTTTATGGGAAAAGGTGCAAAACACCAGCATGTTGGGATGAAGTTGATGAGTGTAAGATGTTAGGACCTGAAATGGTTGAAGAAATGGTGGAGAAGGTAAAAACCATTCAACAACCCCTTAAGAAAGACCAAATTCAACAAAAGAGTTATGCAGACAATCATTAAAGAGACCTTGAGTTCAAAATTGGAGACATGGTATTCTATGCATATCTCCATGGAAGAAGGTCATCAGATTTGGGAAAGAAGGAAAGAAAATTCCCAGGTACATAGGCCCCTTTTAGATTCTTGATCATATCGGGGATGTGGCCTATTTATTGTAAATTTCACCTACCATGTCCAAATTACATGATTTCTTTCATGTATCCCTCTTAAGGAAGTACATGCTAGACCCTTCACATGTACTCTCTTCAAAAGTGGTACAGTTGGAGAATAATCTTTCTTATGATGAGCAGCTACTGAAGATATTAGATCATAGATATAAATTTTTATATAAAAAGACTACTAACCTAGTCAAATTACTATGGAAGAACCATAAGTATGAATAGGAAACATGGGAACTCAAGGAGGCAATGAAGTAAAAGTTCTTGCACCTGTTTATGGCTTAGAATGTAAAAAAATAAAATTTTCAGAGAGAAATTTCATAAGGGAGGAATAATGTAACGACCCAATGTTTTATCAATGTAAAATACCTTCTTATAGTTATGTCATATAATCACACGAAATCACAACAAAATGAACTACTAAGTTCTATGTGACCTTTAATCATAATATTGTCACCTTTGTGATTTGAATTTCAAAAATCTGACATACACAGTTGTGATCAATAAGATGTTTGGAGTCTAATGGAACAAACATATTTTTTGGTGAATAGTAACCTACCATTATGAATAGTGATATACCCTCATGAATAGTAATATGACTCCTATGAAAAGTATATCGTCCAAAATAATAGTAACATCACCCTTGAATGTATAAATAAAATTTATTTATCTTATAACTGATAATATGACCATAGTAAAAGTATTGGTATTTTTATAAGTCATAAATAATTAATTATAATTAATTAATTAATTTAAAAGAAAATAAATATTCCTAAAAGGTGTTTATAAATTAATAATTATGTGTATTATGGTTTTAAGATAATTTTATAAGAACTTATGTAATTCTTGAAGTCACTTTAAAATCAGTTATAGTTTTAAAGACTGTATTTTTCAAGTAAATTATGATTTTAATTAAAAATTAAATTAATCATATTTGGAAAATTATTTTTAAAAAATGGAGTTAATTTTTGGATTCTACATGTCAAAAAAGGTTTAGGGTGAATTTTTTGGATTTTTTTGAAATAGTTGAATTTTTTGAGAATAGTAAAATGCATTAATTTAAGGTATAAATACATTATAATTTGAATCCACTATTCTTGACATCATGAGTGAGGTGAAAAACCTAAATCTAGAACTCACATTCACTTATTACTCTTCTTGGTCATGGAATCATTACTATTTCTTTTCTTGTGGACAAATACTAAATTAATGAATATAATATTATGAAAACCCTCCTCTCCTCCACTACAAATACCACTCATCCTTACCACTTCTCTTAACTTCTCTCAAGCCTTGTTACTTTCTTAAATTCTGCCAAAATCTCTCCCCAAGATCCTTCCCCATGTCTATAATCCTTTTTTTCACCTAAAAATACCAAATTCTATCCCTTTAAGAGGCTCTCAAGGAAGATTAAATCAAGAGGTAAATTCCTCTTTTCTTTTCTTTCATTTTGTTTCAAGCTCTTTTATTTTCTTTTTTATTTACTCACCTCACTTCACCCAAATTGTATGATAACTCTAGTAACATAAATTTACTAGAATTATATTATTCTAATGTGATATTTTATCATAATCTCTCATTTCCCCTCCTTTTATACTACAAATGAAAACACTGTCAGAGATGTGTTGATTTATTACATTCATGGACGACGGATTTTAAATTTTCTTTACAATATTATAGAATAGTCATGAAACCATTTTAATGGTTGAAATAAGTAATAATATATGTATTTTATCTTATTTATTTTTCAAGAATCCTTATAAATCCATGATGTAAAATAATAATACCAAACATGTTAATTGTGAGAAAATCGCCACATTAATCCAAGAGTTTTTCATTAATGTTTTATCTAATGATTCACCTTCACTCCAAGTAAGAAAATAAAATTTACAACCATTAAAAATATTTCATGTTCAATAATTTCATGTAACTTCAATTATGGATAACCACTCTCACCATTCATGTTTATCAATTCATATATATAGGTAAACTGAACATGAAACAAACATACCCGAACAATGATATTGAACCACATAACCAATCAAAAAGGTTATGAATGAACTGAAAAATATTATAATAAATCATTTTCATGTAAAATAGGTTCTGTAATTATTAATTAATTAACCTAATTTTATTATTCATCTCATTAATATCAAGGGGAGGACACCATCAGACTAAAGGTAAGGGATCCTCTCTTTCTCAAATTTATTCAAGAATCTCCTCTATGTTACGCCATTTTACATATAATTACTAATGATGATGTATGCTTTTTCACCTTATCCATACTTCCCTCAGGATTTATAAAATATTATAAATCCATTTTTCTCTCATTAAGACCTCCTAAGTACATCGGATACCATGACGATATTCCTTAAGGGATTCTACCTGAACTGCCTTTATTCCTTCAAGTTGATCTCTTTTTACCCAAATAAAGTTGTCTTTTCTTTTTATTTACAACCTATACATACTATTTATATACTCTAAACTCATTTTTCAAGATTCATCCCTCATTATATTTTAGGGATATCCATGATTTTAAGTGATTCCCTCCTTGATACTTCCCAATAAGCAAACTCATTTTAAGGGAACTTCTCAATATTTTACCCAATTTCAAGTGTACTCTACCATTTTTTTAAAATCCACCTTTTTTATTATAAATTTGGTATTTTTATTATTAAAACATTCTTTTTCCACTTCTGTTTTAACATAAAATATTATTCCATTTTCTATTTTAAAAGCTATATAGTATTTTTCTTAAAACCGCACAAAAACTTTTTAATGCTAAAATTTATTAAATACTTTTCTTACACGTTGTCACTTCTACCAGTCATCATTTAACATGATACATTCCTGTTTTCCATTATGAATGTTCATGTATATTTTAGTTCCTTTATTTCATGGACATTATTATGATACTCCCATTTGTTATGCTTTATGACATGATTGTGGTACCTAATTCTTTCCATGGGTAACCCTTATGTTTATGTATGATTAATTATGTATGATTATTTATGTGAAAATCATATTCATGAACATTTTAAGATGGGTGTTCTCATATAGAGATCCAATTCATTGGGTAAATTTTATTCTCATAAGACTTTACCTTAAACGGTCTTAGCGATTAGCCTTCACTCGTGCTAACATGTGCAACGGTCTTAGTGGTTAACCTTAACTTGTGATCCTTTATGTGAAACGAGATTTTACTCATGCTAAAGTTGTGATTTATGTTTCTTCCACATTACTATGAATTCATGTTTATATTATCCCATGTTTATATGTTATGATTCTATATGCCATTTTATATCATTATGTCATGATCTCTAACCCTTGTGCTAAAGCCTTATTCTTATGTTTATTTCCTTGCAAGGATTTTTAGATCATCCATTTGTTCATGTGATCCCCAGGGTACCCTATGTATATGTAAGGGCTCAAAGGAAGTTAGGATCTCTTTATGAAGATTAAATAAATAAGTGTTTTTTAGTTCCATGTTTTCAGTTTTATGTACCTACTCTTTCAAATACACTAGACTTCAGGATCCTTGGCTTGTTCTCTGATGTTAAATTATACTTAAAATCATGTAATTCTATGTTTAAAAGGATAGGGTCTCTATAACTGAAGTGTATTTGTTACATATGTAATATTCTCATGAGGTAAAAAAATTGGAATGGATGGTACCCCATATACACCACATAGAGTGACATACACTGTGTATTTGGTTTACTAGGTGTGCGTGTTTCATATTGGGATTTTATAATAACTAAGGTTGTTAATATGCCTAGAATGATAAAATTTATACTTATATACCTCTCTTATAAAAGCCTTGAGGCTTAGCTAATCAGGGTATGGTTGGGTATTTTGTTTATTATGTCATTGTTTAATACTTAACTAGGTTGATATTTTTTTTATAGTATAATGAATATTATATATACACCCTCAATTGAGAAAGAATTATTAAGTGTATGGTTGTACCTAGATAACACATGTGATGTAATTATATATTGGATGAGGGGTATGTGATATTATCATTCAATAGGATGAATGACATGCATTGTATTAATCAACCTCTGCGGTCTATAATTAGATAATCAAGAACATATGAGTAGGTTATATGGGATTTACATACACTATTTCCCATGTTAAATTCATGTATTGGACCTAGGTATCATATAAAAATGCATACATGTATATGATATAGTTGGTGGATATAGGTATATTGATATATGTTTTTGATGGAGATCACACCAAATCCCTTTGTTTCTTCAGTAGAACTAATGCCTTTCTAAAGGCCTCTATTTGCTTAAATTTATGAATTAAAAAATTATATTTTTTAAGGGATGAAAAGCCCAATGGTTTCACAATTTTTTTTTTTTGAAAGAATAGGGATTATATTTTATGAAACTCAGATTGCTGCTCAAAAATGTGTTTAGACTTTATCTAAATGTAGTCTTGAATGGATATTCACAAAGTATTACATATGATGTGATAAAATTTTAAATTGATGAAATATTTCCAAAAGTGTTTTGTAAATATAAAAAAAAAGATTTTTGAATATGGTTTCATCGCCCATTATATATAACATAATATAAGTTGAAATGGAACAAAGTCTTTGAGGCTTTAGTGAAAGTGGGAGATTGAGAGAGATATATCATAAAACATTATTTTCATGAGATATAAATTGTTATATATCATATTTTATGACACACACAAAAGTGTGTGTGTGTGTGTGTGCATGAAAGTGTGCGTTTTCTGGTATGAAATTAATGAAACCAAGGCATATCATATGTTGTTAGTTTGGGAATATCATAAGGAATGAATTAGATATTTTAGGACACTTATTAATATTATCTTGTTTTATGACTTGGATATATCATTAATAATGAAAAATCATATTGTATGAATCATATTATAGCCTAAAATGTTTCTTTTCAGTTGAAATTTAATTGTTAACATTGAAATCATTTTCCATATAAGTCCTCATTTATTATTGTTTTTTTTATATAATGGAAGTAATGATATTTGTATCAACCATTGTTTACAAAAACATATAACCATAATTCATTTATTCTTACATTACAAACATATGTATAAATACTATAGAATGATTGGAAGTTTCCCAATACTTATATAAGGAGAAAGTCACATTATGAATGGGTGTGAGATCCTTGAGCTAGAATATAGATTATTCTCTCTCCCTCGTATGAAACTCACTTACATTATCCCCTTTATTTATATAATGGTAATTATATATTATGGTATAATCTAATCCAAGAATTTAATAATTTGATCAACCAATGGATAAATATTAGATGGAAGAGTCTTTTGGTTATTCCTTAGTTTTTTTTTCAAACACTTGATTAAAGAATGGATGATCAAGAATATTTGGTGAAAGGAACTTTTTATTCCATAGTTTATACATTGATATTGTTTTATATAGAATAGTGATCCTAGGAATGATGATTTTAATGACTTCTAATGCAATGAGGAAGTTTTTTAAATCCTTAAAAACTCATCAGATAACATGTGTTTAATAAATATAACACTAGATATCTTTGTATAATGAGTATAATTTGAACTCATATAGAGGCCTCTCTTTTCTTATGGTTACTAATTTGTAGTTCATAATCATTTTTAACACTAAAAAGCTATACGGTCATACAAAATGTTACTTTAATAAGGATGTGTTATATTAAAAATTGTTTATATAAAATCAAGAAAATTATTTGATAGCATATCCAAAAGATGTTTCTTAAGATATCCAAATTATTTTTTAATATGATTTTATAAGTATTTACATGTAATGTAACATAGTCTAAAATTTGTATAAAATATGTGAGGCTTTAGGGAAAGATAAATAATGAAAGATGTTTTATGCACTTAATTTGGGTCACAAACTGCGATATAATTTTATCATTGAATGTGATATTGGGTTGTTTCATGTTAAATTCTTATATATCTTGGAGTTATATAATTGTAAGGTTTCTACCACTAGGAGTGATAGAAACATATCACTAAGGGAAATGAAAACATTTTTCTTGGATTGATATAGTTATGTGGTATCCACTATAGGTAAAAATAAAGGCACATAACATGGTATAATGTGCATGTGATATATGATAGCATGTATGAACATATTGATTCTTCCATGTGAAACTATCAAACAGCTGAGTTAATATCATAAGATTATATTTATGGGATTTATAACACATCAAAATTAATGTTTAAGCATTAAACATTCATGAAGGATTTGTTGAGATAATACAATGCATTGGGAATTTTGTACTATTAAGAGAATTTATAAAATGCTACAGATACTCATTTAACCCCTTAGAGTGTTCAAATAGAGCTTATATAAGATAGGATAAACCAAATACAATGTCATGAATTCAAGAAATTCTAATATAAATCTTTATTCTTTCCCCTTACCCATTGATATAAAGATTCTAGCGGACTATGAAGTGAATGAGAAATATTAACAAGAATGTTTCATGATGATTTTCATAACTTGGGGATATATTTTAAGGTTATAAATCATATTTTTTATTGATTGAAACTCCGTAACCATTTTATTTAAAGTTTGACTTCTATATAGATATATTATTTGTTTTTTTATCTTTATTCTTGTAAATCTATCATGATAAATCTTGTGAATTTGGGATTTCCAATGTTTTCCCCCATATTTTTGGCATGGATATGTTTATTAAAACCATTAAAACTCAATTTTTGGTTTTAAGTGGAGTCTATTCATGATAAGAATTAACATCTAGAAATTGAGAATTTTTTTGATAAGTTTTGTTGATTTATTTTACTTTTATGACTAAGATTCTTTAGGCATTTGGGTTCTCCCCAACTGACTAGACAATGTCAAGTTAGTTCTTGGCATACTCTCTACAATTGGAAAACTAACTTAAAACTACGAATTCTAGATATTGTCAATAGATCCCACTTAAGGATTGGAACATTGAGTATTTTTGACCGAGACTACTCTGATGTGGAAAGACATCGACGATAAAATTGCATGAAATATTAAGATTGGATTATTTGAACAGAATGAAAATTTCATCACCAGATAGAATTTCCTAAGCCTTCCCATGGGACATGATTTTGCATTTGGTGTTCTAAATTTTCTAAATTATTATTTTATAATGAGAGTCTTATTTGTGGAGATCTCTAAGATCAATTTAGTAGTTTGAGTTTTCGGTTTGGATTGTGTGCTGAGAAGATTAATATTATAGTTAATTCATTCATTATATATATATAAAATAAAAACAATTGTAATTTACATTTCAAACTAATAAATTATCTTGAAAAAAATATTATTTTTTATAAAAGTTAATTTATATTTTAAAAATATATATCATTAATTACATAAAATGTATAATTATTTTTTAAAATATATATATTTACGAAAATATATATATATAATATTTATTAATAATTAAATAAATATAACTATTCATTGAATTAGTCAGCAATTATATTAAACATATATATACTATTCATTAATAACAATATTAAATTTATTATTTCAATTTTTAGAATAATTTTTAATTATATATATAAGAAAATTTAATATTACTTTTACATGAATAAAATTTTATATTAAAAAAATATATTATATAATGTCTATATATATATAATTTATGTTGGAATTCATATAAAAATTAACATTAATTAAATTTCCTTCCACTTGAAAGCCTCTTCTAATCTTCATTAACCATCTCTCTCCTTAGCCACTTTTTTATCTTAAATCATTTGGTTTTATTATATATCCCAACAACATCTTCCCTAAGAATGATCCCCATATTAAAAAAGCCTCAACTCTATTAAAGATCACTACTTAAAATCTAACGGATCCAAGGCCACCACCATGACTGTTAATTCTAGCGAATTTGTTGGCACACCCAGCTACATTGCTGATGCACAACTCAAAACACAGGCCATAAATTCCATCTTTATATTTTACACCAGTATCTCCATGATTTGTGCAAGCCTTGCCAACAAAACCAGATGATTTGTTTCAAACTATGTGTACATTGTAAACTACAATGGTGGATCACGTAAAACCTTGGATGGAAAATTCATTCTATAATCTATGAATTTTAGGATGGAACCCAAGAAGTAATTATGTGTTTGAGAAGAAAGATCTATAACTAGAAGAAACAAGATCTTGACAAGTGGTACAAGAGGAATGGTATAGCTCAGTTGTAATGTAGAGTGGAGTATTTTCCAAACTAGTTTGAAAACAGTAATAGTGGATAATTTGAGGCATATGGATCCATGGTGCCTTGTGTCAAAAGTCTACTTGATAGTATTAGTCAAGGGGTGAGTCTTGATGATGGTAAAATAATGAAATAATATGATTGGATTTTTTGGAATTTCATATAATGGGAGGCCCAATTATGTGATATTTGGTTAGACTAGAGGATTGTTGGGTGTAGACTAAAGTCCCACATCCAATTTTTCAAAGGATGGTGGCTCAAATATAAGCATGGATGAACAATTACTTCTATAACCCATGGGTTTTAGGATGGAACCCTAGAAGTGATTATGTGTTGGGATGGAAAGACCTAGTGCTAGAGGAAAAATGATCCTCACAAGGATGCCTTGGTTTTGGGTGGGGACATGGGTGTAGAAACTAAAACACAGGTACCTTCAATGCCATGGCTGGGGGCCATGGACTAGGGTAGGGCAGCTGATCCCTCTTTTCATAGACCACCTTTATGTAATAAAAACATTTCTCATAATTCCTCCCAATCTCAGGTGAGGGGTACCTCATGCTCGAAACCACCGATGATATCTCCCATGAAACGATTTATGCAAACATTGCATCTGTTTACTGGGTCATCGAATTAGTTCATACGGATCCTAAAAATCTAAGTTGCTAAAATTGATATGATAATAAAACCATAATTTTTCTCCTATGGGCTCACTCTATACTATATAAATATTCTCACCTTTAATCCCCATATGGATTACGACTCCCTTCAAGTGGCCTTCCGAAATGGAATGAGGAAACAACGACTGGTTGGTGAATCTAGATTTTGTAGAAGCAAACACGGAAGAGGAACACTGGATATAATCATAATAAAATTTCATCAGAAACACATTGATTTCATTTCTTAAAATCATAATGATATTACAACTCATACAACATTTCCAATTTATCGGGATACTAACACACACAAAAAACAAAAAATGAAAAATAGAGACAAATAAAGTCCACAAATATGGTGTTGTAGGTGCCTCTCAAGCCTCTTATTCTAAGCATCTTGAGTTTTCACATTAGAAATTTCCTAGCCTCCATTTTAGTAGTGATTTTGGTGGTTTCCTAGAGTGAAAAACAAGTTTATTATTTAACATCATCCATTAAACTTTTTTCCCTTAAGACCTAGGGATTTTCCTTATCTTTCTTCACTTATTTGGGTGGTTGATCAATTGGTTCAAATATTTCACCATCTTCAATGTATTCATTTTGGTTTCATCCTTTGGTGGTGTTTATGAAATGGATTTCCTTATTTATCACTTTCCTCAATATTTTATTGGATTTATCTTCCTTAAAGCTTATTGGATCAGAGGTCTCCAAGAGACAATTCAAATTTACATACTCATCGATTGGTTTCATTCTATCCTATATATCTGTAAGTATTATAATATTTTGGGTTGTTTATATGATAAATTTCTTATTTAATGTATTCTAATGTAGGAGTTTGTGGCCATAGTTTCATGATTCTTCAACTCTTTGTTCCTTCATTGGTGTTTCTTTAATGCTTTCTTAAACCTCTAGAATGAGTTTCACTTCTCTAGAACCATAAAATTGTTTCAATTTCAAAGATTCATTTTCATTAAATAATACATCTTTTATTAATATTATATTCTGGGTGATGGGAGTATATAGGTGATATCCCATTACTCAATTTTCGTATCCCATAAGGTTACACGTCACTCTATTTTCCTTGAGTTTTTTTCTTCTTTCCTCTAGGATCTTGACAAAGTAAATTGAACTAGAAACTCTAAGATGTCTTACACTTGTATTCTGAGTACTCCATGATTTATGTTTCATCATTACTTCAAGATTTTTTTTGGGTATATATTGTGTAGATACACTGCAAACAAAACTTCTTTATCCCAGAATGTCATGGGAACTCCTTGGTCTTTTAGCATGATTCTTTCCATGTTGTGAATAGTTTAATTTTTTCATTTCATTTAATCCATTGAGTTGAGGTGTATAAGTCGATTTCAGTTGGTGTTGAATTCCATGTTTGTTGAGATACTCTTAAAAAATCAAAGGTGTACCTCCCACATCGATCAGATCCCAAAGTTTGTATATGACAGTTTCCTTGATTTTCCATGATTGCCTTGAGTTCTATTAAGATGTCAAACATTTCTAACTTCATCTTGATAAAGTATATCCATGTTTTTATATTATAATCCTTAATAAAATTTCAAAAGTACCCTGTTTTCCATTTTATTTTGGATTCAATAAACCATGCACATTAGTGTGGACTAATTTGAGTGGGCCAATAGCTTTCTAGTTGGCCTTCGTTGAAATTTTTTCTATTATGTTTTCTTAGAACACGTCTTTCAAATATTTGATTAGGGTGTTTAATGATAGGAAACACATTCAACATAATATTGATTCTGACTAATCCTAAACTTTCAGAGTTTAAATTTTCGAACGTGATATTTCAGGCCCAATCTCTATAGTTGAGTACCATCTTCAAAAATTGTGGTACATCAAGGTGGATCATAAATAGAAACATGAATTTATTCACCATCCGTAATTTTGAGACTATCATTCCTTTTTCATAAACAATCACCATTTGTTTATTTTTCGGCTAATGTAAAATTATTTTTTAACTAATTTCCTAATAATCGTGATGTTAGACTTTATATCGAGTACATAGTAGACATCAAAGATGAAATCATGATTTCAATATTTTTTATTGATCCAAATATCTCCTCTTACCAGAAAAAATAATTGATATATTTACAAATGAAATCTCTTCCCAAACCCTCTCTTCTAGGATTAAAAACAAGTGATTTTAAAATTTTATGTGGTTACTAGCTCCAGAGTTAAGATACCATGTAATGGGATTTTTTTAATGTTTATGCCACCAAAAAATGAGACTCTTCAAATATATATATTACATAGAATATATTTTCCTCCTTAAGGATAATTTTAATGGGTTTCTTGATCCAATATTCATTGCTATAATGTCCATATATTTGAAAATTATAGAATTGAACACTTATTTTTTCTCCAAACTTTCAATTATCAAATCATCCTCTAATTGCTTGTCCTCATTCTCATGGTTTATAATTTTTATATCCACAACCTCCTTGATTTCGGCTTCTTCTTCATCATCCCCCTCTTCTTCGACAAGAATATTGTCTATTTAATTCTCTGGTTTATCCTCTTTAAAATTTTTCCCCTTTATCATTTTCATATTTTTTGAGATAAAACTTTGATTACTGGTCATGACCCACTCCATAAGTATCACTCTAGTGGTTCTCCTTAAGTTAATGTTCTTGTATATATCCCATGACTTCTTTAACAAAATTTGTCTCAAGGTATTTAGTTTCCTCTATGGAAACAACTATGTAAACAAATTTTGGATATAAGGATCATAAAAGTTTCTCACATACCCACATGTTGGGAATATTTTATACATTTCTTCATAATTAGTTACCCATAACCATTACATGAGTATGATACTCGGTAATGGTTTTAAAAGATTTCATAAAAAGGGATTAAAACTACCTCATAGAGATTTAAGCCACATTATCTTCACTTTTTTGGAACCTCTGAAATATTTTCAAATATTTTAAGATATATCCTTTAAATATTTTTATGAAGTGATTATTTAAAATATGGCTTCATCAAGTCCTTGATAGATGATGGATTTGGCCATGCAATCTCGTTGTCATTCCGCTAGAAGAGTTTAATTTTGAATATCTAGAAGAGAATCCTCTACTTTATTGGATTTCAAGTCGGTGTATACATCCTCTATGATGTTCATGACATCTTGGGTTCTAAGAATAACTCTAATTAGGATGCATTGGTTCTCATAATTTTCCTGTGCTGGATTCCGGATTAAATATTTTGCAGTTTTTTTGGCAAAGGACGGTTGCAGATTTTTTTTCCAAAGTGCGAGCTAGTATGTTTTATGTAATAAAAATGGATGTAGGGAGTAATTTTTTCTATATATAAAGGTAAGATAGGTATATAATTTCAAAATAGGCATAAAGGATACTAGATTTAAATGAGGTGAATTTTTTTAGATGTGATAATGAAAAGGGGAATAGATATAGATGTGGGAGTTAAAGTAAAAGGAGGTGGATTTTTTAATAGAGAGAGATGGACATGGAGAAGTATGGGAACTAAAGTTTTAACAATATGAATATGGGAGGAAAAAGGTACTGTAGGAAAGGGTAAAAAAATTAAAATTTCAAACCCATTCTTTGTTAAAAAATATGGAAAGTAAAAGTAACATGGGAATTCAAATAAATGATGGAAATACCAACTTGGAATACTAAAAATCCCATTGGATAAATAAACTGTTTTTATTCTTCCTCAAATGCTACAATTGACTAAAAAAGATCTCATGGATCTCTCCACACATAGGAATAAACCCCTTTAAACCCTTTTATACCACTGAAGGTTGATTTTACACCAACAAACACAGACAAAGATCATTGGTGATGATCACAATAAAATTGTAGCAAAAACAAAAATATTTTATTTCTTCAAATCAGAATGATATTATGAGGCATAAAACATGCCTAATTTATAATGATACAAAGATACAAAAAAACAAACAATGAAAAATAGAGGGAAATATAAGTCCAAAAATCTGGTGTAATAGGTTCCTCCCAAGCCTCTTATTCCAAACACATTGAGTTTTTATCTAAGAAATTACCCAACCTCCATTGCAGCAGTGAGGGATGCTGTCATACAAGAAGAAAATCCGAGTTTATTATTCAATATTTGGGTTGAAAAATCTTACATACTCTACTGCAAGTTTCCCAATATATCTGAACTATTGTAATTTGAATTTTCCACAAACCCCAAACAATGATAATTCATGGTGTATCAAGTGATGGTACTTGTGGTATTCAAAGAAAATGTAGTGGTGAAGGTCCCCATCATCAAACTAGTCTCTGAATACAATGTGGTCATGAATATGATGGTGATGGGGACCTTTTTTAGAGACACCATCAAGGAGTAGTTCTTGATGTTCGTGGAAAATTCATATAACAAAACTGTGAGTATTTTGGAAAACTTATAGCATGATATGTAGGGTTTTTTTATAAAAATAAATGGTATGCTTCTCAGGTTTACCAAGATTTAGTGAACCTAAACTCATTACCTTATATTTTAATCTTTTTTTTACCAAAATAGTGTAAGTGTGTAACCTTTCAATCCTTGAGGATATGGATTTTCTTCACAGTGTGTGTATCTTATTATATTGACATACTCATTTCAAAAATATATTATCAAAAATTACTAACATAAATATACATGTCTCATATAATCAAAAAAATTAAAATCTTCCTCCATACTTTCACATTGAATGGGAAAAAATCAAATAATTTTCATGTGTAGGTTTAACAAAATTAAATTTATGTCATTTATACTAAATCTTTTAAAAAATGAAAATAGTACAAAAAATCCATATATAACCTATAGTCAGTTCATATAAATATCAAATAATGTAGGGATCATTGTCCTAAAGTATTATCCAAGCACATTTTTTCTCTTTTCAATATGTGATGTGTTTTGAAATAAAATGTTTATTTTAGATAAAAACATACAATTTTAGTCATAGTAGCCACATCATGTTTCAAAATTATGTTCAGTTAGTTTATAAATTAAAAAAATTACGTAAATATTATTTTTATAAAATTATAATGATACTCTAAGTGGGTTTTCATAGTTTTCATTCAGTGACACATGTTTTTAAACAAAAATGTCACTTTCAAACTGAAAATGGTCACTTTGAGCCACACTAGAAACATTGTGTGTCTGATTGATGTTCATTTGATTCATAAACATCCAAAATGATTTATGGATCATTCAAATAATTTATCAAGATAATCCGAGTTCATTTTCTTGATTTTGAGTATGCGATGTGTGTTTTGAATTAAAATGTTTCTTTAAAACTAAAAACACACACTAAGAGTCATATCGGGAATGTTGTGTGTAAGAGTGACATGTAGATGATTCATACACATCATAAATGATTTATGGATCATTTTTACAAAGTATCAAGACAATCCCAATGTGTTTTATTTTTTTTCAGTGACTGAAACACATTTTGGACTAAAATGCCACTTTTAAACTAAAAACAAAATCTTTGAGTTATACCGACAACATCGGGTATCGAATTAAAAATAATTTGATTCATATATTTCAAAAATTGATTGTGCGTAATTTTTCTTAATTATTAAGATAATATGAATTTTTTCCCATTTTTTTGTATGTGATGTGTGTTTTGAAATAAAATTTTACTTTTAAACCGAAAACACGCACTTCAAGTCATACCAAGAAAACTGTGTGTCAGGGTGATGTGAAACTAATTTCTACACATCATTAATTAATTATGGATAATTTAATTAAAGTATAAATACAATACCACTGGGGTTTTTGGTTTTTAGTGAGTGACATACTTTTGGAAATAAAATATCACTTTTAAAATGAAGACTTGCACTTTGATTCATATTGGGCATACTGTGCATTGGATTAACATGTGGTTGAGTCATACATATCCCAAATGACTCATGAATCATTTTTATAAATTATTGTACCATTAGAGAATGTTTCAATAGTTTTGAGTATATGATGCTTGATTTGAACTAAAATGTTGATTTTAAATAAAAACAAGCACTTTCAGTCAAATCGGACACACCATGTGTCAAACTAAAGTGAGGTGAATTATTAAATGTCACAATAGACTTATAGATTATTATTATATATTTTGAAGACAATATAAGCATGTTTTCTTGTTTTTTAGTGATTAATCCATGTTTTTTAACTAAAATGTGACTTTTAAACTGAGAACACACACTTTAAGTCTGATCGGGGACACTGTATGTCAGATTGATGTGTAGTTAATTACTAAATATTAAAAGTAACTTATAGATTATTTTTGTAAAATATAAATACAATATGATCACATTTTCTTGATTTTTAGTGAGTGACACTCGCTTTTTAAACTAAAATATCACTTTTAACTGAAAACATGCACTTGTCATATAGGGAACACCGTGTGTCAGATTGATGTGTGGCTGATTCATATACAAAAAAATGAGTTATAGATACATTTCCAAAAGTAAATGAAAAATATGAGAATTATTTCTCAGTGTTGATTATTTTATGTGTGTTTTGGACTAAAATGTGACTTTTAAACTGAAAACATACACTTAGAGTCATACAGATCACACTGTGTGTCTGAGTGATGTGTGGTTCATTCCTATTTGTAAAAAATGATTGATAGATCACTTTATTATTGTTTTAGGATAATCCTAGTGGGTTTTCTTTTTTTTTGTCAGTAACATGTGTTTTGAACTAAAATGGCTCCTTCAAACAGAAAACATGCACTTTGAATCATACCGGGAACATCGAGCGTTGGATTGATGTTTGGTTGATTTGTACACATCACAAATGAATTGTGGATAATTATACTAAAGTTTCATGACAATATAAGTTTTTTTTATTTGTTTTGAATATGCATTATGTTATTTGAAATAAAATGCCAATTCTATATAAAAAATATACTTTCAGTCATATCATCCACACTGTGTGTACAATCAATATATGGTTAATTAAAACATGTTCGAAATGACCTTAGAAGAATTTTACTAAAGTTTCATGGAAATATGAGTTCTTTTTATCAATTTTCTGGGAGTGATCCACATTTTTAACTAAAATCTCCTTTTTAAAACTCAAAAAAAACATACTTTTAGTCATATTGGTCACAATATGTATTAGATTAACTTTCGGCTAATTACAAACTGCCATAAATTATTTATAGATAATTTTCCTAAAATATGAAGAAAATACAACTGTTTTTTCTTGGTTTTTAGTGAGAGGGTCATTTTTAACTAAAATGACATGTGAAACTAAAAACACACATTTTGAGTCATACAGGTCACACCAAGTATCAAATTTAAATTTTATTTATTAATAAACATCACAAATAAATTATGGATTATTTTCCAAAAGTATCAAAAAATCTAAATGAGTTTTCATAGTTTTTAGTGAGTGACACATGTTTTTATCTAAAATGTCACATTTAAACTGAAAACACACACTTTGAGTCTTACCGATCATAAAATGTATCAGATTGAGATTTATCTGATTCTAACCTATCACAAATTAATTATGGATTTCTTTTCCTAATGTATCAAGAAAATATGAGTAAGTTTGCTCGATTTTTAGTATGACACGTGTCTTTTAAACTAAAATGTGACTTTTTAACTTGAAACACAAACTTTAAGGCATACCATCCACATCGTCTAATAGATTGATGTGCACTTGATTCCAACAACTCACAAGTGACTTATGGGTCATTTTCTAAAAGTATAAAGACAATATGAGTTCTCTTTCTTGTTTTCAATATGTGAAGTATGTTTGGTACTAAAATGTAAATTTTAAATAAAGTCACACACTTCCAGTAAAACCAGCCATATCATGTTTGAGATTGATGTGTATAAACCAGAACATGGGGAACATGAACAGAATAGTTAGGATCCTTGGACTGGGGAATGGTAGCTCATCCATCTTTTCATAGACAGAATTGATGTAAAAATTTGTTTTCTCATGCTTCATCTCGAGATCTAATGATCAGTACCTCAAACTCAATGTCTCACATAGAATATCCCTTGACATGGTGAATATTAATCTCATGATTGTTACTGAGTCATGAAATTACTTCATTCAGCTTCTAAAAATTTAAGTTTAGAATATAGATATGGGAATCCACCTATCATTTTTCTCTCAATAGATCATTTTAGTCTCTGTAACTGTGCTCTCATCACTTCCCCCGATAGCTTATTCCTCCCTCAAAGAATCCTTTTATAATGTAATGATGAAACCACGCCTTTTAGGTTAATAAATCTATTTTTTAACACCTTCTATAACCTTAGTGGCTACCCAAAACAGCAAAAGTAGGATTCTCTATCATTACCCAAGTCTTTGAAGACAATATTATTTTGAATATGATGATGGTGAGACCTTTATCGAAGACACCAAGAAGGACCAGTGCTTGGTGTTTTTGGAAAATTCAGATGACAAGAGTGTGGGTATATGGGGAAACATGTAGTAGGTGACATATGGTTTATTTATCAACATCAAGGGTAAGTTGATTGAGTTTACTCGGAATAGGTTCACCTAAAATAAACACCTCCTTTAATGAAAAACTCCTTCCATTTTCTTCTTATTTTTTCCACAATAGTGTATATATGTAACCTTGCAAGACCCTAGGATATTTTTTTCTTCTATGTTTGTATTTTATTATATTGGAACCCTCATTTTGAAAGTATATGCTCATACACATATCATACTATATCTTTAAAAAAAATTAAATGGTAAATAAACAATTCACGTATAATAATAATTTTTTAAAAAATAAAATTTATCTTATATACCACTTGACATAAATTTAACATATTATTTTATTTATGAAAAAAATAATTTTATCTCAATTATGATTTGACATACATTTTATATACATCAATATATCTTATCAAAAATTATATTTATCTAATGCACATATTTTTATTTCATTTAAACATATTTTAAATAATTAAATATATTCATTAAAGAGATGAGATAAATTCACATACTATATTACATCTTTATAAATGAATAATATATAAGATAAAATAATTAAATTTTGAATTGAATGATGTAATTTTAAAAAATGAAATTTAAATCATATTTAAAATGAGATAAATTTCATTATCATGTTATACTTTTTAAAAAAATAAAATCTCATGTACAATAATAATTCATGAAAAAATAATCTCGTATATCAGATAAGATAAATTTCATGTACAATGTTACATATTTCCAAAAATAAACATACAAAAACCTAGTCTTTAGTATCCCAAAGCCAGAGGTTATATTACTATACTAGTAGAAAATAAAAGATATCACATAACATAGGATCAAATAGTTTAGTAGTTTTTGAAGATTTAATACGTACCTACCTTACATATTACATTTGAAAACATAAAATGGAACTTATTCTCTTGGTGAGAACTTTATTATTCTTTTTATAAAATCCATGAAAATATTTTGAGTTCTCCCTTGAATTTCCTAGGTGAAGGAAAAATATATAAAGGAGTGAGCTCAGATACTCAACTTGGGGAACTGTATAGCGGAGGATATCTTGTATTTACAAGGAATTATAGGTATAAAAGGAATAAAACAATTATTAATTATACCATAAAAATATTAACATGATCATGGAATATTTCTAAATAAATCAATTTTGTAGATACGACGTTTATCAGTGTTAGAAATAATCGTCATAAGTGCTAAAAACATTGATGTTGAAATTCCCTTTAAACTACAATTGCTTACAAAAAAATAAAATATTGGTAAGTACAATTACATTGGTACTTAAAATTACATTGGTGCATGTAAAATTTATGACAAATATCAATAAATTCAAAAACATTGTTTCATTGTCTTTGGAACCTCTTCCAAGAGTCTGATCATGCTACTAGTTTTTTAAATACTTCCTCCTACTAGAAAAGAAGAGTGTCTTTATATAGAAAAAAAAATATTATTTTTTAAAAACTATAAAGAAATAAATTAATCATAAATTTGATAAAATTCATTAATAAAATTTCCTTTAAAACTAAAAACACACACTTTAAATCATATTGGCCACACCATGTGTCGTATTAACCTAATGTTGACTAATACATGTCATAAATGCCATATAGAGATTTTTTCTAAAGTATCAAGACAATCTAAGATTGTTTTCTCATTTTTGAGTATGTGATATTTTTTTGAACTAAAAAGATGATTTTAGATTAAAACACACGCTTTCAATCATTGCGGCCACACTATGTGTGATATTGATGTGTAGTTAATTCCTAAATTTCAAAAATTACATATGGTTAGTTTTAATAAAATTATAAAGACAATCTGAGTGGGTTTTATTGATTTTCAGTGAGTGGCACATATTTTTAAACAAAAATGTCACTTTTAAACTAAAAACATGCACCTTGATTCATACCATGTACACCATGTGTCATATTTATCTACAATTGATTCATACATGTCACAAATGAATTATGCATCATTTTTATAAAGTATCAAGACAATCCAAGTTTTTTTTTCTCAATTTTGATTATGTGATGTGTTTTTTGATTTAAAAGGATACTTTTAAACTAAAAACACTCACTTAGAGTCATATTGGGAACATCGTGTGTCAGAGTGATGTGAGGAAGATTCCTATACATAAAAAATGATTTAAAGATCATTTTCTTGATGTTTTAGGATAAGCCAAGTGGATTTTTTTGGTCTTTAGTGAGTGATAGACATTTATAACAAAAATGTCACTTTTAAAAAACACACACTTTGAGTCATAACGGGAACAACGTGGGTCAAATTAAAATTAAATTTTTTTTATACAAGTCAAAAATGACTTATGGATTGTTTTCCTAGAGAATCAAGACACTCCAAGCATGTTTCCTCAGTTTTCAGTATGTGATGTGTGTTTTGAACTAAAATATAACTTTTAAACTGAAAAGATGCATTTAGAGTCATATTGGGAACATTGTGTGTCAGATTTACATGGGATTGATTCCTATACTTCATAAATTATTTATGGATATTTTCCGTAAAGTATTTAGATAATCCCAGAGGTTATTCCTGGTTTTCAATGAGTTATGGATGTTTTGAACTATAATGTTACCTTTATACTGAAAACACTCAATCAAAGTCATAATGGGCACACTGTATATTGGAATGATGTATGGTTGACTGGTACACATCATAAATGAATTATGGATAATTTTTCTAAATTATAAATAAAATATGATAATTTTTCCATGGCTTTGATTATATGATGTTCGATTTGAACAAAAATGTCAATTTTAAATAAAAGCACACACTTTCAGTAAAAATAGACACACCATGTGTCAGAATTAAGTGAGTTCAATTAATAAATGTCAAAAATGTTTTATAGATCATTATCCTAAATCTTTAAGACATTATGAGTTGGGTTGTTTGGTTTTCAGTGAGTTACATGCATTTTTTAACTAAAATGTTACTTTAAAATTAAAAACATAAACTTTGAGTTATACTGGGATCATGGTGTATTATATTGACATGAATTTGATTCATAAATATCCAAAAATGACTTATGTATTTTTTTAATTGTAAATTATCTTGAAAATTTGAGTGTGTCTACCCAGTTTTTTGTGAGTGATGCATGTTTTTAAAATAAAATTTCACTTTTAAAGTAAAAGCATGCACTTTGAGACATATTGGGCACCGCATGGGTTGGATTGACATGAGGCTAACTCGTACATGGAAAAAATTACTTATTGGTCATTTTACCAAACCATATATTCAATCTAAGTTTGTTTTCTTAGTTTTTAGAATGTGATGTGTCTTTTGAACTAAAATGTGACTTTTAAGCAGAAAACACACACTTAGAGTCGTATATAGAACATTGTGTGTCAGAGTGATGTGAGATTGATTCTCAAATGTAAAAATTTATTTATAGATAATTTTACTAAAGTATTAATAAAATTATCGAGAGAATTATTTATTTTCAATGTGTGATGCATGTTTGGAACAAAAATGTCTCTTTTAAACTGAAAACAGGCACTTTGAGTCATACTGATCACACCATGTGTCAGATTGATGTGTGGTTGATTCATACATAAAAAATATGAGTTATGGATCATTTTACTAATGTACCAATACATTCTAAGCATGTTTTATTATATTGGAGTATGTGATATGTTATTTGAGCTAAAATGTCAATTTTAATTAAAAATACACACTTTCAGTCATATCGGCCATGTTGTATATTGGATTGACATGTAGTATATTCTTACTAGTTTAAAATATTTTATGAATCATTGTACTAAATTATCAAGAAAATATGGGTATTGTTTTATTGGTTTACAATGAGTGATACATGTTTCGAACAAAAAAGTTGTTTTTAAACAAAAAACACGCACTTTGAGTCATACGAGTCACATCGTGTATCAGATTGACATGAGGATAATTATTACCCATGAAAAATGATTTTTGGATCATTTTTTTAAAATATAAAGTAAATCCACTTTTTTTTTCTTATTTTTTAGTGAGTTCCATGTTTTTAACTAAAAATTCATTTTAAACTAACATCACACACTTTGAGTCATGCGAGTCATGTTGTGTATCATATTGACATGTGAATGATTGATAAACATAAAAAATGACTTATGGATCATTTTCTTAAAGTATCAAAAAAGTAAAAATGTGTCTTATTAGATTTCAATCTTTGACACATGTTTTTAACTAAAATGTCACTTTAAAACCGAAAATGGGTACTTTGATTCATATTGGTCACATTTTGTATCAGATTGAGATACAACAAATTTATACACATCAAAAATGAATTATGGACTATTTTCATAAAGTATCAAGATAATCCACGAGAGTTTTCTCAATTATTATTATTTCATGTGTCTTTGGAACTAATATGTAACTTTTGAACCAAAACACTCAATTTCATTCATAGAGTCCACACAATGTGTTAGATTTATGTGCACATAATTTCTACAAGTCAAAAATGACTTAAGGGTAGTTTTCAAAAATTATTAAGATAGTTTGAGTCTGTTTTCTCAATTTTTAGTAAGTGAAGTGTGTTTTGTACTAAAAAACTAAATTTAAATAAAAACACACACTTTTAGTCATATCATTCACACTGTGTGTCTTTTTCATGCGTATGTTATTTATATATTTTACAAATGACTTATGTATAATTTTCCAAAAATATGAGGACAACCTGAGTGTGTTTGCATGGTTTTCAGTCAGTGACATGAATTTTGACATATGGATTAGATTAATGTGTGGATAATTACTAAACATTGAAAATTATAAATGGATCAATTTTCTAAATTATCAAGATAATACTAGATCATTTTATTAATTATTAGTATGTGAAGCGTGCTTTGTATTCAAATGTTGATTTTAAATAAAAACATATACTTTCAGTCATACTGGAAACACCATGTCTCAAATTGTGGTGTGAATAAATCTTATAAATCATAAATTTCTTATATACCATTTCTTAAATTTTCAAGAAAATATGGGTGTTTTTACTTGGTTTTTAGTATGTGATTCTTGTTTTATAATAAAATGTTACTTTTAAACTCAAAACATGTAAGTTGAGTCATATCGGGAATATTGTGCGTCGGATTGATGTGTTTCAGATTTCTACATGTCAAAAATGATACATGGACAATTTTTATAAATTATCAAGACAATATGATCAAATTTTCTCATCTTTGATTATGTGACATGTGATTTGATTTAAAATTTCAATTTTAAACTCAAACACATACTTTAAATCATAATGGGGGGAAATTGTATCATATTTTTGTATAACTAATTAATACATGTTACAAATGACTTATGGATTATGTTTCTAAAGTATCAAGATAATATAAGTGTGATTTATCATTTTTTATTATGTGACTCATGTTTTATACTAAATTATCAATTTCAAATTAAAAAGTAGAACTTTGAGATATATAGGCACATCATGTGTCAGATTAATGTGTGATCAATTCATATATGTCACAAATGACTAATTTATTGTTTTTATAAAATACTGAGAAAATATAAGAGTTTTTTATTTATTATTATTGAGTGACACATGTTTTTAACTAAAATTTCTTTTTTAAACTAAAAAAATACACTTTGAGTTATATTGGGAACCCCATGTGTCATAATGATTTATGGTTGATTCATTCATTTCATAAATGGTGTGTGTATTTGTTTCCTAAATTATCAAGACTGTATGAGTGTTTTTTCTTGGTTTATAGTGATTGATGCATACTTTGAACTAAAATGTCACTTCAACACTAAAAACATGCACTTTAAGTCATACTGGGCATACCATGTGTTGGATAAAGTGTTGTTAATTCTTAGAGATATTAAATTATTTATGAACCATTATATTAAATTATCAAGATAATACTATCATTTTTTCATAGTTTTCTATGAGGGACATGTGTTTGAAACTAAAATGACACTTTTAACTGAATACCTACACTTTCAATCATACCAACCACCATGTGTGTCAGATTTCTATTTGGTTGATTCCTACATTTCAAAGATTACTTATGGATCATTTAACTAAATTATCAAGAAAATATGAGTCGATTAGATTAGTTTTTAGTGAGTTACACATTTTTTAATCGAAAATTTCAATTTTAAATAAAAATACAGACCTTAAATCATACTATCCGCACCAATTTCAAATTGATGTTCCACTAATTACTACACATTAAAAATGAAATATAAATCATTTATCAAAAGTATCAAGATAATCAGTGGTAATTTTATTGGGTTTTAGTGAGGACATGAATTTAGAAATAAAATGTTACTTTTAAACTAAAAACAAACAATTTGAGTCATACCTGGTACACCATGTGCTATATTGATGTGTGGCTAATTCCAACAAATCACTAATGAATTATGGGTCATTTTCATAAAGTATAAATATAATTCAAGTGTGTTTAATTTTATTTAAGTGAGTGGAACATTTGTTAATTAAAATTTCATTTGTAATCTAAAAACATGCACTTTGAGTTATTTAAAAACAAAAAACACACACTACTAAATATAAAAAAATCAAATAAAGAATAAATAGCTCTATGAGGAAAAAATAGTACATTGGTGCATCATCCTTTAAAAGATTTGTTGAGAATATATTTTTCTCAAATAATTTTCTATACTTCATAAAGCTTAAAATTTTGGGATAATAATCAATTCTTGATGAAGTATCCTATTTATGACCTCTATGAAAATTAACTAAAAATTAGTAGATAAAAATGATATGAAAATTAAATAAAAATTTATTTAGAATGATCAAAATATTAACTAAATAAGTATTAGGAATTCACATATTACTAATGTGTGTATACATTCTATCAACGTGTATTTTACCCACTTGTTTTTAAAAAAACTATTTCCTCTTTTGAATACATGCACTATCTATACTCCTGTTTGTACTGGATAAATACAAATAAGTAAAATATTAATAAAAAATTAAATGAAATTGTAATTATCACTAGAAACACCTCTTTGGGGATTCTAGTCTGTTGATGGAATATAATATCTTTCATAAATTTTAAAACATAAAACCCACGAACTTTATCGTTATTTTGTTTTAAAAACTATAACAATAACGAGGTAAATAATTAATTTAATTAGATATTTGTTTTGATAGTGAAATATTATTATACATACCCTAACACTTATACAATTGTAGAATTAGTTTAGATTCATGTGCTCATGGACCATCCTCATTCCATGATTTTCATGATATTTAAAAACCACCCTATATTAAAAAAAATTAAAACATAATATAAAATGTATAACTTGAAGATTATTTTTAAAATATTGAATGTAGTGTATTTAAAATTGATAGATATTATCTTGTATGGTCAATTTTTTGAACATATATACATTAAATACAAAAAATAAAATTTTTAGTATCGAAATTGATTATAATGACCCACCAATTTTCACTAAAAAGTAAAAAGTAATGAAAGAAATGAAAATATATTTGATATGATAATATTATAGAGTCGTACCCCTATATCATGGGTATTAAGAAGACTTTTTTATGTATTTTTGTTTTCAAACACTATGGTTAGTTGTTCAACTACTTATAAATATTCATTTTATTTCAATGGTCTTTGTTGTCTATAAGTGATGTGAGGACTTATGATTCAAAAAAATTTCTCACTGGGTTTTCCCTTAAAATAGTACAAATATATATATATACCTATAAAAATATGAGTATTTTTTAACTTTAATTAACATAGAATATCATCTATTAGATAAACAGAATATGAAATTGTGCCTCATTTATAAATTTATGACTGAGACTCCAAACTAATCATTCTTGAATATTTAATCTACATTATCAATAACAAGATAATATATAATGACCTATCTTTATTTAAATATCAATGGTGGTCATATTACCATATTTGAATGTTGAATCTACATGAACTTGTAATATTAGTAAATACGGTAGTTGAACTAGTGGGGTAAAGGTCCTCTTTAAAGGTCTTTTCGATTGATTGGTTTATTATTTAGATTATTTTTATTTGACCTTTGATTTCACCTTCATTTCATCCATCTGTAATAACATTACTTTGTTCAGCCTTTTTTAATAATTTCCAATGGTTTTTCATAAAATAAAAAATAATTAAAGGTTGTACCTCATTGATTACATATACTTTTACAAGATCAAATGACCATACTTTAAGATTTTTAATAATATGTTTGACTATGTGAACATGTAGATCATTAAGGGGAATAAGTAATTCATCACTCGAATCATGATCTACATGATTACCCACTCTCACACAATCTCTTAGAAGTTATTTTTTATGTAGAATATATACTTGGATGTCTTACATTTTATCCCACACAAAAAGGTGATGGGTGGGGGCGTATAGAGATAAATTACAATCAATTTCACTATATAGAATATTAGTTCAAGAAAGTTAATAATATTTTAAAGATCCACATTTCATAGAAACAGTTATATCATACTTACACAAGCTTTAAATGCTCCTTTTTTCTCATCAACTAGTATTCTATATTTAATTACGCAAGCCTCCTTTCATAGGACATGATACTTACCTCTAGGGGGATAGATCTTCATGTAGTGGTTTTTGGAAAGTTGTTTCTTCTCTTTCATTCATTCCCATAACAGCCTATAACAACTTAGAATAATAAATATTTTTTATTCAAGAATATTTATTCATGCCTAAGACTGATCCATTTTATCATCATTATTCCCTTTTTCATTTCTTTTGTCAAAAAATGTTTGAGGTGCCACACTAAAACCTGAACCTTGGATACTGCCATATACTTCAAGGACGCAGAAATTTTTCATTCATCTAGTAAAGTTAATGATTATCCTTGTGTCTAAAATGGATAAAAAATATACAAATATATGTTTTCATTGTTATGTAATACTGATTTAAAGGAGAATTTTTATTATTATGTCATACTTACATATGATTCTCACACTCTTAGTGTGTTTTCATCTACTAGTATTATATATTTATTTACACGAGCCTCCTTACATAGTACAAGATTTGGTATAGCAGATGATTTAAATTTTTCTTCATTAATTAGTTTATAAATAAAGTAATATAATTATTTTTTTACATTCTATATAAAAGTATTAAAATGTATTTAAAATACATACCATCTTTTTCACGTGAAGCGTACCCCATCCTTTATTTATGGTTGAGTTACATTAGTTTTGATTAATTTTGTTTATTTTTAGTAATTATTTATTTTTTTATAAATTAGAAAATATTAATAAAATTGATAAATACATATATTTCAAGTAAAGTGTTGCTAATTGCAATGTACCTGAAATGATGCATCCTCACAGAGACTAATAAATGAATTCTATTTTCATCAGTTTATCATGTGTAGATATATATGTGGTAGTTATAGGAATAATTTATCTTTAGTATCTCTAAGATGATGCTTCATAATAATTGTTTGAAATAATTTAGTTCAGATTCACTTTGCAAGTAATAATAAAGAGTAAATCAAAGTTTCATTATTTTATTTTTTTAATAAAATAGATAAATTATATCATGATGTTACCCTAATAACTTTCCAAATTATTTCATTCATCATGGGAAAAACACCATTCCATGTATCTACATCAATTAGCATGTGCATTTGAGTGGTGAACCCAATGTATCTAATGAAAATGGACTATTTTGGGTTAATGGAATGTCCATGTTCCTTCAATTCGAACTATAATTTTATGCTTTTATTTGTATTTTTAATAATTTTTGTTAGGAATATTGTGTTGTGTCGCTTCTATTTTTTCTCAAACATAGGTTTTTGACCTTCTACCATTTCTTAAATTTCAAAATTATCAATATTTTTTTCCTTGGGATTCGTAGCATAAGCACATAGAGAAACTTATTATTCTTCTAGAATCAGGAGCATAAATATGTTGGGAAACCTATTGTTCCATCATATTGGGTGAATCAACCTGTGGATAATCCATTATCTGAATAAGTTCTCTAACATTTAATATTGATTACATAAATTCAACAGTGAACTCCAAATACTATGAGGTAACACAATGTATATTAAAATACCTTTAACCTAATTATTGAAATATCACTTTTTCTTTAAAGGTTAAAGGGATTTGAAACCTCTATCAAATATCCAAATCCCCTTATTCGGGTCTACAATGATATACAAGACCCAATATATGACACCCCAAGTGTCAATTTTATGCGGTGGTATTTATTGTATGGCTTATTCCCTCGAGTTAGATGTTTTTTGGGATGAAAACGTGAAAATTTTGGGACATTTTCTAGGTCACACAGTTAACATGAATGGTTAAACTAACCATGAATCCTAAGTTTGTAGCTCGTGTGGCTCTTAGAATTTAAAATTTTTATGGTTACCACATGGTTTTGTTAACATTGTGGGTCAACTATGAAACCCACTCAAATAGGGGCATTTTTGTCCTTTTTTATTGTTTTTAATTAGGTTTTCCTCCCTTAGGTTCCCCCATTAATTAACCTCATACTTGGAGCCTCTCCAAGGGGTTTTGCTATCTTCCAAGCTCCTCTAAGTGGATTTTGGAGTGATTCTTGGGTGGTTCTTCATCTGGATCAATAGGTATGAGAATCTCCTCCATTCCTCTCTTAATTTATATATTTTTATCCAATTTACTCTAACCCTAGTTGCCCCAACTGGAAAATTTTATTGGTTAGGGTTGTTAGGAGTTGGAGATTTTGGGTTTATAAATGTTGAGATTCATCATGTGAGTTCCTTTCTAGTGGATTTTATTGAAGGACATGATTCCACCACATGAGGTTGATATTTCAATTTCACTACATTTTATTTAATAGTTCAATGAATTCTGGGTTCTTTAAAAGTATTTTTGAATTAAATTAATGATGTATATGATATTTAGGTTTTTTTATCTAGTATTTAATTGGAATCACTTGGTTTTCTTTTGGAATGATAAGTGTTATTTTATAATTTATTAGTATTTTTTATGTAAATGGGTTTTTTATGCATTCTATAAGTTTGATAAAGTTCCAAATATGGAATTAATTGAGAAAAATAGGTGTGCATTTTGTTTTAATACAAATGGGTTTTTCAAATTGGGGTTACCTTTTTGTTTTCAAGGTTTTCCTTCTTTCAAAGTGGTTTTGTAGTTTTACAAAGAAAAATAGAGTTTCCCTTGGGTTATTTGATTGTTATTATTGGTGACTTCTATTTCCTGGGGAATTTTCTTTGGATTTAAATTTTTTTTAAAGATTTATTTCCAAATTTATATGCCATATATGATAAGATAAAGACTCAGTGGAACTTTATGATGTGTTAATTGGTTTACTGGTGATTGAAACCTTTTTTATCCCCTTATTCTTATTGAATATGTTGTGCAAATATATGTTATGGATGTTTGTGGTGTGATTCATGTTGTGTTTATTTATTGGTGATCTTCTTAAGGGTAGTATGTGAGGTGGGAAGGATGTGATTATTGTGTTAGCCCTTAAGGATTTTTAATTATCATGTGATGACACATCCATTATTCATAGAACACCTCATTTAGTAATTCAATGAGGGTAAATATGTTATTAAGTGGTAAGTTGTATAATTTTTCTAGTCTTGTTGAGATTATGCACCTGTTAGTAAACCATAGTTGTATTTTATACCTATATAGCAGGGTATCACCAATGAGACTAGGTAATAGTGATTCAGTTGATGGATGTGTGATTGTTAACCAACCGATAATAGGTCTAACTTTTTCTGTATTTCATTATCCAGTTAGTGCCTATGGTGTTTAATCATGTTATGTATCATATGTTATGCCTTTAATTATTTATTATCATATGTATTGATTATTGTTTGTATAGACTAGCTTGATGTGTTAATATACTTATGGTTTTAACCTTGATATTTAATAGTTTGGTTTCATCTGTTTATTATTATTATTTGTGACATTATATGGTTGATTTTGGTGATAGATGATCGTGTTTACTTTCTTATCTTTTAGTTGGATGTATAAAATATTTTAATGGAAATTAGGGAAATGACTTTCAAAATGAAGTTCTGGGTTAACATTCTTTTGAAATGTTTTAAACTATATGTGGGTTTATTTTCCAAAGTATAATGCTTTAAAGAGAAATTATAATGTTTTTGATTTGGAATGGTTTTGGTAAAACCTATTCATATCATGTTTTATAAATTTTATTCTTTGATAAATTGCATGTTATGTGTTTTGGTTTACTCCAATATCATGTAAAAGGAAATGAAAACTTATTTGTCCATATTACTTTAAAAATATAAAAATTGGTTTCTTTTAATGTAATGAATTTGAATCATGATGTATACTACTGGATTTGGCTCACACCATACATACTCATATTGGTGAATATATAGACTTCATGTATTGTGTAAGTTTCTTCATGTCTGGGCTTTCAGGTTTGATTTGGTGTCATCTTCTTTGGGAATCGGATGGTTGTTGGGATCATGGTATTGACTTGAGTTTCATATAGAGATGGTGATTGGTCCTTCAGTTTCATGGAACCAGTTGGATCAAGCTTTGTTCAGGCCTTTTTGGTCTTTTTTCTTTTCTTTTTAGATTCTATTGTAGTATTATAACATTTTTCTTAAATGGTTATTTATATAATATTTACTTTGGAATTCATTATTGTCTCTTTATTCTTATGTCCTATTTGGATGTTTTTATTTGGTTTCTTGGGTTTAAAATCATCCCCAATGGTTATGTTTTATACCCATGATGCTTTTTGTCAACCTAGGGTGATCCAAAATGCACCTCAGGTATGTGGTGGCCCATTTCAGGTGCCGGTATGGTTGGTGTCCTGGGATGGTTCATTAAAAAATGGTATCTATATTTAAGCCTAGGTTTCTTGACATGGGCCTAGGTTTTTTATATTCAACTTTTTTTATTTTTTATTTAGTGGTAGAATAGAGATAGGACTATTAGAACTATGGTGTTAGGTCCATGGAAGTGCCTTTCTAACTATTCAATATGTTGAATCTTATGTTTCCATGGGTCATTGGATGTTTTATCTTGATTTTAGGTTTTTTATTTGGTTATTTTTGGTATTTTTTGATGTGGTTTTATATTACACAGAGTTATAGGGTTATTTAATGTCACATATTAGGAAATTACCTATTTTAAACTGAAATTGGAAGGAATTAAGAGGGTTCATGGTTAAGGTGAATGGTTTGTCAAATCATTCATAGACCACAGAGACCATTCTACATAACTTCATATAACACCCACATGGTTGGTTAATAGTCTGAAAACTCATATGGACAACCCATACAGGATGGGGAAAATTTGGGAATTTTTATATTTATACTCATTTGATAATTTGGGATTTTTATTTGATTGATAATGTTTGTTTTGGGTGTTTTATTGGAACTTCTTAGTTGTAATGTTTTTCAAATTAAGTTTTAAAATCAATTTTTTAATAATTTTTTAGTTGGTATTGTTTGAAAAATAATGTTTTGGGTGATTTTATGAGTTCTTATGAAAATTTTGAACCTTCTTGCAAGTGAGTTGAGAAAAAGGAAGTTGTTTTTAGGATTTCTTAGTTTTAAAATTCTTTTGGTGTGTAGTATAAAATGTTTCCCAATATTTTTGGTGAACATTTTAAAGTGGGTTCTATGAACATGATTGGTTTATTTCAATTTTGTGTTCCCCTATAGGGAATTTTGAGGTGCTTTTGAGACTTTAATTGGTTTATATTTTGTTTATACTCATTGTTTGTAAACTTAAAGTGGTTTAATTTAGTGCTTTTTTTTAGGTTTTAGAATGAATCCCCTAAGATAGAACTGGTGTTTTAAGAAGGGAATTCCATGAGTAGTTTTCTTAGTGATCCAAGAGTTTTCCTTTGGGTCTCTGACCTTACTCAGGCTCATAGTGAAGTAGCACATCCATTTTTTCCAAATCATGGATTAAGGATGAGATTTTTCGAATCAATATCCTCAAATATTCTATGGTTATAAGGTATCATATGAGGTGATTGAGTGGAGAGAAAAGGTTGGATATATTTTCCACTTGCTATGAACTCCCAAAGCCTCTAGGGTGAGGTGACTCATTCCCTTATTTCAAGGTTTGGGTTTGGAATGGTGGAAGATTTTTATTCACACCTAACCATTCAGGGATTCAACTTGGCTATATTTCAAGGCCTCCTTCATTCAATGGTTTAATCCTAAAGATGTTTAGGATGAGAAGGTGAAGAAATTTTTGGGTATCCTTAAGGGTGATCAGTCAGTGAAAGACTATGTTGAGAATTTTCTTATCTAGGTTCATTTCTCTACAGAGTAGGCTACTAATGATTCGAAGAAGGATTAGTTCTTTTCTATGGTATTTCATTCAAGTATATTTTTTTAATACTTCATTATATCTTGAAAACTGATACGGAAGCATTTTATAAGGACATCTCATTATTGAAATTTTTACAGGGAAACTTATGATGGGTGATTCTTTGATTCCCACTGGATCCAGTAAAATTAATCTAGATAATTAGAAGTGGAACCAAGAAGTTGGAAAGGATATAAAGCTATCTTATCAACCTATTATTATAGTTCTAGTAAAGAGAAATATATTATTGTGTTTCCTTTGACGTAAGTTTGGACACATTAAGGGCTCATGTCCATCATCTCTGAAAACCCATCATTTATGTGGGGGTCCTGGTCACATTCATAGGTTTTGTGAGATGGTCAGGAATCAAAATAAAAATTCATCGACCAGGTGAGAATTTGTTTAGTGATTTGTGTAATTGCTTCCATTGAAAATTTTGAAGCTAAGCATCATTTTTGGATAATTCCCTTTTTTAATTTTTATTTTTTTAGGGCTCGTATCATCTCTTTGTGTACCCAAGTCCTTAATATATAATAGATGAAAAGTATTTTGACCCAATTTTCATATATTTTGTGATGTCCATTCCTTATTAATTATTGAAGCTTGTTTTCTTTTATATATGGCGTTGACCATATGTTGAGGGATGTTTAATGGATGACATGGGGGTGGCTTGGGTACAGGATAGGGTTATGGGGATAAGATTTTGGTTTCTTGTTAGACCTTGAGAGATGCCATATTGAAATTTTCTTTTAGGATCGCCATGAATGGGTGTTCCATGATTTTAGCATTGATTTACCCTCTATGCAGTTTTTTGAAAAAAGTTTAGAACCACACAATCCCATGTTGAGTAACATGCATGTTGGGTGTCCATTTTTATTCAGGGAGTGCCTTTTATTAGTGATAGGGTCTAGTGACCTTTTGGTTACTCTCAAAGATGATCTCTCTTGCGGCGTTTTAAGTTTGTTATCTTGGTTAGTGGGATCATGTATCTTTGGTGATGATATTCTTTTTTTCATATTCATATCTAATACTTCACCATTTTAGAGAAATTTTAAATGGTGGGAAGACCTATTCCAAGTCTCTATGAATTTTTCCTATTCTTAGAGTGGTCCTTTGAAAGTAATTTTTTTGGGAAGTGATTTTTTTATCTAGTGACCTCATATGTTATAAAGGTGGTGATTATGTATTGTTTTATGATCTACTTTGGGAAATTATGATTCTACTAGTAGAAGTAGTGGAAATATTGATATTCTCAACTTCAAAAGAGATCATTGGATTGGTTATACCAATTCCATAATTTTTTATCTCTTCACTTTTTTTGGAAGGTATTCTACATCATATGAATCCTAGTGTATTTGTGGTTAGTTAATATCGAATAATTAAATAGTGGTTATCTCGAGGAAGGTGTTGTTCATTCCTTGTGACCTTAGTTTTGATGTTGGGTAAGCTATTTAGTAATCGAGTCCTCATTAGAGATAATTTAACCTTATAATTCATTATTTTTCTATGTTTCCAATGAATTTCTAGGGGAGTGGAATGGTGGGGAGTTTGTGACACCCCTATGGTGACTTTAAAGAGGGAGAATTTGTTGGATGGATTATCCCATTATGTTAGTGGCGTTTTGTGCTGAAAGGTGAAAATTTGGTTACTTTTTCAAGGTTACACGGTAAATGAAAATAGTTAAACTAACCACGTAGCCTAAGTATGTATCTTTTATAGCTCTTATCAATGTCAATCTTCATGGTTATCACATGATTTAGTGAAACATATAGGTAAACTATGCAACCCACTAGAAGAGGGGAATTTTTTCCTTTTTACATCCTTTTAATTGGGATTTTCCCCCTTAGGCCCACTCATTCATTAAAATCCTCCATAAAACCTCTCAAAAGGGTTTTCGTATCTACCATGTTCCTCCAGATGAAATTTGGAGTGATTCTTGGGTGGTTATTCATTGGGATCAAGATTTATGAGCTTATCCTCTCTTACTCTCTTGATTTATTTATTTTTATCTTTATTCCTCTAACATTAGTGGACATGGGTAGCCAATTTTATTTTTCTAGTTCATTAGGAATTGAGGATTATAGTTTGTGAAGGTTTTGAGCCATCCTAGTAGTTCATTTCTCATGGATTTCATCAAAGGTGACATTATTCCATAACAAGAGGTGGGTGTTTCAATTTTATTTCCATTTATTTAAGATTTCCATGAATTATTGATTCTTTAAAATTGTTTTTTAATTAAAATAATTATGTATATGATATATAGGTTTAGTTTATCAAGGTTTTCATTGGAATCACTTATTTTTTATTTGTATTGATAAGGTGAATTTTATAATTATGTGGTTTTTATGGAAATGGGTGTTTTATATATTATACATGTTTTATATAATTTAAAATATGATTTTCATTGACAAAAACACCTTTTCATTGTGTAATAATCTAAATCGTGTTTTCAATTTGGGTTTCCTTTTTTTTGAAAAAAGAAATCTATTTAAAAGTGGTGTTATTGTTTTATAATGTGAAATATAGTTTCCCTGGGGTTAATGGATTATGCTTATTTATGACTATGATTTCCTTTGTAAAAAAATTTTGATTATAAATTATTTTAAAAGGGAATTTCCAAATGTACGTGCTATATATGATAATATAAAGGTAAAATTGGACCTTTATGATGAGTTTATTGGTTTATTATTGATTACACCTTTTTTAAAACCCTTGTGTTTATTTATGATGTTGTATAAATCTATGTGATGGGTGTTTGTGGTTTGATTCATGTTGTGTTTAGGTATTGGGGATCCTTATAAGGGAAGTATGTGGGGTGGGAAGGATGTGATTGTGGTGTTAGCCCATGGGGCTTTATTATTATCATGTGAAGACATTTTATTTTTTCATGGCCCAAATTATTTAGTTGTTACATGTGGAGACCTATAATACTATGTGTGAAGCAGTATGATGTTTCTAGGATACATGAAATTACTCACTATCTAGTCTTCCCTTATTATATGTAATACCTGGCTAGTGGGGTGTCACCGATGAGACTAGGTAAGTGTGATTCGAGTAATGGAGGTTTGTCAAATAACCTCCTTGAAGTAGGTCTATCTATGTGTCTCTTTTATTTTATCTTTAGTCACTTTGGTGTTGCCTCATACTATGTATCATATGTTATGACTTTAATTATTTATTTTCATGTGTATTGATTATTGTTTGGATAGAATTACTTTATGTGTTGAACCAATTTGGTTTTAGCCATGATATTGAATGTTTTGGTTCTATCCATTTATTAGAGTTATGTGTCACCTTATATTGTCAATTTTTTGTTATATTTTACCATGTTTCCTTACTTATCTTTGATTTGGGTCTGTAAATGATATTGAAGGGAAATGGGGAAATGGATTTTAAAATGATGATTTGGTTGGAATAGTTTTGAAATTTTTTAAACCATATGTAGGTTTATTTTAAAAATTGAAGAGTATTAAAGAGAAATTATTTGTTTTTATAATTGAAATGGTTTTGGTAAAACCTGTTTATGGAATGTTTTATAAATTTTTTTCTTTGAGAAAGTGTGTGTTTTTTATTTTTTCTAACTCTTATATCATATAAAAGGAAATGAAATCCTATTTGTGTATATTACTTTCAAATCAGAAAAGTTGGTTTATTTTATAAAAATAATGAAATAGACTCATAGTGGTGTATTACTAGATTCATATAACACCATACATAATCATGTTGTTGAATATGTAGTCTTCATTTCGTATGTATGCTTCTTCAGTTCTTGGATTTCGGCTTTGATTCGATTTCATATTACTTGAGAAGAATATGGTTGTCGATATCATGGTGGTGACTTGAGTTTCATGAGGAGATGGTGATTAGTCCTTTGGTTTCATAGAAGCGGCTGGCTTTAGTTTGGTTTAAGCATTTTTTATTTTCTATTCTTTTACTTTTATCGTATGTTATAGAATTAAAATCCTTTTGTCAAATGGTTATTTTTATGATTTTTCCATTGTCATTCATTTTTTTCTCATTATTGTTATGTATTTTTTGGAAGTTCATATTTGGGTTATTGAGGTAGAAACCATACCAAATGGTTATTTTTGATAGTTTTTATTCTTATCATCAATCCCATGGGATTGTGGATACCCTATAGTGACCCTAGACTATTACACATTTATTACATGATTTTAAGCATAATAACCCATCAAATTACAAATCAAGGATCATAAAGTCTTCTGTATTTAGAAGATTAGGTACACAATTAAACATCATGAAACCAAAATAAAAACACCTTTTATTTAATCTCTATAATTATATCCTAACTTACATTTATCTCATACATATTCATAGTAAAATCTAGGTAATACATGAACGAGACAGATGAGCTAAAAAACCCACTAAGGGAGTAATCGTAGAAATAAAACATAGCACATGGGTTAGAAGGCATAACATGATGACATAAAAGCAATGGAACCTGAATTAACATAAAGAAGGATAACATTTATAACATGGTAACATATAATCATAGTGTCATTGGAATGTGGAAACAACATATAATATGACTTAAACATGAGTTAAGGAAAACTACCAAGACTATATAACATGGTTTAAAAAGTCCCATAAAGTAATCAGGTTCACTCCCTATCCCAACATGATGTATCATGAGACTAAAAATTACCAAATTAATTGGTTTTAAATATGGTCTCATATATCATAACATGTTCATCCATATGGGTTCCACATAAAGAATAAAAATAAGGGTTACCCATAGAAAGAAATGGGTATCATAATCAATACACAACGAATAACAAATGAGTATATCATAAATGTTTACATAAAAGAATGATTTAAATACATAAATGGAAATTAATAAGGGAAAATAGGCATTGATCATGATAATTTTTTTCCAATTGAAGTGGAAACAAGTAAAAGGAGTGTTTAAGAATCTTTAGAAATGAAACATTTTAGTGCGGTTTAAGGAAAATATTAAAGAAAATTCAATGTTGAAAAGGCATATTTGTTTTCATAAAACCAAAAATGAACCAAAATAGTTTTTAATGACAAAATGAGTAATTTTATAAAACTAATGGTGGCTTAAAACATATTAAGGATTGAACTTAGAAGTGTGTAATAAATCGGGAAGTTCCCTTGAATCGAGCTTGCTTATCGACAATAATTAAAAAGGGAACCATTTTAAAACACCAATTACCCCATCAAAGAGGGGTGATCTAATTTGGATACATGATTTTGTAATATTTAAATAGAATTTATAATAAGTAAATAATAATAAATAATCCTTAAATATGGTAAATAGAGAGAAAGATTAACTCTAAGATATAAATTGAGGTTTGGGTAGAATCCCTAACGTTATGTCCAAAACGGTTTTGTTCTTGATCTTAATGTTGGGCGGAGAAAAGGAGAATTGATGGAAAGAGGGGGGTGAATTGCCTTTTAAAAAATGATTAAAAAATTAAAAAATCAAAGTGAAAGTGTAGCGGAAATAAAGAGGCAAGACACAAGAATTGATAACGGAGTTCGGCCTAAAACCCGGCCTACGTCTCCGCTCCCAACTCAACCGTTGAGAGATTTACTACCGCTTGCTTTTCAATGGTTGTAGCAAGAAACCCACTAGCCTTTTTACAGGTGAAGGCTAGCTCACCTATTACAGCTTGCTTTTAATGGTAATGCAAGAACCCACTTGCTTTCAATGGTTGAGCAAGAACCCACTAGCCTTTTTACGGGTGAAGGCTAGCTCACCTTTGACTCAAGCCTTTTAAAGGGAAGGCTTCGCTAACCTCTTCACACCTTGAAGGTGGTGTGAGAACCCAAAAGAAAGGGAGATGAGAGAAAGAGGGGTTTGTAGGCACAAACCCAAATTGAAGCTCAAAAATGATAAAGTAATGAAAAACCGTAATGGAGAGAAGTCTCGGGCGCCAATGGATTGATGAAGTTGATGAAGAGCGCTCCCAAGCTTCTATGGTGGTGCTCCTTGGATGTGGAAGTGAGTTGGAGCAATTGGAGTTCCTTGGAGGAATCCGCCGGAGATTCGCCAAATGATCAAAAATGTGTCAGTTGGCTTCCGTATGGCTTACTTAAGTTTTCGGGGCTTCAAGGTCCTTTATTTATAGAGGGGGAACCCTCATATGGCCGTTGGAGGCCTTTGGAGCCGTTGGAGAGGCCTTCGGAGCCTTTGGAGGCCAAGTGGACAGGCTGGTCAACAGCCCAACGGCTAGTTTGACTGCCTCCACCGACTGACCGGTACAGGGCCACCGGTTGGCCGGTGCTTGCAAAATGGGAGAGGACTTGGGCTCAGGCACCACCGGCTGTCCGGAGAGGAGGCCACCGGTTGGTCGGTGGCAAGACAGTAGCTTGCCATTCTGTGCAGGGCTCCACCGGCTGGCCAGTGCTAAGGCCACCGGTTGGCCGGTGCTGATCCAGTGGCAAACACTATTTGATTGGGTGCCACCGGCTGGCCGCTGGTGTGACACCGGTTGGCTGGTGGTCTGAAAAACAGTGCACTTTGCTCCTTTCTTGGCTTCAGCTTGCTTGGCTCAATTCCTTGGTAACCTAAAAAGATTCCTATCATCCAAAAACACTTGAAAGAGGATTAGATAAATGATTGAGTGATTGTGATCATGAAAATAAAACCACGAGGGGTTCGAGAGGTACAACAATCTCCCCCTATTTTGATGATCACAATCACCAAAACAAACAATGTAAAAGATTGAAATGAGAGGCATGCTTTAAAAGATTTTTCCCCCAATCAATCAAGAATTTCTCCCCCTTTGTGATTATCAAAATAGCACGGGGCATAAAACTTGATTGAGGGAAAACTTGAAAACAAGTTAGAGTTTTTATACCAATTGAAATTTTTGAAATTTGAATTGAAAGTTTTGAATCAAAAATTGAATAACAGTTTGAATTGAAAGTTTTGAATCAAAAATTGAATAACAGAAATTGAAAGTTTTGAATCAAAAATTGAATAATAGAAATTGAAAGTTTTGAATCAAAAATTGAATAACAGAAATTGAAAGTTTTGAAACCAAGTGTTGAAAAAGAAAGTTTGAATAAAATAAAAATTCTTAAACAAACCCAACTCCCCCTAAATAAAAACAACTAATCACCGGGGAGAGGTTTTTGAAACCGAAACAAATTTTGGCCCGGAGAAACTCGCTAGAAGGTATTTTTCAATCCATACTTGCCTAGTGGCGGGTCTTCTCCTAAAAAATTCATCGCTAAGAAAAATGGTTTTGGGCCTACCATACCGGGCATTTTTGCAATTGCACTCATAAATTAAGTGCCCGGGTTTTTTACAATAATTGCAAAATTTAAATTGGGAGCTCCCCCTTACAAAAATAGTTGGAGCATGGGAAGAGGAAGCTTGCTTGGAATAGCCAAGCCCTTCGGTGGTTCTAGATACGCGTTGGGAACCAAGGAGTTTGGTCAAATTTTGTTCCCCTTGGGTGAACTTAGCAAGAGATTCCCTTAAATCTTTGATGGTTGATTCCATGGAATCAACATTGGGAAGATTTTGGATTTTGAGGGTCAACTCTTCCTTCTCTTTAAGAAGTTGTTCTTTTTCGGAAGAGAGTTTTTTGAAATTCTTTTTTAAAGAAACAAATTTGGAAGAAAGTTCGTGAAAACCTTCCTCCAATTGATCTCTAGCATGTTGGAGATCCTCATAGGATAAATGATTTAAAGAATTTGAATTTGAAGAACAAGAGGAGTCGGAAGATGTTACCTCATGTAATGCCATTAGGCATTTGTTACCGTTGTCGCTCGAGGAGGAGGAGGAGGAGGATGTGGAGCTATCACTCCATGTGGCCTTGAAAGCCTTCTTCTTTTCCTTTTTCTTGGCCTTTTTCTTTTTGAGTGAGCAATCGGGCTTGTCATCACCTTTAGTACCTTCATGGGTTACTTCTAAAAGATTCCAAATTTCATAAGAAGATGAGCAAGTAGAAATACGATTAAATTCATTACAGTCTAACCCACAATGAAGAGCATTCATGGCTTTGCCATCAAGATCAAAATTTGCAATGTCTTCGGGGGTCCATTTGGATTCATCGGGAGAAGAAAGTGAATAACCATGCATGACAATTTTAAAAATAGGATAACCAATGCTTTTAAGAAATGTAGTCATGTGGGTTTTCCAAAAAGAATAGTCGGTTCCATCAAAAAATGGAGCACGACCCAAAGAATAGCCTTCGGGGGCGAAAGAAGTTGAAGCCATCAAAAAAAAATCTTGAATTTGAAACTGGTTAGGGTATTACTCAAATTTTCCTCTAATACCAAGTGTTGGGCGGAGAAAAGGAGAAGTGATGGCAAGAGGGGGGTGAATTGCCTTTTAAAAAATGATTAACAAATTAAAAAATCAAAGTGAAAGTGCAGCGGAAATAAAGAGGCAAGACACAAGAATTGATAACAGAGTTCGGCCTAAAACCCGGCCTACGTCTCCGCTCCCAACTCAACCGTTGAGAGATTTACTACCGCTTGCTTTTCAATGGTTGTAGCAAGAAACCCACTAGCCTTTTTACAGGTGAAGGCTAGCTCACCTATTACAGCTTGCTTTTAATGGTAATGCAAGAACCCACTTGCTTTCAATGGTTGAGCAAGAACCCACTAGCCTTTTTACGGGTGAAGGCTAGCTCACCTTTGACTCAAGCCTTTTAAAGGGAAGGCTTCGCTAACCTCTTCACACCTTGAAGGTGGTGTGAGAACCCAAAAGAAAGGGAGATGAGAGAAAGAGGGGTTTGTAGGCACAAACCCAAATTGAAGCTCAAAATTGATAAAGCAATGAAAAACCGTAATGGAGAGAAGTCTCGGGCACCAATGGATTGATGAAGTTGATGAAGAGCGCTCCCAAGCTTCTATGGTGGTGCTCCTTGGATGTGGAAGTGAGTTGGAGCAATTGGAGTTCCTTGGAGGAATCTGCCGGAGATTTGCCAAATGATCAAAAATGTGTCAGTTGGCTTCCGTATGGCTTACTTAAGTTTCCGGGGCTTCAAGGTCCTTTATTTATAGAGGGGGAACCCTCATATGGCCGTTGGAGGCCTTTGGAGCCGTTGGAGAGGCCTTCGGAGCCGTTGGAGGCCAAGTGGACAGGCTGGTCAACAGCCCAACGGCTAGTTTGACTGCCTCCACCGGCTGACCGGTACAGGGCCACCGGTTGGCCGGTGCTTGCAAAATGGGAGAGGACTTGGGCTCAGGCACCACCGGCTGGCCGGAGAGGAGGCCACCGGTTGGCCGGTGGCAAGACAGTAGCTTGCCATTCTTTGCAGGGCTCCACCGGCTGGCCGGTGCTGAGGCCACCGGTTGGCCGGTGCTGATCCAGTAGCAAACACTATTTGATTGGGTGCCACCGGCTGGCCGCTGGTGTGACACCGGTTGGCCGGTGGTCTGGAAAACAGTGCACTTTGCTCCTTTCTTGGCTTCAGCTTGCTTGGCCCAATTCCTTGGTAACCTAAAAAGATTCCTATCATCCAAAAACACTTGAAAGAGGATTAGATAAATGATTGAGTGATTGTGATCATGAAAATAAAACCACAAGGGGTTCGAGAGTTACAACACTTAATGTCCTAGAAACTCAAATTAAATACATTAATTAATTAATTAAAAACCTTTTATACATGTAATTTATTTTTTTATAATTTTATTAAGTTCATTTTTGGCTTTTTTAATGAGTTATATTGTTCAATTTCATCATTCAGGAGTGCTCCTTTTCTTAGTTTTCATGATCGGTTTACTTGTATAAGAGTATAGAAGTTCATATAAAATGGAAATAGAAATATAGAATTGAAGTTGCAAGATGTTAATAAAAATACATAAGTTTAAATGTTTATATAATTAATTTGGTTATTTTGTGTGAGTCTGAATAATTTGTTAAGATGTTAGTGATAGTCGTTTGGATAATTTTAGGTGGTTTTCACTCACAACAAATTTTTTTTGTTTTATTATTTAAAATAATGATAACATAATAATTCCAGAAATTTACATAGGCTATAATACATATATTATAATTTTTTGGAAAATAAAAATAGTTTTATTAACATCCTTTAATTTTTTATTGGAAAATGAAAATTCATTATCCATGAAGGTGATAAATTAGCACCTCACGAATGATGTTTTCATTTTTAAAATAAAAGGTATATGAGGGGTTTAACGATGAATTATTACATTATAATAATAAAATGCTAATATATGTGAGGTACTGGAGTTATAATATCATTTTAATGAGGGAAGGTGAGTAGAGAATAAGAAAATAACTTGAAATGAAATTAAAAGAAAAGGAAAGAGGAATTTACCAATTGAATTTCTCCTCCTTGAAATCCTCCTTAGAAAAAAGGATTTGTTCTTTTCATGAGACCAAGAGATAATGGAAATGGTGAAGGGGATTGGAAAGAGTATTGGATAGAATTTGGACAAGGATCAAGGCTTGGAAGGTGTGAGGAGAAGAGGTGGTGAGGGGTGGTATTTAAAGTGGAGGAGAGGGTATTTTCTTTTCGTTTTAATCATTAGTTTAATATTTTGGATCAAGAAAATAAATATTATTGATTATTGTGACTAAATAATAAAAATAGTGAATTTGAGTTAGAAAAAATGGTTCTCACTTCTACCTTACATTAACATGAATAAAGAATTCTTGTATTTAACATTTATCAAAAAATATCATATTTTACTATTCACAAAAAAAATCAGGTATTTTAAAAAAATACAAAAAATCACCCTAACCATTTCTTAATGTTTAGAATTCAAAAATGAATTCCATTTTATAAAAATAATTTCTAAATATGATAAATTTAATTTTTAATTAAAATCATCATTTACTTAGAAAATATAGATTTTAAAATTATAACTTATTTTATAACACTTTTAAAAATTAAATAAGGTCTCATAAATTTATCTTAAAATTATAAGACAAAAAATATTAATTTATTAGTACATTTTATGAAAAAAAATCTTTTAAATCATTATATAAATAATAAAATTGTAATTAAATATTTATAACTTACAAAAATACCAACACTTAATTAATAATTTTCCAAACATTTATTTACTTATACTATGATATAATTATATCATATTTTCATTTATAGGACACCAAAATTTTATTTATACTTTCATGGGTGATTTTACTGTTCTATTGGCCGGTTTACTATTCATAAGGGTCATATTACTATTCCTAAGGTAAATTCACTATTTTATTGGTATGGGTTCCTTGAGTTCTAGAAATATGTAAAGACTCAAATTTTCCAAGTAATTTATTTTAAATAAATGAGAATTTTACGAGTCCATGAAAATTTACGGCGCATGATTTTGAGGCCCGGTGTGGCCAGAATTAATTTATGAAGTTTTGTTCAGGTACGTGCAGTAAACGTACGAGCAGGTTTTTCTAACTTTTGAACCGGTGCTGGGAATTGAAATCTGAGAGTACCATTGAACTCGCAGCGCCGGTATTCGCTTAAGTAGACTTTTACCTCGATGACAGTTGGTTGAGAGTGAAAGTTAGTTTTTGGGTTTTTATTGTAAGAATAAAATAAAAAAAAATTGTATGACATTTTTATAATTATTTTCAACACCCATGTGTGTGTTGGGAGGTGGGGTCCACTGGAACTAAACCTCCATGTGGAAGTTGAGGTTTCGGGACCACCAGACCTTAACCTCTCATGAGAGGTTATGGTGGTGGGGACCACCTGAACCATAACCTCCCATGAGAGGTTATGGTGGTAAGGACCACCCGGGACTAAACCACCCTTTAATTGAGAGAAACTCTCACCCCCCCCCCCCATTAATGTGTAGGAGCCTCTTGACTTCCTCCACATTAATTGTGCCAACACACATATCTTTAATTATGCCACTGACCTTAATTAATTTTGCATTTTGAATTCATTCCAACAAAATAATAGATGGATTAATCTATTATTTTGGCACCACTTTACATTTGGGTGGAACTGGGAGAAAGCTTCTTTAATGAATAATGCTTCCTCCATGAAGAAAGCTTCCTCCATGAAGAACTCTTCATCCACGAAGAACGCAGGTGAGAAACGTCTTCAAACTCTTCCTCAGAAGCACCTTGTAGAGGAAACCGACATGGGATGTCTTTGATGACTGACCTTTCCACCTCAATGTTTTCAACAAACAATACGAGGTAGGGATGGTTATTAAATTTTTGAATCTTCTCGATTAATATCCCCGTTCTTGATTCAGGATTAAAGTTTAGCCACTTACTACCACTCTAAATGCGGAGGGGGGAGGGCAAACTAACATGGCCCGACCCCTCCGTCGTTCTTCTTGGGTGTGTTCTTTGAAATGGAGGAAGACGATAAAGGAAAAGTTGATCTGCCACCCGCGACCTCCGCCGCTCTACACCGCCACCGAACAGCCACCATGCCAAGTCGTCGAGTTGAGCTGCCGCCCTGAGCCGAGCCACATTCTCCCCTCACAGCGCCCAGCCCCACTGGCCCGCGCCACCTCACGGCGCCCCGGCCGAACCGGCCCGTGCCCCTCACGACGCCCTGATCGAACCGGCCCACAGCCCTCATGACACCCCGACCGAACTGTCCCATGCCCCTCGCGGTGCCCCGACTGAACTGGCCCCGCACCCTCACGGCACCCCCGCGGCCAAGACGATCCGCAACACCAGCGGGCTCTGCGGCCCCTCGCGGCCCTCGCGGCCTACTGGACCTCCCAGAATATCGGGCCGCATCACGGGTCGAGCCTAACCCAATGGTTCGGGCTGGTTTGACCCGAACCAGGTCGACCCATACCAGGTCGGGCCACATCGGTCCGACCGGGTCAGACTGGACCCAGGCCCACTACGACCCACTTATGCTCCTTCGGCCATATCATTGGCACCAGACATCCGTTGGACAAACCATCAGCAGCACTGGAATTCTTAGAGCGATTTGGTCCCTTTGAGTATACCCTACTAGAATTTTGGATTGATATGTGAAATGGTCAAGTTGGATCGAGCACGAATCCAACCGGTCCCCCAAGACTAAAAGGCTAATAACTCAAAGACCGGTCGTCCGTTTGACGCACCGTCTGTTGCGTTAAGATCCCTATGACGTGGCGTACCTTTGAGATACTTCTTCATGGGACTTCGTGATATTTGGAGTATCGACCAGTAGCTCATGAATCAGATCCTCCTGGAGATGAGATTGTGTAGTGCGGACACCTAGTATCTGGATGAGACCTGACAACTGTTGATCGTTACTACTCGGAGTGACTCGACTAGCCCTATGGGGAGCGCCTTGGTGTCATGGAAGACCCACAGTGGGGAGTGCCTTGGTGTCGCGGCAGACCCATGGTACTTGACAGGAGGAGTACCTCATTAGGCTATGAGGGGGAGCACACTTGGAGATGCGGCAGACCCACAGTGGGGAGCGCGCTTAGTGAAACGGCAGATCCACGGTACTCGACAGGAGGTGTACCTCAGTAGTCCAAGGTTAGTGGGAAGCGCACTTTTTGTCACGGCAGGCCCACTGTACTCGATAGAGGAGTTCTCCAGCATTAAAGGTTTCGACAAAGTGACTGGGGATGTTACTTGATACTATCCCCTAGAATAAAATCTTGGTTTGAGATGAGTCAATTTTTCTGTGTTTTCCTCATGATTGAGATGGATCACTTGATAACTTAGGTATTCGTATGGTGATATACCAAAGTAGGGTTATCTGTTGATTTCATTCTTTTGGTTTATCCTTGGTGGATTTAGTGAGACCTTGGGGTCTTTAGGTCCCTATAGAGTATCGTTATACTCCCCCTGCATGGGCTATGCCCTCACCTTTTTGTATTGGATGTAGACGACGGACAGTGCTGACTGAGGCTGAGAGTACCAGGACTGGACGGTACCTGGAGGTGGCCATACGGCGAGTCACTACACGGAGGAGACGGTCGGACGTGGAGTGCTGAGCAGGCGATCTGTACCAACCCTTCAGGTAGGAACCCCGGAGAATGATCCAGTAGTTGTATTCCCTTATCTTTTAGTTGTATTGTATCACAATTGTACTTGTACTTTCCAATTTGGCTTTTATTCTGTCCCTTTTACTTTTAACAGTCTTTTGTTATACAGTTTACTTAGTGTTTCGTCCAGTCGTGTGCTTGCTTGTTTGTGTGTTTACAGGTTATAAAGACAATTCCTTCCTAGTTTTAGGGAATTAGGCCTTTGGTGCTAGTCTCCAGCCCCTGGCCTATGGAAGGCAGGCTTGGGGTAGTCACGACATGGGCCCCGGGGGAATAGGTTGTGACAAATTGGTATCAGATGAGTCGGTTCTACCGCAGAACTTAGGACTCTGATCTTTTCTATGAATCAATATTGTTAAGTGTGGTGAGTGTGGTTTTCAGTTTCGAGATTCCATTGTTGGTGTGTCATCCAACGTATCCGTACACCAGGACCATGAATTATTATTTCTGACTCAGTGCATGAAAACACTGATTGCGTGTGTGTTTTCAAAAGTTTTCTTTAAGTCAGCTCACCAGGTCAGCTCACTAGGTATAACTTTTTGACGGTGTCACACCTATTCCTTTTAAGGATGCCTCAACGCAGAAAGCCACCCAGGGTTCCGAGAGTTGTATACACTGATATCCCATCGAGTGATGAGGCCTCGGTGTAGGGCCCTTTTCAAGCAGAGGCACCAGTGGTACCATTCCCCTTTGGGTCACCGATGCCACCAGCCCCAGCAGTAGACGGTGCAAAACACTTGAGCGCGTTGCACAAGTTCTAGTGCCAGAGGCCACCCAGGTTCATGGGAGATACGGACGTACAGGCGGCTGAGGATTGGCTGGAGGCTTTGGTGAGAGTCTTCCGATTGGTAGGGACACCATTAGACCTCATGGTGATTCTTGCTGCCAGTCTTCTATAGGTAGCAGCAGGAAGATGGTAAATCTTGATGCTCTAGGTCCACGATGAGGTGAAACTTATATGGGAAGACTTTGAGAGCATGTTTCGGGCGGATTTTGTTCCAGCGACTCTTCATGCAGTGTGCATTCAGGAGCTATTACATCTGCAGCAAGGCAGCATGATTGTAGCTCAATACTCAGTGAGGTTCACTGACCTCTCACGCTACTCCACAGATATGGTGTGAGACCCATTCTTCAAGTCCCGGACCTTCGATTAGGGAATTAGGTGGGAGATCAGGGATTAGGTGATCTCACTTAGCATCCTGACGTAGGTGGGGGTGTTAGAGAGAGCCTTCCTAGTGAAGAGTTTCCTTACTGAGAAGTCTCCAACAGCGAGATCCACGACCAGTCGACACGTAGTGGAGTCTACTGCAGGTAGCAAAAGATAGATGTCGTAGAGGTCCAAGAGGACCATACCTATAGGTGAATGACTGCATGACTCCGGATCGGTAGTGTGGGGCACCCGAGACAGAGTCATTCAAGCCAGGATCATGCAGTTTTACTCATGCGGAGGGCAGGGTCACATGGCTCGTGACTGTCCGACCCGTCGTACGGATGATCAGAAGATGGTTGAAGGACCACCCAGGCAGAGGCAGAGGTTCGACCTAGGAGGTCCGCTGTTAGTAGGCAGATGTGGCAGAGGAGCTGGCCATATAGCTAGCAGTGGGAGACGATTCAAGATATTACCGCCACAAACACCAAGAGGTCCACCCCAACTGCAGGGAGTATGTGGACAGGGGAGAGCTTATCTCTAGGTAGCTGAGGATTATGATCATGAAGCTCCAATTATGATTCGAGGTATGATCTATGTCTACTCCACCTTAGCTGCAGTTCTTATAGACACAAGTTCCAGTCATTCTTTTATTACCACTGCCCTCGTTTGGAGCTCGGAGATTCTGACGGAGTTGTTGGCTTGATCCTTACAGCTAGAGACTCCTATGAGAGTATATTCTACAATTACACACTTGTGCCAATAGTGCAAGCTTACTCTAGGAGGCTAGAGCTTCGGTTGTGATCTCTTAGTAGTGGCGTTGAGTCCTTATGATGTCATCTTGGGTATGGATTGATTATCTACAGTCCATGCTCGGATAGACTGTATTAGGTGAAAAGTGTGGTGTGTCCACATGGATGGGACCAGGTTTACCTTCACCGGTGAGAAGGGAGCATTTTCAGCACAGGATGGAATTACTCATAGGAGAGTTCAGCCGATCACTCATCAGTTGGCTAGCCTTACCCTCGGAGCTGCTGATATGGAGAGTCTGAGTTATCCTGTAGTGGTGGACCAGTACGCAGATGTCTTCCCTGATGATATTTTGGGTCTACCTCCTCATAGAGAGGTGTAATTTTACATTGACTTGTACCCCAGAACGGCATTGATATCTACACCAGTGTATCGGAAGGCTCTCATGGAGCTTCGCAAGCTACGGGTACAGCTAGAGGACTTGTAGGGGAAGGAATTCATCTGGCCCAGTGTTTCTCCTTGTGCAGCCCCGATTCTATTCACCAAGAAGGCGGATGGGAGCTTCAATATTTGTTTTAACTATCGGCACCTAAACCAGGTGACCGTGAAGAACAAGTACCCGCTCCTGAGGATTAACAACCTCTTTGATCAGCTGAAGGGATCACGGTGGTTCTTGAAGATAGACCTCAGATCAGGCTATCACTAGCTCATAGTTCGATACGAGGATGTGCAGAAGATGGGTTTCAGATGTCGGTACGACCATTTTGAGTTCTTGTTTATGCCATTCGGTGTAACCAACGCTCCAGTAGTGTTCATGGGACTCATGAACAAGATATTCCAGTCGTACCTTGATCCCTTCGTAGTAGTCTTCATCGATGAAATTCTTATCTTCTTAGCTACTAAGTAGGATCAATCCTATCATTTGCAGGGTAGTACTGGAAACACTTCGAGAGCACCATCTTTATGGTAATCCTTTGAAGTTCCAGTTCTGGACCCGAGAGGTTCACTTTTTGGGACATGTCATACTGGAGGCTGGAGTTGCAGTAGATCCAGCAAATATTGAGGCGGTACTTGCTTGGGAACCACCCAGGAGTGTGACAGAGGAACGAAGTTTCCTGGGTTTGGCTGGATATTACTGGAGGTTTGTTCCAGAATTCTCCAGAGTTGCAGCACTACTCTCGGCCTTGACAAAGAAGGGAAAACCCTTTGTTTGGTCGGAGAAATTACAGCAGAGTTTTCAGGAGCTGAGGCAGAGGCTGACTAGTGCACCCATCTTGAGGCTACCGGAGGAGGGGTGTTGGGTACGTAGTATACTGTGATGCATCAGGGTTCGAACTTGGATGTGTCCTGATGCAGGAGTGAGTAGTGATCTATTATGGATCTCTAAAGCTGATATAGAACGAGAAGAACTATGCTACCCATGACCTAGAGTTAGCAGTTGTGGTCTTCTCCTTGAAGATGTGGCGGCACTATCTGATGGGCGAACATTTTACCGTATACTCTGATCACAAGAGTCTCAGGTATATCTTCTCTCAGAAGGACCTAAATCTGAGACAGTGATGTTGGCTTGAGTTCTTCCAGGACTATGACTTTGAGATAGTATATAATCCTGGGAAGGGGAATGTTGTTTCAAATGCACTCAGTAGGAGATCTGGTATACAGCTTCTAGGAAAGGCGACGGAGTAGCTGGCCGCTTTGCAGATATCCTTTGTGGATAGAGATGGAGAAGCTTTTCTACAGCCTCTTACAGTCACTCCCCCACTTCTTCAGCGAGTTAGGGAGGCGCAGCGTGGGGACACTGACTGCGAGACAAGACGTCCTCTGATATCCACAGGACAGGCACCCGATGGATTTTCTGAATGTGGGGAGCACGTCATCCCCTTCAGATGACGTATCATGGTACCCGTGTCACTTCATAAGGAAGTGTTTAGGGGTTTCCACACATCCCCTCTAGCGGTATATCCAAGAGTGCTGAAGATGTACCAGGACCTACGACGACAGCACTAGTGGCCGGGAATGAAAAAAGCAGTTGCAGAGTTTGTCTCTCGATGACTCGCTTGTCAGCAATTGAAGGCGGAGAATCCGGAACCAACAGTCTTGGTTCAGCCTTTAGAGGTTCCATAGTGGAAGTGGGATGGGATATCCATGGACTTCATGACAGGACATCCACGTACATCCAGGGGACATGACTCGATTTGGGTGATTGTCGACCAACTCAATAAGTAGGCCCACTTCCTATAGATCAAAGAGTAGTTTTTAGTAGTGATCTTGGGACGCCTCTATGTGTAGGATATTGTGAATCTACATGGAGTACCTTTGACGATTATCTCTGATCGTGATGCATGATTTACTTCTCGGCTCTGGAAGGGTTGCAGGAGGATTTTCGGACGTAGCTTTGTTTGAGCATCGCCTTCCATCCGCAGACGTATTGTCAGACTGAGTGGACTATTCAGTCCCTCAAGGGCATGATGCATGCTTGTGTCCTCGTCTTCAGTTGCAGGTGAGAGGATCACTTGCCTTTGGTGGATTTTTTGTACAACAAAATCTATCACTCCACCATTGGGATGGCACCTTTTGAGGCGTTATATGGGAAACCTTGCAGATCAACCTTGTGCTGGACTGACCCATGGGAGTCAGCACTAGTGGGACCAGAGATGGTATGGGCTACAACAGAGAAGGTGTAGATCATCCAGGAGTGGATGAAGACTGCACAGAGCAGGCAGAAGTCATAAGCCAACATGAGACAGAGACCTCTAGAGTTTGAGGATGGCGACCACGTCTCTCTACCGGCCTCACCTCGATGAGGTTTGTGGAGATTTGGATGAGGCGGAAAGTTATCTTTGAGGTTCATCGGACCTTTTCAAGTCTTCAATAGAGTTGGCGAGCTGGCATACCACTTATATCTTCCACCTCAGTTGAACCGGGTGCACGACGTCTTCCACGTATCCCAGCTGAGGAGATAAATGCACGACCCTTCTCACATCATCGACCATGGTGAGCTGGACATCGATGATGGGGTGACTTTTATGGAGGTTATAGTGGAGATTGAGGATTGGCAGGATCAGGTCCTTCGTGTATGGTCAATACCTCTAGAGCGTGTTCGCTAATAGTACGGGAACCTCCAGGAAAGCACATGGGAGCGGGAGGTTCAGATATGCGCTCAGTACCCCCACTTGTTCCCCTAGTTTGAGTTGTGGCTTATGGGGATGTAAATCCTGAGGTGGGGAGAATTTGAAGACCTGGAATTTCCATGTAAAGTTTTTTAAAATATATGGGAATTTTAAGAGTCAAATAAAATTGACGGCGCATGATTCTGAGGCCCGGTGTGCCCGGAATCAATTTCTGAATTTTTGTTCAGGTACATTTAGTAAACGTACGAGCAGGTTTTTCTAACTTTTGAACCGGTGCTCGGAATTGAAATCTGAGAGCACCATTGAACTCACACGTCGGTATAAGCTTAAGAATACTTTCACCACGATGGTAGTTGTTCGAGGGTGAAAGTTATTTTTTGGGTTTTTCTTTTAAGAATAAAATAAAAAAAAGTGTATGACATTTTTATTTTTATTTAAAACACCCATGTGGGTGTTGGGATGTGGGGTCCACTGGAACAAAACCTCCATGTGGAAGTTTAGGTGTGGGGACCACCAGATCTTAACCTCTCTTGAGAGGTTATGGTGGTGGGGACCACCCAAACCATAACCTCCCATGAGAGGTTATGGTGGTAGGGACCAGCCGGGCTTAACCCCCCTTTAATTGAGAGAAACTCTCAACCCCCCCCCCCCCATTAATGTGGACGAGTCCCTTGAATTCCTCCACATTAATTGTACCAATGCACATACCTTTAATTATTCCACCCACCTTAATTAATTTCACCTTTTGAATTCTTTCCAACAAAATAATAGATGGCTTAATCTTTTATTTTGGCACCACTTTACATTTGGGTGGAAATGGGAGAAAGCTTCTCCAATGAAGAATGCTCCCGCCATAAAGAATGCTTGCTCCACGAAGAACGCTTCCTCCATAAAGAATGTCGGTGAGGAACATCTTAAAATTCTTCCTCAAAATCACATTGCGGAGGCAACCGACGTGGGACGTCTTCGACGACCAACCTTCCCTTCTCATCATCGTCAACGAAAAATACGAGGTAGGAATGGTTATTAAATTCGTGAATCTTCTCGATTAATATCCTAATTCTTTATTCATGATTAAAGTTTATCCACTTTCTACCACTCTAAAAGTGGAGGGGGCAGGGCAAACTAACATGGCCCGACCCCTCCATCGTTCTTCTTGGGTGTGTTCTTCGAAATGGAGGAAGGAGATAAAGGCAAAGGCGCTCCGCCACCCGCGACCTCCACCACTCTGCACCGCCGCCAAACCGCCACCGTGCCAAGCCGTCAAGCCAGGCTGCTTCCCTGAGCCAATCCACCTTCGCCCATCACAAAGCCCGGTCGGACCGGCCTGCGCCCCCTCGCGGCGCCTCGGCCGTACCGGACCGTGACCCTCATGTCGTTTCGGTCGAACCGACCCACGCCCCCTCGCTGTGCCTGGTCGAACCGGCCCGCACCCCTCGGGGCACCCCAGCCAAACCGGCCCATGCCCATCACCACGCCCCGGCCGAACAGGCCCACGCCCCTCGCGTTGCCCCGGCTGAATCGACCCCTCACCCTCACAGCACCCCCACGGCCCCTCGAAGCCTACTGGACCTCCCAGTGGATCAGGCCGCATCACAGGCTGGGCCTAACCCAGTGGGTTGGGTCAGGTCGACATGAACCGGGTCAACCCATACCAGGTCGGGCCAGGTCAGTCCGACCGGCTCGGACTGGACTCAGGCCCACAATGACCCACTTACACTCCTCCGGTCACATCTTTGGCACCGAACGTCCATTTGACGAATCGTCAGTGGCGGTGGAATTCTTCGAGAAACTCAATCCCTTTTAGTATACCCTACTATAGTTTTCGATTGATATGGGAAATATTTAGGTTGGATTGAGCACGAATCCAACTAGGCCCCCAGTACTAAAAGGCTAATAACTCATAGACCGGGCATCCATTTGACGCGTCGTCTGTTGAGTTAAGACCCCTATGACGTGGCGGAACTTTGAGATAATTCTTCGTGGGACTTAGTGATTGTTGGAGTATTGAATAGTAGCTCGTGGAGAGGATCCTCCCAGAGATGAGCGAGCATAGTGCGGAGACCTAGTAGCTGGTTGAGACCTGACGAATGCTGACCGTTATGACTCCGAGTGACTCGACTATCCCAATGGGGAGCACCTTGGTTTCGCAGAAGACCCAAAGTGGAGGGCACCTTAGTGTCATGGCAGACCCATGGTACTCGACAGGAGTAGTACCTTAGCAGGCTACGAGGGGGAGTGTGCTTGGTGATGCGGCAGACCCACTGTGGGGAGCGTGCTTGGAGACGTGGCAAATCTATGGTACTCAATAGGAGGAGTACCTCAGTAGTCCAAGGTTAGTGGGAAGCGTTCTTGGTGTCGCAGCAAGCCCACTGTACTTGATAGAGGAGGAGTTCTCCAGTAGTCGAGGTTTCGACAATGTGACTGGGGATGTTACTTGATACTACCCCCGAGAATAAAATCCTTGTTTGAGCTGAGTCATTTTTTCTATGTTTTCCTCATGATTGAGATGGATCACTTGATAACTTAGGTATATGTATGGGTAGATACCTAAGTAGGGTTATCTGTTGATTTTATTCTTTTTTTTTTATCCTTGGTAAATTTTGTGAGACCTTGGGGCTCTCGGGGTCCCTATTGAGTATCGTTATACTCACCCCTACACGGGTTATGCCTGCACCTTGTTGTGTTAGATGCAGATGACAGACAGTGCTGACTGAGGCTAAGAGTTCCAAGACTAGACGGTACCTGGAGGTGGACCATAGGGAAAGTCGGTACACGTAGGAGACGGTCAGACATGGAGTGCTGAGGAGGCGATCAGTACCCACCCTTCAGGTAGGAAACCCGTAGGATGATCCAGTAGCTGTCTTCCCTTATCTTTCAGTGGTATTGTATCACTGTTTTACTTGTACTTTCTAGTTGGGATTGTATTCTGGACCTTTTACTTTCAACACACTTTTGTTATAAAATTTACTTAGTGTTTTGTCCAGCTGTGTTCTTGCTTGTGTGTGTGTTTACAGGTTATAAAAGCAATGTCTTCCCAGTTTTAGGGAATTACGCCTTTGGTGCTAGTCGCTAGCCCCTGACCTATAGAAGGTGGGCTTGGGGTAGTCACGACACAGGCCCTGAGGGGACGAGTCATGAAAAAATACCTCTTATTTCATTCATTATTCATTTATAATGTTTTTATTGTGTTTTTAATGTGATTTGATGTGACTATACTATATGAAATAATTATAAGAAGGTAATTTCCATTGTTAAAATTCTGCATCGTTAGATTCACCCCCCCCCCCCAGGAAATTTCACCCTAAAAATTTCATTTTACATACTATGGTGAAAATAGGTGAGGGTACTTCTCCTTCAACGCTTCCTCTAGATACCATGTTTCCCCTTTATACTTATGGTTCTGCCATATTACTTTGACCAGGTGAGTAGTCTTGTTGCATGGAACTTTATATATACGATCTAAGATCTACACTGGATGATCCTTATAAGGGAGATCATTCCCTAAATGTACCATCTATGAATTCATTACATGTGAAGTATCCAATATTTAATTCCTCAAGAGGGATATGTGGAATATACCATGTACTTGAGACATGGTAGGTTGAAGTACTAGTCGATAGGACACGACTCTGGCACAATCAAGGATCTGGAAGGGGATGATGTACCTGGTACTTATCTTTCATTTATTCCAAATATTTATTATCCTCTTCCATGGAGATATGAGGAAGAATACCATGCATCTAGCCTTAAACTCAAGGTCTCGTCGATGATTGTCTACATAGATCTTTTTGGAATTTAGGCTGCCTTGATGTGCTGCTGAATGGTTTTCACCTTTTCTACCATTTCTTTGACCATTTATGTTCCTAGAAGCTTATGTTCACCAACTTCATCCCATCATGTTGGTTTTCTACATTTTTTCCATAGGGGGATTTATATGGAGCCATTTGGATTCTTGTGTGGAAACTATTATTGTAAGAGAACTCAACTAGAGGCATATATTGGTCCCATCCTTCTTTGAATTCCATAGAACATTATCTCATCAAATCCTATAGTTTATAAATAGTCCACTTAGATTTTTCATCAGTTTGAGGATGATGGGCCATACTGAAGTTCAGCTCAGTGCTTAGAGCATGTTGGAGACTTTTCTAGAGCATGGAGGTGAATCTCAAATCTCGATCAAATACAATTGATAGTGGTACTCCATGCTTCCTTACCACTTCTTTGATGTATATACATGCAATTTGATCCAGTGATAAGTCCTCTCAAATTGAGATAAAGTGAGATATATTGAAAAGATGATCCACAATAACTGATATAGTATTGTTTCCTCTAGAAAAATTCGAAAGACTAGTGAAAAATTCCTTGGAAAAGTTCTCACACTTCCATGATAGTATGGGTAGTTTTTTCATCATTTCCTTATAACTTTTTCTTTTATCCTCCACTTTATAATATACCATGAAATTTACGTATTTTATATTTTCCCACCAATAGTTATATCAGAGATCTTGATACATCTTTTTTCTCCTTGGGCGAATAGAGAAGGTTAAGTTAAGTGTGTCCTTTAGAAGATACTTCTTTATCTTTTGATTGTATGGTATACATAGTCATAACCCAAATCTTATGACTCCATCCTCATTGATCTTGAACTCTGAGTATTTCCCACTTCTGATATCTTCTACTCTTTTCTAAATTTCCTCATTATTTTTTTTAGCATCCTTTATTTTATTCATAAGGGATAGTTGAGAAATCATTTGAGAAAGAATTGATGACATTCCTTCCTTAAAGATTCACATGTACATCCTTTCTAGGTCTAAGAAGATTGGATCCTTCTCAGTTCTCATCATTGATAAAGATACAGGATCCTTTCTACTTAGAGAAATTGTTACCTTATTTTCCTTACCAGGATGGTAGTGGATTGAGAATTCATAATCCTTGATGAGATCTAACCAGATTCGCTGGTGCATATTAAAATACTTCCCTGTGAATATAAATTTGATACAATTCTTATCAGTATATATCTCACACTTCTCCTCATAGAGACAACCCCGCCAGATTTTTAATGCAAATATCATAGATGCCAACTCCATATCAAGTGTGGGATATTTTTTCCCACTAATTTTCAACTACCTCTATGTGTAGGCTATCACATTGTCATTTTTCAGTAGTACATGGCCTAAGATCTTCTTTGTAGCATCGCTCTACACCACAAATACTTCCCCACTTTTTGGATGTTTGAGTATCGGTTCAGTGATTGACCTCTTCTTCAACTCTTTAAAGTAGTCTTTACATTCACTGGTCTAGAAAAACTTTACATCCTTCCGATTCAACTTGGTTAGTGGGTTTGAAAATCATGATAAGTTCTTCACAAATCATCGGTAATACCCAACCAGACCCAGGAAACTATAAATCTCCATTACAGATGTTGGTTTGGTCTACTCTTCAATTGTCATTGTCTTCTAAGGGTCCATTGATATTACTTTTTTGGTCATATCATGCCCCAATAATGATAGTTCCTTCATCTAGAACTCACATTTACTATATTTTTCATAATGTTTCTCCCTTCTCAATGTTTTTAGTGTAGTATTTAAATTCTCTTCGTGTTCCTCCTTTTTCTTGGAGTATATTAGAATATCATCGATATAGACAACCAAAAAAAATTTGAGAGACTCTATTCATTAAATTCATAAAAATTTCTAGACCATTAGTGAGTATGAAGGGAATCACTATGAAATCATAGTGTCCATACCTTGTTTGAAAGTTAGACTTGGTAATATCTTCCTTCCTCACCTTTAATTGGTAATATCTCAATTGAAGGTCAACCTTAGAGAAATAAATGGCCCCATGTACCTAATCGAACAAGTCATCTATCTGTGGTAGGGGACACTTTCTCTTTATTGTGATTTTATTGATCTTATAGTAATCAATTCATAGGTTCATTGATTCATCCTTCTTCATAAAAAAGAGTATAGGTGCACCCCATAGTGAAGTACTCGGGCATATAAAACCCTTGTCTAGATTCTCCTGTAACAACTTATTCTATTCTTCTAGATCAATGATGGCCATTCTGTAAGGTGTCTTTAATAAAGTTAGAGATCTATGAATAATTTAAATTGCGAAATCAACCTCTTTGTTAGGAGGAAGACCAGAAAATTCTTCTGGGAATACATCAGTGTAATTCCTCATGATGGGCATGTCATCGATCATGATTCTCTCCTTCGTCTCAATAATTTTTTCAATATATTATTTCTCATAAGGAAATAATATCCACACTTGAGAAGATGATTCTAAATTAGATTCATCCTCCTCCTTACACTTTTATAGAATTATAGGATTCTTTAGGATGTGAATTGTGATATACCTCTCTAAAAAATTAATATTGTATTTATATAAAAATAACCAATCCATTCCCAAAATAGAATCAAACTCTTCTGATGGGAGTATGAAAAGATTTTTTGGGAGGTTTAGTCCACAAAAATTAACCAGGGAGGAGTTACATACATTAGAAGGAATAATTTCCCCATTTTCTATTCTCACAGATACCCCAACCTCTATATTTTGAGGTGGTTATTGAGTAGTTTGAATAAACTTGGAAGATATGAAAGAATGTATAGAACTAGAATCAAAGAGTATTTTATTTATTATTTAATTAATAACTAGTGTACATGTCACCACAACATTGTTGGGATCCACCTCAAAAGTAGTGATAAAATATCCCCTTCCTTGGTGCCTTGGAGGTTGTTGTTGTTGATTCCCTCCAACAACCCCTGGATTATAGAAAAGGATTGTATAATTACCTTATTCTATAAAATTATAACACTACACTAAAGGTTTAGTATTGATCTGAACCTTTCATTCTTCTTCCACATTAGTCAGATTCTTAATATACCTTAGATGTTTATTTTCTATATGCCCTTATCTTCCACATGAAAAATTTTCTAGGATGCTTCTTCCCACACTTTTGACACATGGGGTGTAGGGTCTTCTTTCCATCATGGTATTTATTAACTTTATTAAACTCCATTTTCCTCTTTTTTCCCTAATCCCATGAGACAACTGAGAGACTCTGATCTCCATTTCAACCATAAGGACACAACAGATAATTTCATTGTATTTATCAAAATCTCAAATCAAATTTTTTTTTCATAGACTCATCTTTAATTTTTTTAAGAAGCGATCCACCTTGATTTCGGAGTTCATGACAAAGCCAGGGGCATATCTTACAAGGCTTGTGAAGTCTGATTCATACACCCTGATAGACACATATTTCTTTTTCTTCAGTCTATGGAACACCATTTTTATTTTAAGAAGGAGGGTTCAAGGAAAATATTTAGGGAAAAATATTTTCTTTAAATCCCCTCATTTCATGGAATCAATTTCCTCCTTGGACTTTGTGTTCTTCATCAGTGTCCACCACTGATCGGATTCCCCATCAAAATGATAAACTGATATAATAACTTTCTCTTCTTCTAAGCACTAGAGGAAAGATAATATATTCTTAATAGATTTAATTAATTTTTCTATTATTATGGGATTAGAATATCCACTAAACATGGGAGTCCTTTTCTGCATTATGTATTTGATGGAAAATTTCTCTTCATTAGGTGGAGGGTATTCCACATGATTGGAGTTATTATTCATATCTTAAGCCAGTTGAGAAAGTACTATCATGATATTATGGGTACCCATTACCATCATATTTGGAATTTTATTAGGTAAATTGTTACATTTCTTATCACATTGATTGTTTCCATGAGTTCTTCTATTTCTAGAAATTTACTAAAAAATAAATTATAATAGGGTGCTTGTATACGTAGCTAATAAGAATACAAAATGAAAACATTGAACCTAGAAGGATAAACTTTTAAATGAAAATTATATCCTAAATTTTGATTCCATAGGTTTTAATCTTGGTTATCCAAGATCTATTTCCAAACATATATTCTTATAGGATTTTTTTTGTTCCTTTAATAATGGGTTGTAATGAGAATATGAATTTACCAAACCATATCCCCTTGAAGTGTCAAACCAAGTGCATAGAAAAGCTCATTTTCATGTACCAGGATACAATAAATCAAGCTTGGAACACCTTTTCAAAGTTGTTACTCCAATATACCTCTGTTCTAGAACCACTTCCACTTGTAGTGTCCAGATAGGGATGTATTTTCTTAATAAAAAACTTTATCTATACTAAACATAATTTAGGGATGTTTTCTCATACGTAGAATTATTACTAAGATTTTCCCTAGAGTTTTCTAGTCCTAATACCAAAAATAACTGAACTTATCCTCTTATACTAATGATAGTGACCCTAGACTTTTACATATTTCATTACATGATTTTAAGAATAATTAACCATCAAATTACAACCCAAGGATCATAAAGTCTAGAATATTTGGATGGTTAGTTATATGATTAAACGTCATGAAACTAAAATAAAAACATATTTTATTTGAAATACATAATGATCTTCTAACTTCCATTGATCTCATACATATTCATAGGATAACCTGGGAAATACATGAAGAAAATGGATGAGCTAAAACACCTAGTAAGGGAGTAATCATAAGAATAAAACATAGCACATGTGTTATAAGGAATAACATTATTAAATAAAAAGAATGGAAAATGAATAAAAATAATAAATGGTAACATGTATAACATGGGAAAATATAATCATGGAATCATAGAAATGTGGAAACAACATATAACATGACATAAACATGAGTCAAGGCTAATTGCCAAGACTATATAACATGGTGGACGAAGTCCCATAAAGAAATCAGGTTCACTCCCTTTCCCAACATGACATCTAATTAGAGTAAACATTACCCAATGCATTGGAGAGTTATCTTAGTGCACCCATCATAACATGTTCATGAATATGTGTGCCACATGAAGAATAAACATAAGGTTTGCCCATATAAATAAATTCATATTATAATCATGTCATAAGGCTTAACAAATGAACATATCATAAATGTTTCCATGAAATAATGGATTAAATGCATGCATGAAAAATTAATAAGTTAAAATAGTAATGTATAATGATATTTTATTTCAAATTTAAGTAGAAACATCTAAAATGGGTGTTTAAGAAACTTTAGAAATGAAACATTTTAGTGCGGTTTAAGGAAAATATTAAAGAGAATTCAAAGAGGAAAAGGTATATTTGTGTTCATAAGACCATAAATGAAAAAATATAGTTTTTTATGATAAAATTTTTGATTTTATAAAAATAATTTTGGATTAAAAAATATTATAGAGTTCACTTGGAATTGGGTAATAAATTGGGAAATCCCCTTTAATCGGGCTTGCTTATCAAGAAGAATTGAATAGGGAACCTTTTTAAAACACACATTAACCCAACAAAGATGGATTATATAATCCATATACATGAGTTTGAAATATTTAAACAGAATTTATAAGATTTATATAAAATTATAGAAGCCTTAAATTGGGGTAAAGATAGAGAAAGAGTAGCCCAAAAGAAAAAAGGAGGTTCGGGTAGAATCCCTTACCTTATGTCAGAAACAGTTATGCACACGATCTTAATGTCCTGGATAATTAAAATAAATATATTAATTAATTAATAATATTATATACATGTAATTTATTGGAACTAATTTTATTAATTTCATTTATGGCCTTTTTAATGAGTTATAGTGTTCAATTTCATCATTTAGGGGTGCTTGCTTTCTTAGTTTTCATGATCTATTTGCTTATATAATAGTATGGGAGTTCATGTAAAATGGAAATTTACTAATGAAAATACATAAGTTTAAATGGTTATATGAGCCATTTTATTATTTTGGGTGCGTATGAATCATTAAATAAGATGTTAATGATGATCTATTCGAATATTTTGGGTGGTTTCTAGTCACAATAAACTTGTTTTGTTTTATTATTTAACATCATGTGTATATAATGATTAAATAACATTACATCAGATGTAATACATATATTATAATTTTTTTAACCATAAAAATGGTTTTATTGCTAGCCTTGAAGGAGTTCATGGAAAATAAAAATTTATCATCCTTAAAGGTGATAAATTAACATATCACGAACGATGTTTTTAATTTTAGAATAAAATGGAGAGGAGAGGGGTTTAATGATGGATTATTGCATTAGCATAATAAAATTATAGTGTATGTGAGGTACTATATTTATCAAACCATTTTAATGAGAGGAGTTTGGGAGAGAATAAGAAAATAACTTGTAATGAAATTAAAAGAAAGAGGAATTTACCTGTTTAATTGCTCCTCCTTGAAATTCTCATTAGGGAAAAGGTTTTAGTATTTTTATGATACCAAGAGATCCTAGAAGTAGGGGGATTAGAAATATTATTGGGAAGAATTTTTACAAGGATAAAATCTTGGATGGTGTGAGGAGAAGAGGAGGTGAGGGTGGTATTTATAGTGGAGGAGAGGGGTGTTTTTTCATTATATTAACCATTAGTTTGTTATTTTGGCTCAAAACAAGAAATAGATTTGATTATTTTGACTAAATATAATAAATAGTTCATGTGAATTTGAAAAATTGGTGCTTAACTCAGACTCAAATCAATAATGACTCAAAAATTCATGTATTTACCATTTATAAAACAAATATCGTATTTTACTATTCACCAAAAAATCAAGTATTTTAGAAAAATTCCAAAAAAAACAATAACCATTTTTCAATGTGTAGAATTATTAAATTAACTCAATTTTGTGAAAATAATTTTATAAATATGAGAAATTTAATTTTTAAATAAAATCATCATTTTCTTGAAAAATAGAGATTTGAAAATTATAACTAATTTTATGACACTTTAAAAAAATTAAATAAGGTCTCATAAAATTATATTAAAATAATAAGAATAAAAAATATTAATTTATTATTACATTTTATGAAAATTAATTTTCTTTTAAATCATTATATTAATTATAAAATTATAATTAAATATTTATATCTCGTAAAAAACCTAACACTTAATTAATAATTTTGAAAAAATTTATTTACTAATACTATTATATAATTATATCATACATTCATTTATAAGATTCATAAATTTTATTTATACTATCATGGTTGAGGTAACTATTCTATTGGCCGATTTACTATTCATAAAGTTCATATTACTATTTCTAAGTTCAAGTTACTATTTCATCGGTATTGGATCCTTAAAATCTAGAGATACCTATTATTTCATTCATTCTTCATTTATAATATTTATATTATGTAATTAATGTAATTTTATGAGATTATACTAAATGAACTAATTATTAGTATGTAATTCCCACTAATAAAATTCAGGGTCATTACACTCCCCTCGGGTATGTGGTAGGCTAATTCAGAAACTGGTCTAATTAGCGGCTCGAGTTGGTCAATTAAACAATGGTATCAGAGCCTAGGTTTCCTAATAGGGGCCATGTTTTTTGAGATTCTATTTTTGGAGGGAAGGGGTAAAAATGAGATATAACTATCAGGACTTGGGCGACAGGTCTGGGGGAGTGTCGGACTAGGTCTTCTTTATGTCAAATATCATCTTTTCATAGGTGATCGGGTGTCCTATATGAGGATTGGTTTTTTTAGTCATTTATTTTTGGGAATTTTTGATGTGGTTTTCTAAAAAAATGAGTTCTAGGAATATTTCTAGAGATATCCTATGAAATTAATCATTTCATTTTGAAATTGGTAGGAATTAAAAGGGTGCATGTTTAAGGCACATGGCCTATTAAATAATGCATAGGTTGTGTAGAAAATTTTGGATAACTTCCAATATCACCCTCATGATTATAACACATGGTAGAAATTTTTAATGTCATAAAAACATAGTCTTTGAGGAATATTTCAACCTAACTAAATGTGTACCTTATTCACAAATGGGACACCCTTGAGTTCTTTTAATAATATATTTGGAAAAATTCCCATAAACTGGAAAGTAATTTATTTCCCTATACAACATGGATCTCAATGTGAAATGTTCTTTTCTAAAATAATCATAGAACGTAACACCTGAATCGCACATTAATTTCATATCTTTAATCAATGTATCCAAATAAACATCAATATCATTACCGAGAAGTTTAGGTCTAGATATAAGAAGATACAATATAAGTTATATTCACTTAATGCATAACCATGGTGCAAAGTTATAATTTATTAACATAATTGTCCATTTACTATGAATGATACCTTGTACAAAAAAAGTATTCACTCCAACTATGGATAAATAAAAAAAGGTTTCTTGTCTCATTTTCAAATTTACAATATTTTGTGATCAATTTTTTACCAATGAGGAGAGTCTTTTGGGTGATGAAGTATACCATTTTGATTTCATGTATCATTATGCCATTTTTATTTCCTTATATTCTCCTCAATTACATATAATCACCTAAACCTTGGAATTATTAGAAAGTACCATATGGAATTCAAAGGAATTTATTCATCTTTATTATATCAAGACACACCACACTTTAGGAATTTCTTAAGAAAAACAAGGTCCTTGTGAAACAATATATAGTAATTCAGATGTTCATGTATTTTTTCCAAGATCATATTCATTAAACATAGCATTTTTTAAAAATCATATGTTTGATAAGGATGATCACTATCTTCTAGTATCATATCATTAAAGAGTTAAATTAGTTCAGTAAAACCAGTTTTACTAAATATATTTCCATTTTTACATTATACATATTCATTTTGGATGAAAATTTTGTATATTTAGTATTACCAACATAAAATGGAATTTTTTAATAACTCATTAACTTCTAAAATAGCTTTGTAAAATCATGAATTTCATCTTCACCTATCATTATCATTTCCTCAATATAACCTTAATCATAATTTATACCATTAATCATATCCCCAATACAATTGTATCATCTTTCTCAGTTTTAATCGTATTAAAAGATCCATAAAATTTAGTGTTATCCAGGTCACTGTATACATTTAGTTATTCACTATTTTTATTCTAACATTTATAATTGTTCTATATTCCATGACAGATCAAGTGTTCTTCCAACTCCTCTAAATTAATTAGTCTTGAATAATAACTGCATAAGTATATAAAAAGAATTTTAGAGGGGTCATGTGCAAAATATTTTTCAAACATGATGAGCTCATTATCCCCATATGTAAGTTAGAGTGGGAAGGAAAAATAGAAATAGGAGGTTGAATTTCCATTAAAAAATAAATTAAATTAAATTAAATTATGTAATAAAATATATGGAGATATAATAAAGAAATCAATATATTCAAAGTTAAGAATATTAGAAATATTAACAAGGAAATAATGTGAATGTGATGTAGAAAGTAAAGTGAAAAAATTAAATGCATACATGAAATTTGTTAAAGAAGTTAAATAATAATACTTGAATTTACCCCTAAATCACTTCCCCATGTGAATGATTGTGAAGTTCAATATATTAGACCCCTTAGTTCGAAAAATAACTAAGAAACCAAAAAAGACTTTGTTTTTAATTGAAACTAAGAAAATTAAAAAAAATTCTTTCAATATAAAATTAAGAAACTCTATAACTTTGTTTGAATAGAGAACTAAGAACCAAAAAACTTGGTTTGAATAGATAACCAATAACTAAATACATCTAAGAAGAAAATAAATATATCACTTTAAAAATCAAAATCCCTTTAAAATTCATGATTGTCACTCACTCTTGAACGAATTAGTACAAGTTATAAATGGAGAGAGTGGAGAATAATAAGAAAGAGATTATGGGTCTTAAAAAATAGGCTCAAGAGGTGGATATAGAATGAGGCATAAAAAGATTGAACAAGAACATTGATGAAACATTGGATTAATTCAATGAAGAACACTACCTTCTTGATTTATTTCCTTGACCACCTCAGATAATGTTCTCTTTGATATTCTCCTTTGATAAAGGATGAGGGGGATGGGTATTTAAAGATCTTGAGAGATTATAAATCTATTAAAGATAAAAGTTAATTTCACTTAAAGTGCACAACGTTTAGATGAACTTTCAGGCCTCCCAAATCCTCTTTAAATATTTTTCATAGGGTTTTGGGGTCCAATTAATCAAGCTAAGTAAATTAAGACCTAAAATTGACACTTTTTTACCATAATAAACGCCTATTCAGGCAAGCCTCCCCAACACAATTGGATACTCAACAGCCTCTACTAGGTTGTCAGTGGGCTTCCTAAGGAAACCTCCAATCTATATACTACTATCAGCTAAGCAGTGGCCTCCACTTAATAGTTATTAGAACATATTGTAATTTCTTATCTCTTTCATATGATACTATCATGTCGGTATCACTGCACTAGTTATCTGATGCTACACTACTACACAATACTTTGAAAATTATATTTGAACCTATTTTGATTCCATATTTAGTAAATATCACTTCCGATCATTATGACTAAAAAACACTATTTTCTATATGAAAAAGTTTTGAAACAAATATAAGCTTTCTAACTATTAAAACAAATGAACGGATTGAGTCAAAAATCTACCCCTATTAATGAAGACAAACACTTGATATCAAAATCAAGATAATAATAACAAAATATAAAAATGAATTATTTTACCAAATAAATGTAAAACCAAATTTCCTCCATTAAAAATTCAAAAAAAATTCCTACTCCTTGATGAAACATCATTTGAAAAAAATAATCTTTTATCTTTTACCACCATCAAACACTTCTCCCTCTTTAACCCCACCCCCTTGAGATTATTGAAAAGGAACTTCCAAATTATGAGTGTTAGAGTGATTAGATAAGATAATAGAAATCAAATAAACTTTCAAAATAAACATGTTTCATGATAAAGATAATAAAAAATTAAGCTCAACAAAACATTTAGAAAGATATTCAATGGATTTATAATTATTTTATAAATAATTTTAAATGGAGATCATGCTACGAGATAAACAATTAAAAAATTATTTTAACAAAATAAATTACACATGCTTTAATAAGAGTGATAAGTTAATGAGAAGACCATTAAAACAAGTCCCCTTATGTAATATAACAAGATAAAAAAAGAGATTGATAGAAATAAAAAATTTAAGATAAGAAAGGGAGATAAAACATTGGATATATCTCAAAGACATAAGAGATAAACTCAAGATTTAAACGTAATTTAAAAAAAATTGAAAAATGAAAATAATTAAAAGAAATAAGGACCCCTATCAAAATATAATACAATTAAGATAAAGTGAGTTGTATCCGGGAAAAAATATAAAAAAGATAACTTTAAAAATAAAAGAAAAATAAGATATAAACAAATTTTGAAAGTGAATTGATAAATAAATTTTAAAAAAATTAAAAAGCGAATTAAAAAAATTAGAAAACATTTAATTTATATAACTACCTAAATGACATAATAATTATATATGGAAAGTGGAAAGTAAAAAACAGAAAGAAAATATAAAAATAAAGAAAAAAAATTAAAATAAGATTGGGTCTAAAAATATATCCTCTCCTATTTTTATAAATAAATAATAGATTAAAGAAAATATTTTGAAAATAGATTCAAGAGATAATATAAAATATAAAATAATTAAGAACATTTTTCTATGAAAATCAAGGATGATGTCTAAAGCTTCTCTTAGAAATAAAGATCTATTACACCCTCACATTGAGTATAGAACATTAATATCAAGGTGTAAAGTGTTTATGAATCACTTCAATGGGTAAAAAACCATATTTAAAAAAGTTCACCATTTGATTAATTAATGGGATTTAATAGAATAGCCTTGAATGATATCAAAAACAAGTTACTTTTGGAACTCAGATTTTGGGTGTTGCAGTATTAACTAAAAAACATTAAGAAGGTGATATAATTTGGGTCCACTAACATTAGCTATAAAAGATTTAGAAATCCAAACTTGTTTGGAATAATAATTTCATTTAAAATTTTGTGAGTAAATATGAATTATTTTCAGTATACCATATCTAGAAATTTTAAAATTACATTGATAGATTAAATGACAATATTTATGAAACTAATTTGAAAATTTATTTTAAAAAATATCTTTTACAAAAGAATTATTTTTGGAAGAAGTTGTATTATTATTTGAAAAACAAAAACCCTTATTATTTACTTTAATGCATTGATAACCAAGGATCGTATTAAGATATTGTCCAGATTGGGTGAATTTTGAAAGAGATATTTTGATATCCTTTATTTCATATTTGAAAACATCAACATTGGGTAGATTTGTTAATTTTAAAATAAAATTGTCATTTTCCGTTAAAATAATATCCTCTTAATTGGAAAGAATATTTTTATAATTAAGATAAAAATTATATTTCTTTAAAAGATTTTCAGATTTTAAAAAAATTTCTTAACAAAAATTATAAATTTCATTTTCGGAATAAGAGTAGAAAGAAGAAAAGTATTTGGCGGCAGAAGATTTATAATTTAAACTTCTACTTACCTCAACTTATGCCATAAGGCATTTTAGAATTGATCAACTCAAGGAAGATGAGTTTATGGATTAATTACATTCACTCTAAGTTGAGACACCTAGATCCTTCTTCCATTTATTATTTCATTCATAAATTTTATTCAAGGGAAAATTGAGATTAATCTCATCAAAGAATGTGACTTTTGAATCTCCAATTTGATCTTTATATTGTCATAATGATTGATCTTATCATGACCATCAATTTTGGAAGGGTTCTTATTAATGTTATTGAATTTGATATTCTATTTTATTTCCTTGGATTCCATGACATATTTTTTACCATGTTAAGATACTTATAAACGATTCTAAATTACTTGATCCATTTTTCATAAGGAAATACCATTGAATTTGTTTCTATTTAATCCACAATATAAAATATGAATATCTTTACTATCATTTCAATGAGATCAATTTATTTTGGATTCCAATTATCCTCTAAACTATTTTAATGTTTAAATCCTTTCATAAAATACCATAATAGGATATTCAATACATCTATGAAAATTAGACTTCTGATTCTTCCAATAAATGTAATTATAACCATAAAAAATGGAGCACGACTCAAGGATTGTCCTTTGGGGCCACCACGGGTATTTGAAAAATCCATTTAAAAAATGTGTTATTTATTCAAAAAAATATTTAAAGGTTATGAAGATAATAAATTCAAATAATTTGAAATTAAATATACTAAACAAATAAAAACTCCTTTGATTAAAAATATTGGTTGAATTGGGAAGGTATAATGGTTACAGGGGTGTATTTCCATTTAAAAAATAGTAGAAAATTAAATGATCAATTGTATAAAAGATACTATGATACAACAAATAAATTGATATAATCAAAGTTCATCATAGTATAAATAATAATAAGGAAATAATTTGAATTTGATGTATAAAGTAACATGTAGAAAGTAAATGGGAATAGACAGTTTTTTAAATAAGTTTGGTAATATTATCTGAATGTACCCCTACATATCCTCCCCATGAGAATAATAATGAGGTTTAATATAATTAACCCCTTGGTTTGAATGGAAACTAAGAAACCAAAAACCCTTTGCTTTAATGGAAACTGAGAACCTAAAAAAACATTTATTTTAACATAATAGAAATAATGTCAATCCCTTGGTTTGAAAAGATAAAAAATAATCATAAACCTTGGTTTGAACAGATAACAAAGAATCGAAGAAATAGAGGGAGAATGTAAATAGATGATCAGCTTAATTGAAATCCATTTACAATTCATAATATTCACTCACTCTTGAAATAATTATAACAAGAAAAAAATGGATATAGTAAAGTATAATAAGTGAGAGCCCAGGAGATTTACAAAATAGGCTTAATAGGAGGAGTTAGAAGGAGGTACAAGATTATAGAACAAGAATGTTGATGGTGGTGAGGATGAAGTCACTGAAAAACACTCCCTTCTTGATTGGGTACTTTTATCTCCTCAGATGATGTTCACTATGAGATTCTCCATTAAGAATAGATGATAATGATTTAACTTTATGAATATTTAGAGATTATGAATCTATTGAATATTGAAGATCATTTCACATGATGCACACAATGTTTGGATGAATTTTCATTCCTCCCAAATCCTCCTAAAATAGATTCCATAGGGAGTTGGTGAGAAATGAATCAAGCTAAGGAAATTAATATCCAAAAAAACACTTTTTTACTATAATTAATCCCTCATAAGAATTTCCAATCAGATTCCACAAGATACCAGATAGCCTCTACTGGGTTACCGGTGGGATTCTTGAAGGAACCTATAATATTTCTACCACTACCAGATGATCGGTGCACTCCACCAAAAAGCCGATGGACCTTTTGGGAATTTCTTGGTACTGACATATATTACTGGCTAACCGGTATCAATGCATCATCTAGTCAGTACTACACAACTTAACAAGACTTATAATATGTCCTTAAAACATATTTTGAAGCCATATTCAGGCTATATATAAGGACTCATCCTTAACATTACACAAATTAGTTAATTAATTTAGAATTCACTTTCTTACATTCCCAAAGATCTTTTCGGTTTAGTTTATTAGAGAATTGGGAAGTAATTCATACATATAAACCAAAAAGAATACAAATTTGTTACTAATAAAATATTATCCATATCTTCTATAATACAAATTTTTTAATAAAATGTGAAATATTTTCATGAAAAGTCTTCGCAACATTCACCATGGCTTATCCTTTTCTCTTACCCACCCATAAACATTTTAAAAACCCAGGATGAGTATAAAAATTCTTAGTAATGGATATAAGATAAATGAAATAATTATTCCATCAATACATATAAACATACAAAATCATTTTCACAGAGATAAGCTTCTCACCCGAAAAGTATCATATACTTAACTTGTAAAATCCAAAGATTTTCATAAAACATAGAAAACATAAATAAAACCATATAGGGATATTGGGGAATTACTTAATTAATATTAAAACCCTATTGAATACCATATTATTTGTAACCCTCATGGCCACCTTATAATGTAACCCTCCTGACTACCTTATGATGTAACTCTCATGGCTACCTTATGGTGCAACCATAGCTGTTACACTTGGAATAACCATTACGGTAAAATTCAAAAATAAACATACCCAATTAATTAAAGGGTTATATAGGTCCCACCCTTCATCATAAAAAATTTCCAAGAATCTGAACATAATCATAAAACCAAATACTTGTATCATAAAAACATTCCATTGGAATTTTTTAAAAAAAGAAATTTAAAAGAGGATTTTTAAAGAAAATTACCTTACCTAGAATTTTTCTTACTTAAAATGTGTTAAAAACTATTGTAAAATAGTTAAAATAGAATTTTTAATATATTAAATAACCATACTAATATTTATAATTCCTTGTATGATCTTTTTATAATATCTTTTTACCAAATTTTTTGGGTGAAATTATTTCATGGTTTCTCTGGTTAGTTTATTATGGATTTTCTTATAGAATGGAAGCAAAACTCCAGAAGTAGAAAGAAATTGTATTAATATGTCTATATAATTTTTTTTTATATTTGGATGATTCATTAGATAAAATATTTATGAAAATTTTTTAATTTATTTTTTTGGTTTTTAAGACCATCATGAACTTATATTATTTTATTTATTATTAGGTTTATATATTGGTTCCAAAACATTATATAACTTATAAAATTTATAATAAAATATAATTTAACCATAATAATTATTTTATGACCAGTCTTGAATGAAGTAAAGGGAAATGAAAACACATCATCCATGATGATGGTAATTCGACACATCACAGATAATGTTTTCATTTTTTAGAGTAAGAGGAGAAGAGGAGTGGTTTGATGATGGATATTACATTAACACAATAAAATACAAATATATGTAAGATATTGGAGTTATCATGTCACTTTTATGAAGTGAGGTGAGGATAAAATAACAAAATAAAACAAATTGAAAAGAAAATGAAAGAAAATGAAAGAGGATTATACCTCTTGAATTATTCTCCTTGAGACCCTCCTTAAGGCACTTGTTTTTAGACGTTTGGTGAGACCAAATGGTCTTGGAATTGGGGAATATTCTTGGGATATAAATTGGTAAAAAATTAAACAATATACAAAGCTTTTAGGTGTGAGTAGAAGTGGTGGTGAGGGGTGGTATTTATAGTGGAGGAAAGGGTTGTTTTTTGATAATTTTATACATTAGTTTGTTATTTGGCTTCAAGACTATGAATAGTTTGAGAATTATCACTATATATTATAAAATATTGAAGTATATTTTGATATAGTGGGCTTAAATCTTCCATACATCATTTATGACTCAATAATTCATGTATTTAGCTTATATTGTAAATTATCGTATTTCACTACTCATCAAAAAATCAACTATTTCAGAAAAAAATACAAAAATTCACCCTAAAATTTTTTTATGCATATAATTGAAAAAATGATCTCCATTTTTTGAAAAAAAATCTAAATAATATAAATTTAATTTTTAATTAAAATTATTATTTATTCAAAAAATGCCAATTTTAAAATTATAACTAATTTTAAAACACTTTGAAAAATTAATAAAGGTCTCAAAAAATTGTCTTATAACCATAAGAGAAAAAAATATTAATTTATGAATATATTTTATGAAGATAAATTTTATTTTAAATCATTATATTAATTATAAAATTATAAATAAAAATTTAAGTGTCACAAAAATACGAACACTTATTTTATCATTTTCCAAAAAATATATTTACTTATTCCATGGTATAAGTATATCATATTTTTACTTATAAAATAAATAAGTTTTATTTATAATTTCATGGGTGATGTTATAATTCTATTTGTATAGATCCTTAATTTTTATAAACACCAATTATTTCATTATACATTTATAATGAATTTAACAATTTATTTCCAAAATGAAAACAAATTATTTTATAGGTACATGGGTTGTTACATTCTCCCCTCCTTATAGAAATTACATCCTTGTAATTTTTATTCACTTATTAAACAAGTGATGATGCCTTTACCTCAAGGAATTTTCATATTCCCATGTCGCTTCTTCAACCATCTGGTTTCTCCACAAAACCCTAAACTAATAAATTACCTTATACCGTAATACCAGCTCTCTATGATCAAAAATATGAATATGTTTCTCTTTATAAGAAAGGATTGTTTAAATATGAACTAATTCTAAGATCAAAACATGAGATGAATCTAGCACATACATTCTTAACATCAAAACAGGAAAAGCATTGTGTACCTGAGAAACAATTAGAGGAAATTCTACTCAGTAAACAACTGGTCCAACTTTCTCTAGGATTTCAAAAGATATAATGAACCATGGAACTAGATTTCCTTTCTTACCAAAATAGATAACACTTTTCCAAGGGTGGATTTTAAGGAAAACATGATTACCAACCTCTAAATAAAATGTTTTCCTCTTATTATCTACATAGCTTTTATGTCTTCTCTAAGTTGTCCTCATGTGTTGTTGGATAATTTTAATTTCTCGACTAAATCCCCTACTAATTCTAGCCCCATCAACTACTTTTCCCCTAATTCATCCCAAAATACTAGAGTTTGATACAGGTTTCCATATAATGCCTCAAAAGGGTCCATCAATATAATGGAATGAAAATTTTATTACAAGAAAACTAAACTAAATAAATAAGTTTATCCCAAACGCATTGGTAATCCATTAAACAAGAACATAACACGTATTCCAATTTATGAATAGTTCACTTGGTCTATCCATCAGATTGAAGAAAAAAAAGTTGTGCTGAAATTTAATTCAGTTCTCAATGAATTCTTAATTCCTTTCCAAAATTTATATTTAAACCTAAGATCACGATCAGAAACAATAGTGATAGAAACTCCATGTAACCTCATAATCTCTTTGATGTATAGTCGAGAAAGATGATATAGAGAAAGAGTGTCTCAAATATGAAGGAAATTTAAAGATTTAGTTAGTCAATAAAAAATAACCCAAATCACATTGTAACCTTACGAAGTCTTTGGTACTCCCACCATGAAGTCCGTGAATATATTTTCACATTTTCACTCTGGTATTGAAAAAGTATAAAGCATCCCCTTTTTTAGTTGTCACTCTGCTTTAACCTATTGAAAATTCAAAATTTTCATGGTAAAATTAGAAATATCTCTTTTCATTCGATCCCACTATTAATACCCCCAAATGTATCTTTATATCTTAGTGTTTTTATGATGAACTGAAAATGTAGAACTATGAGCTTCACTTTACAATTATATCTTATTATGGTAATCACAAGGCACACATAGTCTCTTTCCAAATCACAAGACACAATATTTATCAACATTAAATTTAGGAAATTTACCTTTATTAACTAATTCTACCTTTTTTGTGTAACTCACAATCATACTATTGCGCTTTCTTAATTCTGTCTGAGTGAGATGATTACATTGACACCTAAATAAATAGAGGAATTTCCTACACCAACAACATCCAAGAAAAAATTTATCAAATTATTAATCAAGGGGTCATGTTTCAAATGTTACATGGTTAATTTAGTATGTTGTTTTTGACTCAATGCATCTTCCAAATTTTTCATATTTCTAAGATGGTAATTGATCAGGAAATCATAATCCTTTATCATTTCCAGCCATCTTCTTTGCCTCATTTCAATTACTTTTGAATAAATATATACTTCAAACTTTCAGAGACAATATATATTTCACATTTGGTTCCATATAAATGATGCCTCCAAATTTTTAAAGTGAAAACCACAACTAATAATTCCAAATCAAGTGTCGGATAATTTCACTCAGGTGGTTTCTATTGCCTTGAAGCATAATCTATTACCTAATCATTCTACATCAAAACACAACCAAGTCCCTTCAATGAATCATCAATGTAGATGAAAAAAACACCATTTTTGATATATAGGGTCAAAACTAGTTCATTCACTAATATTTTTTTTAGTTCCTGAAAATCAACAACACATTATTTTGTCTAAATAAATTTAACCCATTTTTGTGTCATCTTTGTTAGTGGGATAGATAAAAGTGAAAAGTTTTTAAAAACCCTTCAGTAATAGATTGATAATCTAAAACAACTATAAATAAAAGTAATATTTTTAGTTGTTGGCCATTCATCAACCACTTTTATTTTTGTGGGATCAATAGTTATGCCACCCTTATTTACAATGTGCCCAAGAAAAGAAATTTTTTGCAACCAAAAATCACATTTACTAAATTTATAGTATAAATTTTTTTTCTTTGAGTGTTTGTAGGAAAATCCTTAAATGGTTTTCATGATCCTCATAAATTTTTGAAAACACAAAAATATCATTAATAAAAACAACAACAAACTTATCCAAATATTCAGGGAAGATTCTATTCATAAGATCTGTAAATATAACAGGGGAATTTTTCAAACCAAAAGAAATAAAAACAAACTTATAATGTCCATATTTAGTTTAGAATGCTATTTTTGGAATTTCATCCTCTTTAACCATCAACTGATGGTACCCATATCTCAAGAAAATCTTGGAAAAATATTGACCTCTCTTGAGCTGATCAAACAGGTCATCGATATGAGGCAATGGACAATTATTATTAATAGTAATTTTATTCAAATCTCTATAATCAATAAAAATCCTCATCGAACCATATTTATTTTTAGCAAATAAAATAATAGTACCCCATCATGAACTGCTAGGAATAATGAATCCTTTATCAAGAAACTACTACAACTAATTTTTCAATTCCAAAATATCCATTTATTCTATTCGATAAGGGGGTTTCAAAACTGGATTAGTATCAGGAACTATGTCAATATTAAATTCAAAATCCTGATCAGGTATAACACTAGGAAACTCATCATAAAAAACATCCAGGTATTAATTTACAACTGGCATATCATTAATCTAAATAATTCCCTCGCTTCCAATAATATGTGAAAGATAACTTTCACTTCCATCTTTTAATAGTTTCTCAGCTTCTTAATATTTTATCAAGTTATGGGTTCATTCTTGTATAAAAATTTTAACACTTTCTCAAAAAATACTTCTTTATCTCTACATTAAATCTTATCATTATAAAAAAGAAATTCATTCCATTCCTATAGTAACATAAAACTCTACTAAGAGAAGAACAACAAAGTTTGTAGGTAATTTATTTCCACATAAAAAAAAGGAAGATTATTAAAATTTCATTTTCTATTAATACTTCCCCTTAGTGTTTTTACCATAAGTTTTGATTTAGTTTCTTGAGGTGAAATTTCCAATTTACCAAAAAAATCTTAAAAATAAAAGAATGTGTAGACCCCGTATCAAAAAATAAATTAGAAAATTTTGAGAAAAAAACAAATTACATGATACCAATTCATTGGATGGACCAACATCTTTTGAAGTAGTCAAAAAGTATTTCACTACACCTTTATGCTTATAATTGTGCTTCTTTCAATTATTCAGATCTTTCTTTGGGTAGGTATTTTCATAACTCCCCATCTCACCGCATTTGAAACAATTTATATTTTTGTTATCAGAATTAATCATACCAACTCTAAGAACTTTTTCATTGAATTTTTGATCTATATGTATAAATTTTCCACATCAAAAACACTTCCTAGATTTGTTAAGGCATTACATAGGGTTATTTTTACCACACTTCCCACATACTTGAAACTGGACTTTTTTAGCTTCACATTTATTTGATTGATTCTTACCCATTTCTTGCCATCTATACTTTTATTTTTGTTGTTGTGAAAGTACACATGATCATCAGAAAACTCTATTTATACCCTCTCAACACATCGAATATGTTTCTCATACATTTTGAAATCATGAGAGTCCAAATCCCTTCTATATCTTGGCTTCAATCCTGAGTTAAAATAATTGATTTTACTATCAAGATCTAGAATAGGATTTAGAGCATTCCTTTCCAGTCGAGGGAACTTTTATTCATACATAGCCACTGAATCTTCCTCCTTTTGGTTCAATTCAAGGAATTTCTTTTCCAACCTAAGTTTAACCACCTTGGGGAAATATTTTTCAAGGAAAATATTTTTAATTTCATCTCATTCCAAGGAATCAATATCCTCTCTATCCTTGATATTCTTGACTATTGACCACCACTAATCATCTTAACCATACAAATAATAATTAGAAAGACTAAAATTGTGATTATTTAAAGACCCCATGACATTGAATATCTTTTCAAGGTCTTTAATCCAACCTTCATCCACCATTGGGCCATATGATCCACTGAAAAAATGAGGGTGTTTCCACATAAAATGTTCCACTTTCATTATGCTCTTTTATGGTAGCACTGGTTGTTCTATTTCTTGGATTCCACAGCCATTTATGTTTGGAGTGAACTGAAGAAATACTGTCACAATCTTCTCTATTCCAATTCCCACCATTCCATGTTGCAGATTCATAGATAATATTCTCTCGGTGCCTTCCTACTTCAGCTTCCATGTTTCATCCATGGAAAATCATTCTGAGAAAACATATATTAGATGAAGAAAAATGGTAATCTTTAAATGATATATAATTTAAATATATAGATAAGATAAAAATAATTCATGGTATTCTATTCACATCATCCAAACCCCTAAATTTATCTAAACCATGCTCTTATACCAATAATAAAGACCTGACTTTAAATTATTTTAGAATTCACATTTATACATTTCAAAAGATCCTTTTGGTTTAGAGTTTTAGATAATTAGGACATAATTCATACATATCAACCCAAAATCATACAAAGTGGGCACTACTAAAACAATATCCATTTCTTTCATAATAAATTTTTTTTAATAAAACGTGAAATATTTTCATGAAAAATATTTAAAAAATTCATCTTGTCTTATTCTTTTCTATTAACCATCCTTAAACCTTATAAAAACATTTTAAAAACTTGGGATGAGCACAAAAATATTAGTAACAGACATTATAAAAAGGAAATAAATAGTCTATGAATACATATAAACATACAAAATCATTTTCAAAAAGATATACTTTTCACCCATAAAGTATCATATAATTAACTTTTGAAAATAAGAGATTTCCATAAAACATAGAAAACATAAATAAAACCATATATGAATATTAGGTAATTAATTTCTTAATATTATGACCCTCTTGGATACCATATAATTTTTAACCCTCTCGGCTACCTTACAATGTAACCCTCATAGCTACCTTACGATTTAATCCGCATGGCTACGTTATGGTGTAACCATCGCATTTACAATTGGAATAACCATTATGGACAAGTTCCAACACAGAAATACCCAATGAATTAAAGGGTGATATAGGTCCAGCCATTCATCATAAAAATTACCAAGAACCATAAAATGATCATAAAACCAAAATATTTTCATCCTAGAAACATTACCTTAGAATTCTAGAAAAATAGAAATTCAAAAGAGTATTTTTTAAGAAAAGTCCCTTACCTTGGGTTTGTTTTACGTAAAACATGTTCAAACCTCCAGTATAATAGCTTAAAATGTGTTATTAATATATTATAGAACTGTATTAATATTTATAATTTATTATATGATCTTCTTATAACATTTTTTCACCCATTTATTAATAATTGTTTCGGATGATTTTATTTCATGGTTTCCATGGTTGGTTCATTATGGATTTTCTTGTCAAATGGAAGAAACACTCCAGAAGTGGAAATAAATGGTATTAATACCTTTATATAATTTTAAATGATTCTATATATAATTTTTTCTGATATGATGATGATTCATTATATAAACCATTAATGAAAAAGATTTAATTTATTTTAGCGTTTTTTAAGTCCGTCACAAAATTGTATCATTTTATTTAATATCATGTTTATATATTGGTTTTAGAACTTTATATAACTTATAATACATATAATAAAATATTATTTAACCATAATAATGTTTTTATGACTATACATGAAGGTGGTAAAGGAAAATTAAAAAACATCATCCATGATGTAGTAAATCGACAAATCACAGACGATGTTTTCATTATTTAGAATAAGAGGATAAGATGAAAAGTTTTAATGATGTATATTGAATTGACATAATAAAATAACAATATATATAATATACTAGATTTATCATGTCATTTGTATAAAGGGATGTGAGGATAGAATAAGAAAACAAAATAAATTGAAAAGAAAATAGAAGAGGATTTTACCTCTTAAATTATTCTCCATGAGAACCTCATTAAGGAACTTGGTTTTGGCCTCTTGGAAATAGGAAAGAGTATTTTAAAGAAAATTTGGTATAAATTAAACAATATACAAGGCTCTAATGTGTGAGGAGAAGAGTTGTTCAGGGGTGGTATTTATAGTGGAGGAGATGGGTGTTTTTTGATTATTTTATTCATTAGTTTATTATTTTAGCTGAAGACTATTGATAGTATGAGAATTATCACTAAATATAGTATAATAATGAATGAGTTCTATAGATTATAGTCTTAAATCATATATATATATAGAATATATGACTCAATAATTCATGTATTTATCTTATATTCAAAATTTCTACTTCTCACTTTTCATCAAAAAATCAACTATTTTTGAAAAATCCTAAAAATTCACCCTAAACATTTTTCAATGTTTAGAATTTAAAAATAAACTTCATTTTATGAAAATAATTTTCTAAATATGTTAAATTTAATTTTTAATTAAAATCATCAATTATTCGAAAAATACCAATTTTAAAATTATAACTGATTTTATAAAACTTTGAAAAATTAATGAAGGTCTCATAAAATTGTCTTATAATCATGAGAAAAAAATATTAATTTATGAATCTATTTTATGAAGATAAATTTTCTTTTAAATTATTATATTAGTTATAAAATTGTAAATAAAAATTTATGTGTCACAAAAATACCAACACTTAAATTATCAGTTTCAAAAAAAATATTTACTTATTCCATGATATAAATATATCATCATTTCATTTATAAGATACATAAATTTTATTTATAATTTCATAGGTGGGGTTATTATTATATTTGTACATATTCATTAATTTCTGTAAATACCACTTATTTGATTATACATTTATAACAAATTTGACTATTTAATTCTATAATAAAAACAAATTATTTTATTAGTACCTAGGTTGTTATTCCAAATTCCTTTTGGTTATTATGACTAAACAAAAACACTTGGTTCAACTTGAAATGGGTTCAAAAAAAATTGTTTTGATAATTAAAACAAAAATGCTATAGGAGTAAAAAACAACCTTATACTTCTTTGTTATACAATTAGCATACAACCACTTTCGATTCATATCCATCTTATTTGATGCTATAATATTCATGTTTAAAAAAATGCATAGAAGTTATGATTTTACAATCCAAAAATTTCATTCTTTATATACAAACACATATAGTAATCATATTTTATATAAACTTTAATCGCATCAACAACCTATTAAAATATATAAAAACCAAGAATTATATGAATATAAAGTATTATAACTATGATTTTTTTATTACAAGAAGTTCCATATCATAAATCATTTTTTTAAATAGATTCATCATTGGATATAATAATTTGAACTTTTATAATAGAGATCACTAACTCCTATTAGTTCACCTCACCAAAGGTCACCAAGCTCACAAAATTCATTGGAGGTCACCTTGAATAAAAAATACTTATAAAAATTTTGGATTCTTTCAAGTCTACATGTCATATAGTGGATTTTGAGTTTCTATACATAGAACTTTGTTAACTATGAATGATATTATTTCTAGAGCATAGTCCTTAATGAATACAAGATTCTCAATCTTAAATACTCATTGGCTAAACCATGTTTAACAATGTTTTTTTTATTTTAATAAAACATTGTATTATGGTATTTCAAAATGAGTGGGCTATGATACAATACCATACCCACTTAAATAGTTGGTCAATACTTAATTTAGGTATTCACTCCATCAATTTAGATAAAAAAAATTAATAACTTTTCAAGGATTATTTTTTAAAATATTTATTATATATCTTGAAACAATTCAAATATTCAATATTTTTTGTTTTAATTAGAAATACATATTTATATATGCTAAAATCATCTATAAAGGTAACATGGTATCATAAGCTACCACTTGATTGTGTACTTGATGATCCACACACATATGTGATGATATAACAAAGCCTATGTTTTGTAAATAGTTAAGTCTTCTCTCATGGTGAATATTGTTTTCTAATTGTGGAGTAGGTAACTTCATGCACCATGTGATGATTTTTTCATAGAAATTTAAGGATTTGAATATAATATAAAATAATATTAATATATAAATATATATATACACACACACACATATACACTCATAGATATATAAATACTCAAACACGCGTAAAATATATATATATATATATATACTTTATACTTATATATAAGAACAAATGAAACACACACATACAAACACACGTATATCTAAGAAAACAATAAATCACATGTCATGTTTCTATAAAAAACCATTAATAATAGTCTTTGATCATTCTCATTTAAGATAAGGTTTCTAGTTTCACACAAATAATAAACCAATGAATAATATTTAATCTATTAATATTTATAAGGCCCACACTTATTTATAACATTACGAACATTGATTTCTTATCCTAAAATTGCCAAAGATATTAATTAACCACCTAATTAATAAAAACCATTTTCATTACATTGAACCCTGTTTAAATTTTCAATTAGTTTCAAATAATTTTTAAAATTATTTTGTAGGATGTCCATATCTATAGTCTATATTTATATATAAAAAGAGGAATAAAACCCAAAATCAAGAAAATCATGCAAGACCGGCAAACCAAAATGGAAAACACACAAAAAGGGTCAATTCGTCTAAAAGAATAGAGAAGAAAAATGCACAAAATTGATTACATACAAACAGGTTGGGGGAGAATCGTTATAGATGAACATGGGAAGTTGAACAAACAAAAACATGAAAAAAAATGACAGATCGAGTGTGAATCCTAAAAAACAAGTATAGAATTTAATACCAATGGTTTTGAGGTTAGATTTTTCCTGAAAAAAAATGGCTTCAGCTGCTGAAGAGGAGTGGATCCATGAGATCTAGAATGCACTGAGTGGATAACTGATCTGTTTTTTTAAAGGGTGAGCGATTTTATCACTGCCTATTGAGTAGCATTGATAAAAGTGTATTTTATCAGGGTTAAAAATATAAGGGCTTAGAAATACCACCTGTTCAGCACTTTTTTAGTGATGATAAATTAATTCCTTTATCAGCACTAAAAACCCATAAAAAATTGGTATTTTCCAATGCTTATATTTTTAATGCAAATAAAAGACACATTTATCAGTGCTTAACTTTTAACATTGATAAAATGCACTTTAACATATTATAATCTAGCATTGGAAAATTTTTAAAAAAAATAATAAAAAAGAATAAATAAATAATATTAATTATAGAAATAAAAAATTTATTAAAAATGAATTATACAAACCATTTAAAGTGTAAAAATATTAAAATATGCATTTAAGAAAATTAATAGTGTAAATTAAAATCATATTGAAAATTTTAAAACCTAAAAAATAAACATGTATAAATTAATATTAAAAAGTGAATAAATTTTAAAAATATTAAAAATAAATAAATAATATTCAATTATTGAATATTAAAAATTAATTAAAAAATTTCATTAAAATTACAAAAAAATTAAAAATTGCATTCATAACATTAATTACATAAATTACAAACACATAAAATGAGTAAAAATGAATAAATAAATAATATTAATTATATATAAAAAAATTTAAAAATGAATGATATTAAATAATTTAATTACAATAATATTAAAAAAATCATTTCAATAAACTAATTATATAAATGTCAAACTTATTTAAAATATTAAAACATAATAATCAAAAATGAATAAATATTAATCATATAAATTACAGACATATTAAAAATATTAAAACATTATAAATAAATATGTCAAAATTAATATTAAAAAATTAGTAACTTTCAAAAAATTAAAAAATGATAAATACTAAAAATTAATAAATAATACGGAATGAAAGAATTTTAAAAATGAATTAATATAATTTAATAAATTGAAAAAAAATAAAAATGTGAATTCATAAGATTAATTGCATGAATTATAAACACATAAAAATAAAGAAAAATGAATAACTAAATAATATTAATTATACAAATAAAAAACATTCTAAATTAATTATATTGACTATTTAAATTGAAAAAAATATTAAAAAATTAATTTAAAAAAATTAATTATATAAATTTCAAACATTTTAAAAATATTAAAACATAATGAATAAAAATGAATAAATATTAACAATATAAATTACAAACATATTAAAAATACTAAAACTTAGTAAATAAATATGTATAAACATATATTAAAAATTAATAAATTAAAAAAATATTAACAATTAAAAAATATTAAAAATGAATAAATAATATTAAATGAGATAATTAAAAAATAAATAAATAAAATTGAATATATTACAAAAAAATAATAAATGGTTTTTCACCAATAATTATGTGAATTAAAAACACATAAAAAATAAATGAATAAATAATATTAATTATAAAAATAATAAATTTATTAAAAATGAATTATATTAACTATTTAAATTAAAAAAAATATTAAAATTAAAATGCATTTAATAAATTAATTATGTAAATTTCAAAAATATTAAAAATATTAAAAATAAATAAATTAAAATGAATAAATATTAATCACATAAATTATAAACATATTCTAAATATTAAAACTTAGTAAATAAATATATATAATTCTTTTAAAAATGAATAAATTCAAAAAAATATAAAAAAATTATAAATATAAAAAATTAAAAAATATTATTAATAGAAAGAATACTAAAAATTAATAAATAAAATTGAATAACTTACAAAAATATTTTAAAAAGGTAAATTCGTAACTTTAATTACATGAATTACAAACACATAAAAATGAATAAAAATGAATAAATAAATAATATTATAGTAAATTATTGATGTATGTATTGTGTTGATTGTTTATAAAAATTATAATTAAATATTAACCTTTATAATTTTTAATAATAATTAAATAAATTACTATTAAAATAAATGTATAAATGTTTAAAAATGTATAAATAATTATAAAAATTGAATATATTTCCAAAATATAAAAATAGATAAATATTAAAAATGAATAAATAATGTTAAATGAATAAACCGACACACATTACATACATACACATAAACATATACATACTCATAGACATTCACGCACACAGACATACACATATACATACACATACACATACGCATGCATATTCATACATGCGTATTCTCATACATACGTGTACACACATGTATACACATGCATATACACACAATTACATACATATACTACATAGAGATACACATACTACATAAACACCCAAATATATACATATATACACATGTATATACATACCTATACATACACATATATATACACATGCACACACAAATATATACACGAATATCGACATGCATACATATACACATACACATACACATACACATACACATACATGTATATATTTGTATACATACACACACATTACATACTAGTACACATAAATATAAACATACACAAACATACATCTATATAAACACAAACACACACACCAAAAACACATATATACACATACAACACCTATAAACACATACATATATACACATACATAAACATATATACACAAACATACAGACATACACATAAATCCACATACATGAACATGTGTACATATATATACAAATTTATGTGTATATTTTAAATTATTTAATATAAATATAAATATATAAATTCAAACATGAATTGTATTTAAATAAATATATATTCATTTATATATTAATATAATTGACTAAATAAAATATTGATATATTATATCTATATATACATTTTTTTAATCAATGTATTTAAATATATTATTAATAATTTTTATTGATTAATATAATTTAGATATTTTTTAAATATAAAATTATAAAAATAAACAATACATGATCATCATGCCTAAGTAATCAACCTATATTTAAATTAAAAGTATACGGATTGTCAAAAATTCCTAAATTGATAAATAGAATAACTTTATTGGTAAACATATTTAAATTTTTAAGGTATTCATACCATAAAGAATATTGGATATATGGTTAATTCAATAATGGAAATGATATAGCATAAATCCATGATATTAAAGGACACAGTCATAAAGGATAAAACTAATGTCAAGTGAGGGATAAAGAGTGACAAATAACATAAAATGATAATCAATATATTCAAATCCTTCATTATGGTTCATAGAGAATCATGTGAAATATTCAAATTATTTTCCCTGGGAGTGTGAAACAAGATGTGCAGTTATGCCCACTAGTTTTGCAGTGAGTGAAGATCGAGTAATATTCAACCAACCTTTTTCAAGGTTATTACCCCCAGATGTATCTATGCCAAATCTTACATTCCCCCTTTTTATCTAGATTATGATGTAATTTCTATGAAAACTACCACTCTTTACTTAACCAAAATTTTAGGATGTTCTCTTTTTTTAGATTCATTCCTTAGGTTTTTTATATTATTTTATCATTTTAAAGACTTGTGAAGGTAGTGAAATGATATATAATAAGTAATCACACACTGAAAATATATATTTAATGTATGATGAAACCAAATATTTATAATAATGAAAATATATTTAAAGTAATTTTAATTGATATTACAACAAAAGTTTTTTAATTAAAAAGGAAAGAGGAAGATTGAGAATTCTAATTTTTCATTTATTTTTATAGTTGAAAAATTATAAAAATAATGGAAAAATATTTTAATTTAGAAAATTATGGAAATATTAATATTAATGTTAACAACAAATAATTTACATGGTGATAGAGAAAAAATTTATTAGCAAGGAATGTTAAAAATGATCATAACATGATGAAATGTAACTGAGTTATAAATTCTCATGCCTCGAGTCCCAAGTCGCTTGATATGTGTGTTTAAACTCTTGAATAACAAAATAAAGTTTGTTAGTAATTAATTAATAACATTTTTCAAATATAATTCATTTTTTAAGGTCCATCTGTTATGATATTTCATTCATTTATCGCATACTTTTTTCTCCCATCGTTTATTTAAGGTTGTTCTATCCATTTCTCTAAAACTACTTCAGTATGTTCAACATGATCAAGGGAGATTGAAAATAGTTTCAGAATATCCATAATTTTATAATTATAAATTCATGATCATTATATTTTTATAATATTAATAAAATTACATATATTATTAAAATACATTCAAATTATGAAAGATTTCGTGATATACCCACCTTTTGCTGATTAAACAACTATGATCAATTAAAGATAATATCATTAATATGATTACACATTAAACTTTAAATAATCCTAATAATATTATAAATATTTTATTTATTCATTAAATATATTTCTAAAACCATCAATGTGAGTTCATGATAAGAAATAAAGTATGTTGTCCATGGAGGTGGTTGTTTGCATGTGACATGGTGGACATTTCCTTTATTTTAAAAAATGTGTGAGAAAGGTAGATAATGGTTATAATGTTAATATAATAAAATTTTAGTATATTAATGATCCTAATTTCATTATATAAGTATGGTTATGGAATATTTAAATGAGGTATAAGAAGAAATTAGAAATGAAAATAGTAATTAGATGCTCTCACACCTTACTTCTTGGGATGAATACTTTACTAAGTGGATCATTCCTTTAAAGGGTGGTATTTTGATGAGACCAAAACCTCTAGGACATGGATAAGAGTGTTGGGGGTAGTTTTTGGTAGAGTTTGGACAAGTTATGAATCTTTAAGTGTGTGTATAGGTTGGATGGTAAGGGGGTCCTTTCATAGGTGAGAGGAGGGACACTTTTGTAAATATAATTTATTCATATAAAAAAGTGAATATTCGATTAAATAGGATCCAAAATTGATATCTATAGAGTATTAAATGAGTTTAATTTAATAAATCACTCATATAATCGTTAAATTTTAGGTTTAATGGGCTTAAACTCAAATTTTAACCTATTTACCTTTTTTAACATTTATCATGGTGACTAACATTTACCTTTGCTAGCTCATTTTTATGGTAAAAATTGAAACTAATATCATTGAATAATTTAGAAATTATGATTCCAAATATGAAATCCATTTTTAAAGGATCAACTTCTAAAGTTAAAAAAACATTAATATAAGTAAAAAAACAATATTTTCATTTAAAATAAATTTTTTAGAAAAAATCTCATAAATTCACCCTAAGAAAATTTTGATATTCTTAATCCAAAAATTATTTCCATTTTATCATATTAAAATTATAAAATTTTAAAATAAAATATATATATATATATATATATTTATGAATAAAATCTCTTTATACCATACTATAATGATAAGGTAATAGAATGTGCATTGTGAAATAATTTTACGAATATAGTGTCTAATATTTGGTCTTACATTATCCCCCATTAAATAATATAATTTTAATAAAAATTATGTATATTAGATCAAAAATTAATGTGGATAGTTATTCATCATTTCTCCTTTAGGTTCCCACATTGATTCATTTAACTTGTGACTTCTCTATAGTACTTTAATAAGTTCAGTTGTCTGATTCTACAATACTCTCCATCTAGTGTCAATAATCTAGATAATCTATTAATTATTATATAACTTAGGTTATAACTCTATTTCCTGGTTAGTATGTTCATTGGGTCTTATATATACTTCCTTAACAATGAACCAAGGAATAGATCATGTACTTGAGAGAGGTTGGGTGGAAAATCCAACACCCCAATTCCCTCTAGAGTTTCAAAAGGAAAGATATACCTAGGACTTATCTTTCCTTTCTTATAAACCTTATAACTACCTTTCATTGAGATACCTTTAAGAATACATGATCTCCCACTTGAAATTTAACACCCTTACATTAATTATCATCATATCTCTTTTTCACCTCTAATATTTCCTCATATGATCTTGAATATCTCAAAATGTTATTATTTTATCCTTGAAAATTTCTTGATCTCATAAGTTCCTTTCTTTAACTTCATCTCAACAAGTTGAAGTATAGAATATCTTTGCATAGAGTTATTTATACAATGACATCTAAATGATTGAATTGAATCTATTATTGTATGAAAAATCCAATAAAATTAAATATTAGTCCCATATTCCTTTAAAATCAAGTGATAATTGTCTCAATATATATTTTAATATCTAAATAGGATTTGTATACTAACCATATGTTTGATAATGATAGGTGGTGCATAAATATATCTTAGTGTTTGGGAGCCTTCTGAATAATCCTCCAAAATTTTGATGTGAACTGAGGGTCACAATCAGATACAATTGATAGAGGTATACCATTAATTCTCACAACTTCATTTATACAAAGTCATGAAATGAACTCAGGTGTTAAACATCCATTATTTAAAAGAAATTTGAGGACTTAATAAGGTGATCCATAATGACCCATATGACATCATTCAACCCTAGATTATTTGGAATTACTATAACAAAGTCCATTATAACATTTTCATGCTTCCATATTGGTCTCAAAAGAGGTTTCATAAATCATTTAGGATATTTTCTTTCTTCCTTTAAATTATAGGACACTCAATTTGTAACAACCTAAACTGTTATGAATAAAATTCCCTTTTTTAATTAAATTAAATGTATTATGGTTATAGAAAACACATGAACTTGTTTTGTTTTATTATATACAATTTTATTTAAATAACCATTTAGTATCCTTACGATTAATAAAATATTTTTTATAGTGATCACGTGACTAGTATAAATATAGGGTTTTAATAAATCTAATTGACACACACAAAGGAGGTGACGGCCTCAAACAGTAGGATAATACCCTATAAAGACCATTTATCAGAGCTTACAAGGAAGACATAATTTTTTGCCTTTTACCTATACCAAATACAATCTTATATCCAAAAAATTAACTATGATAGAACTTGTTTATAGTAGAATTTAAAGCTCCTCAAGATCACAGCCCAAACCATGTTCGTCAAACATCCCCATGAAAGCCCCACAATTGTGCACCTTACACTTAAGGAGTATGCTAGTGTATTAAAGGGATATATATCAAGACCATATAAATATGAGTATTTACATTATTTTTTATAGATTAATGAATATATTTTCATCATATTATTTTTACTTTGTAAATAATTTTTATTTTGACATAATAAAGAACAAATTATATTTTTGGTTAATATTCAAACTTAATTAATGAATTTATAAATAAATGGAATTTTGAAATAAATTAAATTTTAATGGAATATTATTATTATATAATATTTATCAAATATAAGTGATCATATAATTTTTATTATGTCAATTATAATTTTTATTAGGGTTTGAAAACTATTATTGTCAAAAACCTGTCATTTCAATAAATGTCGGTCATTATTTTTAAAATTGAAAATTAAAATATTTATAAAATTATTTAGAAAAAAATTAATATTATTTTTGGAATCATAACATCCAAATTCTTCAATGGTGAATTTTTCATAATTTTTTGAGCCAACCAAATTTTCCGGAAAAAATTAAATATCATATAAATACTTGTGTATTTTATGACATCATAGTGACCCAAATGTGATGTTATAAGTAATATAAATGGTATCCACAACCAAATATATATTTTTCCTTTAAAATAATTTTATTTTACATTTATTTTAATTATTTTTTAAATCCATTATGAATCTTCCAAGACTTATAATATATTTTAATATTTTAAAACCATTTCTTTAGGAGTGTGACTCACCTCCACATCACCAAGGGTAATATTTTATTAATTTAGGCCCTTTAACTCATAAAATAATGTATTAAAATCCATTTTTTTATAAACCATGGGAAAACCATAGGATTGATTGTGGTTTCGAATATTTTATTATGTAGAGTCCAAAACCAAAATAACAAATAAATTCCCTTCTTTTCCAATATAAACCCACACAAGATCCCATTTATCTTCCCTAAAACACCTTATAGAACGTTATTATTATTTCCTACACTCCCTAGAGTCCTCCAAAGGTTCCCCTGGCTTTCAATAATCTCATCCCAAGCCTTTGGATTCACACACTCAAGTAAGAGATCTTTCACTATCCTTTTTATTCAAGCACTTCTTTTATGTTATGATTATTAATTTTCTTTTTTTCATGTTGGGATCTTTTATTCCATATCCCAACAACATTAATTATTATTTATACATTATTATAGGCCCATTTCACTCTCTTTAGTCCTCCCAAGATCCTTTATGTACACCCATTACCATGTTGAAATTTCATAAGGGATTTCTCTCTTCTCATTTCCATTCAAGAACTTCTTTATGTAATGTCTCTTATATTCCATTTTATTATGTTGGAATATGTTATTAAATATTCCCAATACTATCCATTTAATTTATAAATGATGATATCCCCTTTCTCTTTCATTAAACCTTCCTTAACTTTTTATGTACACTTATTACCATGCTGAAATATAGTTAGGATTCTTTCCTCTATTCAAGTTTCTTTATTACCTTATGCCTTCTATTTCCAAATTTATAATGTTGGAAAAATATTTTCAATGACCCTATTAAATTTCATTTTATTTATTTGTTATTAGATACACCTTTCTATCTAATCAACCAGTTTTTATGAATCTTTATGTGATGCCATTATGCTGTTGAAATTTCACTACAATCTTCCATTCCAAAATAATTATGTAGTGAATACCATACCCATTTCCTATAAAATTTGTTCAAATTTATGCACATATAGTTTTTTATTAGGGATATAAACATATTTATTCTACAATCCTTAATCGTAGAATAAATTAAGATGATGAATGAATCCATGTTTTATGATCTATGTGGTACACTTAAGCATGATAATGAAATAAATATGATGGGTGCATCTAGATGGCTCGTCAATGCATTGGGTAATGTTTAGTATCAGGATACATCATGTTGGGATAGGGGTGTTCCTAATTACTTTATGGGACATTTTCCACCATGCGGTCTTGGTAGATTTATCCTTGAACTAAGTTTATGATTCAATGTTCAAATTTGTTGGCATATTTCCCATGTTATGATTATCATTCTATATCATGCCTTATTATTCATGTTATTTTTAAGATTTATTGATATTATTATTGTCTAACATGTATTATATTCTTCATTTTATGACTTTTTTATTCACTTACTGGGATTTATATCTCACCCCTTGCTTATATCTATCCCCAGGATATCCTATTCAGTTTTAAGTTCATTGAAATATTATGATCATGTTAATGAAGTGTTCAATAATTTTTTCATTCCATGTTATATGTTGTTATGTAATATACCTAATTCCAAAATACAATATACTTATTTATATTTTTTTGTATTAAGTTTAATTTTATTTAATAATACATGCATTAATTTTTAATAAAGATCAGATATTTTTTACAATTTTACACTTCATATCATCCCTTGTTGCTTTGGATATTGATTTGAATAGTTCCTAATCTCCTCAAAGTTGAATTGTTTAACATTAGAGACTCATTTTTTATTCATTTTCTTGGTTTCCTTTATCATTGTAATTGAAGAAAACTCTCATTCCCTTCAAAAATTCTTCATGGTTTTTCTTTCTATAATTATTACAGTTTTTAAAATACATTCTTCATTAAAATGAATATGTTGATTCAAAAAAGATGCCTTTATCTGATACCATTGATAAGTTTTGGGGGATCAACATATGAACTATGGGGGAAGAAGAAAAACCCAAATTTATAATTTATCCTTAATAGATTCAACATGTGATATAAATAAATAACAAAAATAATGTAAATGGATTACCAATTCAGCAGCCTCAATCATTAATCCTTGACGGAGTACACTTGATAAAGATCACCAAAGCATCTAGGAAGGGATTTATACTTCTAAGGTATTACATTGAACTTGGATACTGATATTTATTATATAATACCAGAATCTCTTAAAGGGGTATTAAAACCTTCTCTAGGAGAGATGAAAAAGGCTCGATAAGAAGAAATTTTTAAAAGGTTTTTAAGTATTCGATGTTAACAGCAGGAGGGATCATATACCTTTATATAATTATTCAACATGTATTTCATTTAATGAGACGCACCAACCATATTTAGTGTATTTATATACATTTATTCTCATTTTCATTTATTCATTGAATCCTATTCAATTGAATATGAAAGGTATTTAAACCATTCGTAATTGATAAAACTTCATGAGAGGACACATGCACCTAACTAATATGGTTTTAGTGCATATATCCAAGAATATACTCATATAATGAAAAAAAATTAAGAGACTAATACCCTTTTAAGTATTTTCTTAAACCCATAAAAGAAGAAATCTATATTTCTTTATGGGTTACGTACATTGTCTACAGCATGTCTTACAAACCTCATAAAGTTATTCTCATACTCAATAACATTTCACTCTTCCTTCTACCTTATATTTAGTAATTGACTCTCTATATCATCTTTTTACTCATGATAAAAGTATTTTTAGAAGAATAACCCCTTAAAAGTATTCAATTCCATGAAATCTATCTTAAATACATCCTTAGTGTTTTGATTCAATGACCAGCATTGATCAGCATCTTCCTTTAGATGATAAATATGATAATAACCATCTCTCTTTTACTACTTTACAAGATGAAGAATATTTTCTTGAGATACTAAATCATTTTACTAGCTACCAATGGATTCATAGTTCCATTTAATGATGAATTTGTTTGTATGAATTGGTTTAACATTGATAAAATATGATATGAATCGATAGGTAGCTATATATGATCAAGGTTATTATTCATAACTTGGGTTATCTTCCCAAATATTGTTATAATCTACTCAACTCCAACTCTAACCTCATTGAATTTTTTATGAAGTAAATCCCTCTATGGATTATGGGTATTGATATGGTTCTCATCCCTTCTGTTATGCACCATTTCTAAATAATGGAATATAATTAATTAACTCATAAAATTATGAATATTGAATAGTAATATACTATATCTATGTAGAAATATATTCACAGAAAACTTCATGAATATATTAAGGGTTTATCATAATGTTTTTTTATTTAACTATGTTCCTCAAAATATAGTTACAAATGATTATACTAAACTTACTCTAATACCAACTATAACAACCCAGACTTTGGTAACATGGAGCTGGAGGTTATATTAATACATTGGTACAAAATGAAAGAGATATCATAACACATGATCTAATCATTTAGTAGTCTTATAATACTAGATATATACATGTCTCACACATTAAATTAGAAAACAAAAAATACAACTTAATCTCTCACTGAGAACTTTATTATTCAATATAGCATATCCATGAAATTATTTTATATGCTCTCATGGGTTTCTTAGGTAATAGAAAACAATTGAAATGGGAAGGCCCGGATTCTTAGTAATGGGTATATTAAAATTCAAGTTTTCACCCAATTACAAAGAATTATATACTTGATTTGAATAAAAAACAACCAATTGTTCCATAAAACTATTAACAGGAGTGTAGAATATATCCAAAGAAATATAAATAATCACATGGAAAATTAAAACTAATTTCAAGTGATGGAATACATAATTCCATATTACATAATCTTGCCATTGAGGCCTCATTCCAAGAGATCGTATATAAAAGTTAATGCATATTCCAAATACCCAAGATAGTTTTTCTCATGATACATATCAATCCATCAGGGGGTATATAATTTTGGGCTCTACCCATCACTCAATAAGACTATTATATTCATAAAATAAATAGAATTAATAAACAATACATGATCATAATTCCTTAGTAATCAACTTATATTTTAATAATAAGTATATAGATACTCAATAATTCCCCAGCTAATAAATGAAATAGCTTTATTGGTAATAATCCATTAATTTTTAAGGTATTTATACTATATATAATAATAGAAATATGGTTAATTCAAAAATAGAAATTATATAACATAAATCCATGAGATTAAATTATTTTCCTGAGGTATGAAGGAAAATAAAAAACAAGAGGTTGTGAATGTATAGTTTCAAAAAATATTATAATTTTCATTATCCACAAGTACTATATTGATCAGTTTTTCAAATTTCCAAAAAAATAAAAAATGAGAGTAAAAAAATGATAATATGTATGAAATATAGTTATCACGGTGTAACTAAAGTGATCGGTGCATTAAATATTTTTGATGAAATAGTTAATTATATGGAAATTCAAAAGGAAAACTCATAGTATTGGTTAGAAACCCAAATACTCCTTTAAAAGGATATTATTAAAACACAAATTTTGATCCAAAATGAAAGGTGGATATATAGAAGAGATCTAAGGTATCCATGAATTTAAACCTGTCATAATGCATCTCTAATGTTCACAAAGAGTTCCATATAATATTATTAAGGAAGTAAATTTCAAGCCTAATGTGTTTCACCGCATCTGAGTAAATATAATGGAAACCTAATTTATCATACTAGGAAGAGCTTATCCAAATTATTGACACTAGGGAGAAAGATTTTTGGAATTATGAAACTCAGCTGGTGAAGGTTTTCGAAGAAATCACAAACTAGAAGAGGCATATGGGAGCCGAAATAATCCATAAGGAAGGATTGCCCATATTTATTTAATAAATGACTTGTATCAAAATTTTGAGGATGAAATTATTTAAGGGGTTTAATTTAATACCAAAGATCATCCTATGATAGGTAAATATAACATCCCTAGAATATTTCCCAATGTACAACCAATTATTTTATCATTATTATAGAAATAGTTCAAGATTATATTCAAAAGTAAATTTTATAAATATTATTGATTTAATTATATAAAATCGATATCTTTTTTTGTTTATAAGGTTGAATTTATATTAGGTTTTATTTCTGGGATTTTTTAGAAATAGCTTATTTTTTAGTGTATAGTGAAAAATTCCTATTTTTGAAAAATTGTCATTTATTTTCTTTAAATATAAAAATTTAATAGATTAATTATGTATTGTACTTGGTTCTAATATAATATAATATCCATTTGATTAAATATAATATAATTAATTCCATATTAATCAGTATTATATTTGGTTTTGGTGTAAGATTATTTTTATGTTTAAAAACTATTTTCTCTATAAAGTTATTTTTCATTGTGTTTTTTCACACTTATATTAAAGTTAATTTCTTCAATAATAGAAGTTGAATCTTGAAAAATGGATCAAATATTTTTAATTAGTTTTTTCAAATTTAATAATGTGTGAAATTTAATTTTTGGTCATTATGAATAGTAATCATCGTAAAAATATTACCACCCCAATAAAAGGGTAAAATTGGTTAACGAAGGTTAAATTTTTTTGATAAGGTCATAAACTATCACCTTAATTATTATTAGATGATTTTATTCTTATAATTATCATATTATATTTTAAATTTAATTTTTTAAGTTCCACTTATCCATGATAAATACTCTTATTATGTTAAATAGTTAAGAATATTTACAAGTGTACCATTCACCATGCCTATAAAAAGGCACCCCCTATCCTTTATTCTCCATGGACCTTGATCTATTTATATCAACCAATATCTACCAAAATACTTTTCCAACATACCTTACCATGTAATAGATGTATTTTTCTCATTAAAATACCACTTCAAGAAGGCTTAAGGTATAAGCTAAATGAGGTTTCCCAAAGAAGAGGTATAACATTTAACCAAGTGATTTCGTGTTTATTTGTTATTTAAACTCCTTAAAATATTATATAAACATGATAATATGATAAAATAATTATCATAAATATATATATATATATATATATTTCATTATTTTTATGGTAAGACCCTTTATAATCTCTTTTTCAATCTTATGGAAATTAAAATCATCACTCATGGGTATGTAAGACCTATCATCTCCACATGGTGGTGTAATTATTTTTTCATCACCAATTTACTTGGATGGTTATAAATATGGTTCTAATGAATATATATGACACTTATGAAATAATTATGATTCTTTTAATATAATATATCATCTTTCATCCTACCCTTCCACCAGTTAAAAAATGACAATATCGCTTGTGCATACGTGTGGACTACCACCTTCAAGAAGTGATGTAACATATTTTTCATGTTTTCCTTTCATGGATGATTCTAAAATTGTTTTTAAGGAATAAAATCTATAATTATTTTATGATTAATATTTTGTAGAAAATGGATTCATGATCCCTTTGACCATGGTCAATTCACTGATGTTATTTTTAGCTTATAACCCGAAGGACCCCAAAATGTCCAACGTGAACTTAACCAATTTACTAAAAATATAAGACATAGTAATAAATGAAATAAACTAGTCTAATAAAAGGTAATGAAACTGAAAAATATGTTTCAATATGTATAAAATTAATATAATTTCATTATACCGGGTTTAAATTGTGTACATAGCTAGTCAGACTCAAGGTAAGGGTTTTGTGTCTCACATTTGTTTTTATGAGACATATGTCATACTCACCACTTATTTCATTAATGTGGAATATGAAATTCCCATTTGATATTTTATATCATTAATATATTTATCCTCATTCTGAAAAAAGTTTCATTGGATGTTATTTATTTCAAGGGGCTAATGATTCAAAAGTTACCAAAGAGATAAGGGTTTTATATTACGATCTCACTTTTTATCGGGATTCTTTATGATAAAATTTATGATGATAAAATTATATGATATATCTATTAAAAATTATATTTATTTTCTTTTATTATGGTAATTTATATAAATTTCAAGTTTTCCTTTCATTTTTCGCTCTTTATGTACTCAAAATCCTAAAAGAATGTTTTTTAGGAAAACCAAAATTATTTAACTCTTTAGACATGAATATTTTTATTCAATGTCCATATTTTATTTAAAATGTTTTAAATAATATATTTAATATTTTCCAATGATTTATTAAATTCATTTTTACAAATATTTTACTTCCTATAAGAAGGTTTAAACATAATCTTCCTATAATTTTTCGAGTGAGGTACTTTTTACCAAGGGTGGGAATAGAATATCTGTATTAACATATACCACACGAATAGATATTTTTTTCATAATGAATACTCTTTTCTTTAAATATTTATTTATAGGTTTAAATCATTTTTTTTAAAGAAAATATTTTTTTTAATATTTTGGAAAATTTTATTTAAAGTGGTATCAAAATAAAATGATATTTTTATCATGTTTTCAAATAAATTCTTGAAAATTATTTTAAAGTTATTTTTATCTATGTCAACATCCTTTAATTATTTTTATACTTTATCAGGGATATAATCTAATGATATCATCTACATTATCTCTCGGAATGGATTATGATCATGTAGTTCTATTTATATTTTAGGTAAAATATTAGAATTTCATATGCTCGTTTTCAATATGAATGTTTGTGTTGATTATGGATTGAATTATTATTCATTTAGTTAATATGATGAATTCATTGAACTTAGTAAGTAAAGGTATGGACCCATTATAGCCACTTGATGCATTGGTAGGTCTCATGAGACAAAAAAAAATTAGGTATTTGGAATATGGATTACCTATTTATGTATGATCACTACTAAAAATTTAATTTATAGCCATGGACCTATAGCCATGGTTTTATAGGCTCCTGGATATAGATCATTTATAGCCACAATTTATTCATATGGCAGTGGATAAAAATTTTCCCTTTCTTTTTTTTTCAAATCGCATCAGGCTCCTCCTCCATCCTCCCCAAATCATGACCCTCTGAACCCTTGATATCACTCACGGTGGCTCCATCCTCCCGGATACCCTCTATGTTTGACCCTCCTTCCTCGACCCATAACAACCTCTTTTCTCCCCATCCTCCTCCACTGACAGTTCCCCTCGCTGACACTGAACAAGGCAACCCCATAATGAGCCACTACCACCGAACGTGGGACACCTCACCTCCCCCGCCGACACTAATCCTAGGTGGCCTCCTCACCTCCTCTGATGTGCCTCCAATGCAGCCAACCCCCTTTAGGTGATCCTCCTCCTCCTTATTATGAACAATTATTTGTTCATTATATTTTTATCAGTGTGTGTAGAAGTAAACTGGAATAGTTTCACATGTTTGAGAATGGTAAAGAGGTTTTTGAATTAAATACGTTATTCTAATTATAATTGATATGTGTGGAGTGAGATACAAGTAGTTTTTATTTAATAGCCAATTAGTCTAGATTGGGAATCTGCATGGTGGAGTTGTGGATAGTTGGAATCAATAAAAATTGATGGTATCAAATTTTGATGGCTAAATTGGGAATCAAGGGATCATCCTGGACACTTCTAAGGAATTTTAATTCTTATAGTTGGGAGTTTTTAATGACCCACACAATTATATGGTGGATAATTTCATAGGAAATTTGAATTTTTTTTCCTGAAGCAGGTAGATTTTTGATAATTGGGATATGAATTTGAATTTCAAGAGTTAGTACAAATATGGGATGGTTTTTCACTTGAGGATAATTGTTATTTAGAGGTATGGTTTCCAAATCTTAGGGTGGTGGCTAACTGGAAAAAACAACATTAGTCCTTAGGCATTCGATTAAGAGTCACTAGTCACCTCTTAATGGGTTTGTAAAAAACTACAGCCTTTATAAGGTACCCGATGGAGCGGTACCAGGTACTCAGTTGGATGGAAAGTGTAGTGGACCTTTTATAAGAGCCATCAGGTACACAGTGGAGGTGGATTGGTTACCCAAAAGGGAGGGGTGTTGTTTTTTAAGGATAATATAATAGTTATTCTGGATTCCACCATTAAAAATTAATTATGGGGTTCTTCTAATTTAAATAGATAAAGGTAAATATTCCTCTTCTACCTCCAGTATTCTTTCTTATTCATATCTTTTAATATTTAGTTTTTTTAGGGTATGGTTTATGTCAGATTTCCACAATACTTGGTGAAATTAGAGCATTATTATGGGGATTCATAGAGTGGTAGAATAATTGTGATTTTTTTAACATCCTCTCCTAGAACACAGCAACTAAGTAATGCATAGATCATAGGATTAGACACTATGACCTCTGACGGTCCTCCCCGTATGCCAAAGGTCGCCCATCACCAAATAGGGTAATGTTTCCAAGATTTATTTATTCATTGATGTGTTAGAAATATTTTATCACATGGAAACATTGTTTTCTTTTTCTCATTATGTTAGATACTCTAATTATTTCTTATTTATTAAATTTATCCTTGATGAAATCATTACATTGTCACTATTCCCTCATAGAATGTGGTGCAATGACATTAATCTTCCACATTGTCATTTTTAACCAAGATTTCATGTGATCTTATTCTTTTTTATCTTTTGATATCATTACCCAATAAAACTTACCATTTGATATGGTATATGTTTACTAGCATGATTATTATTTTTCATGGTTGATTCCTTGAATAAATATTCCCACAATAGTGTTTCTTATAGATTATATATTAATATTATTCTAATATGTACTGGATTTAGGTATGAGAAAACATGACCAAGATGTATCATGATCATATTTTGGTGTTATATTTAAAAATACAGATGTTCCAGAATCATCTCCAAGATAAAGGTGAGCTCATGGAATCTAAGTATCTATCCTATAGTGATAAAATTGATTATTTAACCATTAATTATTCTTTGGTTTTTCATCATTATTAGATTTAAAATTCTCAATAGTGATAATGAAGTTAGCATCATTGAAGCTACTATGTGATGACATGGTCCTAATGATATTCTTCCCACTAGGAAAATTTTAAATGTTACATCTTCCTCTTTACCTATAGTTATCAAGAATAATTTTTTTTCTAAAAACAATAACTAATTTCATAATTCTGAAAATAAACCTCTAAACTTGTCAGAGTGAATTGAGGTTCTTCAACATGTTCAATTTACTACCTTCATAAATAGTACTGAAAGAAAACGTAGTGGAGACATGGTATTTACTAACTATACTAATCCTAGGTTCCTTTATATTTCACATGTCCAACATTCAGAAACCCACATTTCTTCTCTGCCTGACTTCTACATACCTTCTCAGTGACAATCCCTTCCTCTATCTCCCTCCCTCTTCCGCATGAGGTTGCCCTCAGATTCTCCTCCAGTTCAAGGTTCATCTACTATCTACCTAGGGTTTGTCATCTTCCTTTGCATTATACCATTTATTTTTCCTCACTCCCTCCTTCGCATGGGGTTTCCCTCAGTTTCTCCCCACACTCACGCTTATTCTCCTATCGACATATGGTCCCCATAGACCCCAGTCGTCATCTTCCTCTTAATCCTAGTTCTTATCCACTCCTCCTAGGATTCTTGTACACTCTTTCTACTATCGTACTCAGATACCATCCTTTGCATCAATCCACCCTAATTCTCTCCATTGATTGTGATGTCGTCCACCTTTTTTGGCTCCAAAATTTGTTCAAATCAATGTCGACTATCAATTTCCCTCAGCTTCTCCTCCCACTCGATTATCACCTCCTGTCGATCTACCCTAGTCGACATCTCCCTCCATCACTTAGTTCTCCTCTACACCTCTAAAGTTTCCTGGTGTTATCTTTCTCCTATGATATCTACCTCAGTGAATCATTCCCTATACCTACTTCATGTTTTTATTCACCACTACCGAAACCTGATACTTTCTTAAAAAATCTATCTTATTGTTTCTTTGTAGAAATAGACAAGAGGGTATAAATGTTCCCTAAGTGCAGATTCATCCAGCTTCTGATGAATAATGCATATGGTATTTTCTCATCTGTAGTATCTCAGTATCATTTTTCTCTGCTCTATAGTTTCACATTTCACTATGTTCATACTAATTTTGCACTTTGTAATACAATATAGTGCTTCAAAAATAGAGAGTTCTCATAAGTTTCTGGAAAAAAAATTAGTTCTCTCCAAGATTTAGTTTTTCTAGCTACATATGAATTTTTCAAACATCAATACAATACATCTCTTGTTTTGATTCACCAATTACTTCTTATACTTATTTTTATTGGTCAATATTTCTTCATCTAAAATTTCTTCCATGGTTGATAGAGATTTCCTCTATCGCATCAATGTGTTCTCTATTTTAGGTATGTCGAACTGATTTGATTCAGTAAACATTTTTTGCAGTTTCAATCATGAATATTTCATATCATTTTCATTGTTCTTTTAAAAATGTATTCAATTACATGCATAGTGGACTCACTAACATTGGGTATGATAAATAATTATCCACTTAGGTATATAACTGTACTTTGGATTGACTTTTATTTTTATTCAAATAATAATTGAAAAATATGCATTTTTTGTTCTTATTTCCATTTTGTCTATAACTAAAACATATAGTTCATTTATTTTTTTCAATTGGCTATCAATTGAAATTATTTACAAATTTCTTATACATACATGTTTGGATATTTCTTATATAGAAGTGTTTTTATATTTTAGATTTCTTAAAAGGATTTCATACGTAATTGTTTAACTCATTCACAGTTTCAATTACAGGCTACTTCTTTATGGGTTCTCCTTGGCAGAGGTTTTTATGGAAATTCAATGTATAAAGAGATGTTCTAAGCTTTAAATGATATCCTTATGGAAGAAGGTTTACAAGTATCCCTTTTTTTATGTTGTTTATTTTTATTTATGGTGTATTGATCATGAAATATATATGTATTATTTCAGGTTTTCTTTTATCAAAAATGTTCTATTTAATATTCCAATCAACTTGACTCTTCAAATGACCAAGACGCTGACATATAGAGGTTCTCAGATAAGAATGAGCTGAAGAGAAAGAGTGGAAAAGTTGGCCTTTAGGATTATTTGGAGCTTAATATAGATAACTTTCCTCTTTAACTGATTGGTATGTGATCTGAAAGTTATATGAATTTCGGGAGTTGACTGAATGATTTAGATGTTGTGTATGTTGTTTTTGGTTTGTGGATTTCATTTATCTAATTCATTAATTCTCTAATTCCTTAATGCTCTATCTTTATGACCCTCTCTTTCTGCTTACTTACTATTCATGAACAGGTTCCTTAGAAGAAATATTCTCAATATAACTGTTTGATGGACTCTTATGGAAACATGAAAAGATTACTTGGATGGAAGATTCTGAAAAAAAATGTATTTCTTTCTAGGTTTGGAATTGTAACAAAAAAACATCTTTAGATGTTTTAATGTTTTCTTTATTATGGGTTTCAATCTGTGGAAAATCAAAGGAGATGGTTACAGCTTCCATGTGGGTTTTGTTTGGAATTTTGATAGGTGTTTCCTCAACACTTTTCATTCTTAAAATGGTACACTCATCCATGCTTTATCTTATTTATTTTACTTTCTTTTCATTTTTATGAATACTCTTTTGCAGCAGATGAAATCTCCATCACATATAGATATTTAAACTCATCCATTCTTGAAACATCCAAAGGTTGTTACCAAAAATTTAATCACCACCACAAAGTTAATTCTCACAACTATAGATTACATTTATAAAACTATATTTATTTATTGTCTTCTATCAAGGATTGAATATATCAATTCTAATGTTTTTTTAATATATCATTGGAGATTGTAAATAAAATATATTTCATAATCTATATTGACAATATCCAAAAATTTATGATCATTGAGTAGATATGGGTTCTAAAAAATCCTAGAGGTGAAGAGAGGTTGGTGTTGGGGATTGCTTCACCATGGAGTTGCCTTCTCTATTTATCCACACATTGTTAGTTTTCTTTTGATTAGGTGTGAGTTTTGATTTTTGAAGTTAACATAATTATAATAGAACATGCTTTTTATTTTTTTTCCTTTTCAATTGAAAATATTTTTTTATTTTTTTATCAATAGTTTCAATGTTATATATTTTTATATTAATGAAGTTTTTATTTATAGATGACAGAATATTTGTTCTGTTGGATTTTTTTTAGCTGATCTACAAAACATGTATTCTATTTTGATTTTTTTATTTCAAACTTAAAATTCAATTTTAACTATTAAAAAGTAGTTAATTTTTTTTCTAATGAAGTTGTTTGCATTTGATCCAACTGTTAAGGATATTCACATGGAGAACTTCATCATATCTATGGGTGTTCATGATCTTATTTCAGACGGTTCTGTTACACTTTCTTTTGAAAGTCACTATGGTGAGATCATTTTCCAATTGTGTATTTTCTCTCATTCCAAGTAAATTGGTACAATAATATATGAATCAATATTCATGGATATTTACCATCATATGATATCACTGATGATATAAATCATAATTCATTATTCTTTTGGAAGCACTGAAGGTCCAAGATTTGGGTAAACTTGTGGGTTCGATGTATAAGGTCTGGAAATACATTAATTAGATGGAAAATTTATGGTCATGTAGGCATGGATGGGAATGGATCCAATATGAAAACTCAAGAAAGTCCCTTTTCTGTTTCAATAAATTGTTGGAAGTGAAATGAAACTCAAATCAATTTTTATCCCCCAATACCCCCCCTCACTATGTATTTGGTTTTTTCATCATGAAAAAAAAATCTAATACAAAATAAAAAAATGTATTTTTTAAACTATCACGCTTCATTACAAACCAAAATATCTCATTTACCCCCCCCCCACCAAATATAGTCAAACACTTTCATGTATTTTATAGATAAAACAACCTCAATATGCATTGGTACTTTTATACAGGTCTTCTATATAAATTTATCTCTTAGAAACACATGTAACTTGTGCCATAGGTTAATGATGAATCCATTCATTAATAACCTTTAGATATTCACTCAATAAAATATAGTGTTCCCCCTATATGGACTAATTTTTCATTTATTTTTATGAATTATAATAATTTCACCCTTTCATAAAATCCATACTTGAATGAACATATAGAATAATATCATCATTAAATAAATATGATTTTATATTTTAACCATCTCCAAACTTTATTACTCTCTCATTATTATTTTGTTCTATTTAGACCATTAGACTCTTACTATTGATTTATATTCTAAACATTATTCTTATTTCTATTCAATTTTAGGTTTTTGAATCATCATACATAAGAATATTTCAATGTTTTCATTAATTATATGTGTTCTCATTTGTATGCATTATGTTTATCAGATTATTTTATTGGTAACATAATGATATTATATGAATCACCATATAGACATTGAATGTTTTCATTAATTAAATGTGTTCTCATTTGTATGAATTATTTTTATCAGGATTATTAGCTCCTTACACTAATTTAGGTGCATAAACCAATGAATATTTCATTGATCATGATGGTGGTGGTTGTGGTGGTCTAATAGGAGGTGATAATGATGTTGGTGTTTCTATAGAAGATGATGATGGTTATGATGGTTCTAGTGATGTTGGTATTGAGGTACATTTCATATGTAAATTTTATTCTTGGTTTATACATTTAATTTTATCAAATAGTTATTTTTATTATGATGATATTGATATTGATATTGATATTTTAGATTTTTTATATTGGATATAGTTTGAATTATTATGATATATATTGTATTATGTTTGAGTTCAATTTTATTTAGAAGGTGGTGTTTTTTTTGCTCATAGCTAGAGGATATGAGTATTGCTATAAGGTGCAGCTATTATAGAAACATTTGGTGATTAATTATAGGTGGGTAGGGATAAATTTACATGGTTATTAACTATAGTTTTAGGGTCTATTTTCCATGGTTTTTAAAGTGTTATTAGGGACCAAGATCCATGCTTTAACCATGGGTGTAGTTAAAAATTATCATTGTTAAGATCATGGATTTATCCTATAATTTCCATGGGATTAACCATGGTATTATACTCTAATTTACAAGGTTAACCCATGGCCGTACATTTACTACTTCCATATTTCAAACCATTTCTATACATGGAATAATTCCATGGATTAATACGCGGAAGTAGAAAACCCCTACAGCAACTGATTTGGTGCGGATCTGGTCATTGGGGGCTGGCAGGTGGAGGGGGATGGCAAGGGGTGGGGGGATGGCCGAGGGGACTGGCAGGGGGGATGGGTAGGGGGAGACTAGAAGATGTGGGGGAGGGGGTTCATGGGGAAGGGAGGGGGAAGGGTAGGTGGTAGGGTGAGGGTGAGGGGGGAAGGGTGAGGGGGGAGTGTGCAAGGGGTTGTGTAGTGAGGAGGGGGTGGGAAGGGGGTGTCCTGGAGGGGGGTGTCCTAGAGGGAGGGGGTCCAGGTGGGAGGAGGTATCCAGGAGGGATGGGGGTGTCCAGGGGGGGCTGTCCAAGGGGGTGTCCAGGATGGAGGGGGTGTACAGGAGGGAGATGGGACGGTCTAGGGGGTGTTCATGAGGGGGGTATCCAGGAGGGGGTCCATGAGGAAGGGGGTGTCTAGGAGGGATGGGGGTGTTAATAAGGGTTTTTTATAGGAGGGAGGGATGAGGGGTGTCCAAGAGGGGGGTTGTCTAGGGGGTGTCCAGGAGGGATTACATATTGCATGTTCTTCGTCACAACCCAATTCTTGTGCCACGAAGTCTTCCCAAAACTTATGGTAATTTAGTTTATTTACATGTTGTATATGTGAAAAAGCTTAGACATCCCATAGGTTGAGTTTTTTTAAATAAATTCTATAGTAGATAATAATAGTTCCAATAATATTTTAGTTTTTTTAACATCTGGTGCAAGGGGGAGGGGTGCAAGTGGGTGGGGCAGGGGGTGCAAGGGGGAAGTGGGGGGAGGGAAAACTGATAGGGGGAGGGTGTAGGGGGAAGGGGGTCTACAGTGGATGGGGTAGGGTGTAGATGGGGTGCAAGGGGGTAGGGGTGGGGCAGGGGTGTGCAAGGGGGTAGGGCAGGGGGTGAAATGGGGGCAGTGGGGGGAGGGAAAACTGGCAGGGGGAGGGTGTAGGGGGGAGGGGGAAGGGGTCTGTAGGGTAGGGGGAGGCGGTCTGCAGAAAGGTATGTAGGGAAGTGGGTTATTTCTTAGTGCATTGGATTATATCACCATGAAAATGCATGTGCGAGAACCACTGTAGGGGGTGTGCAGGGGGGTTTGCAGGGGTGGTGTCTATAGGGGGGTCTGTTTAGGGGGTCTGTCCAGGGGTTCTGCAAGGGGGGTTTGTCAGGGGGGTCTGTATGGGGGGGTTCTGTCTAGGGGGAGGGGGTTGTGTTGGGGGGGTTTCTCTAGGGGGGTTGTCCGGGGGGTTGTCCAGGGCGGGGGGCTCTGTCCAAGGGGGGATATCCAGGGGCTATGCAAGGGGGGGTCTATCTATGGGGTTCTATCTGGGGGGTCTATCTAGGGTCTATCTGGGGGGTCTACCCAGGGGGGGTATGTCCAGAGGGGGTTTGTATAGGGGGGCTTTACTTGGGGGAAGGTGTGCTGTAAGGGGGGTTGTGTAGGGGGTGGGGGTCTCTCTAGGGGGGGTGTGTCCTGGGGGGTTGTCTGGGGGGAATCCAGGGTGAGGGGCTTAATCCAGGGGTGGGGTCTATGCAAGGGGGGTCTGTATGGGGTCTGTCTGAGGGGGGTGAAGGGGGGGTATGTCCAGGGGGTCTGTCCAGAGAGGGTGGGGGCTATCCAAGGGGGACTGTGCAGCGAGGGTGGAGGTGGGTCTGTGTAGGGGGATTGTGCAGTAGGTGGGACTGTCCAGGGAGGTTGTCCAGGGGGAGTGGAGGGGGATTTTCATGGGGGAAGGAGTGTTATAGGGGGTGGGGGTCTGTCTAGGGGGGCTATCTAGGGGGTTTTCCGGGGGGTTGTCAAGGGTGGGGGGGCTCTGTCCAGGGGTGGGGGCTATGCAAGGGGGGTTAGTCCTAGGGGGTCTCTCTGAGGTGTGTTTGTCTAGGATATGTTTGAGGGGTTGTGCTGGGGGGGTCTGTCCAAGGGGGACTGTGCAGCGGGGGGGTTGTCCAGGGGGAGTGGAGGGGGGATTTGTATGGGGGAAGGGGTGCTGTAGGGGGGAATTACAGGGGGTGGGGTGTTTTTTTATAAAATGGGAAACCCTATAGCCACAGTTTCAAACTCTGGCTATAGGTCTGTGTGCCTTAAGATGCTTCCATGGTTTTAAACTATGGGTTTAGGTATTTAGAAACGGTTCAAACCATGGATATAGATCTTTCCCTATAGCCATGCCTATACCAGACATGGTTCATAAAATGTGGATATAACCTATAGCCATAGTTTTTGGACTTATATCTATGGTTCCAAACTATGGCTATAGCCTAAATTTCCAGTAGTGGATGTTTTGGAATGAGGCCTAGATGGTAATATTATGATGTTCGACATGATGTATTATATAATTATGACATTATTTATTATTATATGTGTTATTATTTATGTTGTTATGTCATCCATTGGAATATTCTTTTTTTATGATAACAGTTATATGAAATATTGGATTATTTTTTATCTCTACTTATTTTCCATGCTTTATTTATTATGGGATAGCTTATGTTACACAATTTCCCTTACTGAGCATATGATCTCACTTATTATTATGTTTTTCTTTCCCTGTGATACCAAGAAATAATATGTGATTGATTTTAGGGATATAATAGAATAAATAATAAGGTTATTTATAGAATTTTAATTTGAAATTCATGTTTTCAAAGGTAATCTAAGAATCGTGTATGTATCTAGTTTTCCAAGACTGTTAAACTATTCAATCCTTCAGAATGTGATCTATAGTATCTTTCCACAATATAGTAATATAACTACCAAAATTATGTGATTGTAGTTAGGGTGTTATATATGAAATATTCTCATGAGGTGAAAAATAAGTTTTATACAGCGGATGGCACCCCAGGTATACCACATAGTGTTATACACTATATATTTTGTATACTAGGGGTATGTGTTTTATAATTGGATTTCCTAAAACCTAAGGTTGTAAATGTACCTAGAATAAGAAACCTTACACTATTATACCTTTCTTGCACAAACCTTTAGGCTTAGATAATCATGGGGTGGTTGGATATGAAATCTAGACCCTCAATTAAGATAGACTAAATATGTTTATAGTTATACCTAGATAAGACATGTGCTATGATTATATATTGGATGAGGGTTATGTGAAGGTCTCATTAATAAGGGAGAATGACATTTGATGAATTCATCAACCTCATTTTTCTATACTCAGATAATCGAGAACATATGAGTAAGTTATATGGGATTGAAATACACTACTTCCCATGTTTACTTGATGTCATGTACAAAGGGATCGTATTAATATGAATGCATGTATATAATACATCTGGTGGATATAGGTATTGAGATATGTGTGTTTAATGGAGATCATTCCAGATTCCTTTGTTTCATGAGTATCACTGATACTTTTTAAAATCCTACACTTTTCTTACATTTATGAATTCAAAAATTTATATTTTTTTCAATGCTAAAAAGGAACATGGGTTCACACTTTATATTTAAATGAATAGGGGCTAAGTTTTATGAAACATAGAGAGCTACTAAAAAAGGTTTTTATAGTTTATTTAAAAATATTTTTAGATAGATATTCATAAATTATTGCATATGATGTGATACAAGGTGAAATTGATGATAACTTTACAAAATTGTTTTATAAATATCCAAAAAAAAAGATATTTTAAAATGGTTTCACAACCTATTTTTTATGATACCATATAAGGTGAAATGGAATAAATAATTTGAGGCTTTAGTGAAAGTGGGATATTGATCGTGTCTCCATGTGAATGGTTGTGAGATCCTTGAGCAAGTATCTATAGGATTTTATCTCTCTCTTGAATCTGACTTTCTCTATATCTCTTATTTTCTAAGAGGTACTTGTATATTGTGGGATTTTTAAAGAATATCACACAGGAATTTTTTGATTCGATCATCCAATGGATACACCCTAGATGGAATATTCCTTTGGTTATTCCTTAGTGGTCTTTATCAAACACTTTATTAAAGAAAGAAGAAGGAAGGATCATTGCTGAAAGGTACCTATCATTTATTTTTTATACATTATTTTGGTTTATAAAATCATAGTTATCATTGAATGAGGTTTCAAATGTATTACATCTCGTTGAACTAATATTGTTCAATCCTTATAAACCCATCAGATAAAATGTGTTTAATGGAGATCACACTATATCTCTTTGAAGCTTCAGTCGTATTGGAACTCTTCTAGAGGTTGCTATTTTCTTATGGTTATTAATTTAGAATTCATAATCATTGTCAACACTATAAATTCCATAAGATTATAAAAAAGTTTATATGAATGAGGATGTGTTATACCGTAGATTATTTATGCAAAACAAAGAGATTTACTTGAAAGTTTATCCAGAATTTGTTTGGTAAGATATCTAAAATAGTTTTGGATATCATTTCATAACTTTTTACATGTAATGTAACCTAGGGTAAAATGTCTATAAAATATGGGAGGATTTAATGTAATTTGTAAAATGAAGGATATTGTATACAGTAATTATTTATCATATACTACAATGTAATTATATCATTATATGTGATATTTTGGTGTTTCAATTGATATGATTATATCTCTTTAAAAAATAAAGTTGTATGGTTTTTACCACTAAGATTGATAAAAAATATCACAAAGAGAAATAAAAACATATCTCTTAGAGAGATATGGTTATGTGGTGTCAACTATAGAGTGAAATAGAGGCACATCACATGATACAATAAGTATGTAATATATGATAGCACATACTGACATCTTGATTCTTCCACATAAAACTATCAAATAGTCAGCTTAATGTCATAAGATGATATTTATGGGATTTATAACACATCATAACAAATGTTAAGTGTTAAACATTCATGAAATCTTTGTTGAGTTAATTTCTTACAGTATAAGAGTTTTTATGGTAGGATAATTTATTAAATGCTCTAGAGACTCATTTACACCTTGGATTGTCCAAAGGGAGATTATATAAGGCGCACTAAACCAAATATAATGGTCTGCATTCGAGACATCCTAATTTGAAGATTCCTTCTTTCTCCTTCTCTGTTAACTAAAAGATTATAGAAGGTTATTTAGTGAATTAAATATCATACCAATAATAGTTATTGATGATTTTTACAACATTTGAATACATTTAAAGGTGAGAAGCCACTGTTTTTTATTGAATGATCTTCCTTAACTATTATAGTGACCATTTGAAATCTAAATAAATATATTTTTTTTTATATTTACTCTTTTAAATATCTCTTGATAGATCTTTTGACATTAGGTTTTGTAATGTTTTCCACCAAATTTTAAGCATGGAAATGTTTATCAAAACCCTTTAAACTCAATATAGGTACTTAATTGGGGACAATTCATGTTAAGAATAAACATATGGATATTGATATTTGTGTGCTAAGTAACTTTTATCTCTATTGATTTTATGAATAATAACCTATGGGAATTTTGGGTTCTCACTATCTAACTAGACAATGTAAAGTTACTTCTTAGAATACTCTATATGGTTAGTAAAATAACATAAAATTTGGAAAGCTATATATTATTATTAGATCCCACCTAAGTATTGAAATATTGAGTATTGTTGACTAGGGAAACTCTAAGGCAGAATAACATCAAAGATAGAAATTGCATAAAATATAAAGATTGCAGTTTTTGGACATAACTAACTTCTTTTCCCCCATTTGGGCTTTCTAATACTTCCCTTGGGACATGACATGGCCTATGGTGTTCTGTATTTTTTAAATTGTTATTTTATGTTGAGAGTATTATTTGGGGATAGCTCTAAGATCAATTTAATCGTTTGAGCTTTTGATTTTGATTGTGTGGTGAGATGATTAGTATTTTAGTTACTTATTTTATTATATATAAAAAACACATTTTTTATTTACCTTTTAAAATAATAAATTATATTGAAAAACATTATTATTTATATAAATTAATTAATATTTTTAAAAAAATATATCATTAATTAAATAAATATATAACTGTATTTTAAAATATTTTTATTTACAGAAAAAGATATAAAATATAAATTACCATTTACATAAATATATTAATTAATTGTATTTAATATAAATTGTATTAAATATATATATAATATTCATTATAAATTATATTTAATTAATTTTTATATTTTTAAAATGGTTTTTAATTATATATGTAAGAAAAATAAATATTATTGTTATATGAATTATATTTCATATTATAAAAATATATTACATAATGTGTCTATACATATATATAATATTTATGTTATGATTTATATACAAAATAATATTAATGATAATCATAAAGTTTAAGGACCATTACACATTCTCAAAGATAGGAATATCTGATGATACCAAAACATGTGGAATTCCTACTCGCGAGTATGTTCTCATAATCTCACATCATGGAGATTACCTAGTGCAAACTTCATGATAAGAAGTCTTATCCACTTATGAGTACTCTCACCAGAAAATATGCATACTATTTTCCCAATTATAGTATGTTATCCGACTATAGAACAATATTTAAGAATATTATCACATCACATTAAGGTTCTCATCATAGCAGGGAACTGTTATAACCTTATCAATGTGATAAATACCCTATGACATTATAATATTAGATCCATGTTGAAAAAAAATTATATAATAACATGTCTTATTGATATTAAAATCTTAGAGTATACAAGTAATCCAAAATACAAATAGTTGGTTCTTACACACCAACTCCCATAAAAATAGGCACCTAAATTCATACCAGCCACACCATATGGTGGATTGACATGTGCCCAATTCCTTCATGTCACAAATGACTTATAAATAATTTTCCAAAATTATCAAGATAAAATAAGTTTTTTTTCTTGGTTTTGTGTATGTGGAGTTTTATTTGTACTAAAATGTTGAATTTAAATAAAAATGAAAACTTTCAGTCATACTGGCCACACCAGGTTCCAGATTGATGCCTGATTAATTCATATATATCACAAATTATTTTTACATAATTTTATTAAATTATTTATGAAATCTAATTGTGTTTTAAAGGATTTCATTTAGTGACATGAATTTTGAACTAAAATGTTACTTTTTAACCGAAAACACTCATAATGAGTCATACTGAACAAACCATGTATCAGATTTCCATGTGGATGATTCCTCAACATAAAAAATTAAATTTAAATTTTTTTCCTAAATTATAAATACAATCTTAGCCAGTTTTTTAGTTATGAGTTTGTGGAGATTGTTTTGTACTAAAATATTGATTTCTAATAAAAACATGCACCTTCAGTCATATCATACACACCATGTATCAAATTGATGTGTGACTAATTCTTATACATAAAAAATGCCTTATGTATTATTTCCCTAAATTATAATGATAATTCATGTTTTTTTTCTTGGTTTTTATTAATTGATGCATGTTTTGAACTAAAATTTTTCTTTTAAACTGAAAACATGCACTTTGAGTCATTTTGGGACCATCATTTATCAAATTCACATGTGGTTGATTAATACACATAAAAATTATTTATAGATCATTTTCCTAAAGTATCAAGGAAACTCTATCATGTTTTTCTTAGTTTCAAATATGTTACAAGTTTTGTGAATTAAAATGTAGAATTTAAATTAGAACACACACTATCAATCATACCAGGAACATGGTATATCAGATTAATGTGAGGCAAATTATTAAACATTAAAAATGAATTATGAAACATTTTCCTAAATTATCAAGACAATATGAGTTTTTTTATTATTTTTGAGTATGTGACACAAGTCTTACAGTAAATGGTCAATTTTAAACTAAAAACAAACACTTTGAGTTTTATGGTCACATAATGTGTCAGATTAATGTGTTGTTATTTATTATATGTAAAAAATTACTTATGGATTATTTTCCAAAACTTTAAAGGCAATATGAGTGTGTTTTCTCTATTTTTAGTGATTGAAACATGTTTTTTAACAAAAATATCTTTTTTTAACTGGATACATACAATTAGAGATATACCAGGAACATCAAGTGTTATATTGTTGTGAGATTGATTCCAACATGTCAAAAATGGTGTCTTTGTAATTATCCTAAAGTATCAAGACAATCTGACTGTGTTTTCTTGGTTTGCGGTGAGTGATTCATGTTTTGGACTAAAATTTCACTTTTAAACTAAAAAACCCACACTTCAAGTCATATCAGACACACCATGTGTCGAATTGTTGTGTGGTTGATTCCAACATGTCAAAAATTATATATGGGTTATATTCTTAAAGATCAAGATAATAAAATCATTTTGACTTAGTTTTTAGTGAGTGGCTTGTGTTTTTAACTAAAATATCACTTTTAAATAGAAACCCCATAGTTTCAATCATATCGGCCACACTATGTGTTATATTGAATTGTAGTTTATTCCTACATATAATAAATGACATATGGAGAATTTTCCAAAAATATCAAGACACTCAAAGTGTTTGTTATTAGTTTTTCTAGAGTGATGTGTGTTTTGAACTAAAATGCCTCTTTTAAATAAAAACATGCACTTTCAATCATACCATACACACTGTGTGTCATATTGATGTGTGACTAATTCATACGCATCATAAATGTATTATGGACCATTTTCCTAATGTATCAAGATAATTTGAGTATGTTTTCTCAATTTTTAGCGAGTGACATGTGTTTTGAACAAAAATGTTATTTTAAATTGAAAGAATGAACTTTGAGTCATACGAGGTACACCTTATTCCATATTTACGTGCGACTAATTCCTACATGTCAACAGTGACTTATGGATAACTTTACATAATTATTAAGATAATATATATTTGTTTTATTGGTTTTTAGTAAGTGATATATTTTTTTAACTAAAATTTAGTTTTTAAATTGAAAACAAAGACTTTGAGTCATTTGTGAACTGAAAACAAACAGTACTGAACATAAATAGTTCACATAAATAAAAAAATGGTTCTGTGAAGTTAAAAAAAATAGTACATGATTGTAACATCCATTTTGAAGAATTCATCAATAATTGATTGTTCTCCAAACATTTTGTGATCTTCATAAATCACAAAATGGTTAGAGAAGAATCAATTCTTGATGAATTCACCTCTTTATGATATCTATTAAAATTAACTAAATAAGTAGTAAATGAAAATGATAAGAAAATAAAATAGAAATGAATTAGATAAAATGATCATAAAATTAACTAAATATATATTAGGAAGTCACCTCATCCTAATGTCTGTATATATTATAACAATATGTATTCTACCCACTCATTTTTAAGAAAATTTATTTCCTCTTTTAAATACATGGACTGTCGATGGTCCTGGTTGTCACGAACCAACATGGGTCGACCCGGATCCAGTCACCCGAGCTGATCCATGGCAAGGTCCAAGAGGCATTCTCAATCCTCCGGAGCTAGTAACAAGTGCCAAGGGAATCAATAGAGTGAAACTGGGAATGATTTCACCCAACTTAAATAAACAAAAGAAGCAGAATATAAAAGAGCATCCCAAAGTAAATATGTTTTCCAAACTGAACATCTTAAAAATTAAACATAAAATACAAAAAGTTAAACCAAAAAACTATACAAAAAAATGAAGACTAAACCAGACATCTACAACATCTCTATGTGACCCTAAGGTTCACTCTCCAACCCATAACCAACAATCACCTGAGGAGATCAAACCTGAGCTGTAACCTACAAAAAAACAAAAAACAAGAAAGAATTTTAGGCGTGAGTATTAAAACTCAGCAGGTAAGGCTGAATAAATCTATTTCCAATGCATTTAATTTAAATAAAGTAAGATCAATTTAAATTTTGAAATAAATTATATAAATATTGGTTTTTCCACAGTTTTAATTTTAAATAAAACAAATCACAATCCATTTCCCTAATAATTTAAAACAAAATTCCTTTCATATAGGAGAATTAAGTTCTTAGGGGAAATGGGGAAAGGGAAAAAAATGGAAATGTTCATTTTTCATACAAGTGAAAATGGGGAAACAATTTATTCTTTCAAAACAACTTTCATGAAACCCTTTTTATAGAAAAACACATATTATATTTTTTCTAAGAAAACACCATAAACCATGAGCATAAACTATGATCACACAATGAGGGAAATGGGATAATGGTGCTCAAGAAACAATACTAGCAGAGACATATAAATAATCCACCAAAGATAATTTAGTTCCAGAGAAAACATGAGAATACATAGGAAATCATAGTAAAATCGAGAACATATTATACATGTGGCTCATCCTGAAGGCATGCCTCACCAAATGACATCATAACAACCAAATGCTAAATCATCGCCCTACCTGGATTGACAAAGGGCCCAATCCCAATGCATATAGTCCATAATTAGGGCCACTAGCTACTATATAAACTAAACTAGTATAGAAATTGTTATCAAAATTCATCACAGATATGCTAGGTTCCCATGTCATGTTCACAAAGGGGTGTTCCAAACAAAACCAAGAGAAAACCATACATATAAGCCATCAAAGAAGTCACACAAACCGTAACCACCACGGCCACCACTAGGAGTATTCCCTTGACTTTAAAAAATCACCGCATAAGGGAAGTCCCAAACCAACGATACTCCCATCATTTTTCAACCAACAAGGCAATTGACTCATTACAAGAAGGTTTTTCCAATGAAATCATTTCAAAAGTTCCAATTATGACTCATATAATTTTCACAAATAAAACCTTTTATTAAAGAACAAAAAAAAGATTATTTGAAAAACAAATGCACATTTGTAAAACCATTTAAAAAAACAAACCATCACTTACAATCAAAAACACATTTATAGGATCCAACCAGGCATTTCGTCAAGAACTTGGTTTTCAAACCCAATACTACCATTTAAAACAATTAAAATCAAGTGAAAATCACCTAATTTTACATCAAAAATTAATTCTAAAAATCATCCATAACTAATTGATATCCATAAAACGTGTGAAAATAAATTAATCAATGAAATATTGAATTTAAAGGAGAAATGAAAAAGGGTCCTACCTTAAATCGCTTATGCTTCAACAACGCACAATCGAAAAGACTCGACAAATGTTCTAGGAAGCAAGAACATCACTAAGGAACCCTAATAAAGAAAAACCCCTAATTTCACACCACCATAGGTATGAAAATCATCCAAACATGGCCAATAGGGTTAGAAAAGAAGGGGAAAGTGGAAGAAAAACAAGGGAGAATGAGATGGGATCCCTAAACATTATATTTGGGTAAAGAATCACCAAGAAATCACCTTGAATCACACTTGGAGGGGCTTGTAGGTGCCAAAAAACCCAATAAGAAGGTGTCTAGGTCATGGGAGTTCTAATGGGGGGTACAAGGGGAGAAACTCCAATTAAAAAAGAAGGAAAAAACAACAAAGTATCATTTCTCAAGTGGGTTGCACGATTAGCTCACACAGTTTAACAAACCAAGCATAAACCATGTGATTTTCCACTGTCTAGTGCTGTAAGGGCTTCACACTTAAGATTTAGGGTTAGTTAAACCTTGCGCCAACCATGTGACCCCCTACACACTTACCAGCATAGTTAAAATAATTGTGCGCCATAACTGTGAAACTTGGAAAAAGTCCCCCAAAAATCCCCCTTTTCACCCCAAAACTCATCTAACTTAAGAGGATAACCCATCCAAAAAAACATACCCCATAAAAAGGTTCCACTAGAAGAATTATAAACTCATTTTCCAAGACACCTCCTCCTCATTCTTTTCATGCTAACCAATAATGGGTCCAAAAACACCCCTAAAAACATTCATGACTCAAAATTTAAATCAATCACACTCAAACCACCAAATTTAAACTTGAAACACTCAGAATGTAAGATAAAAACTAATAATAATTAAAAATAAAGGATGTAAATGAAAATATGGGTGTGAAAATTCTCCCCACCATTACGCTTTATACCCCCCAAAATCCATAAAATTTCCAATTGATTGGGAAAACATGAATGATTTACACATATGTATAATCCAACCTCTCGAACCAAAACCACATTAACCATAGCCAAATAAAATTTACACTTCTTGCCTAAAACAACACAATGAACCAAAACTATTTCAGACAAGACCATCATTTGAAATTAAACCACATTCTCAACATGGGAGGCCAGAATGGAGTCGCCACCATTAGGAAGAAAAAACATTGGTCGGCTTTGGAAGAAACATCAACGAGACCCATAGTGGGTCTCCCCACCATTATAAACTAACTAGCTTTAACCAATAACATGGGTCAACATGGAAAGTTCAAAACAGGCCAACACAAGAACACTCCCACACGGGCCAAAAACCTCCACCATAAGGGGAGGAGGGGGGAATGAAAAAAACGCCAATCCAGATGGAAACCAAAACACAGTCGATACACATGGAGGAACATCCCACATTATGGAAGACTATGAAATAAACATTTAGACCATCCAATCCTTAATGGAGGAGACAAGAACTGATCTAAAGATTCACACACCCCAAATGGTTTCCTGAATATGTGAAAATATTCACATTGAGACCTATGGTTGGATCAATGATGTTTGAAGAATATGTTTCCCCACATTTAGAATAAAATAATATATGATTGGTTTCGCCCAAATTTACCCAAGTTCTAAGGTTAAAGCGGTCACTTGCAGTGCAGCTTGGGTTGTCGAATCCTCAAAGACCTAAGAAGAACCTTTAGACACTCAATAAAAAGAGATGGATTTCTGGCTATGAAGTGTCCAACTAGGGTTGATTTTAGATGGTTTTAAAATGGTACTAAAAGATCTATATGAATTAAAATTATGAGAAAATTAGTTGATCCTAGGTTATTCCTCAGGGTGGATTGGATGAATTATTTTTTTCTTTTACAATTTCAATTTCATTACCTTGAGAAGGATTCATACAATGAATTAAAACTAACCTCATCACTTACTAATTAAGAACCTTCAAAAATGCATGATAATAATATATACACTTGTAGGATCATTTTCATGAGCACTACAAGGTAAAATATTTTCTTAGCACATAAAAGTGGGGTGAATAAATTCAATAAGGAAGAGGAAGAGAGAAAATTATTGAATGAAAGAAACTCAAATAAAATAAATTAATAACCTTTAGAGAGTGATAAATAACATCCAATCCATCCCCTTGATACTCCCTTGGATCAAACCATAAAATATTTATCCCTCCATTGATGACATTTTGTTAACAGAAGCGGGAAGTAGACTTACGATGGTGGAATTGAAGAAGTAAAAAACAAAAAAAATAACTAACACTCCACCGTTGTGTGAACAAAATCACAAGGTTTGGTGTGAACAAGTTCAAAAATTGAGTCAAAGGTATCAAGGTGATATAATAAGAACAGAATAAGAGAAGAAGAAGAACTTTTCTTGAAAACTAACAAGATTCGAACAACTTACATGAGAAGGAAGAACATTATAAAGACAAATTGGCATAATAACATTACAATGAAAACAAAGATCAAAGATCCCCTAAATCCTCCACCACCACAACCTTAAATATGAATTCTTGAAGTCTTTTTACAATCCCCCATCATCCCATGTGCCTTTAATTAATTGTGTTGGGGAAAGGGGGGTGGAAAATTAATGGAGATGTGACTTTTCCACTCTTCCCCCGAAATGGCATCTAGGTTGCATCCACCGGAAAGACACGTTGAAAGAACCTTCTAGATGAACGAATTATAGTGGTACATTGAAGTATAAATTCTATATTTGTATGTCCCCTAAAGTACTGTAAAAGTTCAGGCCAAAATAATATGCTTTTCGAGAGATATGATTTAAATGGTGGGATATTTTTCTGGGCCTCAGAATCTGACCCAGAATTTCATCATCAAATTGGGCCGCCTAGAAAACCATTAAAAAATCATAATTAGCTTAGGCCACTGTTAAATGAAATGTTCCCAATTATATTATATATATTCATATAAAGTTTCAGAATCATTGGGCTTCAATTATGTCCTCTACAAGACTTTTATAGGGCTACTTTCCAAATCACTTCGCCCAGAATGTGGTTGGTTCAAAGCCCACTTTGGTGGTCTTCCAAATTGAATCTCCCAATGCTCCAAAAGAATGAATTGTTCCTTATATAATGGGAGACCTGAAAATAAAATAAAAACATAAAATCAAGACCATAATTTGTTTTATGAGAAGCTCAAGAAGGTACCATGTAATAGTGCATTTTAAGAAGGAATTACAATCATAATGTGAAATAATGTTCAAAGTGTAAAATGCACTAATAATGGTGTCTATGATTAATAAAGCACATGAATATTATATTATATACAATTAATATCACCCCCCCCCCAACTTGAGTTTTTCTAGTCCCGATCAAAATATATATCAAAAATATGAAATTAGAATTCCCCTTTCCAAAAACATTTTAATACACATTTCTTACCCAAAGATATCATACCAAAAAATTATGAAACCCATAAAAATAATTTAAAACAAGCTATATCCAAAGGCATATCCCAATCCCAAGACCATTCCTTTGTTCAAATTCATTTCCATATTTCATCCAAATTCAATTAAGCATAATGAAGTGTTATGCGTCACAATAGACATGGGGGTTCATTTTCATTCGAGGGAGAAAATATGGAAGAGCTAGGAGAAATCAAATTTTAATAATAAGATGAGTATTGATTTTTTTTATTTTTGTTTTTGTTTTTTTATTTTTTTTCAATTTTTCCATGGTAATTGAAATTGAACTCAATCAAGTCAACCCATGTAGCAAGACTTTGCCGATGACTCCTAGGCTCAAAGACCTTAGGGCACCAAGTGAATCTCACATACTCAGGCATCATCTCGAGTTAACTCAATAAAAAAAATAAAATTACCACAAATAGAGAGAAAATTCCCAACTCTGGGTGAGACAACTATGGAGTCATGATCCCCAAGTGTTGAAAGCCACACATTAGGTCAATTCATTACTCTACGTGCAATTGATTTTTTTTTGAATACTCATGTTAAAATTAAAATGATCACCCACCCTATGCCATTTATTATGGACCCCAAGAACTCAAACTAATACCCCACAATCTAAAGGACGTGAATTGTGTTTTTTTTATAAATGGATGAAAATATAAATGGTGAAAAATCACATCAGTCAACTGCACATTCCAAAATCTGTGCACATGAACCTAAACTTGCATTAAAATCAGAATCAAGGCATTAAAAATTATATGATATCCAATTTTAGAGATTGCAATGTGTGTTATCATGTTCAAGGTTAATGAAATTTTTCCTTCCACACATTTGTTTTTTTTCACACAAGATCAAAAATTTTTATTTCATCCCCCCCCCCCAACATAGAATAACATTGTCCCCAGTGTTTAGATAAAAGAAAACTTGGAAGGGGTAGGAGAGGAGTTCAAAGAGGAAATTGAAATGATAAACATGGAACAAATTCACCTGGTTTTTTGAAGTTGAAGTTCATGATGATCTAGATTACTCCTTTGATCTCTTGGGGGATGTAGGCACCTTCTTGATTGAACATGTATCACCCAAAATAGTCCCTGAACCATATAAAGAAGAACAAACCAGACAAAACAAACAACACAACGATTTATTTAATTCCAAGTATCATCATTTTTATGGTTTTCCCTATTTTTTTGTTTTTTTAAATCAAACTAATGATTCATTGTCTTCTTTTAAATTTCTGGTTAAGGTATTACTCAGGGATCACACCGCGTGACACGGATGAATACAGCGCTACCCTTTCATACCCATCCATACTCATAAAAGAAGAACAGATCAATAGTCTAAGGTTTTTTTTAACCTACAAAAAACATAAATAAAATAAAATGAACTGATGATACATTGTCTTCTCTTAAATTTCTAGGTAAGGTATTACTTAGAGATCACACCACGTGAGACAGATGAATAGGTACTCACCTTTCATACCCATCCTTACTCGTAAAAGAAGAATAGGTCAACAATATAATTTTTTTTTTCTTTTGACATACGAAAACATAAAAATAAAATAAATTGATGATACATTGTCTTCTCTTAAATTTCTGGGTAAGGTATTACTCAGGGATTACACCACGTGACACGGATGAATATGGTTCTCCCCTTTCATACCCATACTTACTCATAAAATAATTACAGGTCAACAGTCTAAATTATTATTATTTTGTTTTTATTTTAACCTATAAAAACATAAAAATAAAATAAACTGATGATACATTGTCTTCTATTAAATTTTTGGGTAAGGTATTACTTAGGGGTCACACCACGTGACACGGATGAATATGGTGCTCCCATTTCATACCCATCCTTACTCATAAAATAAGAAGAGGTCAACAGTATAAATTATTATTATTTTTTATTTTTATTTTAAACTATAAAAACATAAAAATAAAATAAACTGATGATACATTGTCTTCTCTTAAAATTATGAGTAAGGTATTACTCAGGGATCACACCACGTGACATGGATGAAAATGGTTCTCCCCTTTAATACCCATCCTTGCTGATAAAATAAGAACAGGTCAACAATCTAAGGTACTGATTAAATGAATGGAAACATGAGAACCACAAGTTTCCTCCTGTGTAGTGCTTTTGTTTAACATCGCTAGATTGACTTAAACCCCTAATTAGTTAAGTATTTTCCTCATCTAAGGTTTGTTCACACAAGTCTTCAATAACTTCCTATTTTTGAAGTGGTTCAATGAATTTTTTGACTCTATGGCCATTAACTTTAAAGGTTTGACCATTGGTGGGATCTTTAATTTCTAAAGCCCCATGGGGGTACACCTTATGCACTATGTAAGGTCTTGACCATCTGGACCTCAACTTTCCCAGGTGTAAATGAAGTTTAGAACTATACAAAAATAATAGGTTTACCTGGTACAATGTGTTTAGATTTAAGATTTCGAGATTGGTAGGCTTGTACTTTAGCTTTATTGATCCTTGAATTTTCATAAGCCTCCATCCTAAGTTCCTTAAGTTCATTGAGATCTAATTTCCTTTTTGTTTCGGCCAAAGCGAGGTCATAGTTCATTTTCTTAATTGCCCAAAAGGCCTTGTGTTCAATCTTCACTGGAAAATGGCATGCTTTACCATAAACTAACCTATATGGGGACATTCCTAAAATGGTTTTAAACATAGTTCTATAGGCCCAAAGAGAATCTAAGAGTTTGTTAGACCAATCTTTCCTAGATGGATTAACTATTTTCTCAAGAATTTATTTGATTTATCGATTGGCTAACTCTTCTTGACCATTGGTTTGTGGGTGGTAAGCAGTTGACATTTTATGAGAAATTCCATACTTGTCCATGAGTGCTGAGAATGGACGATTCCAAAAATGAGTTCCATGATCACTAATCGTAACCCTAGGAATTCCAAATCTAGAGAGGATGTTTTATTTGATAAATCTAATCAAAGTTTGATGATCATTAGATTTTGTAGGAATCACCTCAACCCATTTTGATACATAGTCGATAGCTAAAAGAATGTACAAATATCCCCTAGAGTTTGGGAAGGGACCCATGAAATCAATTCCCCAATAATAAAATATTTCAATCACTAAGATCAGAGTGAGTGGCATTTGATTCCTTTTTGTGATGGACTCTACATATTGAAACCTCGGAAAACTTTGACAAAATGAGTATGAGTCCCTTGAGAGGGTGGTCCAGAAGATACCACTCTGAAGAACCTTATTAGAAGTTTTCTTAGAGGAAAAGTGACCTCCACATGCCTCACTATGACAGAATTTAAGGATGGAATCTTGTTCAGATTCTAGGACACACCTCCTAATGACTTGTTCAGGGAAGAACTTATAGAGGTATGGATTATCAAACCCATAGTGCCTAACATCCGAAAGGAATTTCCTTCTAGCTTTAGTCCCTAAGAATTTTGTAATGACTCTTGTAACTAAGAAGTTGGCTATGTCGGCATACCAAGGGCAGTCACTCACAGAGTATAGGTGTTCATCCAGGAATGAATCAGACCCATAAAGGTGAGATAATTTGTCATTAAATTCTCTCCTAGAGAGATGATCAGCTACAACATTTTCAACACCCTTTTTTTCCTTGATTGTGAGGTCAAATTAATGTAAGAGAAGGACCCACCTAATCAGTCTATCCTTAGCATGTTGTTTCTAGAAAAGGTATTTCAGAGCAGAATGGTTGGTGAACACAGTGATGGGGGATCCTAAGAGGTAGGACCTAAACTTTTCTAAAGCAATCACAATAGCAAGTAACTCCTTATCAGTGGTCGTATAGTTGATTTGTGCATCATTTAAGGATTTTCTTGCATAAGCAATTAAATAAAGAGTTTTATCACAACGTTTTCCTAACACAGCTCCTAAAGAAAAGTCACTGGAAACACACATCAATTCAAAAGGAAGGTTCAAATTTGGGGATTTCATGATCGGAGGAGAGGTGAGAGATGATTTGAGGGTTGAGAATGAATCCTCACAGCTTTCTATCAAAACAAATGGAGCATCCTTTACTAAAATACCACAAATGGGAAGAGCGATTGAACTAAATTTCCTAATGAAGCTTATATAAAAACCAGCATGTTCAAAGAAAGACCTCACTTCGTTGACAGTTTTGGGTGATGGAAGGTGATGAATGATGTCAACCTTGGCTTTATCGACTTCAATTACCCTACTCAAGATAAGATGGCCAAGGACTAGTCCCTCTTTAACCATGAAATGGCATTTTTCCTAGTTTAGGACCAGATTATTTTCTTCACATCTTGAAAAAACTCTCTCCACATTCCTCAGACATCCCTCAAATGTATCCCCAAAAACAGAAAATCCATCCATGAAGACCTCTATAAAATCTCCTACCATGTCTGAGAATATTCCCATCATGCACCGTTGGAAGGTTCCAGGGGAATTACATAACCCGAAGGGCATTCATTTGAAAGCAAAGGTGCTGAATGGACATGTGAATGTAGCCTTCCCTAGATCCTCTAGGGAGACCTCAATTTGATTATAAACTGAGTACCCATCTAAGAAACATTATAAGTCATGACCTCCCACTCTCTCAATGACTTGGTCGATGAATGGTAAGGGGAAATGGTCCTTCTTGGTAAATGATTTTATCTTCCTATAGTTGATGTAGACTCTCCATCCACTACTCACCCTTGTAGGAAGAATCTCTCCATCATCATTGGTTATCACTATGATTCCAACCTTTTTTGGAACAAATTGGATTGGGCACACCCACTCACTCTCAGTTATGGGATAGATGATACCATCTTTTAAAAATTTCATAAGTTCTTTCCTCACTACTTCCATGATATTAGGATTGAGTCTCCATTGAGGTTGGTGACATGGCTTTGAATTGGATTCCAGAACAATCCTATGAGTCCCAATAAGTGGGATAATCCCAAGAATATCATACAGGGTCCAACCAATGGTTTTCTTATGTTTCCTAAGGACATCTAGAAGAATATTCTCATGATTAGCTTCAATATAAGAATAAATGAAAACAGGATGTGTTTGATTGTCCCCTAGGAAGGCATACTTGAGTGCAGTGGGGAGTTCCTTCAATTCAAGATCAGGTTGATTCAGAATTTTAGCAGAAGATTGGGACATTAGGTAAAGATCAATTTTGTTTTCTAGAGTTTTAGATAGGATTGATTCCCCGCATGTAGAAGTTTCAGTTACTATATTGGCTTGATCAGATTTAGGGAAGGAAGATTGATTGGTCTCTATGAAAGTGGTTTCTTGAAAGGTTTCACTGATTTTTGGACCTAAGACTTCATCATAAGAGCAATTTGAAAATGATTCAAGCCAAGGAGATAAACTTCCTTCATGTGAACAAAGGAAATCAATATCATTCTGACTTAAACATCCATCAAATATTCCTTGATGTTCTATGGAGTCATTATCAATGCTTCCTATCATGCTTACTTCATAAATGTCCTTGTCATCCCCAATTTGTGAGCTTGCATTGTAGATTTTCAAGTCCAGACTCATGTTTCCAAAGGTGATGGTCATGTTCCCATTTCAAACTCGGATAACAGAGTTGATTGTTGCAAGGAAATGAAGACCAAGGATGATTGGGGTTTGTTCCTTATTGCCAAAGTTTGGATGGTTTTCAAGGACAATGAAGTCAGCAGGGTAGATAAAGTTTTCAAACTTTACCAAAACGTCCTTTAAAATCCCCTTTGGAACCCAAATACTATGATTAGCAAGTTGAAGTGTGACAGATGTGGGTTGGAGCTCTTCTAGGCCTAACTGGCAGTACACAGCATAGGGGATGAGATTGACACTAGCACCTAGGTCACACAAGGCCTTGACAACTTTGCTCTCTCCTAGTTCAACATTGGTGCAAGGGCAACCCGGGTCTTTCAACTTAGGAGGAATGGTCCCTTGAATTTTTGTGCTAACATTTACTGTTAAATGGACTTGGTTCTTATGTGAGAATTTCCTTTTAAATGTGCATAGGTCCTTAAGGTATTTTGAGTATGAAGTAATGGTTTGAATAGCATCTTGGAGTGGAATTTTCAACTTTACTTGTGATAATATTTCCCTCAATGTTTCATTCAATTATGGCTTGGTTTTCCCCCTCATGCATTGAGGAAATGGTGCAGGTTGTGGGGTTGTTTGTTGAAGAGTTGTTTCTTTGACAATGCTATCATGTTTTTCGGTTTGATCATTTGATTCATTTGAATTTTCATCGAAGTTTGAATCTTCAGATGGGTTTTGAATTAGCTGTTCAGGTTTCTCAATTGATTTCCCACTTCTTAAAATAGTCATAGCCTTTAGTTGTTCATGAGTTGTTTGACTACAACTTGACTCTCTCATTACTGTTTGTTGTGGAATGGCTTGCGTAGGCATGGGTGCCTTTCCAGTTTTGATGGTCTGAGGTTCTTGTTTTAGGGAAGAGACTTCTGAGTTCATCCTTTCCATTTGTTTGCACAGTTGTTCTAGTAGGCTTTGTGGAACAGTTTGGGTTGGTGCTTGAGAAAATTGATTTATCCCAGGGGTATTTTGGAGGTGGGATAGTTTGTTGAAGATGGACTTGTGGTTGTTGGTATTGGATAGGTTGGGTTTGGAGCTGGTTATGGGTTTGATAGTTCTGATGGGGGTATGGGTTTTGTCCCTGTGGTTGGCTAGGATGTTGGTTATCACTCTAGTGGAAACCTGGGTGGTCATTATACCTTGGGTTGAATGTGTTTTGGTATTAGAGCTTTTGAAAGTTTAGGGAATTGAATTCAGTAGGTGGTCCTCCAAGAAGAACATCCTTGATGGATGAAATGGTTGGGCAGTTGTCTGTTTTGTGGTCATTTTTGTCACAAATTGTGCAAACAGGGTCTACAGTTTGGATTTCATTGATTTTTCTAAGGTCTATCTCTTCAACCTTCCGAGTGAGTGCTGAGATTTTATCCCTGAGGCTTTCCTCTTATCTAATTGTATGCATTCCAGTAGTTCTTTGTGACTTTTCAGTATAAGGTGATATTCCCCATGTTTATTTTTGTTCATCAAGGATTTCTAGATACTCATAAGCAACATTTGTGGATTTGTTTTTAAAGGTCCCATTACACATCATGTCAATGAATTGTTTGTTCCCCGAGCCCAAACCTTCATAGAAAATTCTCACTTGTTCAGGAATAGGAAAACCATGGTGTGGAACCATGTTTAGGGTGTCTTTGAATATCTCCCATGTTTCATAGAATGACTCTCCCTCATTTTCAAAAAGGTTTTGGATGCTCTTTTTAAGTGCTATTGTTTTTTGGTGGGGAAAGTATTTTTTGTAGAATTCCCTTTGTAATTGGTCCCAAGAGTTGATGGATGATGGTCTCAAATTTTTTAGCCAATTTTTAGCTATATACTTTAATGAAAAGGGAAATAGCCTCATTTTAGCTGATTCAAATTGATATGGGGGACACATAGTTTCTACAATGTCATTGAACTCCTTAATGTGAAGGTAGGGCATCTCAGACTCCATTCCATGGAATGTTGGAAGGTGGTTTAGGACATGGGGTTTAAAGATGTAGTTGGAATCTCTTAGGGAATTGTGTCTAATTCATGAGGGGTATTGGTCTATGCAGGATTGAGGTAGTTGTTCATGGTTTGATCGACCACATTGCCTATGTTTGGGGCTTCTTGGTTTGGGTTTCCCATTTGATCACCCACGGGGTTTACCATTTTATTTATTTCAAGACCCTCCATTGGACTTGTTTTAATTGGTGAATTTAGAGTTTCAAGAATATTTTGATCAAATGTAAACAATCCCTTAGATGAAATTGACTCCCTTATCCTCAGAGTTTCCACCCTAACAAATCTGTTTGAGTTATCGTGGGTGTAGGCGGACATGTGCCAAAAGAAAAAAAAAAGCGAGAAAGGGAAAAGATAAGAGAATTTGGGTGAGAATAGAATAATGGGGGTAAGAAAAGAAGGTTTTTGGTCTAAAGAACTTACTTGGTCCCCAGAAATGGTGCCAAAATTTGGTTTCGCCCAAATTTACCCAAGTTCTAAGGTTAAAGCGGTCACTTGTAGTACAGCTTGGGTTATCAAATCCTCAGAGACCTAAGAAGAACCTTTAGACACTCAATAAAAAGAGATGGATTTTTGGATATGAAGTGGCCAACTAGGGTTGATTTTATATGGTTTTAAAAGAGCACTAAAACATCTATATTAATTCAAATTATGAGAAAATGAGTTGATCCTAGGTTATTTCTCGGGGTGGATTGGATGAATTATTTTTTTCTTTTACAATTTCAATTTCATTATCTTGAGAAGGATTCATACAATGAATTCAAACTAACCTAATCACTTACTGATTAACCACCTTCACAAACACATTCTAATAATCTATACACTTTTAGGATCATTTTCAAGATCACTCCAAGGTAAAGTGTCTACTTAGCACATAAAAGTGGGGTGAATAAATTCAATAAGGAAGAGGAAGAGAGAAAATCATTGAATGGAAGAAACTAAAATAAAAGAAATTAATAACCTCTAGAGAGTGATAAATAACATCCAATCCAGACCCTTTCTAATCCCTTGTATCAACCCATAAAAGAGTTATCCCTCCATTGATGACATTTTGTCAATGGAAGCGGGAAGTAGACTTATGAGGGTGGAATTGAAGAAGTAAAAACAACAAAAATAACGAACACTCCATTGTTGTGTGAACAAAAACATAAGGTTTGGTGTGAACAAGTTCACACCTTGAGTCAAAGGTATCAAGGTGATATAAGAATAATATAATAAGAGAATAAGAAGAACTTTTATTGAAAACTAACGTGATTTGAACAACTTACATGAGAAGGAAGAACATTACAAAGACAAATTGGTATAATAACATTACAATGAAAAAAAAGCACCAATATCCCCTAAATCCTCCACCACCACTACCTTAAATAGGCATTTTGGAAGCCTTTGACTAAACCCCCATCATCCCATGTGCCTTTAATTAATTGTGTTGGGGAAAGGTGGGTGGACAATTAATGGAGATGTGACTTTTCCACTCTTCCCCCGAAATGGAATCCAGGTTTCATCCATTGGAAAGACGCGCCAAAAGTACCTTCTAGATGAACGAATTATAGTGGTCCATAGAAGGATAAAATGTATCACCATATGTCCCCTAAAGGACTGTAAAAGTTCAGGCCAAAATAATATGCTTTTCGAGAGATATGATTTAAATGGTGGGATGTTTTTCTGGGCCTCAGAATGAAATGTTCCCAATTATATTATATATATTCATATAAAGTTTCAGAATCATTGGGCTTCAATTATGTCCTCTACGGGACATTTATTAGGATACCTTCCAAATCACTTCGCCCAGAATATGGTTGGTTCAAAGCCCACTTTGGTGGTCTTCCAAATTGAATCTCCCAATGCTCCAAAAGAATGAATTGTTCCTTATATCATGGGAGACCTGAAAATAAAATAAAAACATAAAATCAAGACCATAATTTGTTTTATGAGAAGCTCAAGAAGGTACCATGTAATAGTGCATTTTAAGAAGGAATTACAATCATAATGTGAAATAATGTTCAAAGTGTAAAATGCACTAATAATGGTGTCTATGATTAATAAAGAACATGAATATTATATTATAAACAATTAATATCACACCCCCCCAACTTGAGTTTTCCTAGTCCCGATCAAAATATATCTCAAAAATATGAAATTTGAATTCCCCTTTCCAAAAACATTTTAATACACATTTCTTACCCAAAGATATCATACCAAAAAATTATGAAACCCATAAAAATAATTTAAAACAAGCTATGCCCATAGGCATATCCCAATCCCAAAACCATTCCTTTGTTCAAATTCATCTCCATATTTCATCCAAATTCAATTAAGCATAATGAAGTGTTATGCGTCACAATAGACATGGGGGTTCATTTTCATTCGAGGAAGAAAATATGGAAGAGCTATTAGAAATCAAATTTTAATAATAATATGAGTACTCATTTTTTTTATTTTTATTTTTTGTTTTTTTGTTTTTTTTCAATTTTTCCATGGTAATTGAAAATGAACTCAATCAAGTCAACCCATGTAGAAAGACTTTGCCGATGACTCCCAGGCTCAAAGACCTTAGGGCACCAAGTGAATCTCACATACTCAGGCATCATCTCGAGTTAACTCAATAAAAAAAATTCAAATTACCACAAATAGAGAGAAAATTCCCAACTCCGGGCGAGACAACTATGGAGTCATGATCCCCAAGTGTCGAAAGCCACACATTAGGTCAATTCATTGCTCTACGCACAATTGTTTTTTTTTTGAATACTCATGTTAAAATTAAAATGATCACTTGCCCTATAACATTTATTATGGACCCCAAGAACTCAAACTAATACCCCACAATCTAAAGGATATGAATTGTGTTTTTTTTATAAATGGATGAAAATATAAACGGTGAAAAATCACATCAGTCAACCGCACATTCCAAAATCTATGCACATGAACCTAAACTTGCATTAAAATCAGAATCAAGTCATTCAAAATTATTTGATATCCAATTTTATAGATTGCAATGTGTGTTATCATGTTCAAGGTTAATGAAATTTTTCCTTCCACACATTTGTTTTTTTTACACAAGATCAAAATTTTTTATTTCATCCCCCCCCCAACATAGAATAACATTGTCCCCAGTGTTTAGATAAAAGAAAAGTTGGAAGGGGTAGGAGAAGAGTTCAAAGAGGAAATTGAAATGATAAACATGGAACAAATTCACCTGGTTTTTTGAAGTTGAATTTCATGATGATCTAGATTACTCCTTTAATCTCTTGGGGGATGTAGGAACCTTCTTGATTGAACATGTATCACCCAAAATAGTCCCTGAACCATATAAATAAGAACAAACCAGACAAAATAAACAACACAATGATTTATTTAATTCCAAGTATCATCATTTTTATGGTTTTCCCTGTTTTTTTTATTTATTTTTTTTAAATCAAACTAATGATACATTGTATTCTTTTAAATTTCTGGGTAAGGTATTACTCAGGGATCACACCGTGTGACACGGATGAATACAGCGCTACCCTTTCATACCCATCCATACTCATAAAAGAAGAACAGGTCAATAGTCTAAGGTTTTTTTTAACCTACAAAAAACATAAATAAAATAAAATGAACTGATGATACATTGTCTTCTCTTAAATTTCTGGGTAAGGTATTACTTAGAGATCACACCATGTGAGATAGATGAATAGGTACTCCCCTTTCATACCCATCCTTACTCATAAAATAATAATAGGTCAACAATATAAATTTTTTTTTTCTTTTGACATACGAAAACATAAAAATAAAATAAATTGATGATACATTGTCTTCTCTTAAATTTCTGGGTAAGGTATTACTCAGGGATCACACCACGTGACACGGATGAATATGGTTCTCCCCTTTCATACCCATACTTACACATAAAAGAATTACAGGTCAATAGTCTAAATTATTATTTTTTTTATTTTTATTTTAACCTATAAAAACATAAAAATAAAATAAACTGATGATACATTGTCTTCTATTAAATTTTTGGGTAAGGTATTACTTAGGGTTCACACCACGTGACACGGATGAATATGGTGCTCCCATTTCATACCCATCCTTACTCATATAATAAGAAGAGGTCAATAGAATAAATTATTTTTATTTTTTATTTTTATTTTAACCTATAAAAACATAAAAATAAAATAAACTGATGATACATTGTCTTCTCTTAAATTTCTGAGTGAGGTATTACTCAAGGATTACACCACGTGACATGGATGAAAATGGTTCTCCCCTTTCATACCCATCCTTACTGATAAAATAAGAACAGGTCAAAAATCTAAGGTACTGATTAAATGAATGGAAACATGAGAACCACAGGTTTCCTCTCGTGTAGTGCTTTTGTTTAACATCGCTAGCTCGACTTAAACCCCTAATTAGTTAAGTATTTTCCTCGTCTAAGGTTTGTTCACACAAGTCTTCAATAAATTCCTATTTTTGAACTGGTTCAATGAATTTTTTGACTCTATGGCCATTAACTTTAAAGGTTTGACCATTGGTGGGATCTTTAATTTCTAAATCCCCATGGGGGTACACCTTATGCACTATGTAAGGGATTGACCATCTGGACCTCAACTTTCCCGAGTGTAAATGAAGTTTATAACTATACAAAATAATATTTTTACCTGGTACAATGTGTTCAGATTTAAGATTTTGAGATTGGTAGGCTTGTACTTTAGATTTATTGATCCTTGAATTCTCATAAGCCTCCATCGTAATTTACTTAAGTTCATTGAGATCTAATTTCCTTTTTGTTTCGGCCAAAGCGAGGTCATAGTTCATTTTCTTAATTGCCCAAAAGGCCTTGTGTTCAATCTTCACTGGCAAATGGCATGCTTTACCATAAACTAACCTATATGGGGACATTCCTAAAATGGTTTTAAACGTAGTTCTATAGGCCCAAAGAGCATCTAAGAGTTTGTTAGACCAATCTTTCCTAGATGGATTAACTATTTTCTCAAGAATTTATTTGATTTATTGATTGGCTAACTCTTCTTGACCATTGTTTTGTGGGTGGTAAGCAGTTGACACTTTATGAGAAATTCCATACTTGTCCATGAGTGCTGAGAATGGACGATTCCAAAAATGAGTTCCACGATCACTAATGATAGCCCTAAGAATTCCAAATCTAGAGAGGATGTTTTCTTTGAGAAATCTAATCAAAGTTTGATGATCATTAGATTTTTTAGGAATCACCTCAACCCATTTTGATACATAGTCGACAGCTAAAAGAATGTACAAATATCCCCTAGAGTTTGGGAAGGGACCCATGAAATCAATTCCCCAATAATAAAAGATTTCAATCACTAAGATCAGAGTGAGTGGCATTTGATTCCTTTTTGTGATGGACCCTACATGTTGACACCTAGGAAAACTTTGACAAAATGAGTATGAGTCCCTTGAGAGGGTGGGCCAGAAGATACCACTCTGAAGAACCTTAGTAGAAGTTTTCTTAGAGGAAAAGTGACCTCCACATGCCTCACTATGACAGAATTTAAGGATGGAACCTTGTTCAGATTTTGGGACACACCTCCTAATGACTTGGTCATGGCAGAACTTATAGAGGTATGGATTATCAAACACATAGTGCCTAACATCCAAAAGGAATTTCCTTCTAGCTTGAGTCCCTAAGAATTTTTTAATGACTCTTGTAACTAAGAAGTTATCTATGTCAGCATACCAAGGGCAGTCACTCATAGAGTATAGGTGTTCATCCATGAATGAATCAGACCCATAAAGGTGAGATAATTTGTCATTAAATTATATCCTAGAGAGATGATCAGCTACAACATTTTCAACACCCTTTTTTCCTTGATTGTGAGGTCAAATTAATGTAACATAAGGACCCACCTAATCAGTCTAGCCTTAGCATCTTGTTTCTGGAAAAGGTATTTTAGAGCAGAATGGTTAGTGAACACAGTGATGGGGGATCCTAAGAGGTAGGACCTAAACTTTTATAAAGTAATCACAATAGAAAGTAACTCCTTCTCAGTGGTCGTATAGTTTATTTGTGCATCATTTAAGGATTTTCTTGCATAAGCAATTAAATAAGGAGTTTTATCACAACGTTGTCCTAACACAGCTCCTAAAGAAAAGTCACTATAATCACACATCAGTTCAAAAGGAAGGTTCAAATTTGGGGATTTCATGATCGGAGGAGAGGTGAGAGATGATTTGAGGGTTGAGAATGAATCCTCACAGCTTTCTATAAAAACAAATGGAGCATCCTTTACTAAAATACCACAAAGGGGATGAGCGATTCAACTAAATTTCCTAATGAATCTTATATAAAAACTAGCATGTTCTAAGAAAGACCGCACTTCATTGATAGTTTTGGGTGATGGAAGGTGATGAATGATGTCAACCTTGTCTTTATCAACTTCAATTACCCTACTCAAGACAAGATGGCCAAGGACTAGTCCCTCTTTAACCATGAAATGACATCTTTCCTAGTTTAGGACCAGATTCTTTTCTTCACATCTTGACAAAACTCTCTCCACATTCCTCAGACATCCCTCAAATGTATCCCCAAAAACAGAAAAGCCATCCATGAAGACCTCTATAAAATCTCCTACCATGTCTGAGAATATTCCCATCATGCACCGTTGGAAGGTTCTAGGGGCATTACATAACCCGAAGGGCATTCATTTGAAAGAAAAGGTGCTGAATGGACATGTGAATGTAGCCTTCCCTTGATCCTCTATGGAGACCTCAATTTGATTATAAACTGAGTACCCATCTAAGAAACATTATAAGTCATGACCTCCCACTCTCTCAATGACTTGGTCGATGAATGGTAAGGGGAAATGGTCCTTCTTGGTAAATGATTTTATCTTCCTATAGTTGATGTAAACTCTCCAGCCACTACTCACCCTTGTTGGAAGAATCTCTCCATACTCATTGGTTATCACTCTGATTCCAACCTTTTTTGGAAAAAATTGGATTGGGCACACCCACTCACTCTTAGCTATGGGATAGATGATACCATCTTTTAAAAATTTCAGAAGTTCTTTCCTCACTACTTCCATGATATTAGGATTGAGTCTCCATTGAGGTTGGTGACATGGCTTTGAATCGGATTCCAGAACAATCCTATGAGTCCCAATAAGTGGGATAATACCAGGAATATCATACAGGGTCCAACCAATGGTTTTCTTATGTTTCCTAAGGACATCTAGAAGAATATTCTCATGATTAGATTCAATATAAGAATAAATGACAATAGGATGTGTTTGATTGTCCCCTAGGAAGGCATACTTGAGTGCAGTGGGGAGTTCCTTCAATTCAAGATCAGGTTGGTTCAGAATTTTAGCAGAAGATTGGGACATTAGGTCAAGATCAATTTTGTTTTCTAGAGTTTTAGATAGGATTGATTCCCCACATGTAGAAGTTTCAGTTACTATATTGGCTTGATCAGATTTAGGGAAGGAAGTTTGATTGGTCTCTATGAAAGTGGTTTCTTGAAAGGTTTCACTGATTTTTGGACCTAATACTTCATCATAAGAGAAATTTGAAAATGATTCAAGCCAAGGAGATAAACTTCCTTCATGTGAACAAAGGAAATCAATCTCATTCTGACTTAAACATCCATCAAATTTTCCTTGATGTTCTATGGATTCATTATCAATGCTTCCTATCATTCTTACTTTATAAATGTCCTTGTCATCCCCAATTTGTGAGCTTGCATTGTAGATTTTCAAGTCCAGACTCATGTTTCCAAAGGTGATGGTCATGTTCCCATTTCAAACTCGGATAACAGAGTTGATTGTTGCAAGGAAAGGAAGACCAAGGATGATTGGGGTTTGTTCCTTATTGCCTAAGTTTGGATGGTTTTCAAGGACAATGAAGTCAGCAGGGTAGATGAAGTTTTCATCCTTTACCAAAACGTCCTTTAAAATCCACTTTGGAACCCTAATGCTACGATCAGCAAGTTGAAGTGTGACAGATGTGGGTTGGAGCTCTTCTAGGCCTAACTGGCAGTACACAGCATAGGGGATGAGATTGACACTAGCACCTAGGTCACACAAGGCCTTGACAACTTTGCTCTCTCCTAGTTCAACATTGGTGTAAGGGAAACCCGGGTCTTTCAACTTAGGAGGAATGGTCCCTTGAATTTTTGTGCTAACATTTACTTCTAAATGGACTTGGTTCTTATGTGAGAATTTCATTTTAAATGTGCAGCGGTCCTTAAGGTATTTTGAGTATGAAGTTATGGTTTGAATAGCATCTTGGAGTGTAATTTTCAACTTTACTTGTGATAATATTTCCCTCAATGTTTCATTCAATTATGGCTTGGTTTTCCCCCTCATGTGTTGAGGAAATGGTGCAGGTTGTGGGGTTGTTTTTTGAAGAGTTGTTTCTTTGAAAATGCTATCTAGTTTTTCAGTTTGATCATTTGATTCATTTGAATTTTCATCCAAGTTTGAACCTTCAGATGGGTTTTGAATTAGCTGTTCAGGTTTCTCAATTGATTTCCCACTTCTTAAAATAGTCACAGCCTTTAGTTGTTCATGAGTTGTTTGACTACAACTTGACTCTCTCCTTACTGTTTGTTGTGTAATGGCTTGCGTAGGCATGGGTGCCTTTCCAGTTTTGATGGTCTTAAGTTCTTGTTTTAGGGAAGAGACTTCTGAGTTCATCCTTTCCATTTGTTTGCACAGTTGTTTTAGTAGGCTTTGTGGAACAGTTTAGGTTGGTTCTTGAGAAGATTGATTTATCCAAGGGGGTATTTTGGAGGTGGGATAGTTTGTTGAAGATGGACTTGTGGTTGTTGGTATTGGATAGGTTGGGTTTGTAGTTGGTTATGGGTTTGATAGTTCTGATGGGGGTATGGGTTTTGTCCCTGTGGTTGGCTAGGTTGTTGGTTATCTCTCCAGTGGAAACCTGGGTGGTCATTATACCTTGGGTTGAATGTGTTTTGGTATTAGAGCTTTTGAAAGTTTAGGGAATTGAATTCAGTAGGTGGTCCTCCAAGAAGAACATCCTTGATGGATGGAATGGTTGGGCAGTTGTCTGTTTTATGGTCATGTTTGTCACAAATTTTGCAAACAGGGTCTACAGTTTGGATTTTATTGATTTTTCTAAGGTCTATCTCTTCAACCTTCCTAGTGAGTGTTGAGATTTTATCCCTGAGGCTTTCCTCTTCTCTAAGTGTATGCATTCCAGTAGTTCTTTGTGACTTTTTAGTATAAGGTGATATTCCCCATGTTTAGTTTTGTTCATCAAGGATTTCTAAATACTCATAAGCATCATTTGGGGATTTGTTTTTAAAGGTCCCATTACACATCATGTCAATGAATTGTTTGTTCCCCGAGCCCAACCCTTCATAGAAAATTCTCACTTGTTCAAAAATAGGAAAACCATGGTGTGGAACCATGTTTAGGGTGTCTTTGAATATCTCCCATGTTTCATAGAATGACTCTCCCTCTTTTTCAAAAAGGTTTTGGATGCTCTTTTTAAGTGCTATTATTTTGTGGTGGGGAAAGTATTTTTTGTAGAATTCCCTTTGTAATTGGTCCCAAGAGTTGATGGATGATGGTCTCAAATTTTATAGCCAATTTTTATCTATATCCTTTAATGAAAAGGGAAATAGCCTCATTTTAGCTGATTCAAATTGATATAGGGGACACATAGTTTCTATAATGTCATTGAACTCCTTAATGTGAAGGTAGGGCATCTCAGACTCCATTCCATGGAATGTTGGAAGGTGGTTTAGGACATGGGGTTTAAAGATGTAGTTGTAATCTCTTAGGGAATTGTGTCTAATTCATGAGGGGCATTGGTCTATGCAGGAGTGAGGTAGTCATTCATGGTTTGATCGACCACACTGCCTATGTTTGGGGCTTCTTGGTTTGGGTTTCCCATTTGATCACCCATAGGGTTTACCAGTTGATTTCTTTGAAGACCCTCCATTGGACTTGTTTTAATTGGTGAATTTGGAGTTTAAAGAATATTTTGATCAAATGTAAACAATCCCTTAGATTAAATTGACTCCCCTATCCTCGGAGTTTCCACCCTAACTAATCTGTTTGAGTTATTGTGGGTGTAGGCGGACATGTGCCAAAAGAAAAAAAAGAGAGAAAGGGAAAAGATAAGAGAATTTGGGTGAGAATAGAAGAATGGGGGTAAGAAAAGAAGGTTTTTAGTCTAAGGAACTTACTTGGTCCCTGGAAACGGTGCCAAAATTTGGTTTCGCCCAAATTTACCCAAGTTCTAAGGTTAAAGCGGTCGCTTGTAGTGCAGCTTGGGTTATCAAATCCTCAGAGAACTAAGAAGAACCTTTAGACACTCAATAAAAAGAGATGGATTTTTGGATATGAAGTGGCCAACTAGGGTTGATTTTAGATGGTTTTAAAAGAGCACTAAAACATCTATATGAATTCAAATTATGATAAAATGAGTTGATACTAGGTTATTGCTTGAGGTGGATTGGATGAATTATTTTTTTCTTTTACAATTTCAATTTCATTATGTTGAGAAGGATTCATACAATGAATTCAAACTAACCTAATCACTTACTGATTAACCACCTTCACAAACACATTCTAATAATATATACACTTGTAGGATCATTTTCAACATCACTCCAAGGTAAAGTGTCTACTTAGCACATAAAAGTGGGGTGAATAAATTCAATAAGGAAGAGGAAGAGAGAAAATCATTGAATGGAAGAAACTAAAATAAAAGAAATTAATAGCCTTTAGAGAGTGATAAATAACATCCAATCCAGACCCTTTCTAATCCCTTGTATCAACCCATAAAAGAGTTAGCCCTCCATTGATTACATTTTGTCAACGGAAGCGGGAAGTAGACTTATGAGGGTGGAATTGAAGAAGTAAAAACAACAAAAATAACGAACACTCCATTGTTGTGTGAACAAAAACACAAGGTTTGGTGTGAACAAGTTCACACCTTGAGTCAAAGGTATCAAGGTGATATAAGAAGAATATAATAAGAGAATAAGAAGAACTTTTATTGAAAACTAACGTGATTCGAACAACTTACATGATAAGGAAGAACATTACAAAGACAAATTGGTATAATAACATTACAATGAAAACAAAGCACCAATATCCCCTAAATCCTCCACCACCACTGCCTTAAATAGGAATTTTGGAAGTCTTTGACTGAGCCCCAATCATCCCATGTGCCTTTAATTAATTGTGTTGGGGAAAGGTGGCTGGACAATTAATGGAGATGGGACTTTTCCACTCTTCCCCCGAAATGGCATCCAGGTTGCATCCATCGGAAAGACGCGCCAAAAGTACCTTCTAGATGAACGAATTAGAGTGGTCCATAGAAGGATAAAATGTATCACCATATTTCCCCTAAAGAACTGTAAAATTTAAGCCCAAAATAATATGCTTTTAGCAGAATATAATTTAAATGGTGGGCTGTTTTTCTGGGCCTCAGAATCTGGCCCAGAATTTCATCATCAACTCGGGCCGCCTTGAACACCATTAAAACATCCGAATTAGCTTGGGACACTGTTAAATTAAATGTTCCCAATTATATTTTCTATCTTCATTTAATGTTTCAGAATCATTGGTCTTCAATTATGTCCTCTACAGGACTTTTATTGGGCTGATGTCCAAATCACTTCGCCCAGAATGTGGTTGGTTCAAAGCCCACTTTGGTGGTCTTCCAAATTGAATCTCCCAGTGATCCAAAAGAATGAATTGTTCTTTATATCATGGGAGAGCTGAAAATAAAATAAAAACATAAAATCAATACCATAATTTGTTTTATGAAAAGCTCAAGAAGGTACCATGTAATAGTGCATTTTAAGAAGGAATTACAATCATAATGTCAAATAATGTTCAAAGTGTAAAATTCACTAATAATGGTGTCTATGATTAATAAATCACATGAATATTATATTATAAATAATGAATATTAGCCTCTTTTAGAGGCTAATCAATGATCACCCATAAAATAATTCGAAAGATTCACATAGAAGACACCTCTATTTAGAAATGAAGAAATTTAGTGTTTCCAAAAGAAAACTAGATTTTATTAAAATAGAAGTTCTAAAGGGGGTTAAAAACATCCATTATTACAATTAAAAAGAGAATAAAAAATTAAAAAACACCAATACATAAAACTGTTACAACAAAGGAACATTAAAATGATAGAGACCTCGAAACTGAGCCCATATATTCCCTACTCCTACAGTTGGACTGGGGTGTCCTTCAAAGAGTTAGATCTGGCTTCACGTCGCTTCCTGGAAACACCCCAATAGAACAGATCCAAGTGACCCAAGAATCCATTGGTGTGGAAGGTTCTTGGATCACTCTAGCATGATGGCTTCTTGTGACTGTGATTACCACACTGATGACAGATTATGATATTTCACCCTAAAGAGGCTGACGAGAGGTTTGAAGGCCTCTTAATTCCCCTACTAGCACAACCAGCATCAGGATACTTCCCATTATTCTTACTGGAATCCCCTCCACCATTTCCAAAGATTGGAGTAATTTCATCCATATCAAGCAGTCTTGCTAGCATAGCTTCAACATGAATGGTTTGACTCACCACATCGAAAGAAGAGGTTAAGTTTAGCTCTAACACCTTCAACTATAGATTAGGATGGAGCCCATACTAAAAATGTAGAGCCTTCAAGGAATTGTTCACAATATACCCCAGATCATATGTAACTAGATCTATGAAGCGGTGATAGAACTCCAACACTGGTCCAACACCCTATAGAAGATATCATATCTTCATCCCCTTCCTCACCTTCTCCATCTCAGAAAATTATTGTTGGATAAATGAACACTTGAATAACACCCATGTAATATCTTCCCAAGGCTTATTTTGAGTCACTAACTTCCACCATTTCTTGGTTGGATCTTCAAGTATAAAGGTAAAAAAATTTACCTTTAATGACTTAGGCAACTCAAGGAAACTGAAGTTTCTCTCAATATTTTGCTTCCACTATTCCTTTTTTAGAGGATCCACTTGAACATAAAAGAGAGGAGGATTCAACATCTTAAATTCAAGAACATAGTCTATGGGTTAATAAATAGGAAAGTTTTTTAATGGTGTACCACCCGTAGTTACACCTTGGGTATCCATCAAATCTTTGTGGGGGTAGACACTAAGGAATAAGAAAAAAAATAACCCAATCAAGATCAATCCTTCAATGCGAATTATCTATCTCAAAACACCACATAAGAAACTTCATTTTTGAAACCCAAGAATACCAAAGTCCAGCCAAAAATATTTTCCACTTTAAAATTATAACATTAAACCAATGTTTTCACATTTTTAAGACACCAGAGCACTATGCACGGCTAGGCCACACGGTTTACTAAACTATGTGGCAATCGTCTGCCCCTCACTAGACAACATGATAACTCACACGATTTGGCCGCACAGTTTGGGAATCCATGCACCAACTATGAATCATGGTTTTGTCTAGAATTATAGAACCATGCACACACCTTTTTCATGGTCTGCCTAACTATGCTTTGGTTGTACGCCCCTGACCATAAGCACACCAAATCTTGCATGGTTACCTGAAGAAGTCCGCACAATTTTCCCAAATTGGGCATTGAATGTGTACCAAGATAAAACACCAAAAAACTTGAAATTTTAATCTGAATCCCCCAAAACCCGAAATTTAAACTTAGAAAAAAATAATAAATCATATTAAAACTAAATCATCTCATTAAAACATTTCCACTAATTCCAAAAAATCTCATTTCATTAATAATTTTTTGACTAAAAACTCATTTCATCTTATTTAGAACGAATACCAAAACTCTCTTCAAAATAATTTTCTTTTTTCTAAACAAATGATTTTAATAAACTCTATTTTTTATTATAAAAATATAATCCTATTAAACTATTTCTGTTTCACCCCAACAAATCATTTAATAATAACCCCCTTTTATAAATCCTTCCTTAAAGTAAATTATGAAAAAATATTTTCAAATTTCCAAAACAAAGTCATTAACACTTTAAATTCATCTTTTCACGATTCCAAAACAAGATTTTTCAAAACCATTTTTAGAAATAAGGAAGACCTAAAACAACTCAAAAGTGGAAAATAGTTTTGATGGGTGACTTGGCCATATAGTTGGCGACTATATTCCAATCATGCCATCACCACGGGGAATCCTTTAGGACCATGTCCCTAGCTCTACATGGCTTTCTAGGACCTACGAGCTCATGGAGGCCACATTCCCAACTCCCTTTTCATTACCCAACAACAAACAATCCACAAGAAAAAAGGGGGACCAACAAAATCAGACTTCCCATCAAAACCTGAGGATCGGAACGAGCAAGGGTCCATGAAATCCTTCCCATTCTTACCTATCGATTCTTGACAATACTAATCCTTCTACCTTGACATCCCCAAGTAACATAGGGAGATCTGAAAATAAAGGTCCTCTAAAGCACCAACCATATCTGATACCATTTTATCATGAACCAACCCAGGTTGACCATGAACCGATCACTAGAGAAAATCTGTGGCAAGGCCCAAGAGGAGTTCTCGATCCTCCCTATCTGGAAACAAAATTACAAGGTCATCAATAGAGTGAAAAAGGGAACAATTTCTCATAACATAAATAAACAAAATAAGAATAGTATAAAATAGAATCCCAAAGTAATTTTTTTCCCAAAATGAACATCTTATACATTTAAATAGAAAATACAATAAGTTGAACCACAAAACTATACAAAAAAACTGAACACTGAATCTGACATCTACAACATCTCTAGGTGACCCTAAGGGTCACTCTCCAAACCATAACCAACAATCACCTAAGGTGTTCAAACCTGATATGGAACCTATAGTAGAAAATAAAAACAAGAAATAACTATAAGCATGAGTATTAAAACTCAGTAGGTAACCCTAAATAAATATATTCCCAATACATTTCCTTTAAATAAAGAAACATTGATTTTAAGTTTGAAATAAATTATGTAAATCTAGGTTTTTTCACACTTTCCATTTTAAAGAAAACAAATCACAATCCATTTCCCTCATAATTTAAAACAATATTCCTTTCATATAGGAGGATTAAGTTCTTAGGGAAATGGGGGAAAGGTAACCAAATGGGAATGTTCATTTTTCATATAAGTGAAAAATGAGAAAACATTTATTCTTTCAAAACATATTTCATGAAACCCTTTTTATAAAAAAATAATACATTGTATTTTTACCAAGAAAACACCATAAACCATGAGAATAGACTATGATCATGTGAGGGAAATGGGATAATAGTGCTCAAGAAACCATACTAGGAGAGACATCTAAATCAACCACTAAAGATAATCTGGTTCTAGAGAAAACACAAGAATACCTAGGAACTCATAGGAAAATCCAGAACATACTATACATGGGACTCATCCCGAAGGCATGCCTTACCCGATGACATCATAACGCCTAAATTCTCGATCATCACCCTACCTGGTCTGAAAGAGGGTCCCAATCCCAAAGAAGATAGTCTATATTAAGGGCCACTAGAAACTGTGTAAACTAAACTAGTGCAGCAAGCATTCTCAAAAGTCCTCTTAGATATTCTAGGTTCCCATTTCATGTTTACAATGGAGTTTTCCAAACAAAACCAAGAAACAAACCAAACTTATAAGCCATCACATAAGTCACACAAATCGACACCACCCCAACCACCCCAAGGAGTGCTCCCTTTCCTTTAAATAATTATCACATAAGGGAAGTCCCAAACTGAGGAAACTCTTATCTCTTTTTCAATGAACAAGGAAAGTGACTCATTACAAGAAGGATTTTCCAATTAAATCATTTCAAAAGTTCCAATCGGGCCTTATAAAATTTTCAAAAATCAAACATTTTATTAAAAAACCAAACATAAGATTATTTGAAAAACAAATGAACATTTGGAAACCCATTTATGAGACCCAAACCATTACATAAAATCCAAAATGAATTTACAGTACCCAACCAGGAATATCATCTAGTACTTGGTGTGAAACCCCAATACAACCATTCAAAAAATTAAAATCAAGTGGAAAAAAATTAATTTCATATCAAACATTAATTCTAAAAATCATCCATAAATAATTGATATCCATGAAAGGTTCAAAAATCAAGAAATCAATGAAATCTTGAATTTAAAGGAGAAATTCAAATGGATCCTACCTCAAATCACTTCCACTTAAACAATGCCCAACTGAAAAGACTTCACAAATGTTCTGGGAAGCAAGAACATCCCCAAGGAACACGAAAAAGAAAAACCCCTAATTTTTCACCACCCTAGGTGTGAAAATTGGAAAAACATGTCCACTAGGGTTATAGGAGAATGGGAAAGTGGAAGAAAAGAAAAGGATAAGGAGAAGGAATCCCTAACCTTTCAATCCAAGTGATAAATCACTAAGAAATCACCTTAAATCCCACTTGGAGGGGCTTGGATGAGCCAAAAAACACCACAGAAGGAATCTAGGCCGTGGAGTAAAAATGGGATGTCCATTTAGAGAAACACCAATTAAAAATAAGGAAAAATTAAAAAGTACCCTTTCCTAAGTGAGTTTCACTGTTAAATCACACGGTTTAACAAACCGTGTATAAATCATGTGATTTCCCACTATCTAGTGTTGTATAGGTTGCACGCTTAAGTTGCAGGGTTAGTTAAAATTTGTTCCAACCATGCAACCCACTACACACTTACATGCATTGTTAAACTAATTATGTGCATTAACCATGCAACCTGGAAAAAGTCCCCAAAAATTTCCCTTTTCACCCCAAAACGCATCTAACTCAAAAGGATAAACAGTCCAAAAAATATAGCCCATAAAAAGATGACACTAAGAGTGTTAAAAACTCATTTTCCAAGCCACCTCCTCCTCATACCTTTCACGCTAACCTAGAATAGGTCTAAAAACACCCCCAAAAACTTCCATGACTCAAAATTTAAAGCAGACACACTTGAAACACAAAAATTAAACTCGAAACACCCAGAACCCAAGTGAAAAACTAATAACCACAGGATAATTAAAAATAAGAGTTGGAAATGAAAATTTGGGTTTGAAACTGTTAGTATGGGAAAAATATAAATAAATTAAATATTAATAAATATTTTAAAATAAATTTTAATTTTAATCAGAAATACCTCATTATGGATGTTAGTTTATTGATGGAATATAATATCTTTCATAAATTTTCAAAAACAATATCCATAATCTTTTCCATTAGTTTTTTTTGGACACAAAAAAATATTGATAAAAATAAGTAATTTGTTTTTATATATGTTTTTATAGTGAAATACTATTATATATACAATAATACTTATTTAGTTTTAAAATTAAAAAAGTCTTCTTGTTCACATAGACCATCATAATACCATGATTTTGACGATATTCAAACAGCACCCTATCAAAAATCTTTTTTATTAAAAAATAATATAAATTATATAAATTGAAGTTTATTTGTAAAATATTGAATATAATATATTACATATCGATGAATGTTATCATTTATGGTTGATTTCTTGGTAAACCATGCATTGAATCCAAAAATTAAATATTTGGATTTTCCAAATTGATTGAAACGAGAAACCAATGATCCCTAAAAAAGAAAAGGAATAAGTAATGAAAGAAATGAAAATATATTTGATATGATTATATTATAGATTTTTACCCCTACATCAGGGGTATTAAGAATATTTTTTAATCTCTAAGTTTCGTTTTAGACATTGCAGTCAGTTGGTCCACTATTTCTAAATATTCCTTTTCTTACAATGACCTTTTTTTGTATAGATGTGATCTGAGGAATAATCAGTCTAAAAAATTCATAGAGTATTCCCTTTAAAAAAATAATGATATATACACATGTAAAAAATGTTAACAGTATTTAAATATAATTAACATATTAGATCAGCTATTATAAAAATAGATTTTGAAAATGAACCTCATGTAGACATTTACAACTATGACTCTCAGCTATCTATATATGAGGATCTTATCAAGACCAAGATAGTTTGTAATGGACTCTATGTAAATTTTTTCTTCAAAATAAATGGATGAAATATTACCATCTCTAGTGAAGCTTCCCATCATCACCCTAGTCTTCAAAGACAATGCAGTAGAGAATATGACGGTGATGAGGACCTTCATCGAAGACACCATAAAGGATCAATTCTTGGAGTTCATGGAAGATTCAAATGAATATAATGTGGGCATCTTGGTAAACTTTTGGTAGGCTAAGTGGGGTTTTTCAATCAATGTAAATAGGAATCATCTTGGATTTACCAAGAATAGGTACACCTGAACTTGACATCGCCTTCTGTTTTCATCTTCATTTTACCATAATAGCATATGTATTTGACCTTAAAATACTCGAGGATATGAGTTTTATTCTTTGTGTGTATATCTTATTATAAATAAACTTGTCCCATCTAAATTTCACATATCATGTAATGAACCATCCTAGGTCAACCTGATATGTCACATACCATGTAATGAACCATCCCAGGTCAACCTGACATGTCACCTAATCTAGCTCGTCACAAAGCCTCAAGCATGCCTCCCCAAATATAAAATGATGTCAACTAGTGATGAAGGTCTAACATATAAAATAGGGAGACTATACCCTCTTTTCAGGGTGCAGTAATAGTAGAAAATAACCAAGCATTTGCATATGGATAAACATCAGATTATGAATAATAAATAAATTTAAAAAAACTATGCAACAAAAAATGGAATGTGGCATACAATCATAAAAATCACAAACATGAAAAAAAAATACAAAAAATGGTCACCCATTGGACCGAAATAATATAATAAATAAACAAACTAAAAATAAATATATCAGGCTCTACCGCCAACTATGAGCCAAACCATATACCCAGTCTCTATGATGCCCAAGTTTCACCAACCTGATCCTGAGACTCCATGCAAGCGACTCTGCTTGATTAAGAAACATTGGGCCTCATCCCAATCCACCACACAGAATGTGCTCCAACCTAAAAGAAGAAATCAAGTCTGCATGTACACTGATTTCTACATATAGGGTATGAGAAATGAATCTCTATAGTCCACCCCCAATGGTGAGCCTATAATCTTTTTACATAACAAGTGTGTGTACACGTGATATTCCCATCTTAGATGAAAAATAAAAGAAGCTAGCATAAAGAAAAAACTACATAAAAATGGGGGAAACAAAAGGAAAATAGACAACCAAGATTTATAGCCTACCACCCAAGGTAAATTTACCCTACTCTAGCCCATACTAGAGGAGTAACAACACATGGATCACCCTTCCACATGAAAACTGCATAAAAAGGGGGGAAACAAAAGGAAAGTAGACAACCAAGATTTATAGCCTACCACCCAAGGTAAATTTACCCTACTCTAGCCCATACTAGAGGAGTAACAACACATGGATCACCCTTCCACATGAAAACCAGCGCATCTTTCAGATCTAAAAATGATCTCTAAGATATCTAAGTGATTAAGTATAAATATTGGACCCTACAGAATAACCATATTCATACATATGATAAAGATAATATACTAGGATATAGGACACCAATTTCATGCTCAAACAAGTGAAAGATCTCTACTTCACATGTCTAAGAAACCATAATGTCTTAAAAGTATTACAGAAACATTTGGGCTCTAAATGAGGGCCTGATAGTATGCATTGTCCAATGGGAAATCCTAAAAATATGGTCCTAATAGATGCACTATCCAAGAGGATCCCATTTACTCATATTATTGATAGATACACTATCCCGGGGAACCCACTCAAGTAACTAAGATCACATTGCATCCCTGACATATAACCTCTAGCCCGGGCGTAACCCTTAACCAAAGGGTTTCACTCATCCAGGTTGTTCATTAGCTGCCTAATCTCATCTAACCATAACTAAACAAGAAGAAGATAAAAAAATAAAAAAATCAAGGACAATTCCCAATCCAAGATATCCCAAGGGCCTTCTTGTCAAACTAATATCCTAATTATAAACTACCTCAAACATTATGGCTAAAGAACACTAGAACATAGGTTCATCTAACTCTCGAACCCACCATCCAAATACCTAAACTAGAAACATCGTTCAACTCTTATCCAAAAAAGTATGAGGCCTCTCTCGGCACCCTAGATCTCAATATCAAACAAAATAGTTACCATGGGTTCTCAAAGACCCTCCGTAGGGACAAAATAAAACTCTAGGATCCCATATTCCCTAGGGTCGCTACATAAAGTGATGTCCAGCTATGGACTACCCTAATGCACCCAAGCTCTCAAGACATTCTTGTAGAAAGATCCTAAAATAGATAAAAGGTGACAATGAGAGATAGAAACCAAATGAGTGGTTCCTATAGCTCATACAAAATCATAGGTCATTCCTAATGTGAAAACATCCCAACCAGCTTTCAGTGGCCTCCAACTGATTCGTGATCAACAACATTCCAAAAGGAAATCCAAAATCAAATCATGAAAACCCAAAAATTGACAACTATTCAAAAGTAGGGCCCTCTAAAAGTTCTCCTCAGTATAAGAAAAACCTTAGGGTAAATCCCATAGTAGGAAAACACATTCATACTTCTCAAAAAACAATCCACCCATAGGTACCAACTTACCCACAAGTGAATCCTTGAGAGACTCTCAAAATTTTCCTAACATCTCAATGTCACCTGGCCATAACCATCATCCCATGGCATCAACCTAGCCCAAAGGCTTCAATATATCTGATACTCAACCACATGATCTTAACCTTAATTGTTCTAAACCCAAGAAACTTGTACTGGAATGCAGGCTGAAACCAATATCTTCTCAATGATATAACTCAACCCCTCATTTTTGGAATCTATCCAAAAAACCTCAAACAAATTATCATGGAAAATTTTATCCAAGATGATCACAGAGCTCATAACCCTCACCTAGGCCTTGTATCTCGCAGCCCAACTTTGAAGGGGATTCTAAAACCAAAACTCAAATATAACCTCCTACTGAACTCTCTCGGTCCCAAATAAAATCCAAACAAACTATAAACACTGAAAGGATTCCTCTATCATGATTAATATGAAGAAAAAATATTAGAATATACTACTCACAAGTCCAATTATGACTCCAGGGCACAAAACACCCAAAACCCCCCTTGTTGGAAAAAGTACATGTTGTGTACTTTTGAGTACATGTTGTGTACTCTAAATATGCACCTGGACATGTAATTCTACATGGCCAGAGCAGACATGTGGTTTGGTCGTATACAACTAAAAGACCATGGAATACATGGGCTCTGCCTGTATACCACTACACTTATGTGTACCACTCACATGTGGTGTATTCCCAATTTCATGGCCACATGGCCATGTCCTGCTACATGGAATGTACCAATAGTACATGGCATGTACTTCTAAAAACTCAATATGTCCATGTACTCTGCCACATGTCTACTTACATGGCCAAGTAATACAATACAGTGTGTACTTAAAGTACACAACATGTACTTAAAGTACACAACATGTACTTAAAGTACGCAACATGTACTTAAAAAATATTACCCAAATATGAATAACACACAGTGTGTGTTCTCTAAACCACACACTATGTATACATGTTTTCTCGAATAGAAAACCCCAAAACAAGCCAGTACCCCTAATTTTTTCCCAAAATCCATAGATCAACCCACACAAGGTCCCCAATAACCCAAAAAGGATTTAAAAACTTCAAAAAATCTACATTATGGGTATTTGTGGAATAAAACATAAAAATATCTTACATCCGGGTGAAGACCACTACCGATTCATGATGAATCCCTTGCTAATAGTTTCCACACTCTGATCTAAACCTCAGATGAACCCCTGGTGGAACCTCCTCCCTCTCCTTCTCTATCTTCTATCCCTCTCCCTTTCTTGGTTGAAGATCCCCAAAGGGGAATACCCACTGGTGTACATGGAATGTCAAAGTGGAGGATAAGAAATAAAATGAAAAAATGAAAGAAAAAGGAGAGAAAAAAGGGGTTGGGCCCAGGTCTAAATCCCACAATAGGTTTATGCCTTACTTAGGAAAAACACCCCATTATGGACTCAACTACAATGACCGAATCTCAATCATATTATCTATTTAAAAAATATCACCGAATGAACATGGGAAAATAAATTAATATTTAATTAATTAAATATTAAATATTTCATGAAAATTAGAATGGTTGTATCTCCACTAAACTCTTTTCCTAGGATAAACACCCATTTTAGGACCAATGGAATGGTCTGAAATGTTATCTTGTATTATATTATAGGAGAATTTACAATTTTTTACTTAAAAACTCTTAGGAATAAAAAGGATCAAATTTCCCTTGATTTTCAAAACCCATGACGACATGAGGCATCACAAACTCCACACCACAAAGACTTATCACCCTTGAGAAGTCTCAGTGGTCAACCAAAATCTATGCTCTCACCTAAGAATTGGTACAGCTGATGGTATCTCATCCATATAATGATCGATCTCACAACATCCACAAAACTCTCCCAATATGGGAGGCATTCTACCATGACCAATATGATTCTCCCCAACACAAGAGTATTTGTATGATCAACCCACTACCCAAATGGAAAAATAAATGACCCATGATACATCTATCAATAAATGCAATGGATATATGTGTTAAAACCATTCACACTTGAGTGCCATCATGAAATACCACAATAACCCATGCTCATTCCTAGATTTCCAAGAAAAATAACATCCACACTCAACAAACCACTAAAACGAGGCTCACTACCTGTGACGCCCAATAAATTACTCCCCACCACAATGATTTCCATAAACTTCTCTTAAAATAGAAACACGACTCAAGCTCAAAAGGGCCAAGTACAAACAAAACTAGGAAAATTCACCTAAAACCACTAACCATGTAACTCCCCAAGAATTTAAAAATAGATTTAATATTGAATGCATGAAACACTGAGTCTTTATAAAAAACCACCTTGTTATAACCTATCCATTAAATATAATTTTTTTACTTCTGTAATTCGAATTTCAAAAAACTGACATAAACAGTTGTGTTCAATAAGATATTTAGAGTCTGATAAGACAAAAATAATTTTTAGAGAATAGTAACATACCCTTATGAATAGTAACATACCTTTATGAATAGTGATTAATAGTAATGAATAGTAAATTGGCCAAAAAATAGAAACTTCACCCATGAATGTATAAATACAATCTAAACATCTTAAAAGTGAAAAAACAATCATAGTATAAGTATTGGTATTTTTTCATGTCATAAATATTTTAATTACAATTTTAAGATTAATTTAATAATTTAAAATAGAAATGTATTTTCATAAAATGTATTAATAAATTTTTACTTTATTTTATTATGGTTATAAGATAATTTTATAGGACCATGATTAATTTTGCAATGTGTTATAAAACAAGTTATAGTTTTAAATTTGTTTTTGGAATAAATTATGATTTTATTTCAACATTAAATTAAAATTATTTAGAAAATTATTTTCAAAAAATGGATTTAATTTTTTAATTCTACACATCAAAAAATGTTTAAGGTGAATTTTTGGGATTTTTTTAAAATACTTGAATTTTTCATGAATAGTAAAAATACAATTTTGAGTTTTCAGTATGATTAATGAAATAATAATGATGTAATAATTAATATAAAATTATGGTAGACTTTTTACATTATAATATTATGTTAGGTTTCCCAAGTGGCTAATACCATGTGCAAATACCATGAGAAAACCCATGGTTTTTCAAAAACCACTAATGAGGTGTCCCTTTAAATTAATAAAAAACTCCCTCTCATTTACTATAAATACCCACTCATTCCTTCGTTTTCTTTCATTAAAAACTCATCATTCTAGAATATCTGGTAGTATTACCTCCCTAGTATTTCTACCAAGGTTTCCTCAAGCCCTCAAGGTCCCAACCTTCATGTCTTAGGAGTTACTCTACAAGGTAAGAGGATTCTCAACTTCTCTTTTCCATCCAAGTTTTCTTTTATGTAGTATATGTTTCAAGTTTTCATATAATGATATTATTTACATATTATTATGTACCTATATTATTTTATGAGTCTTTTATGAATTTTTTACCCATGTGACCTCTCTTTTTATTGTTTTCTAAAACCATGTTGCATAGCTATTATGTTGCAGAATTTTCATCTCAAAATCTCTATCTTTTTCAAGAACTCTTATTATGTTATTATCTTATAATTTAAATTGTTTTATGTTGGTATATGTAATTACATATCCCCATTACTTTATATATTATGTAAAAATTATGAGATACCCCTTTTCTCTCATCAAATTATTTTATGAAATTTTAAGCAACGACGTTAGGCTACCAATTTTTCGTGAGGGATTTCTCAACTTTTCTTTTATTTTGAGTTCCTTTCTTTTCTTTTTTCATCTCCCCTCATCCAAATTATATGATATTTATATTACCTTACATAAAAATTAATTTTATTATGCTAATTAAATATTTCATCATCATCTCTCTTTTCCCCTCCTCTTATACTAAAAACAAAAACACCGTCCGAGATGCGTTAATTTATCATATTCAAGGATGACGGGTTCTCAATTTATATTATCATCTTAAATTCTGGTCATGAAACCATTATTATGGTTGATACATACTATAATATATGTATTATGTCTCATATATGGTTCTATAATCTTTTTTTCCACATGGTTTTGATTTATAAATCAAAATGAGTTCGTTGTGTTCAAAAACGGCTAATTAACCCAAACGGTTTTCATTAAATAATTTATATAATGATTCATCTTTGATCAAAGTAACCAAATGAAATTTACAACCATGTAACCTTATGTATGTTCACTAATAACATATAACTTCAATTCTGGATAACCATACTCATTTTACATGATTCTCTCTTCATGTATATAAGTATACGATCATGAAGAAAACGCTCCCAAACAATAAAATTGAACCTCTTAAACCCATCAAGAAGGCCATGAATGAACTTAATAAGGTTATAATAAATAAATTACACAAAGAATGGGTTCTTTAAATAATAATTAAATAATTTAATTTGGTTATCTATGACACTAAGATCAAGTGAAGAACACCATCAGACTTAAGGTAAGGGGTTTCTTCATCTCACTCCCATTTTTGTGAAATATTCCATATTCACTACCACTACCACTACTTGTGTATGGTGTATGTATACTACCCATTGATGTTTCACATCATGAATCTATTTATTTTCATGATAATAAATTTATCATTTATTATTATTAATTTTGATGCATACGATTCAATTGATTACAATGTTTTAAGTATATTCTACCTGAATCTCTATTTTCATTCGGGTTGCTCTTATACATTACTCACCTCAATGGTATTATTATTTATTATTATGTACTCCTCATAAAAAATATTTGAATTTTCTATATATTTTTACCTACCATAATCTTACTTTCATTTATGGTGTGCCATAACTTCTTGGATTTTTACCTATTTTGAAGATCAATCTATAATCTGTTTTAAGCAGTATTTTTCTTTCTAAAATAAAAAATTTTAAATTGAAAAAATCTATTTTTGGTTCATTTCTTGTTTTATGAAAGCAAACATGTCTTTTCACTTTAAAATCCTTTAATATTTTCCTTAAACCGCACCAAAGTGTTTTATTTCTAAATCTTCTTTAAGAACACTTTTTAAATTATTTTACCACAATAAGACTTTATTTAAGACTAAAATATAATTTTAATGGACTTAAAATTTATTTTCTGGGATATACATGTTTAAAACCCGATTTATGAAAAATACAGATGATTTTCCAAAAGAAATCATATTTCAAAGGTAAAAAGGATTTTTATCATATCACATTAACTTTTATGAGATATAAAACTTGTTCACAACTTATTTATTTCTTGTGGTGTATGTATTGACATTTGGTATATCATATAAACAGTATCCTTATTCTCATGATATTCTAAGGGATTATGATTTGAATGTTTCAAGGTGGTATGGGACACTTTTGAATGTTTAAGGATTATTTCCTCGAGGATTTTTCAAGGGTCTCATTTAAAATTATCTTCATTTATGCCAACTTCATTTTTTGAATATTGTAATTCATTGAGCTTTATCTCTTATTATATCATCTACCATATTTATTTGAATGGTTTATGATTGGTTTGACTGTGGATGTTCTATCTTAAAACCAATCACCAATTTACTCTGAATAGTTAGTGTTTATGCTTAATGTTTGGGGAAAGTTATTTAAATTTCACATGTTAGTTTTAATATGATTGTGTATGTTTATACTCATTCATATGAGGAATTCATTGGACTTAGTAAGTGTCGGTTGGGGCCTGCTATAGCCCCTCGGTGCATCGGTAGGTCTAATAAGACAAACTACGGTCTTGACACAAGGCCTTAACAAAATGACTATTTATGGTCTTGGAACGAGAGATTAACGGTATGGTTATGATGTCCCGCATTATGAATTTCCCTCATTATGAAATTTTTATAGATAGTTCATGTGGTTATTCGACTAGTAGAATACCCATGATTATGTTTTATTATGGAATTATTCATTCAGATCTTATTCCTACCATAATGTGTTTAAGTTAATTTTTAAAGGCATGTGTTTTATTCATTCACCATGCCTAATGTTTATGTTTATGTTATCTTATACTATATTTCTTAACCCTTACTGAGAATTTGAGCTCACCTTTTTCATTTGTTTTTCTTTCCCTAGGTTAAGAAGAAGAGATCATTTATTGAGTTTTCAAGGATGCAGTTTATTATCTTTTGTTATGTATCATATTTTGTTTCATTTAAAAATGTAAAATGGGTTCCATATATGTATATAGTTTTTTCAAGACTAATAAACCAATTGTTCCTTCGGGATTTGATTCCTTTTAATCATTCTAATGTATTAAAATAATTCATCAGCTCTGAACTTTTGGAGTCGGGGCATTACAGACCATGCTCCTCACATAGGTGAAGTACATCAAACTGTAGCACCCTCTACACTCCTCTTAAAATTCAGGGTATCTCCCTAATGACATAACCAACCACATGACCACCCTTCATGTGGGCATAGATCCAAAACTATAATCACCCAGCCATGCTCTCATCGCACAACACAAGGTGCAACCAGAAATGAGAAGGGTTATGAAACCAACCAAACCTGCCCTCCCAAGATAGACACGAGACATAGATCACTCCCAACTCCCCACTTCTCAAACACCATACATCCTCATTTATAACCACATATTGGTGATAGAAGACCTAAATGGCCCCATCAAGTAATAATAGTCATGCCCACTCAACTAATTGGTGATAGCAATAAAACAGGACCCACTGTAAGACTCGGTAAACAACGCGTATAAAGAATAAATCCCTCTCAAGGAACATAAACCTGGGACATTAGAGTAACCCACAACCTCAGGGAAACTCAATCTTGATCCAAATATCTACCTGAAATCCTATCCTTCAATGATCCACTAATAGGGCACTCAGAGCCCATTACCGACCCATAACGGACTTTATGCATCCCTCAATGAAGGGACTACGTCTCCATCACTATAAAACCTATCACCATAAGATCCACATGACCTATCATTAGAGGAAAATATATATTTGTGTGTGTGTGTGTATGTTTGTGTCTGTGTGTGTTTAATTTGAGTATAATTACACCATGTAATTATTTGAGAAAACATTGTATGAGTAGTTGCTAACACTTTAAACAATTGAACCTCCATATCCAGTAAAACACCACAAACATACATATGTCATGTGAATCATATGTACCTAAAATGATATATGAAAAGTGTAATTTTTCCCATGGGCCAAGATCCAAACCATAATAAATAATAAATCCAAAAACTCAAGTGCATCACACTAGGTGAAATACCACAATTGTAAAAATGAAAGCTAAGAACATCAATCCCATCTCAAGAAACTTGGACTTCCTATTGTAAAATATTTTCACGATACACCAGTCTAATATCCATCACAAGTTATAACAGATTCTATGGACACCTATATACAAACTCTAAAAATCATAAAACCAAACCTCCTCTGATACCATTTTGTAATGAACTAGCCTGGTCCACCTAACATGTCACTTGATCTGTCTTTCCATAAGGCCTTAAGTGTGCCTCCCCAAACACCATAGGCTATTGACTAGTAGTGAGGGTCAAATAGACATAATGGGGAGACTATACCCTCTATTCAAAGTGCAATATAAATATAAAATAACCAAACATGTATAAAATGATAAGAATCATAGTATGCATAATAAATAAACTAAAACAAAAGTATGCAATAATAAATGGAATGTGGAATATAGTCATACAGACTCAAAAGAATGGAAAAAATATAACAATCAATCACTCATTGGGATGACAATATATAAAAAATAAACAAAATAAAAATAAATACAAAAGGTTCTATCTCCAAATCTAATATGAACCACATACCTGGTCTCCATGACACTCGAGTTACACCATCCTGATCTTGGGGCTTCATATGAGTGGCTTCACTTGATCTAGCACCACTAGGACTCATCCCAATCCACCACACAACCTATTCTCTAACCTAAAATCAAACATCATGCCTTCATGTGCACCACGATGCATGTATGTGGGTGAGAAATGAATCTAAGTAGGCCACCCCCAATGGTGAACTTATAATCTGTTGTCCTAACAAGTGCATGCACACGTGATATGCCCAGCTTGACCAAAAACTAATAGAAGATGGCATAAGGAAAAAAAATACATAAAAATTGGGGAACAAACGTAATGAAAATTGGAAAATTTGGGTTTTTTCCTGAAACCCGTGGTAAATTTTCCCCTATTATGTCCCATGCTATAGGATTTATAATACATAGCTCATCCTGCCACATGACAACTAGAGCGTCTACCAAATCTCCACAGAATCTCCAAGATGTATAAACAAAAAAGCACAAATACCATACCCTAGGGAATAAGCATAAGTGTCTAGATAAAAAAGTACATCTATTGGGCACTAGGAATCTAATGGCACAATCGAACTGGTGATAGATCTCAACTCCACATGTCTAAGAAACTATCATGTCTTGAAAGTGTGATAGAATAATTTGGGCTCTAAATGAGGGTCTAATAGTATACATTGTCCTAGGGGAAATCCTCCAAATATGGGCCTGATATATAAACTTCCCAGTAGATCCCATCTACCCATGGGCTTGATAGATACACAGTCCTAGGTAACCCACTCAAGTAACCAGGACCCCACAACATCCACAATATATAACCTCTACCAAGAGCATAACACTAACCTAAAGAATTACACTCATCGAGATCTTCTATTAGCACCCTAGTCCTGTCTAACCACAAATAGACAATATAGTAGAGAACCATATCAAAAATCAGGGCCAATTCTTGATCAAAGTTATCCCAAGGGTATCCTCATCAAAATAAGATCCTGAGTAGAAAATTCCTCAAACATTACAACCAAAGGCCACTAGAACATGGATCGGTACAACTCTCAAACCCACCATACAAATAGTTGAATTAGCAGTACTAATAAACTCTCTTCCAACAAATCACATGGACTCTCTTGAAACACTAGATATCAACATCTAGAAAACATCCACCACGGTCTCTCAAAAACCCTCCTTGGGGCTAAACTAAAAATTGGGGCTCCTATGATCCCTGAGGTCATTACACAAAGTGACGCCCAACTAGGGGCTCCCCTGTTGCACCCAAGATATCAGTAAAATCCAAGTGAAACATCCTAAAATAGAAAAATGGATACAATAAGAATAGGTCACCCTACAAGGGTTCCCTCTAGCTCTTCCAAAACCATAGGTCAAACCCATTACAAAAACATCCCAACCGGTCCTTAGTGTCCTCCATCCGATCCTCGACCAAAAACATGCTCAAAGGGAATACAAAAGAAAACAATTCCAACCATGGTGTTTACAATGGTCCCCATGATCATCTCAAAAGTAGGACCCTTTACAAGGGCTAATTAACACAATCAAAACCTTTAAAAAAACCACAATATGAAAACCTCAGATGGACTTCCCAAAAAACAACCCTCTGTCATGTATTGACTCTCCCACAAGGGTATCCTCAAAATTCAATTAGAAACCTCTAGACAACTCAATGGAACCCATATATAACTGCAATCCCATGGGGTCAACCAAGACTAAAGGATTTAAAAACTTTGATCCTCAACTATAGGATCTAAACCTCTACAGTTATAACCCCAAGAAATTGGTCCCAACACACATGGAAAAACCAAGATATTATTATAGATAATACTCAATCCCACCTTCTAGAATACATCCAAAAAACCTCAAATAGATATCTGTGGAACACTAAATCTAGAAAGATCACTAATCTACCAACCCTCACCTGATCCTTGTAGCTCATATCCCAACCCCTAGGAGGATTCTGAAACCAAATCTTGAAGAAATCCTTCTTCTGAACTTTCTCAATCCAAAAAAAGATCCAAATAGACTCTAAATTCTGATTGGTTTCCACCATCATGAACATTGTGAAAAATTATTAGAATAGAATACTCACAAGTCAAATTACAACTCAGGGGCACTAAAAACACAAAATCCCCCTTTCTAAAAAAGTACTTAGCATGTACTCTTGAGTACACGAAATGTACTCTCAAATTTGCACCTGTCCATGTAATTATAAATGGCTAAAAAATACATGGGGTTTATCCATGTACTACTACATAGCTAGGGCATACAAGGGGGTTGCCCATGTAAAACTACATGTCCATGTACCCCTCATAGGGGGTGTCTTCCAAGTACATGGATGCATGGCCTTGTGCTTCTACCCAGAGTGCACCAATAGTACATGACCTGTACTTCCCAAAACATTGTGTAACCATGTACTTTTCTACTTTTCCAGGTACATGGACAAGTACTACTGCATGTAATTTAATTAAATTACATGTTTTTCACTTCAAAAACTCATCTTCCCTAAATATAAAGAATGCATGGAATTCATTATATGAACCACATTCCATGTACATGGATTTTTCCAAATATAAAACCCACAAAACGGCCCGATACCCTTGATTTTCCCTAAAAGACACAGGTCGACCCACACAGGGTCCCCAATAACCCAAAAAGGGATTTAAAAACTAAAAAACTAAACTATAAGGATTTTTGGCATAAAATATAAAATGATTCTACTTTTAGGTTGAAACATCTAATTCTTCAGGCCAAATTTTCCACCTACAGCCATCACACACTAATCTGAGCTTCGGATGAACCCCTGGTGGTTCCTACTCCCTCTCCCTCTCCCTCTTATCTTCATCTCCCACTATTAGCTTAAGACCCCAAAAGGGGTAGACCAATGGGTGTACATGTCAATCCAAATGATAGGAGGGGAATGAAAAAGTAAAAACAAAAAAAAAGAAAAGTAGAAAAAGAATTGAAAAAAAAAGGAAAGGGGGCACAAGCTCAAGCTCGACACCCATGATGGGTTTATGAATCACCTAGAAAAATACCTCATTTCAAACTTAACAATGAAGATGAAAACTCAATAAAATGATCTATTTAAAATATATCACTGAATGAACATTCCTAGAGAAATTAATATTTAATTAATTTAATATTAAATATTATATGAAAATTCAAACGGTTCTGATTTACACCAAACTTGTGTCCTAGGGTAAACACCCTATCCTGGGACCAAAGGAGTGGTTAGAAAAATTATCTCAGATCAAATTTTGGATAATTTAATAGTTTTCTCCTGAACACTCACATGAATAAAAAGGTTCAAATTTTCCCTGATTTTCACAACCTATGACGATGTGAGACATCACACATCATATCTTTAAAAAAAATTGAACATGGTAAAAAAAATTCACATATAATAAGATTTTTTTAAAAAAATAAAATTTATATCATATAAAATATGACATAAATTTCACATATTATGTTATATATTTAAAAAAATCAAAAGTATGATTTGAGATAAATTTTATATACAAAAATATATCTTTCTAAAAATTAAATTTATCTAATGTACATGTTTTTATTTCATTGAAATATATTTTAAATAATATAATATGTTAATTTATGAGATGATATAAAATTCACATACTATATTACATCTTAAAAATTGAAAATTATATAAGTTTAGAAAAAATTATATATAATGATACATATTTAATAAAATAAAATTTATCTCATTCTTGAGATGATATAAATTTTACATGAAATAAAAAAACTAAAATTTATGTTATATAAGGAATGAAATAAATTTCACTTTTTTATATATTTAAAATTTTAAAATTTATCTCAAGTACAATAACATGTTTTAAAAAAAGGAAATTAATCTCATGTACATGGTGAGGGAAATTTCATCTAAAGTAATTAATATTTTAGAATATGAAATTTATCCCAAGTTCAATATGAGATAAATTTTACACACTTCCTTTTATTTTTTAATGAATACAATTTATCTCATGTTGAATTATACATATTTAAATAATAATAATTTAACTCTTGTATGGTATGAGATAAATGTATTGTATAGAAAAAAATAAATTTATATATAAAATATGAAATAATTAAATTTTTTATTCAATGATATCCATTTAAAATATAGCTTAATTTCTTAGAGATAACTTTATGATTTATGGAATCTTACCTTTTTATTTCATAACTTTTCATTACATTTTACAAATAGAGGATCTTTAAAGCCTAGTGTCTTGGAAATTAGGAACATAATACATGAAAACAACATAATAAATTATTCTAAACCACTTGTAAGTATTCATCATAGTTTCATCATAAGTACAATTAATGCATCTCATAACCTGGAGACATACATCAAAGGAAATGGTGAGATGAAGGCCCACTAAGGGTAAACAAGGGAATCAATTTACTTGTGATATCAATAAGAACTTGAAAAAAAACATAATGACATGAGCAATGGAAGTATAGGCATATCATAATTAAAATAACTTGAATCATAACTTTAATATGTGGTCACAACAATTAATTTAGACATTCATGAACATATCAATATGGTTCATCTCCAAGGTGCTATAAAAATTACCAAGGTTATTCATCAAGGTATCGTGAAACTTGTCATCTCTAGATATTAAATTCTTTACCCAATACATTGGAGCGCTATCAGGGCACTCCCTTAATATGTATTTATTTTTATGTGATCCACATAGATCAAAATCATACATTTCATAAATAACCTATAGTGAGTAAAAGAAGTGGGTTTTACTTCAAAATCATGAAGTTTTAAAAGTGCATAAAAATGTGATCATTATGTCATTTATAACCCATGGAAAGGGAGTGAGGGTTATATGTATGTCAATTAAAGAATTAAATAGATCAATTTTATGTCTCGATGAATACTCCTAGAAATGAAAAAATATTTGGGTAGTCACATAAATAAAACAAGAGAATTTCTTGAGAAAAAGGGAGAGATTTTGAGATGAAAATTCTGCAACATAACGGCTACAAGACATGTTTTTTAGAAAACATTAAAAGAGATGGGACAAGGATAAACCACTCAGAAATTACTCATAATAAAGTATAGGGACAGAATAAAATAGAAATAAGAACATGGTATGGATATTTGAATGACATACCACATGGAAAGGAAACTTGAAAGAAAAGAGAAGATGCGATTTCTTTTATGAAAATTCGGCAGCCTAATGGTGTCACTTAAAAATCCAGAAAATCAGTTAATGAGAGTGGATAGGATCTCTCATAATTTGGACATAAAATGGACAGCAATAATGATATATAAGAACATACCCCCACATAAAAAAATGGAAACTAGAAGACATAACATAAAGGAAGTCATGACTTAAAAGAGGAGGGTGAAAGGTTCCCTTACCTTAAAGAGTAACTTTGAAAGCTCAATGTTCAGGACCTTTGGGGATTGAGGGAACCTTGGGAGGACTCCTTGAGAGGTAAAAATACTATAAATTCATTGAGGAGGATTTTGGAATGAAATTAATGAGAGAATGGATTGGTATTTATAGGAAAAGTGAGGGAATATTTAATTAATTTCCATGGGACACCTCATTGGGGGTATTTGCAAAACCATGGGCTTTCCCATGGTATTGGTCACTTGGGACACCTCATAGCATATATTACTATTCAAAAGTCAACCAGAATGATTACATCATTATTACATCATCAATGATGTCATTAAACACCCGAAACTCAAAACAGTATTTTTACTATTCACTGAAAATTCAATTGTTTCAGAAAAATCCCAAAAATTTACCCTAACCTAATATTGATGCCCTGAATTCAAAAATTAACTCCATTTTATAAAAAAAATCTAAATATTTTTAATTTAATTTTTAAATAAAATCATTATTTATTCCAAATAAACAACTTTAAATCTATAACTCATTTTGTAACACCATGAAAAAGTAATCAAGGTCCCATAAAATTATCGTATAACCATAATAAAATAAAGTAAAAATTTATGATTACATTTTATGAAAATACATTTTTATTTTAAATTATTAAATTAATTATAAAATTGTAAATAAAATATTTATGACATAAAAAAATATCAAAACTTATAATTTGATCGTTTTTTCACTTTTAAGATGTATAAATTGTATTTATACATTCATGGGTGAAGTTTCTATTTTTTTGACCGATTTACTATTCATTACTATTCATAAGGGTATGTTACTATTCATACTTAACTATTCACTAAAAATAAAGTTGATATTATTAGACTCTAAATTTCTTACTTTTCACGACTATAGAAGGCCATTTTTTGAAAATCATTTCATATTATTAATTATTTAAAGTATAGAAAAAAAATTAAAAATACCCATTTTTCCAAAATTCATCAATAATATGGAACTTTATCCTATATTTATCTAGACATTTGAAAATCACAAAATTTACCATAATAAGAAATAACAATTTTATTTATACTGAGGGATTACAAAAAGTATTTAAGGCCTCGTTACATAGCCCCTTATAACACCTGCATAGGACCTAAGTGTAAGGTGTGCTATGGTGATAGAATCTTGTGGCGGCTCGGACAACATTTCCTGAGTGGTGATTTCTATCAACTTGAACTTCTCCCTTAGGTGATTCCGTTCAAGATTCACATTTTGAAGCTCATCTTGGTCTTGGTTCAGAGTAAAGCCCAGAGATGATACCTTCTTCCCAAGCTCTGGCAGATTGGCTTCGTACGACCTGAGTCTACTGGATGAGGTCATCGACTCTTCTTTCTGTATTAATTAACCATCCATCCAATGGACTGAAGGCCTTCATTTTTTATTGATTATGATAATCCACCTTTCAAGGGGTGAGGTGGAACCCTTACAAGGCCCGTAGGCGTAAACATTACATGGCCCGTAGGCCTTAGAGGAATTCATTGCTCGTAGGCTTCAAACATTACATACAACCCAGACTAACAACTTGGAACTGATCCTCCCCAGCATCTTCATCGTGAAATCAGCTCTCCACCTTTGCATGGCTGTTTGGCTAGGTTATCCCGTGCATGCACAGGATTATCCCGATGGCAGGTGACATACCCTCTCATTCTTGCAATCTGTGTAGCTTCTGTTGTGGAGAAATATCCTTTCTCATCCTCCTATAGAGCTTGTTCCTTGTAGGTTGTCTGGTTTTCATCTTCACTTAAGGTGGCCCGAAGGCCTTGAGGTGGCCCGAAGGCCTTACTGGCCTGAAGGATTGGGTGGCCCAAAGGCCTTAAAGGACTTGGGGACCAAATCAGTGTCCCGAAGGCCCAAATGGGGGCAAATTCACGGCTTCTATAGTGTCAAACAGTGCCTGTTATAGTACTACATAGTCCCACTATAGTACCTGCTACAATACTGCTATAGTACCCAGAAAATTGTGCCTCCACCTGGATTTGATCCCGGGTCACCTGGATGCACTTAAGATTCCTCACCAACTGGTCTGAGGCTCATGTGCCTGTATTAATTGACCAAGATCACTTTTATTTATAAACAATAATTATAACATTAAGAGTTTAGTTTCCAATTGTCATATTGACCAATGGTCATATTGACCAACGGTCATATTGACCAACGGTCATATTAACCAACGGTCATATTGACCAATGGTAATATTAAAGTTAAAACCTAACGGTATCACTTCATTAATTAAAGGATATTGTTTTGTGGAGTATAAAATGAAATAACACACAAATTTAGGAAACAAATATTATTCAAAAGTTTGGGTCGTTACATGATTCCTTCTAGAATATCCATGGAATTATTCTGAGTTCCCCCTATGAGTTTCCTGGGGAAAGGAAAAAATATATAAAGAAGTGATCTCAGATGTCTAGTTTGGGGTAGCGTATAGTATAATCTATCATGTAATTACAAGTCATGATAGGTATGGAAGGAATAGACAATAATTAATTATGTCATAAAACTATTAACTTTTGTGATAGTGGGTGCCCTAGACCCACCATGAATAGTAATTTTTTTACCATATCATGTTTACAGTGTGTAATAAATGATGAAATCTTACCTTAATTGTGTTGATATTTCCACATCCACTGTTTACATGGTAATGTCCATAAATTATTTGTTGTATCAAAAGGTTATAGCAGTTCCTATGATATAATGAGAACCTTTTGATACTATGACATTAATCTTAAACATATTCCATATGGTCAAGATACATAATTTTGACTAGAAATGGATGATATCTGACTATTAGGTGTTGGGGATCATGAGAATTGAGACTAATTCTCATAAAGTTCTCACTTGTTGATCTCAAGTGGATGAGATCATGAGGTCTAATCCACCAACAGGATCACCACATGTTTTAGTGTCATTGTTAGTTCCTATCTATGAATAACTATAATAGTCTCCTCACTTGATATTATTATCATTGTATACTATTTTATCACACACTTTGATGTAAGTAAAAAAAATTCATTGATGTCATAATGAGGTATCTTGCATTGGGTGCATCATTGGTGGTATGACATTGATTGATTAATAAAGATATAATTTGTTTCTTTTGAAAGGAAGTGATATCTCAGGCCTTGTAAATAAATATGGAAATACCATCACTAAATAAATGGAAATGTTAGAAAAATATAATTCCATACATTTTGGTCAATGAATAATAAATCCAAAAGGGATGGTGATACAAATTGTGTGTCCTACTTTATGAGATATCAAGATACAAAGAGATTATATTACATGGCGTGCATTCATAGAAAAATTTATCATTGATATGACTTTTCTTTATCTCTTTAAGGGCCTTTATGGGTTTCTAGACTCCACTCAGGGTCAGTGAATAGTATTCACTATTATTGAGATAAGGGCCTAGAGGTTAACACACTTAGAGTACAAAAAAATCTGGCCTATTCTAATGAATAAGAGTTTAGGATATGGTGGGAACCACCACTAGGGTCCGGGGATGTTCAAAAATATATGATCACAAAGTAATAAGTAAATTCATATTATTTGATTATATAATAATTAGTATTGAATTTATATATTAAAAGTATTCATGAGATATTAAGTGAATACATGGAAAAATATTATATGAACGAATATTATTTTATTATTCAAGGTTTGTTTAATATTTTGAGAATGATGAGCTGAGTTAATGGATCACTTTTACCACATAATATATTTAATATATTACAAGAAAGTGATAAATAAATAAATGACATTTATGACATTATTAGTTCGTCATAACACGTCATTTATAGTTTATTTAGTGGATAATAAATATTCAGGCGTCGGGGATCCATCTTTGGGTAATTTAGTACTACACTAAATAAGTGAGGAGAGGATCTCATTCTATGTACTATTTTTCACATGAATTTTAGATCATCTTACTTATCTCTACATCATCCAATAGAGAGAATCTCTTGATCCAAGAAACTGGACAGAATTCTCCTCCACATATCAAACGGGTGTTGATGTAGTGATCATCAGGACATCAAATCCATCATCTAATCTCCACACTAACACTCAAAATTTGGGGAATGAAATTCCCATAGACATTTGAAGTGCATTTGGACATCCAGAGGGATTCAACTTTGGTTCCTTAGAGAAATGGTCACCAGTGATGAGAGATCGATGAACAGGGCTTCAGATTGATCAATGAGATAATTGTTCACTTTATTTTTGTACTTGAAATTATTCATGTGGGGTCCTTGATAGTTGTATCTGGCATAGCTTCTCCAACAATGATGTTGTTACGTCGATTACTAGAGAAAAATTTTAAATCCCCAACTCATGTGCTTCTATTGCGGACCTCGGTGCCAACAATTGGTATCACATGGATAGAGTGAATTGGGTTATCTAAAGAAAAATTATGATTTTAGTAAATTAATGTAGAGGGAGTCACAACAATCCAAACACCACATAAAGTTATTCAATCTGGCATAGTACGACCAAGTTTCTGTCATCCAATGTTTTACATTCAATTAAATTCCAAGATTGTTGGTTTTTTTCCGGTTCCAAGGGGTGGAAAATTTATTTTCAAGTTAATGCATTAATTCCATTGAATGTGGACCACACCCGCCACTATCCCGACCACCCTCCTTCTCATCCAACTTCCTGCACATGGATCCTATCACTATCATAACCTTAGGATAAACCCACCCTCCGCCAGATTAGATTCTGGATGGATCCCATCATTTGACAGATCCTGTAGAGCATCCGTCCCGTTGAGCCTCCCTCGGACGGCTTCCCGACAGACCAAACCCCGCTGTTGTGGCCAGATTCTAGTCGTCCTCCTCGATCATGGCCTACCACTGAGGCCAGATCCTAACCGCCATCCTTGATCATGACCCACCACAATGGCTAGATCCAGACACCCCTTGTCACCGGTGAACCCCGCCAAAGTCCTCTTCTGTAGCCGAGCCAACCTCGCCGCTTGTCCTCGCGGACGACCACCCCATAAGCACCGTTCTTCCCTACCGACCCGACACTCGGAACCACATCTCCCTTCACATGACTCCCATCATCTAGACCACTAGCCTCTTGTACCATTGTCTCTTATCTAGCATCATCTCTGTAAGAACCCGGTTTTTTCTGTGAAATACTTTGGAATATTCTTGATGATATTCCAGAGCAGCGCCTTCAGACGGTGTGCAATTCCGATCCCCGGAGTGGCCGGAATTAAATTTTCAGTGCGTTCACACTGGAAATGCTAAATAAATGGGATAACTCCTAAATGGTGCTTCAGATCAGAGATCCAAGTGCACGGATGGGTCCGGAATGGTGTTTTTACCCTAGTAACGACATAAAACTTGTCGGCGCGGGATGTTTGAACCCCTCGCCTGCTCCCGGAACGTTAAACGGATAAATAAATTAATTAATTTATTCGTTTAATGGCGAAATGCTAGTATCTCTTAAATGGTATCTCGGATTGGAAACCCGAGGGAACCGTTGAGTTTGGAACATGCCTTTTACCCTAGGAGGGGTATAATTTTTGCGGGCGCGGGCCGTCTGTGAAAAATGGCTCCAGGGGCGTTTTCGTAATTTGGCGGCCTCGGACGCTAAGTTTTATAACTTTTGAACGGGGTCTCGGATTAAAATTCTGAGACTGCAGTTGTGCTCGGGAGGTGGTTTTCACCCTAGGTGAGGCTTAACCTCGACCCCGTCGGGAGTTCGGGTTCGGGCCGACGAGCGGGTTGTTAAGCGTTTTCTATTTAAACGCTTAACACACCCACCTCCCTCTTCTCCTTCCCCTTCCTCCTGGCAGCCCCTCCTCTCCCTCTCCTCCTCCACCTTCGGCGAGACGCTCCGGCGAGACAGCTCCGGCGAGGCGTGGTGGCCGGTGGATCGTCGCGAAGCTTCGGGCGAAGCCCCACGAGGTAGGATGTTGCGTTGCATTTTCTATTCCCGTACCTAATTTGAGCTTGCTTTGCACTGTCTATTCCTCGTCAAAATTTTGATCAAAGCACATTAATGCGTAGTAGAGTAAATTCTCTTTCCGACGCATCTTTCGGATCTCAATTCCGAGTCCCGAGCTGCTCACGGATGATCGCGAAAGTTTGCGGGAAAATGGGGGGATCGGTCGGCGGCGCGGCGAGGCCGGACGGCACGGCAGTGGTGTCTGCGGGTGTCCGGTGGAGGTGTTGGGCACGGCAGCAGGGTGTCGCGGCGTCTGGCCAGCGCGAGGGGGGCGGCGTTCGGGCGAGGCAGGGGCATCGGCGAGGGTGTCTGGTGGGCGTCCGCGGGTGTCTGGCGGGCGTCCGCGGGTGTCTGGCGGGCGTCCGCGGGCGTCTGGCGGAGCGCCCGGAGAGGCGGCGGTCGCCCGGGAGCGGCGACCGCGGGGTCGCGTCGCGCGACCCCTGTACGGCGACAAAGACCCGCGCCGCGCGGGTCTTCACGCGGCGGCCGCGATAGGCCCTCATGGCCTGTCTGCGCGGCCAAGCCGCGGGCCGGCCCAGGCCAGGCGGACCGGCCGGTCCAGGCCGGTCCAGCCCTAGGGGCTTGCCCACCCCCCCCCCCCCCCCCGGTGTTCGGACACCCGTATTTCCACTACGGGTGTCCGTTTTGAGTGTCGTCTAGAGCGGTGGGACCGTATTGATGAGACGGTCTTTTTGAGATGGTTTTGGGAATTTTTAATTCCCGAAACGAGGAGCCGTAGAGGCGCGACGTCTCTTTAAGTAGACGAGCGTTTTCTTCCGGGATTCTTGTTTTGAGCGGCGCGGACGCGTCCGACGTCCGTTTTGAGCGCCGTCAGTGGAGTTGGGACCCTGACATCGAGGCGGAGGTTTCCAGAGTGGTTTCAGGCGTTGAGGCCGAAGATGAGGTGCGGGCCCCACGACCCGTCTTTTGAGCTGCGTGCAGCTAGTAGCGACTTTTTCCTCGGACGTCCGTTCGGGGCGTGCGAGCGGTCGATGTTGGGTGTTTTTCCGAGGGAAACGCGTTGGCGCAGTCTGCCCGCTGTAATTCTGCACGATGGTGCGGGCCCCGCGAGGTCCGTTTCGGGAGTTGACGGTGATTTCCAGCTTTATCACCGGGCGACCGTTTTGGACAAGTGACTAGTCCATCTTGTGTACTTTTTCGAGAGGATCGCAACGGTGTGATCCGTTCGTTGAGTTTCAGGACCGGGATGCGGGTCCCACGTGGCACCACTCGTGTGCGGTGCGCCGGGATGCACCTTTTTCTCCGGATATCCGTCGCACTCAAGTGAGTAGTGCTTTTGACGTGTTTTCCCGAGGGGATCGCAATGGTGCGATGCGGCCGACTGTTTTCGGGGCCGAGGCTCGGGATTACGGGACGTCATTCGGGCGTGAGGCGGTGTTGGGGAATTTTTCATCGGATATCCGTTTGAGGCGAATAAGTAGTCGATCTCGCGTGTTTTTCCGCGAGGATTACAACGGTGTGATCCGTTTGGTTGTGCGGAGCCTCTTGCGCGATCTTGTTGAATGTGGAAGCATGGAAGGTGCTCTAGTGGTGGTTCGCCCTATCTTGTTTGTAGCGGACCCTTGGCATGTGATCGCGCACTCTTGGGAGAGTGATATAATTGGTCCACGAGATGTGGCTGGCCGTGCCTGGGCCTTTGAGGTGGAGTTGTTACGTCACGCCTTCGCACTGACGATGGGTGTCGCGTGCACGATAGCTTTTGGGCTGTAATGAGGTATACTCCGGGAGTATACGGGAGTGCTTAGAGGTACGTGTGGTTGTTAGTACCTGAGGATGTTTGTGCGCTCAGTTGGGGTTGACTTGGGGCCACACGTCGTGTGGGCCTCACATGCGTTCCATGATCTGCTTTGTGTACTTAGTCCTCTCGCGACGTAGAGGGTCCCTCTGCGCTCGTTTGTTTGACCAGCAGGGTGGAGTGTTCCCCTGGCTTTGTGCTCGTGTGTTTGACCAGTAGGGTGGAGTGTTCCCCTAGATTTGTGCTCGTCTGTTTGACCAGCAAGGCGGAAGTTCCCCTGGCCTGGTGCTCTTTTGTCTGACCAGCAGGGTCGAGCGGTCTCCCCCTGGTCTTGTGCTCGATGGTTTGGCCGACAGAGATGGTTTGGTTCCTCTGCTTCTTTGGCTGTGAGGGGTTTTAGTATTGTGCCCTTTCACTGGACTGCGACACCGTCTGCGACTACGGGTGTCCGTGCAGCATGGGCGTTTTCCCCACTTTCCGGGATGAGGTGTCTCGGTCCGCTTCGACAGTGACTTAGCGGATTGGGGCGGGATCGCCTTGTGAGGCCTGGGGAGTTTCTCCCATTGCTCCGTGTTCCCTGGTAGAGCTTGTGGTTTCAGTGTGACCAACACTTTACGCGGGCACCGATCATCTACCCAGGAGGTTGTTCCAGTAGGGCTGAGGTTGTTCCAGCAGGGCTGAGGTTGTTCCAGCAGGGATGAGGTTGTTCCAGCTGGGCTGAGGTTGTTCCTGTAGGGCTGAGGTTGTTCCAGCAGGGCTGAGGTTGTTCCAGCAGGGCTGAGGTTATTCTAGCAGGGTTGAGGTTGTTCCAGCAGAGCTGAGGTGGCTTCGAGCAGGGCTCGCCAGTGGGTTACCATCCAGCAGGGATGGCTAGTACAGTGGTGTTTACCGAGCAGTACCATCCAGCAGGGATGGCCAGAGCAGTTCTGGGCTTACCTCCAGCGGGGCTGGGTAGTGGTCCCTGATGCCGGGCTTACCTCCAGCTGGGCTGGGCAGTGGTCCCCAATGTCGGTCTTACCTCCAGCGGGGCTGGGCAGTGGTCCCCGATGCCGGGCTTACCTCCAGCTGGGCTGGGCAGTGGTCTCCGATGCCAGGTTACCTCCAGCTGGGCTGGGCAGTGGTCTCGTCGCCGACTTTAGCCGGGTCGCCCTCCAGTGGATTACCCTGTTACGGGACTGGGTAGTGAGGCACCCGTCGACTTTCCGGGTATCCCTGTAGTGGGAACCCGTTGACTTCCAGGGATCCTCTAGCGGGGCTGGGCAGGGGGTCGCCTGTCGACTTTGAGCAGACCTGTCGACTGTGGGGCAGTGAAGTGGTGTGGTTTGACGTTCCCCTAGAACTCTCAAGTACGAGGAGCTCTTTCCCCCACTGAGACATGTCCTTGTGACGTGACCTAAAATCGTGCGGGCGAGTCAGTGCCGCCCAAAGCGGATAGTGTCGAGGTGTGGTGATTGAGCCCCTTGGCTTGCGGTTCGGGGCAGACGTGCGGGATGCTGGGCATCGATGGTGTTACTTCTGGGACTGTTGGCTACTCCTTCTTGGGCTGAGCTATGGGATGGAGATCCCCTTACGAGTTTGTTCGGGCTTCTTGACAGAGCATACATGTGTATATACCTTGTTTCCGGTACCCACTTCTTGGGTTTGGCTACTCTCCTTCCAAGAGAGGCGAAGACGCGTGGGGTATGCCACGTGCTTTCTGTGTCTAGCTTCTCATGGTTGGATGAGTCTACTCTCCTTCTATAGGTAGCAAAGACTCGACGGGAAGTTCATCTTCTCACCATTTCCAGCTCCTTGTGTCTGGATGAGTCTACTTCCTTTCCTCTTGTTGGGTTGAGCTGGACTCTTTACTGCACTTTCAGTTGTACTCCTCTACTTTTCCTATTTGCTCTACTGCTCACCCTTCGGTACCTCTTTTGTTGCTCCCTCGAGCCTTCGGGGTATCCTATTGAGTATTTTTATACTCACCCCTGCTTGGGCTTTGCCCGCACTTGGTGTTCCCTTGCAGAAGACGGACAGGTGGAGCGTGACTTCAGTGGAGCGTAGGAGCTTGGGAGCTCGGACCGAGTGTGGTGGTCGTGGCCGGGTTCCAGGTGGGAGACCCGTCAGCAGTTTCTTTTGTTTACCTGTTGCCGGGTTGTGGAACTTTTTGGTTGGGCGCGTGTTTTTCCCCTTTTCTTTTCAGATTGTACTTTGTACTTGTCGAGGTCGATGCACTTTGTGGTATTTATATAGCAGTTTCCCCTTTCCTTTTCTTTGCTTGTCTTTACTTTTACTCTGCACTGTTGCATTGAGTTTGTTGGGTGTGTGTGTACAGGTGCTTAGGCAAAGGCCACCCCGAGTTATTGTGACTTCGGTGCTGGTCGCCAGCCCCTGGCCTATGGAGGCGGGCTTGGGGTAGTTGCGGCTCGAGCCCGGGTAGGGTCGGGTCGTGACAAAGTGGTATCAGAGGTGGTTCGTTCCTGGGGACGTTGTGCGGACGTCCCTAAAAGAGGAATTGGTTGGGATATAGGGAAACAGTGTTAATGTGTCTCGAGAGCGTCTCTCAGGCCAAGGAGTCCAGTGATGGTGCGGTGGCCGACGTATCCATTCACCAGGACCTTGATAACCCGCTTGTCGACTCGGCATGCTGAGACACTTGTTGCAGGGAAAGTTTGGTTTGTGCATCACATAGGAATAAGTCTTGACTGTCCTTCTTGAGTCAGTTCCCCATCGTTGTTGTTATTGGTATATAAATATATGCTCATCTGACCGCGACACTCCTTGATAATATTTAGGATGTCTCCAAAAAGACAGCCAGCCCAGATACCAGCTTTGGGTGCGTGACAACGACCCTGTGAGCTATGAGGCCACAGTCCAGGACCCATCATGCGAGCCCATTTCTCCAGGTGGGCCGGTAGCAGCACCCCCACCTGTTGAGCAGCAGACAGTTTCAGCAGAGCAGGCTAAGCTTGAGCGCAGGTTGAGTGCGCTCTGCGAGTTCCAGCGGCAGAGACCGCTAAGGTTCAGTGGTGAGCCAGACCCTCAAGCAGCAGAGGTTTGGTTCGAGGCAGTGGTTAGCCTTTTTAGGCTTGTGCAGAAGCCGACAGATCAGAGGGTGGCTTTGGCAGCCGACCTTTTTCATGGGGCAGCTTGGCGTTGGTGGAGTCTGGTGACTCAGCTTCTTGACGAGTCGTCGCTTTCGTGGGGTGACTTTCAGTTGTTGTTTCGTGAGGAGTTTTGACCCTCCTGCTTGCGCTTCATTCGGATTCAGGAGCTCCTGCAGTTTCAGCAGGGAGGGATGACAGTGGCCGAGTACGCGGCTAGTTTTGCAGACCGTGCACGCTTTTACCCGGACTTAGTCCGTGACGACGACCTCTGAGCGTGGAAGTTTGAGCAGGGTCTCCGCTGAGAGATTCCTGCTGTCATAGTACCCTTGGGAATTTCTACATATGTCGGGGTGCTAGAGTAGGCGCTGGTGACAGAGGGCTTCCTGTCGCGTTCTAGTGTTGGTGGTGGCAGCAGGCACGTTGGAGCCGAGACGTCTGTCGCAGCTAGTGGGCGTCGGCAAGCAGGACCTCGACGCAGGTGGCTTTCTGACAACCGGACTCAGGGGCGTGGTCGTACACCACAGTGGCGCCGGAGGGCACCAGTGCAGCCCAGAGAGAGTCGGTTCTATGCTTGTGATGGGCGAGGTCACTTGGCATGAGACTGCCCGACCCGAGTTGCTGGGAGCTTCGGGCAGGCAGCAGGTGCACCACCACGGCAGAGGCAGCGCCGTGATCAGAGTGGTACCCAGAGAGGTGGTGCTAGCAGAGGAGCAAGAGGAGCAGGTAGTGGGGGACGACATTACGAGGTCCCCCCATCACCACTAGGTGGTCCACGTCAGGCTCCGGGAGCTGACAGTTGGGACCGCGGGTAGCCGCGAGCTTTGTATGTCTACGATCCTGCAAAGCATGAGGAGAAAAGAGGTATGCTCTAGAGCTCTTCTACCTTTTTACAGTAGAATTTTTAGACTCTGTGTGTGATCTTCTTTCCTCCCTGCTCCTTGTTTGAGGTGTTACCAGGGTGACGCAGGGCATCGGGTGTGACCCTGTGTTGATAAGGAAAAAGGCATGAGACCTTGCCCTTTAGTCGATGGTGTTGACTCCTTCGCCTTTTGAGCGTGTAAGAGAGCATCGGCGGTGGAGCCTAGAGTGACCAGATATCCTTGGGTGTTTCACCATATGGTTATTCTGAAGGAGGGAATCACTGGGCCTTTTTTCAGGTGCGGGCGGTGATTCCAGTCGTGGCATGCGACGTAGAGGTTTGGCCGGGGAGGTGAGCTACCCCCGAGGGCCTTCGGGCCGTTTGAGACCGTGCAAAGGGATGGCGAGGTACCCTACCACCTTGACCTAACCCCAAAGTATGGAGTGGGTGCACGACATCGGCATGGGCCGACCTAGCGTGAACAGATAAATCCTTTGGTCTGTGCGCAGTGACGCAGAGCGGTGCGTGGGTTCTTTTGGGTATGAGAAAGCCAGGTGTGGGCTTAGTACCCTGTGTTGCTCCCTAGTTTTACTTTTCGAGGATGAAAAGCTTGAAGGATAGAATGATTTAAGAACCCAGTTTTTTCTGCGAAAGACTTTGGAATATTCTTGATGATATTCCAGAGCAGCGCCTTCAGACGGTGTGCAATTCCGAGCCCCGGAGTGGTCGGAATTAAATTTTCAGTGCGTTCACACTGGAAATGCTAAATAAATGGGATAACTCCTAAATGGTGCTTCAGATCAGAGATCTGAGTGTATGGATGGGTCCGGAATGGGGTTTTTACACTAGTAACGACATAAAACTTGTCGGCGCGGGATGTTTGAACCCCTCGCCCGCTCCCGGAACGTTAAACGGATAAATAAATTAATTAATTTATTCGTTTAATGGAGAAACGCTAGTACCTCTTAAACGGTAGCTCGGATTGGAAAACCAAGGGCACCGTTGAGTTCGGAGCGTGCCTTTTACCCTAGGAGGGGTATAAGTTTTGCGGGCGCGGGCCGTCTGTGAAAAATGGCTCCAGGGGCGTTTTCGTAATTTGGCATCCTCGGACGCTAAGTTTTATAACTTTTGAACGGGGTCTCGGATTAAAATTCCAAGACTTCCATTGTGCTCGGGAGGTGGTGTTCACCCTAGGGGAGGCTTAACCTCGACCCCGTCGGGAGTTCGGGTTCGGGCCGACGAGCGGGTGGTTAAGCGTTTTCTATTTAAACGCTTAACACACCCACCTCCCTCTTCTCCTTCCCCTTCCTCCTGGCAGCCCCTCATCTCCCTCTCCTCCTCCACCTCCAGCGAGACGCTCTAGTGAGACAACTCCGGTGAGGCGTGGTGGTCGGCGGATCGTCGCGAAGCTTCGGGCGAAGCCCCACGAGGTAGGATGTTGCGTTGCATTTTCTATTCCCGTACCTAATTTGAGCTCGTTTTGCACTGTCGATTCCTCGTCCAAATTTTGATCAAAGCACATGAATGCGTGGTAGAGTAAATTCTCTTTCCGATGCATCTTTCGGATCTCAATTCCGAGTCCCGAGCTGCTCACGGATGATCGCCAAAGTTTGCGGGAAATGGGGGGATCGGTCGGCGACGCGGTGAGGCCGGACGGCGCGGCAGGGGTGTCCGCGGGTGTCCAGTGGAGGTGCTGGGCGCGGCAGCAGGGTGTCGCGGCGTCTGGCCAGCGTGAGGGGGGCGGCGTCCGGGCGAGGCAGGGGCATCGGCGGGGGTGTCTGGCGGGCGTCCGCGGGTGTCTGGCGGGCGTCCGCGGGCGTCTGGCGGAGCGCCCGGCGAGGAGGCGGTCGCCCGGGAGCAGCGACCGCGGGGTCGCGTCACGCGACCCCTGTGCGGCGACAAAGACCCGCGCCGTGCGGGTCTTCACGCGGCGTTCGCGACAGGCCCTCGTGGCCTGTCTGCGCGGCCAAGCCGCGGGCCGGCCCAGGCCGGGCGGACCGGCCGGTCCAGGCCAGTCCAGCCCTGGGGGCTTGCCCCCCCCCCCCCCCCCGGTGTTCGGACACCCGTATTTTCCGCTACGGGTGTCCGTTTTGAGTGTCGTCTGTAGCGGTGGGACCGTATTGACGAGACGGTCTTTTTGAGATGGTTTCAGGAATTTTTAATTCCCGAAACGAGGGGCTGAGGAGGCGCGATGTGTCTTTAAGTAGACGAGCGTTTTCTTCCGGGATTCTTGTTTTGAGCGGCGCGGACGCGTCCGACGTCCGTTCTGAGCGCCGTCAGTGGCATTGGGACCCTGACATTGAGGCGGAGGTTTCCAGGGTGGTTTCAGGCATTGAGGCTGAAGATGAGGCATGGGCCCCGCGACCCGTCTTTTGAGCTGCGTGCAGCTTGTAGCGACTTTTTCCTCGGACGTCCGTTCAGGGCGTGCGACCAGTCGATGTTGGGTGTTTTTCTGAGAGCAACGCGTTGGCGCAGTCTGCCTGCTGTAATTCCGCACGATGGTGCGGGCCCCGAGAGGGTCGTTTCGGGAGTTGACGGTGATTTCCAGCGTTATCACCGGGCGACCATTTTGGACAAGTGACTAGTCCATCTTGTGTGCTTTTTCAAGAGGATCGCAACGGTGCGATCCGTTCGTTGAGTTTCGGGACCGGGATGCGAGTTCCACGTGGCACCGCTCGTGTGTGGTGCACTGGGATGCACCTTTTTCTCTGCATATCCGTCGCACTCAAGTGAGTAGTGCTTTTGACGTGTTTCCCCGAGGGGATCGCAATGGTGCGATGCGGCCGACTGTTTTCGGGGCCGAGGCTCGGGATTACGGGATGTCGTTTGGGCGTGAGGCGGTGTTGGTGACTTTTTCGTCGGATATCCGTTTGAGGCGAATAAGTAGTCGATCTCGCGTGTTTTTCTGCGAGGATTACAACGGTGCGATCCGTTTGGTTGTGCGGAGCCTCTTGCACGATCTTGTTAAATGTGGAAGCATGGAAGGTGCTCCAGTGGTGGTTCACCCTATATTGTTTGTAGCGGACCCTTGGCATGTGATCGCGCACTCTTGGGAGAGTGATACAATTGGTCCGCGAGATGTGGCTGGTCGTGCCTGGGCCTTTGAGGTGGAGTTGTTACGTCACGCCTTCGCGTTGACGCTGGGTGTCGCGTGCACGATAGCCTTTGGGCTGGAATAAGGTATACTCTGGGAGTATACGGGAGCGCTTAGAGGTACGTGTGGTTGTTGGTACCTGAGGATGTTTGTGCGCTCAGTTGGGGTTGACTTGGGGCCACACGTCGTGTGGGCCCCACATGCGTTCCATGATCTGCTTTGCGTACTTAGACCTCTCGCAATGTAGAGGGTCCCTCTGCGCTCGTTTGTTTGACCAGCGGGGTGGAGTGTTCCCCTGGCTTTGTGCTCGTTTGTTTGACCAGCAGGGTGGAGTGTTCCCCTGGATTTGTGCTCGTCTGTTTGACCAGCAGGGCGGAAGTTCCCCTGGCCTGGTGCTCTTTTGTCTAACCAGCAGGGTTGAGCGGTCTCCCCCTGGTCTTGTGCTCGATGGTTTGGCCGACAGAGATGGTTTGGTTCCTCTGCTTCTTTGGCTGTGAGGGGTTTCAGTACTGTGTCCTTTCACCGGACTGCGACACCGTCTGTGACTACGGGTGTCCGTGCAGCGTGGGTGTTTTCCCCACTTTCTGGGATGAGGTGTCTCGGTCCGCTTCGACAATGACTCAGCGGATTGGGGCAGGATCGCCTTGTGAGTCCTGGGGAGTTTCTCCCATTGCTCTGTGTTCCCTGGTAGAGCTTGTGGTTTCGGTGTGACCAACACTTTATGCGGGCACCGATCCTCTACCCAGGAGGTTGTTCCAGCAGGGCTGAGGTTGTTCCAGCAGGGCTGAGGTTGTTCCAGTAGGGATGAGGTTGTTCCAGCAGGGCTGAGGTTGTTCCAGCAGGGCTGAGGTTGTTCCAGCAGGGCTGAGGTTGTTCCAGCAGGGCTGAGGTTGTTCCAGCAGAGCTGAGGTGGCTTCGAGCAGGGCTCGCCGGTAGGTTACCATCCAGCATGGATGGCCAGTACAGTGGTGTTTACTGAGCATTACCATCCAACAGGGATGGCCAGAGCAGTTCCGGGCTTACCTCCAGCGGGGCTGGGTAGTGGTCCCCGATGCCGGGCTTACCTCCAGCTGGGCTGGGCAGTGGTCCCCGATGCCGGGCTTACCTCCAGCGGGGCTGGGCAGTGGTCCCCGATGTCAGGCTTACCTCCAGCTGGGCTGGGCAGTGGTCCCCGATGCCGGGTTACCGCCAGCTGGGCTGGGCAGTGGTCCCGTCGCCGACTTTAGTCGGGTCGCCCTCCAGTGGATTACCCTGTTACGGGACTGGGCAGTGAGGCACCCGTCGACTTTCCGGGTATCCCTGTAGTGGGAACCCATTGACTTCCTGGGATCCTCCAGCGGGGCTAGGCAGTGGGTCACCTGTCGACTTTGAGCAGACCTCTGGACTGCGGGGTAGTGACGTGGTGTGGTTTGACATTCCCCTAGAACTCTCAAGTACGAGGAGCGCTTTCCCCAACCGAGACGCGTCCTTGTGACGCGACCTAAAACCTTGCATGCGAGTCAGTGCCGCCCAAAGCGGATAGTGTCGAGGTGTGGTGATTGATCCCCTTGGCATGCGGTTCGGGGCTGACGTGCGGGATGCTGGGCATCGATGGTGTTACTTATGGGACTGTTGGCTACTCCTTCTTGGGCTGAGCTATGGGATGTAGATCCCCTTACGAGTTTGTTCGGGCTTCTTGACAGAGCATACATGTGTATATACCTTGTTTCCGGTACCCACTTCTTGGGTTTGGCTACTCTCCTTCCAGGAGAGGCGAAGACGCGCAGGGTATGCCACGTGCTTTTCGTTTCTAGCTTCTCGTGGTTGGATGAGTCTACTCTCCTGCTATAGGTAGCGAAGACTCGACGGGAAGTTCATCTTCTCACTGTTTCCAGCTCCTTGTGTCTGGATGAGTCTACTTCCTTTCCTCTTGTTGGGTTGAGCTGGACTCTTTACTGCACTTTCAGTTGTACTCCTCTACTTTTCATGTTCGCTCTACTGCTCACCCTTCGGTACCTCTTTTGTTGCTCCCTCGATCCTTCGGGGTATCCTACTGACTATTTTTATACTCACCCCTGCTTGGGATTTGCTCTCACTTGGTGTGCCCTTGCAGACGACGGACAGGTGGAGCGTGACTTTAGTGGAGCGTAGAAGCTTGGGAGCTCGGACCGCGTGCGGTGGTCATGGTCGGGTTCTAGGTGGGAGACCCGTCAGCAGTTTCTTTTATTTACCTGTTGCCGGGTTGTGGCACTTTTTGGTTGGGCGCGTGTTTTGCCCCTTTTCTTTTCAGTTTGTACTTTGTACTTGTAGAGGTCAATGCACTTTGTGGTATTTATATAGCAGTTGCCCCTTTCCTTTTCTTTGCTTGTCTTTACTTTTACTCTGCACTGTTGCATTGAGTTTGTTGTGTGTGTGTGTAAAGGTGCTTAGGCAAAGGCCTCCCCGAGTTATTGTGCCTTCGGCGCTGGTCGCCAGCCCCTGGCCTATGGAGGCGGTCTTGGGGTAGTTGCGGCTCGAGCCCGGGTAGGGTCGGGTCGTGACAGTCCCAGCCAGACGATCCATGGCCAATATGGGTCGACCCAACCTAGTGCATGGTGGGGTCGGTCCTTCCAAATCTATAATGGGTCGGGCGGCCCATTTTCGCTCAAGTAAAAGCTCAGAACCCCTTTCAAGGGCTTTCAAGACTTCCACTGGACCAGGGAAAAAATTTAAAAATATTAAATAATTAATTTATATTTTTGTAATTAAAATAAATTTAATTTGGGGACCGAGCAATATTTTTAATTTAATTGAAATTAAATTAATTATTTAAATTTAATTAATTCTCTCAATATAAATTTATCACATCTTTATTTTTTATTAAAAATTTAATTTCTATGTCATCTGATCTTTATTAGTGACCAGCCAATGTATTTCTCAGTTTTATTAATTAATTAATTAATTCATGTGCTTGGTTTGTAGTAATTAATTAATTAGTTAGACGGATTGTGTTTCCTCTTTCCTCTATTAATATGTACACGGGTCTGCGTGTCCATGAGAGTTGTTTTATATGGGTATTACGCATTCATGATACTTTTATCCTGTGTGAGAGTATTTATGTATGATGACAAGGATGTTGTAAGACGTACACCACACCAAGATGAGGCGGTATTCTAGACCAGATGGTGATACATTGGACCAGAGGGCGAGCTATGATATGAGTCAAAGAAAACTCAGGTATATTACTCATAGGACCACGGTTGATCTATTGAGTAGAAATGGATCAACCAATATCAAATTCTCAAGATCAAACTCACTGTTTATTTAATTTGTGCATTTTTTATTATTGTTTTGTGAGTATGCAAGTAAGCGTGATCACATAACATAATAAAAAACTAATGCATAGATTAAATCAAATTAAGATGTGATAAATGTTTTTCTATTTACAACATAATCAATTTTTGTGTGAGATCACATATAATGTGCAAATCTAATTGAAAATAATTTCATTCTTCAAGAAATAATAAAAACTCTCAAAGAAATATTAAGTTTTAATGTCTTTCGTCATTTGAATTTGAACAAAATTGGGTGTACGGTGTGCTCATCACCCATAGTTGAGGGTGAATCCTACTATTGAGGAGGTATTATTAGAGATATTGGTTGACTTAACTAAATAAGGAAATAAATAAGTAGTCACACACTACTACAAAAATGGGATTTATCAATGCTCAAATCAGGTTTTAAAAGCCCTACAAAAGCATTGTCAATCTCAGCATTGATAAAGGGGAGGGGTCCCCTTTATCAGCGCTAAAAAAGCACTGATAAATGTACCTTTATCAGCGCTAAAAAATGCTGATAAAGGGAGACTTTATCATCGCAAAATACACGCTGATAAAGGGAGCCTTTATCAACGCTAAAAAGGCGCTAATAAAGGGCTTCTTTATCAGTGATAAAAAAGCACTGATAAAGAGATCATTTATCAGGGCTGATAAAGGGATCCTTTATCAACACTTATTTAGCACTGATAAATGCCTTGCCCGCTGTAACATAAAATTCTACAGAAGCACACCCAAACAAGACCTGCAAAAAAATCATCACATCAACAAGTATACCCATACAAAATTAACACATAATTCATAAGGTAATTACAGAAAGAATACACATACAACAAGTATACCCACACACCATTAACACATAATTCATAAGTTGATTAAATACATAAAGAATTCAATTCAGAATTCAGGGGTTTGGGGGCTTTTCAGGGGTTTGGGGTGGTTGTCCAAGGGGGTAGGGGTGTCCAATGAGGTGGGGGTGTCCGGGGGGATGGGGGTGTCCATGGGGGCTGTCCAGGGTGGTGGGGGGGAGGGGGGTTGTCCATGGTGGTGTTTAGGGGGGGTGGTGCAATTTCCAGGGGGTTGGGGGGGCTTTTCAGGGGTGGGGGTGTCCAGGGGTGGGAGGTGTCCAGGGGGTAGGGTGGTGTCCAAGGGGTGGGGGGCAGTGTCCGGGGGGTGGGGTGGTGTCCAGGGGGGTGGGGGCGGTCCAGGAGGTTGGGGGCTATCCAAGGGGGGTGAGGTGGTGTCCAGGGGGGTGGGGGTGGCTGTCCATGGGGGTGGGGGTGTCCAGGGGTGGGGGTGTCCAGGTGGTGGGGTGGTGTCTAGGAGGGGTGAGGTGTAACACATCAATATTTCATAGTACGTTATTTCTTAAAAGTAATTCAATAACTTTCACTGCACGCAACATCGAGTTCAAACGCACCATGACTTACCAAACTAGCCATTCAAAAGCGGTTATGAATAGTATTAACATAATTTTTAACTTTATATAACCCTTATAATTTTAGAGTCCATAATATGAGTTTCTTAGACATAATGTAAGGACAAATTCATTTTTTTCAGATAAAGCAAGTATTTTTCAAAATAGCTTAGGCTGAATTTTTGGTATGTTTCTGATGACTTTAAAAATACACTTTTTTGTTTTAACAACGGGAATTAAATTTAAACTAATAAATGAAATTTCTATGTTTTGAATTTGGTAAAATAGACTTCATTTTTGAATTCAGAATATTAAAAATAGCTTAGGGTGAATTTTTGGTATGTTTCTGATGACTTTAAATTTTTGATGAATAGTAAAAAACATTGAGTTGTAGTTTAAAACTGAATTTTTATTTAAATAATTATTTATTTTATTTAAATTTATTTTAGGTCAAAATAGATACATAATACCTATATAAGTTCAATGTAATTCATTGGAGTCAGTTTATAATAATTTTAGATATATAAAAATTTTATTGAACTTTTAACCGTCTTTTACCCAACTCCCAGGAGCATTTTCAAATTTGAATAAAACTTAATTTTTCCACTTCTGTGAGTTGAATTTCAAAAATCTGAGAGACAAAGTTGATATTAGTAAGTAAAATTTGGTTCAATAAGATGAAAATAATTTTTGGTGAACAGTAACTTTTTACTTATATTTTCCATGGTTAAAAGTAAATAGGGTAATTAAGGGTAAAAATGATATTATTATTACCCTAACACATGTCCTAATTCTATTGGATAAGTATAATTCGACCAAAAAACCTTAGGAATAAAATATGAACATCTTTTGTCCACTTGGATTAGATTAGGACATTTATTATTATTTAATTCAAAAAAGAGTTAAAAGAGTTAAAATCAAAGTTTAATAACTAAAACATTTTTAATATAGGGTTAAACATAAGATACATTCGACTATAAATTTAAATTAGAAATATAAAAGGTGTTCCTACATAATGGTATTTTATTTATATTTTTTATACATTAAATAATTTAATTTATTAATGACACAATGATGATGCATTAATTACCTAATTAATGAAATATTAAACTAATTGATACAATAAATATCCAAATAAATGTAATTTTAGACTTTTTATGAATTACACTAATTTTATAGGTTAATATGACATATTAGGGTTGGTTAGATGAATTTTTTTTGAAGTAATAATGTTGTTATGAATTTAGCAAAAACAAAATACCAAATAGTGTCAAAATTAACGTAAAAGAGTTTTTAAAACAAATATTATATTATTAATTGCTATTATATTCCTAAAAATATAAGGTTAGGAAAAAAGACTTATATAATGATAGGGTATCATTAATGAACCACTTGGGGTTCACTTGGAATTATATAGTAAGTTTATGAACCATATAATATAAAAATACAAAGAGACATGGTATATGTCAAACTATTTAACTAAGAGTTAAATATAAAAGATAAAGTTAATATAGGGACCCAAACATGTCTAAAACCTATTGGTTGAGTGGTTTTCGACCCATCCCCACCTTATACTTTACATAATCCATTTTGGAGCCATTAGAAACCGAAAATGATTTTATTATAAAATAATATTTCTAGCTTTTCCTAAGGTGCCCCTCACCCCTCTTATAAAAGAGAACCCCCCCCCCCCTTCCCTCAAATTCACACCTTCAAAGCCTTTTGTATCAGCCAAAATCTGCTCAAATACCCTCTAAACTATCCTCCCTTCATCCAATAAGTCATACTTTAGTCATAAATCCAACCTATGGAGCCCTTCTGATTAAATTAAAAGGAAGAACTCGAAGAAGAGTTAAATATTTCATCACCTCTTTCAAGTTCATTTCTTCTTCCACTTACTATTTCTTTGTTTTTTCCATTATAAAATATTAACTCCAGTATATCCTATATAATTTGATGTTATTATAAATATGGTACAACCATATTCATTATTCTATCCATCCTTTGAATGACATGTCACCATACGTGCGTACGTACGGCTTACCGTCTCCACGTCGTGGTGTGATTGTTATTCAATATAGTATTATTTGGATGGGTATAATAATGATGTGTAATTGATGTAAATAATAAATATAACATGATAATGATTCTTTATATATGATATACCATCCAATTATATATTATTTTAATATTAAAATAATGATATGGTCCCTCGTGCGTATGTACGGATTACCGTCTCCACAAATGTGATGAGATTCATTCCCCATCGTAATCCATTCAAGACTAATTTTCATTAGATGATTAAAAATAATGTTTAAAGACTTAATATAATTATTAATATGAATAATATACATCCTATTCATAACAAACAGTACTTATGAAATAAAGCATATAAAGGAAAACAAATCAGTTAACACCTGAAACGACGATAATACTAAAATATTATTAACAAATCAATATTAAAAGATAATTTATGATATCATATTAATGTATATGATTCTTTTATAATTTAATAAAAATTATTTCACCATTATACAGGAGTTTAACCAACCCTCTATCAAGGAAAAGTACAAGGTAAGGGGTTTCTTATCTCACTTTTAATTCCGTGAGATTTCCATTTTTCACCACTTATTTATTAAATGTGGTGTATTGTGTAATGTCATTTGATATATATATATTATCATGATTCTATTTATATTCATGGTATTCTGTGATTAATTTTGTTGTTATTAACTTTTGGCCATACGACTCGATTGATTACAACGAAGTAAGGGTTTTCATCACACTTCCTATTTCTGTGAGATTCATGTTATATTGCCACTATTTCCTTTTGTGTGGTGTATGTACTGCCCAATGATTGTATTATTTGTGTAATATACTTTAATTTATGAGTATTTACATCTTCATTTTATTATCCATCTTTCATGGGATGTATGTTTCCTAAGTTATCAAATTGGTAAGGTAATTTCAAATTTCAATTTCCACTCATTCGGCTTTGTGCAAACTTCGTTGATTATTTTACTCCATGATTATGTGTGGAATCACTATTTATTATTTGTGTTGTAATTTCCACTCTCCTTTCTGTGGATACACTTTTGATACACATAATTTCTCCATTGATAAATTCTCAAGTCATCGATATGAACTTGATAAGAGTAATTTTAACTCAATCTCCATTTATTGAGTTAAACATCCAATTCATTGGTGTTGTTTTTACAAGAATATGTGTGAATGTCCTCTGATTGATTTACACTAAATATCCAATAATATTTAGTGTATTTATATTTTTTACACATAATTATGTCATTGATTTATCCTTAACCTAATGATACGGTCTTTATAAGAGATTCCATCTCAATTTACATTCCATTGAGACTTCTTTATTGTTATACACCAATTCACTTTTATATGGTGTATATAACGTACATTTACATATTATATCATGAATCCCTTTATTCTCATGATATTATAAATTTTTGATTACCTAAATTATTTGTATTCAAGTTTCACTCTTTTTGTTAGGAACTCTAACTAAAATATCATTTTAAAATGTTTTAAAGATTTATTGTTCTAAATATTTCTCATTAATGTCCATGTTTTAAAAATGGTTTTAAGGATTTATTTATATGGACATTAAAGTTTTAAAACTAAAATTCCTTTTAAAAGTTTCAAAGTGGTTTGGGACACTTTGATTCAAAAATCTATTTTAAACGGCTTCTTGATAAATAGTGAGAATTTTAATTGTTTTCAAGAAAAATGGGGATATTTCTCTCAAATAGTTTTGATGATTATTTTACTCTATGTCAATGTCATTCATTATTTTTTATTGAGGTTGATATATTATAATAAAATATTCTATATTGTATTGAATGAGTTATGTTTGACTGTGGATGTGCTATTTTTATACCATTCATGGTTTGTGGTTAAAATATTGACATTTTGTATGCTAGTTTTAATACAAATGTTCAAATTATGTTTTAACCTTTTCATATGAGGAATGAATTGGACTTAGTAAGTGATGGGTGGAGCCTATTTTAGCTCCTCAGTTCATCAGTAGGTCTCATTAGACAAACTAGTGTCTTGGCATAAGGCCTTTAAAAAATCTTATTTGTAGTCTTGGGACAAGGCCTTGACTATGTGGTTATGAAAGTCTGGAATTATGAATTACATCATTATAAAAGTGGATATTAATATTACATTTGATTATTTGACTAGTATAATATCCATGTGAATAAGTAAATGGAATTATTTTATTTTATCTTTTCTATATTATGCTGAAGTTCAAGTTTAAAAGGCTTTTGTTTTAGTCTTATACATTGACTTAAATGTTTATGCTTATTTATGAAAGTTTCGGCTATAATGTTATCCTTACTGAGAATCTGAGCTCACCCCTTTATATGTTTTATTTTTCCTAGGATTCAAAGAAGTATATTATGACTGACCTACAGGGATAGTCTATGTGATCTCAGTGTTTTCTATGGAAACAATGTTGTTGTAGTTTTCCATTTTATGATTTAATGTAAACCTTATGAATGTATCTAGTACTTCCAAGGATACTAAACTAATCCGACTTTCGAGAATTGATATTTTATGATTATGCCAATGATGCGTAATAATGCACCGACTCTGGGCTTCTGGGGTCGGGGTGTTACATGGGGGTTTGTCCATGGGGTGGGGGGAATCCAAGGGGTTAGGGTGTCCAGTGGGTGGGGGTTGTCCAAGGTGGTGGGGAGGCTGTCCATGGAGGTGTCCAGGGGGTGGGGTGGTGTCCAGGGGGTTGGGGGGCTTTCCAGGAGGTGGGGTGTCCAGGGGGTGGTGTCCAGGGGTGGGGTGGGGGCGGTCCAGGGGGTGGGGGCTATCCAAGGGGGTGGGTGGTGTCTAGGGGGTGGGGGTGGCTGTCCATGGGGGTGGGGGTGTCCAGGGGTGGGGGCTGTCCAGGGTGGTGGGGGCTGTCTATCGGGGTGTCTAGGGGGTGGGGTGGTGTCTAGGGGGTGGGGGTGTCTAGGGGGTGGGGGGCTTTAATGGTTTTAATGGAATGAATTTCATGTATTTTAAGATCATTAGTATTTTTAAAATGTTTTTGGAATAGTGTTTATTTCAATAGTATGTGTTTCTTTAGGAAAAAATGAATGATTTTGGTGTGTATGGTAGTAAGGGGGGTTTTCGTACGTCGATTACTGTTTTCACTTAAAATTTTGTCCATTTTAAATAAAAGAGAGACACTTTGAGTGATACTGGCCACACCGTGCCTCGGATTGAGGCAGGGTTGACTCATACACATCAAAAATGACCCATGGATCGTTCTCTTAAAATATCAACACAATCTGAATGTGTTTGGTCAGTTTTTCGTACGTCAGTTTTTGTTTTCACTTAAAATTATGTCCATTTTAAACAAAAGAGAGACACTTTGAGTGATACCGGCCACACCTTGCCTCGGATTGAGGCGGGGTTGACTCATACGAACATTTACATACAATAATGTTTCATCTTTTGATCTCTTTAACCCCTCTAAAAAATGGCTACCAATTGTACACGTCCCTAAGTCAGATCTTCATGCTATTTGTGTACAATCTTCCATCAGGTATGTGTCCCACTCGTTTCTGAACAAATCTATTTCATCTTGTGAATATGAGGTTTTTCGACAGTTAGAGTAGTACTGTGAAATATATAAATAAATAATAAATAAATAATTTAAATGAAATAGTAGTTATTTTTAAAAATACCTCTTTAGGGATGCTAGTTTGTTGATGGAAAATGATCTCTCTCATAAATTTACAAACATAATATCCTAAATCATTATCGTTTGTTTTTTTTTGGACAATGCAAAAACTTTGATCATTAAGAGAATAAGTAAATTGTTTTGATATGTGTTTGGATGGTGAAATTTTATTATATATACCCTAATACCGGTCCAGACGTAGTATTTGATCACCTCCTTAATCTTATCCCCTGTCTGCATTCCTTGTTTTATACTATATTGATACACCACCCGATCATAACAGAATTCTCAGAAAAAGATAATATAAATTATATAACTTGATGTTTAGACCTAAAATGTAGGATTTTGTGTCTTACAAATTCACAAACTCCATCATGTGTGGTCGGTTTGTTGGATATCCTTGCATTGAATCCAGAAAATAAATCTTTGAAGTATTCAAGTTCACCACAATTAGCAGCCAATGTTGCCTAAAACACAAAAAGGAATAAGTAATAAAAGAAGTAAAAAATATAATTGATATACTTTAATTGTAGAGTTTTACCCCTGCATGGTTGGTATTAGGAAGAGTCTATCATCCGTAATCTTGATTTCAAATGTTTTCAGCAAGCCTTTCACTATTTCATCCTTTTTTTATGGCTCTAATTTCATTAGTTGTGTTGATGTGGTATGAGTACTAACGAGTCTGAATTTTCGCTCATGGGAAAATCCCTTCAACTATTTTTCATATATACGCCTGCCAATAATATAAAATGCATTTAGTCATAATTAGCACATTATATCATCTTTTAGAAAATCAATTCATGAAAACATACCTCGTATATAAATTTACAACTATGACGCCTAGCCAACCGTATTCAAGGATCTCATTTACATTTTCAGCAACAAAAAAATCTTAAATTTCCACTCTGTATATATTCTTTTCAAAAACAACTATATGACTACTACCATTTTTTATCTTCGTATCCACATGAGTCTTTAATGCTAGTAAATGTGGATAGAGAAAAGGTAGTGGTATTGTGCTTTCAGTAGCTCTTTGGGATCAGTTGGTCATTCCTTTAGATGATTTTGAGCCCACGCTTCTTATCACCCCCTTCCCTCTATCTATCTATAATAACATTCATTGGTTCAGACCTTTTTTCATTAATTGTTAAAGTTTTAGCTTGAAAAAAATGGAAATAAATACCTCTTTGTCCACATGTACTCTTACAAGTTGTGATGGCCATGCAATAAATGTCCCAATATCCTTTTTGACCATATGAATATCATCATCATCAAGTGGAATAGGTATCTCTGCATTTGGCTCATGAGCTACAGTAATCATCACTTTCAGATGATCTTTTGGAAGTGGTCTATTATACAGTTGGTCCTCTAGGATATTGAACACAGTAGCCCTTGCTACAAGGTGATAGGTGGGTGTTGACAGATATAAATCACAGTCATTATCACCATGTAGAAGATCAGTACAGGAAAAGTATCAGTGTTTGTCTAATTCATATTTTAGGGGAAAATTATTAGAATATTGATTACCACGTCTAAGACATCTCTTTGAGGGGAATGGCTTACCTCAAAGCTGGTGGGGGTGGGGCAGGATCTTCACATGCTGGTTGTTCTTGAGTTTTATCTTCTCCTTGCTTCCCACCCATAAAAGTTGCTAGCAAATCTCCCTAACATTGAAATAATTCTTCAATAGTTTCTAGTCTTTCTCTCATTCGTTTCATTTCTTCATCTCTATCATCCGTTTGTTTTTTTTTTTCAAAACATACTCGGGGTGTCACCCCAAACCTCGCACCTCTGACACGACTGTATTGTTCTGGCCGCTTTAAAGCCATCGATAATAGGTCTGCATCCGCTACAGGAGTAGCTGATTCCTGTGGCTGTCAAATATAAGAAAATAAGTAATTATTATTAGGTAATAGAAATTTAAAACAAAACTTTTTATCGTGTCATACTTACACATATTTCCCAAACTTTTTGTGTGTTTTCATCTACTAGCTTCCCTTCCTTATTCACATGTGCCTCCTTCCATAGCACATGACATGGGATGGAAGTGTCTTTGGCTTTAGACTTATCAATATACATATAAATATAGAAAGATAATTATGATTTTGTTTCTTGGGACCTAATAATATTACTATAAATTTAAAATACGTACCATTTTCTTTTCTAGTGAAGTGTACCCCATCCTTGCTTTATGATAGGGGTATGTTGGTTTTGATGCATATTTTTTATTTTCAGTACTAAGTTATTGTTTCGTAAATGAAATATTGACAATCAAAGTGATGAATACATGTATCCTTAAACAATGTATTATCAGCCACAATGTACCTAAAACTTCTCATCCCCACAATGGCCAATAAATTAATCCCATGCTTCTTGGGATATTAGGTGAGTGTAGACAAGGGGTGGGTGTGGGTTTATTTTACCTTTGGAATCTTTCAGGTGAAATTTTGTTAAAATGGTGCGAAAAACTCGATGAATCCTTCCTACAAGACTTAGTACATAATTTTTGTATGAATCATCTACTATAAATGTACTCTGTAAGAGATTGAGAAGAGTAAGACACAGTTTCATTATTTTATTTGTTAGTAAATTAAAGAAATAATATCATAATGTTACCGTAATTTCTTCCCAGATCACAGCCTTCAGCCCGGACACAACATGGTGTCATGAATCTATGTCAATCGGTATGCATTGGAAAGTGAAAATTCCAATGTAACTACTAAACATAGCCTTGTTGGGATTCACATGTTGGCCTTGTGAATTCCATCCAACATCAAATTTGATGCCTTTTCCTTTCACCTTAAGAACTTTGGCTAACACCATAAAACTATGTCACACCTATGTTTTCTAGGACGTCGGTCCTTCATCCCTGACCATTTCATTGATATCAACATCATTTATATGTTCATCTGAAATGGTAAAAATAGCATGTGCTGATGGCTGTTGGACCTCAACACTAGGAGAAACAACAGGTTCAGAAACTTGTTGTTGCTCTGCACTGTGAGAAACAGCAGTATCTTGAGAGACTTGTTCAACCTCGAGGTTAGGAGCACCAGAACGTACAGAAATAATTATCTGCAAAAGTTTTTGAACAGTTAATTTAGATTACATAAATTAATTAATGATAGGATAATCATAAGAGATAACAAGATCTATATTACAAATAAAATATAACCTATTTATTGAACTCTCTTTCCTTTTTTCAAAGGCTGAAGGGATTTGACACCTCTATCGATTATCCAAATCCCTTCATTGTGGTCTCCTCTATCGATTATCCCATCTATTAGCTACATTTTCATTTTCTCCGTGTTTATTACAACATTTATAACTCTGATTTATTTTGTGACATATCAAATGTTCTTCCAACTCCTATGAAGTAATTAGTCTAAAATAACAACAACAGTATAAACACGGACAAAGGATTTGAGAAGGATACTTTTTGTTATCCTTTGCAAACTTGATGAACTCTTTCACTAAATTCTCATACTATATTGTCAAATGATTAGCATACATCCAATCTTTATTCATCTCCATCCTATTTGAATCTCAAATATTAGTATTTATGATTAAAATACACAAAAAAAAGACTTCCAAATACAGTAAAAGAGAACCACTTCCTTATAAAAAAAATATTAATAAAGCCTAACCATTTCCAATAAATATTTGGAAATCAATAGAACCAGGATAAACCCCCATCAAAATCAACACACTTTCCAGCCCCCTTACCAATAGTTCTAGCACCCACCACCCTTGTAGAAAAATGTTAAATATACTTTTAACCACCCCTACCAGCCACCTCATTCATAATAAAATAATCACATTAAACATCCCAAAACTAGTGACAAACTCAAATAAAATAAAAACAAGGATACAATTTTGATGAGAAAACTAATATAGTAGATACATTTTCAAACACAAAGGGGTTCGCGGGGGAGACAAATAAACTAGGTTTATCCAAAATTACTATGGAATATCATAGGTTTTGTTACCCAAATTAACATAAGAAATAGAAAAGTAAAGTTAGTGAACATAAATTCTATCATGAACATCTAAAGGATATGCAATAACTCTCCATCACCTTCCCCAAACTCGTACCTAGAACCGCACCCGAAGCCTCTATGAGATCTTATTACTTGGAACAAACCCTTTTCATTTCACACTAGTTCACTAAAAATGGGGACTTCTATGACACCTTAACACATAAAAAGGGCCTCAAAAACACAATTAAAAGGACCCCATCTACAACACCTATATAGTAACCACTTTAGGAGTCACTGGCTTGCCCACATGTTTTTAGATCGCTTCTCAAGAACACATCTCGATGGGGGAATTTTTCATCTTCCTTGCAAGTCCAAACTCATACCAAACATCACTAACATAGGGCTATACCAAATCCTACCATATACCTATAAAATAATTGAAAAAATTAGGAAAAATAGTTTCTTCTACCTATTTCTAATAGTACTACAAGAAAAGTATAATGAACATAGATTGTACCTCCAAACACTCCTGGAGCCTCCTGGTAAAAAGACTCTAGTGACTACAACTATCCAAGATTCTAACCACTAACTTCCCAATATAGGAGTGGTCTACTTAGGGGTAGTATTAGTAGAATCAAACCAAAGTTCCGTCCACCTCATGTTGCTCCCCAATCTCCTCCATCACTTTAGCGTTGTACAGACCTCCTTTCTCCAGTTCCTTCCTCTACCTAGGCTATTCGTCAACTACATCTCTGACTGTAGCATGAATGTTAAGAAAATGTAAGGTGATATGTCTATACCCATCACAATCATATTAAATTCCTTAGATTAATGGGATATCCTTGAGGTACTTATGAATGACAGTGCCTCCTGATATGAGACTTGCATCACACACCAACTGTGGGTGGGTGCTTCTAACCCTACATCCTAGAAGATCACTACCTTAAAAGATTATGATATGCACTCAAACCATAGGTATAATCATAGAACACTAATATAGACATATAAAGATTAGTATTAAATTTTTAATTCCCCCAAACCACTAGAGGTTAGTCTATGAATTGAACAACATAAATTAATGGATTTAATAAAAAGAGTTGAAATACAATCCAACCAAAAAATGGAAAATAAGGTATGCCTACATTGAAGGAGGGGATAGATGTTAATTCACCACTAGTATACACCTCAGTCTGTGTATCCCAAACTAATCTCTACCTTATCCTAATCCACTAAGGACTCTGTGAAATTTTTCATCGTCTGTATAAAACATGACATGTATGGGAAGATCCCTTGTAGGGATAAGTATTACAATACCCAATAGGACACCCCAAAAACACCATACATAAAGCATCAAAAGTATTCATATCACTAAACACAGGTATTCCAAACAAGATATGAGACATTATGATAACCAAGGATATCCCAAATATACTCATAAAAGACTCTGAGTCAAAAAATGTCTCAACCACTTCTAGTTGTAGATCCACTCAGGGTTTCAAGGTAACAATCCTCCGAGAGGAAATGCTACCCAATCTATAATTCCAATGACGACACTCATCCTAGAGGTCGCACACATCCGATCTAGACAAGAAGAATCACATAGGAAACTGAGAGTGTTCACTCGAGATATACACTCCATCAGACTAATACCCCATCATAAATATCAGCTCATGATATAAATATAGGTGGTCAATACCCAAGGCTTGATGGGGGGATACTAGATTATAATACAATAATCCTCCAAGATATGGGATAAACACTTCTATAAGTGTTGGTCATGCCAATTCAACAAACCCAACATAGGGAAAACACATTGGAAATAAGGTTTGCTTCAGGCCTCTTGAAGAGATACAAGCTCCAGGTCACTAAGTGACCTATGTTCCATTGCTCAGGATCATATTCTATACTAACCCCCATAAAAGTGAATTGATACCACTCACTATAGAATAATTATATTGAAAATTAAGAGAGTTCATTTGAGATAGATGCTCCATCGGACTAATACACCATCTGAAAGATCATATCTCTATACAAAGAGAGGGGGTTAATTCCTAAGGCTTGCTGGGGGGAAATAGACCCTACTTGAAACATCCTCCAGTATAGGGGATCAATTCCCATGTAATTATTGGTGATTCAAATTCTACAAACCCAATATAGGGACAACATGAATGAAATGAGGATCGCTCCAGGTCCCTTGAATTGATACATGTTCCAAGTCACTGAGGGGTATGAGTTCCAATGAATGAGACCTAATTCCATAATAACCCTCATATAAGTGGACTAAGACAACTCAATAGAGAATAATGGAACTCACCAACACTACCATGATCATTAAGAAGATATAAAGGGGCCAATATCCTTGGGTGAGGTCATGAAGCTGCATCAAGCCCTCATAGGAATAGACTAAGGGAACACAATCCACCAATACTAGTCCATGGAAGCTCAAAAATCTCACAAAAAAACTGAAATAAAAGGAAATAGAGCTCAAAAATATCCTAAAAGGAGGACATGATGTGTCCCTAGGGGTATACAGAATGTCTAAAAAAGACTAGCACTGCCCGTGTATCATTTTCACATGGATTGATCTGTGATTCCAACTATGGAATCTGCAATGACCATTCACCAATTATTCATTGAATCATTGGCCAAATGATAATTAAAATGATGAACACATGTAGAGTAGGGAGAGAAATTACCAAAAATAAACCTAAAAGGAGATATGGGAGACTTACCTAGATTAGATCTCACCCGTGATGGAGGGAGAGAAGAAGCACCGAGTAGTCAGGGAGCCTTCTGCACTATGTCGGGAGGGGAAGGCGCGACCACCAGAGGGGGAGGTGCACGAGAGGAGCCGCCAACCGTTGAGAAATGGAGGAGTAGGATTCATGGGGTGTAGGTTCCAGCGGGGATGAGGAGAAGTAGGGTTCATGGGGAAGAGGATCCACAGAACGGGTTCGAGGGGAGGATAAGGAGTAGGGCTAGTGGTGGAGTAGGGATAGCGGTGGAGGTCCGGTGAAGAGAAGATCGGGGGGAGTTGTTGTAGGGGTATAATACCATGAGAGCTTGAGGGAATGATAAACAGAGGATACTGTGCACTCGATTTTATAAAATGGGACTGTGTTTTTATCAGTGTTTTTTTAGCGCTGATAAAGCGCACCCTTTATCAGTGCTAAAATTTTAGCGCTTATAAAGGATCCCTTTATAAACGCTAGAAAATCATTGATAAAGTAAACCTTTATCAATTCTTTTAATTAGATCTGATAAAGTATTATCTTTATCAATGTTTTTTGATTAGCATTGATAAAAGGTGGTGCTTCTCTTTCCTATTTTTGTAGTAGTGACAGCCAGTTTGTTGTATCTTTAAAGGAAAAGCATTGAGTAAATCGAGTTAATGATTTCTAGAAGTTTGGACCTCACTCAAAATTTCAAGGAGTTATGAGTTAATGTGGTTGTTGAGTCATATTCCTACCTTAAAACTCTTTGAGTAGTGATGTAGCCATATCTTGGACTATGAGGAGAGGTTTCAGGGATCCTTTCCACTAGAATAATCTAGAAACTAATTGTTCTGGGTCGAGAAATGATGGATACTATGGTTTTATAAAATATTGGTAGACATATAATGATTTAATTAATCAGTATTGTCTAATATGTAATCAATATAAAATGTACTAATCTTCTTATGTTTTGTTTTGGATAATAATATAAAGTAATCATGTCATGAACCAGCCCGAGTCAACCCTGAACCAGTCACCCGGGCCGCTCCGTAATAAGTCCCAAGAGGTATTTCTGATTCTCGCAAGATGAATACAAGCATCGAGCACATCAGTAGAGTAGATAAGGGAACGATTTCACCCAAATATAGACAAGTAAACAAATAGTGGAAAGAAATGGAAAACCCAATATACATTTATATAATATTGAACTAAACATCATTTATACAATAAACTTAAAATACAACTGAACAAGATAACTCAACTAAAAAAATCTTACAACCAACTAAATCCATGTGAACCTACTGGTCACTCTCCAAAAAAACGATCCCAAGTCACTCAAGGAGATTAAACTCAAGCTCAAACCTGCACAAGGGCTAAAAATAGAAAAGAACTATAGGAATGAGTATTAAAACACACCAGGCTATCCTGATAATCTATTCCCAATGAAATTCCTTTAAAATAAAAGAAACATCAATTTCAAGTTTGAAATTTAATATATAAAATTATGTTTCCCAAACAAGGTTCTATTCTATAAACATTATAAAATAAAATGCTTGTAAGTTTTCATAAATAAGAAATGTTAGTAACCAATTTCAAAGAGATGCAACTTAAAAATGAAAACATTTTTTAAGAGGGATGCTTTAAATAATGTAAACTTTTAAATAAAACACACATGATATTGAGTTTTTCATCCAAACACACTGTATGTCGATGGTGAATACAATATATCCAATGATCATTAGTCATGAGAACACCCCTAGGAACTAGTTCGTTGTGGGCCCTCAGGTACCTTGTATCTCAGTGTAAAAGTAACCATAAAAAATATTTGTTCTCATGCATGATCCACTAGTAGGGAACAATACCCATAACCTAGTGGTCCCCAACATCATCATCGTAGTTTAGTTAGTGTTGTCATCATCAAAATTGTTATGTGAAATAGGGATGAAACCACTCTGGATCACTAGCATGCTAGTACACGTCCGCCCACCTAGATACTCAGGTTTCCCTATTTGTGCTCAATAAAGTTCCACATGTTATCAAATAAACGTTTCACATGAAAATGAATTTTTCCAAATCATACACACACCAAACATCCCATAGAAATGTTTCACATTTCTTTCATGGATCAATAAACCACTTAAAATTTTAAAAAAACAATTTCAAGAAGTATAACGAGGCTTTGCACATAAAATCCATTCAAAAATGATCTTTTAAAGACAAACACCCACCAATACCATATCAAAATAGATTTTTCAGCCTTAAAACCATTTAATAAATTAATTTCATGAATCATAAAATGACCCCACATGGTGAAACATAGAACACACATGAAAACCCTTTTTTTAAGAAAAATGACAAACGGGCCTTTAAGCATTTTACCAAACCAATGTATAAAAATGGTACAAATTCCACCTATCATAAAGAGGTGTACACACACAATTAGAAGTAGAAAAAAATTTACATAAACCCTTAAAAACATTTAGGTTACACATTCAAATCTCAACCATTTTCATAAAAATTCCGAACAGGTCACTTATCGGCAACTCATGGAAAAACAGGTCAAAAACCAATACCCATATATTTATAAAACCAAAACCACTTTAGATAGCCAAAAAAGGACCCCAAAATATCACTTTTCATGTTTCTAATACTTCAATAAATTCAAACGAGTCATTTTATATCACATTTAGCACACAAAATCCAACCGAACACTTTTCTGAAAACTAGGCATGCAATATTTAGCAGAACAACTTTTATTTAACACCCAAAGGGGTAAAAACCCAAATTTTCATGATAAACCTTTATTATAGTAGTTAAAATAGATTATAAACATCATAATCCATATACAAAACCCAGTAAAACATTTATTTGAACAAGCGGTGTGCACTTTTATAACGAAACAACTCCATTTTACACAAAACAAGGCATAAATAACCATTTTATAGACCAAATAGATCATCCAAAGGTTGAACAAAAATACTAAACATGTATATAAGGTGATAGAAACATGAAAAAGATGAAAATTAAATAATAAAGGCAATTTATTGGGAGAACCTACATCAAAATCATGGCGGAATGGAGATGCACACCCGAAAACACCTGTTGTGGGTTCTAAAACCCTAGATTTAGGAATACCAGCCCTAAACGAACAAAAACCCCCATAAAAATCATGGGAAAACAGAACCCTAGGTTGATCATGACCAGGGGAAAATATAAATCCAAGAAAAAATGAAATAAGAAGGAAGAGGGAAGAGAAAGAAGAAATATTTGATGAAGAAATTAAGAAGAACCACTAACATTTGGTGATAAATATCCTAAAAGAGGCCCAAAACAAAAGAAAATGAATGGGGAAGAACCTCTGGTCGATATCCAACATTTAGGGATCCATTTTTGAGGTGGAATCACTCAAATCCAATTTTTATAATGAAAGTTAATAAGCCTATAATTGGATGCACGATTTTGCTGCACAGTTTTGTAAACCGTGCGAAAAACTTGTGAGGGCTACTGAAAAAATTATGAAACTTGTAGGTTTAACTTGTACGGTTTGGGAAAATTGTGCTCAAATTGTGAGACCCCAAAAATTGGCCAAAACCCTCAAATGACACCCCAAACACTAGGGGAAACCCACCCAATGATCCTTAAATGATTTAAACACAATATAGTGACACCGTAGGTGTCACAAACTCTCTACCATGAAACTTTCTCCAAACACAAAACAAGGATAAACCAAGATGGAAATACTAGATAAAGAAAAAACTTCAAAACTCACCACCTGTCACACCCGGAACCCAAGAAAAGATCAGGATCCCCAATGAACCAGATCAAAACCCAAACATGAAAAACTAGGTGTAAAAATTCTCCCCACTATTAATTATTTTCATCCCTAGAAATCCATAAAAAATTCCAGCTAATTGATCAACACCTATGTATTCCATATCAACATGATCCAATCACATAACCCTAAAAATTTTACTCACTAAAAATGAAAATTAAGCCTCTTGCCTGAAATAAAACAACAACTCACAACCACTTCCTGAGAATCAATAGAAGGATCCAACCATTACATCCACAAGTAAGCCAAGAACTATATTTTTGGGCCTTCTCCCAAAGATCCCAGTGATCACCCAAACCAAAGGGCACTCACATAAGTCAATGATTTCAAGGGAGGCCAGAACGGACTCCCCACCATTAGGAAATAACTAGAAATCAACAAATTCTTAAGAGGAAACTCCATGAGACCCACAGTGGGTCTCTCCACCATTAAGAACCAATGATCAAATGAGAATTTGAAATGATCTAGAATCAGGACTATCCCACATAGTCCCAATAAAACATACCCTCAACAACCTACCAACCCAAGCTAAGAGGAACACAACATGAACATTTAAAATGCTAACTCCTGAATGGAGGGGACAAAAACTGAGCCAACACTCTCTACACAGATAAAAAACCCCTACCACTTGGGGTGGGGAGGGAAGGGGGCCAATGCTTGGACTAATGAAACCACAACTGACAACTACCCAACACTCGACTCTTGTGAACGGATAAACTTGATACCTCACACGAATCTTGTGGGTGGTCCACCCAAGGACACGGATCAGAAACCTGAATTTAAGAAGGCATACTCACATACATTGTGTGAGGGGTAAGTCCACCATGATCTTTGAAACAAGGGGGCATCTTCCATTGATAGAGGAACCACAATATGAATACTGAAATGGCCTCACCACAGTGGTATAGGTACAAACTTAATGAGACTTCTCAAAACTCCGGGATTCCTAACTACGTGTCAGCTTCACTCTGGGACCTATGGCTGGAGCTCTGATGTGTGAAGAATCTACTGCCTCGCAGTCAGGAGATGCTAATACCAAACTGGAACCCCTTCTTCTAGTTCCACATGAATCCACATAAACCTCCTAAGTAGAAATAAAGGTTAAAGACACACTGTGAAATTTGCTTCCTCAAACAACACACTTTTACCCAAACAAGGGCTAAGGATACACACCACCATTCTCCCTCACCCCGAACGAGGAGTAGAATGAACAAGGAACTTGGTGAAATACACCAAACATCATAGAACACAACCACTATAACTGATAGAATTATCATAATGGAGAAACACTTTAAACTGAACCCAAAAAGGTCTTTACTCCAACGAACTGGCTGAGGAATTACTCAAAGAGGTGGATTTAACATTTGAAATGAATCCTTAGGTTGATCAACTGGAAATCTTGCCAATGGAGAACTATCTGTAGCCACATCACAACATCCAAAAAATCTTTAGTGACCCACCAAACATTTCTCCATAAACGATCCACCAATAATATCTCATTTCAATACATAACAAGAGTATCACTTCCAGATCATGAGGAAGCATACCGAATAAACGATACTTCGAAGAAATGGAAAACCAATCCACACAACCATCAGATTATAAAAACACCACAATTTTCAGCTTAAAACACTTTTTAAAAACAAACTAACTTGGTGGATCTTTACAGTGACCAATGGTGTTTCACCATGTCTCACTCACATACACATTTTTGTGCCACCCTGGGCACCCAACCACCATGTCATACCGGGAATCCATCCACATTCCTTGTAAAACCATGCATGTGAGGACCCATTAAAACACCAAAGTCTAAAAAAACATCATCATTTAACAATCCAAATCATTCAACCCATTTCAAAAATCATGTACCTTCCAAAGGAACACTACCCACCAAGTCAAAAACCTTTTTCATATTTATCAAAACTTTTTCCAACATCTCAACAAACCACACCTCATCAAGAACATTTTATTAAAAACATTCCATTTCATTTAATACAACTTCCAAAACAAACATTATATTCCAAAAAATCCTTTCCCTTTTTCAAAAAATCACCCAAGCCTCTTTTCATAAACTGGTATCCACAAGGACCAAAACCCTTTTTCAAAAAAACACCAATGACTCAAAACCAATTTCCAAAACTAATTCATCATATTAAAACACTTTTCAATCTTCCCAACACACCCCTTTTAAAATAAATTTTTAGAATCATCTTAAAATTATCCATACCTTCCAAATATTTTATTTCAACAAACCAAAGGTTTATATTAAGGAAATCCAATCCTGTTAAATCATTCCCACTTTATCCCCAAGATTTGGTTCACAAAAACCCAACTTTACAAAACCTTTATTATAATAAATTTTGAAAACCCACTTCCAAAATTCTCACATGAGGATATTCAAAATAATTTTAAGAATTTAAGAAAGGTCCAAGAGATCCACAAAAGGTAACTAGTATCGATGGGTGACTTTACCATATGGTTGGCAACCATATGTCAAACACACCACCAACATGAAAAGCCTTCTTAGGACCATGCCCCAGCTCCACATGGCTTTCCAGGCCCTACGAGCTCATGGAGGCCATTAGTCCAACTCCCCTTATCATATCCCAATCCCCAAATAATCCCTAATAACCAAAGAAACTAATAAAACTAGACTTCCCACAGACACTATATGATCGGAATGAGAAAGAGTTTGTGACGCTCTTTCCGCACCTGCCCCTCAAGTCCCTAAAATCTTGCTCCATCTACCTTGACATACCCCAAATAATAAGTGTGCTCTAAAAAGAAAGTTCTGGTAAGATCCTACCTACTCTGATACCATTTTGTCATGAACTAGTCTGAGTCAACCCTAAACCGATCACCCGAGCCGCTCCATGACAAGTCCCGAGAGGCATTACCGATCATCCAAGGATGGCGACAAGCACTGATGGCATCAGTAGAGTAAAAAAGGGAACAATTTCACCCAAAAATAAAGAAGTAAACAAAAAATAGAAATAAATGGACAGACCAATATACATTTATATAAAATTGAACTGAACATCATTTTTACAAAAAAAATTAAAATAAAACTGAATGAAATAACTCAACCGACTGAATATTACAACCCACTAACTCCATGTGACCCCACTAGTCACTCTATAAAAAAATGATCCCACATCACTCAAGGCGATTGAACTCAATATGAAACCTGCACAAGGGCTAAAAATAGAAAAGAACTATAGGTGTGAGTATTATAACTCAGTTGGCTAGCTCAATAATATATTCCCAATGCACTTCCTTTAAAATAAAAGAAACATCAAGTTTAATTTTGAAATAAAATATATAAAATTATGTTTTCCAAACAAGGTTCCATTATATAAATATTATAAAATAAAATTATTGCAATTTTTCATAAATAGGAAATTCTAGTAACCAATTTCAAAGAGACGCAACTTCAAAATGAAAATAGATTTCAGGAGGGCTACTTTAAATAATGTACACTTTTAAATAAAACACACATGCTACTGATTTTTTCATCCAAACACATAGTATGTTGATGGTGAATACAATATATCCAATGAGCACTAGTCACAGGAACACCCCTAGGCATAAGTTTATTGTGGGCCCCAGGTACCTCGTATCTCAATGTAAAAGCAACCATAACAAATATCTATTATCGTGCATGAGCCACTAGTAGGTAACAATACCCATAACCTAGTGGACCCCAACATCATCATCATAGTTTAGTTAGTGTTTTCATCATCAAACTTTATATGTGAACTAGGGACAAAACCCATCCGGATCACTAGCATACTAGTACATGTCTGCCCACCTAGATACCTGGATTTCCCTCTTTGTGCTCAATCAAGTTCCACATGTTATCAAATAAACTTTTCACATGAAAATTTATTTTTCCAAATCATGCACACACCAAAAATCCCACAAACATTTTTCACATTTCTCTCATGGATCAATAAACCACTTAAAATTTTCATAAAACAATTTCAAGAAGTATAACGAGGTTTTGCACATAAAATCCATTCAAAAATTATTTGTTAAGGACAAACAACCACCAATACCATATCAAACCAGATTTGGAGTCCCCAACACCATTTAATAAATCAATTTTATGAATCATAAAATTAAACCACATGGTGCAACATGGAATACACATGAAAACCCTTTTCTTAAAAAAATGTCAAACGGGCCTTTAAGCATTTTAAAAAACCAAAATATAACAAAGGTAAAAAATTAACCTTTCATAAAGAGGTGTAAAAATACCATTAAAATCATAAAAAAAATTACATAAACCCTTTAAAACATTTAGGTTACACATTCAAAGCTCAACCATTTTCATAAAAATGCTGAATGAGCCACTTATTGTAAAATCATGCCAAAACAGGTCAAAAACCAATACCCATCTCTTTATAAAACCAAAAACTCTTTGTATAGCCAAAAAAGGACTCAAAAATATCACTTTTCATGTTACCCATACTTTAATAAATTATAATAATTCATTTTATATCATATTTAGCACACAAAATCCAATCGGTCACTTTTCCGAAAACTAGGCATGAAACATTTAGAAGAACAATAATAAACATGTATATAATGTGATAACAACATGAAAAAAAATGAAACCTAATTAATAAAGGCAAGTTCTTGGGAGAACCTACCTCCAAAACATGGAATAATGGAGATTCACACCCTAATATTGATCGACTTTACTTCCACAAACTGGATCAACCTAACTACACTTTAACTGTATGTATTTCAACCTGTGTGTATATACAACTTCAATGGTGTCTTTCAATTGACCATAGTAATAACCAGAATCAATAGATGTACTACCAATGTAACTATTTTTTGTTTCTCATTTTCATCAAAATATTTAATTCGAAACCAAAATCCATTAGCATCTAAAGCTTTGTAATGATGATCTATTGTAGATGGACCCACAACTAGTTGGTTAAATTATTCAGTTAGTGTAGGGTCACCTAAATCTCACTGGTTATGGAACTATATATTTCACAGAATTCAATAAATATTTATGAAGAAAGAAATTAGTATTATACTTAAATCATCATTAAAATCAATTTATATATACAAAATCCTTGAACCAATCATGAAATGATTCATAATGGCGATGTTGAATTTGATAATCACTTGCATGAGACATCTCTTCTTTTATCTCATTAATGTGTTTACTATAAATGATGACACCATATTTAAATTATCAGCTTATATATGAAAACAAAACATGTAAAATTTAAACAATAAAAGTGAGAAGACACTTATTACATCAATGTTTCAACTAATAGGGTATTGAACAATATATATCGATGAGATTGAACCCACTCGATATTTTCCATATCGAATGTAGTTCTTTATCAAACTGGATAATCATGAATTTGAGAGGGATTATCTAATTTTGTTTCAACATCCATAAGATGTTTTTCATAAAAATTAGTACACTCATACATCAAATAACCATTGGATATTGATGCCTCCAAATGATCTATGTTATGTAAGAATCATTTCAAATTATTTAGATACCACTCAATAGGATACATATATATGAATTGAACTAGACCAATATCCATTACTTCATCAGTTAGGTGTAATGTTAAGTGAACCAGAACATAAAAAAATGAGGGTGGAAATAGTTTCTCCACATGAAAAAGCGTAAGTACAATTATGCCCTAAAAATTTTTTAAATCACCCATTCATTGATTTCTTAAACAATTTTTTCTAAATAAATACTCATCTCAATAAAAGTTTGAACAACATTGGGATATAAACAATCAGTAATTGTGATTGGAATCAACATTTTAAGTAGTATGTGATTGTCATGACTTTTCAACCCTTGCAATGTCCTTCTTGTCACATTTACAAACTTGGAAATATTAGAAGAGTAACCATCATCCACCTTGAGCATCTTAAAAATGGAAAGAAATGTTTCTTTATCTTTTTTACTCATATAATACTATGCAGTAGGCATGTATGCCTTGTTTCCCTCACCCAACTGTAAATGTAATTGTTTCCTTAAACCCATTTCTTATAAATCACACAGTTTATTGACATGGTCCTTTGATTTTCCACTGAAAGCTAAAATAGTCCACAATATATTATCACACACATTTTTTTAGTGTGCATGAAATCCATATTATACCTTATCATATTAGTTTTCCAGTAAGGGAAACTAAAAAAACTACTTTTCTTCTTCCAATTTTGATTTCACTGTCTACCCACACCACAAATATTCAGTAATGGATGATCCGCCAAATCCTGAAATTCATATACTGTGTGGATATTTTCTTCCTCAATATATGATAATATTTCTACTTATGTCATGATATTTGATGATGGGTTGAATTATCTAGAACCATAAAATGCCACTCTATCCTTTCTGAACCTTTTTTGAGGGGGAAGAAAATGTAAATGACCCATGTATGACCATTTTTTTAAAATATTTAATCCATGTATAATTTTTACTTTTATTGTAGCAGGGAAAAAATTTCACCTTTTGTACTCAAACCTAATAAATTTTCATAAGTCAGGAAGTCATTGATTTTCCAAAATAAAGAATCCCACAATTTGAACATTTAATTCATTTCATATTTATAATTCATCACACCATCACCTCAAAATTCATTCAACTCATCAATCCATGGTTGAAACATCAATCTTGTCCCCCAGACTTTTGGGTCTATCAATAAGAGTGGTAAGTAATAGAAATTGTTGTTTCATACAAATCCACAAAGGAATATTATATGGAACCAAGACTATGGGAAATGTTCTATGAGTTTCACTAACCATAGCCCATAATGGATTGAAATTGTCTGTTGCTAACCCTAATCGAAAATTACGACTATCTTTATAAAAGTTAGGGTATCTATAATCAAAATCCTTCTATGCAAGAGAATCTTCCAGGAGGGTTTTCATATCACATTTTTTTTATTTATTTTCATATACCAACTCATTAATTTAGAAACTTTATATGACATAAATAATATTTTCAACCCCATATTTAGTCAAAAGTAATGCATTTGCTTTATGGTAATCGATTTCCCTTGTTTCGCATTTTGAATTTGATGAGTTTTATTTACCCTATTTTCTTTCCACAAGGAAGAGTCACAGACTATACAATTATCCAAATGTATGGTTTCCTTTTTAAATTGCATATTTTTGTTTTCACATGCATCTATGGTCTCATATGTGAAACCTAAATTTATTGTTAACTTACAAGCATGGTAATATGACTCGAGAATCTTAGTATCAGTAGGAAGTACTTTTATCAATAACACCAATAGCATGTTGAATTATGTACTAGAACACTAATTCAAAGTCTTAAAGTATAACAACTCCATGATAAATTACAATTTACTATAACCAATACACCCAAAATATAATCCAGATTATGCATCATCAAGTATTTTATAAAACCTCAATGAATAATGATTTCCACTAGAGCGTGGATTGATCTCACCAGTCTCAACATTTAAAATGTTATTTCTTTCATTATCTAACCCATGTACCATTTCAATAAGAATTTCATGCATCAGGTATATCATCCTCACATTGACATCTATTTGAACTATTTTTGTATGATGAAAACAAATATATTTTTCCCCATGATAAGTAAAACCCGTATATTTTTTTTTCATAAACCCATTCAATAATAGGTGATCCCTCACGGTGTCTCATATGAATTGATATCTATTTTTAAATTTTATACATGGGAAACTAATATAACCACTTTTAAATTCTCTAGTGAAATCAATAAACTTCATAGTTCCCTCAAAATATTCTATAAATATTCTATTTGGAATATCAATACAACTCTTATTCATATTCATATTTATATAATAAGTAGTAACATTTACACAAGACTTCATACTGCATGCATTTTTATAATTTCATATCACAAAATATATTTAAAATAAAGACTAACCAATTGGATGTGGACTTCAATTCATAATCATCCAAAATGAGAAAATAATTAAAAAATAACAAGATCATCTCATTTAAAGTTATATTAAGTTATTTATAAATTTTATTTTTTAAAGTGACCTTTTGTACATTACTAAATATTTTGTAGAGAGGTGCTTATAAAATATGTTTGGATAAACAAATATTTTTAAGAGAAAGAAAATAATGATAAAATGAATATATAAAATAAAACTCAACTATTTTTTTTTTGAAATGAGATTTTTTTTTGTAAAACATGTTAATAGATAAGGAAATCAGAATAGAAATTTAAATTAAAAGTAAATATAAAAGACAACATTCAGTCTCAGTTATAATATATGAATAATTTGTCAAAATTAGTATTATTTTAATAATATAAGTACTAAAAATAAATATATTATGGTGGGGACTCTATTAGGTCCATCTCAATCAATCAATCCTCAAAACCAAAACCTTAAACCTTGGGTGTTCCATCCCTTGAGAAAACTATAAATTCAAGGCGTCGTCCTTATCATCCCACTTCTTCATTATTAACCCATTTCTTGTTTTTTTAAACATCCGTGTACTACAAAATTTTCAATCATTATCTGGAGTGCTTGACATCATTTTAATTAAATTTCACAAAATTATAAATATATAAACTAATATAACTTTGTGAATAAAAATATTATCCATTTTATGGTCCAAGATAAAATTTAGTGCCATTGGTTTCAATTTATATTTTCAAGATAAATAAAAAAAGTTATCATAATAAGTAAACAATAGTTTACTAATTCAAATTAAGAGAATTATGATAGAAAAAAATACTTACAGATCAGCCTTAATTAATCAACTATCAAAGATATGATATTATAATATGTTAATAAATTGAAAATACTACACACCAAAATAATGTACTGCTCATTTATGTCAAATCCATGATTATTTTTCTTCAAAAACTGGTTGATCAAAACTCATAAGAGAAGGAAAAATAAAGGAGTATTAATTTCTTTATTGAAAGTATTACACCAAATAATGTATCACTTGATGGTTAAATGGTTTATATAACTAATCAAGATAATATTATGGACCATTCATTGACTAAAATGGATGATTTAATCCATCATGTATCATTCAAATCAAATCCACTATTTAATTTCCATAAATTTTCATTATACGAAGCATCAATGTATCAATCCATATGTAGGTTAACCATTGATACATTAAGGTATAAGAGTTATGCATTTAATTGATAAATTAAATTGTTTATATCTAATCAATCTATTAATGAAAATCCATAAATTTCATTTATCATTCTTCAACTTGGATTTCATTAATAAATTAATGGATAATTTTTTTAAAAAAAGGAAATTTTAATTAATTTTCCATTAATGTGTGTAACTAATATATTAATTCATTAATATATATATCAGAAACATTGGTGCATTTAATTGATGTAATGAATATTAAATGTTTCTTCAAAAATAAGATTTTAACTTTCTCCCACATGGATTGCTTTAATTAATTTATAAAATAATTAAGTATAAAAAATGTATGAAATAAAAGAAAATTATATACCAAAATATGACAAATTAACATGGTATATATAATATCTAATCATCATACTATTCATACATATGAAAATGCTCAAATAAACAATAATTGACAAGAATTGTATAATTTTTAAATAAAATATATAATTCTAATAATGGTCACAACATCACAAAATACATTAAGTGAAAAAAAAAATCAAAGTGGCATAATTATAAATATATATATCTTTAATAACAAATGAATTAACAAAGTTTCTGGCCCTCATTAACCCAATAAATTAAAAGACTTAACCAACGCTATACGGATTTAATTCTAAATAATTAATTACAATGGGTAGTAAATTATGTATCAAATTTTGAACAAAGATAATTCATACAAGAATCACAAGGTTTAACTCAAATAGCACGATGAATCTAGGATGGTAGTGAGATCATTGGTAGTGGTGGGGAGGGTAAGGGAAAGGACAGAGAAGTTATATGGGTGGAAGAGGTGGTCCAGAAGGCGGTGTGGTGAGGGTTAAAGGAGTGGGGCGGTGAGGGCGGTGAGGTAGAACGGGCGGCGACGACCTTGGGTGTGGTGGCGACAGCTATAGGTGCGACGGAGAGGGTTTAGAGGGAACACGAGTAGTGATGGCTCTAGTTCAGGAGGGGGAGGGTATGCATGAGGGGGGGGGATATCCCTGAGGGGGTGGTGGGCAGATGGGAAGTTCTGAATATGGGTGTGGCAGTGGCGATGGGTAGAGTTTCAGTGAGGGTCATGAGGGGGGGTGGGGAGGGAGTGCATGAGGGGTGATAGGTAAAAAAAAATTGGGCCAACTACTACCAATGGTGGTCACCCATTTCAAGGGACACATCTAATTTCACTTCTAGTAGTGTGTATTAAAAATGTTATGTTAATAAATATAATTCTAAAATAAATGTATAAATTTGAATAAATTATAGAAATGTTATTTATGTGTGTGTTCTATATAGAAATGAATTAATTGCGTATATATATGCATGAAATTAATGTAACATGCATTTTATATATGTTAAATTGAAAAAAATGACATTTCATTAAACGTCCATTACTCGATACAATTAGTCAATATTTTTAATTAATATTAATTTTTAATTATAGACCAATTTTTACTAAATATATGACTTATTTAATGTAAACATACACATTTTTTATTACATAAATAATATTTACGGGTGTGATGAAGAGGTCTCAATAGATCCTCTCTTTGGTTCATCATGGTTTTTTGGTTGAAAATTCAATGGTTTAGACTTTGGATTGCTATTTTGATCCTCGGGAGGTGTTCGTTGGTCCTTCAAATAAGGATAAAGCATTAACAAAAGGTGAGGATCAAGCTCTGACTCAATTGGCACCAGCTCCTACTAGATGTTAGATTCTTGAAAATAGGGTTCTGATTCTGAAAAAGAATAGAGACACTTTTAGAAGGAATCTGACCTCTAATGCACCAAAATATTATAGCCTTTGGTTTTTTACTGATAATCAGGTTGATGGAACACAACCACAAAAAAACATCACTAAGAACGGTTCCATGGATTTCATTGAGGCCAACCTAAAATTCTTCAAGGATCGGATAGAGGAATGTAAACACTCAATAATTGGGAATATCTCTCCACTATGTAAGATTGATGCTTGGAAGTTGAGGATTTTAGGAATCATCCACGCTGGATCTAAGGCTTTTATGACTCGAGAATAATTTCCATTTGTATGGGTTGATTTTTATTTTGTCTTTTCCTTGATTTATCTCAAATTGAAATCCTGGAGTTCAGGTTTTATTTCTCTCAAGCCAGGGACATTAATATTGCAGGACAAGGATCCCTGGTTTGATCCAGCTAGGGCTCGAAACTCTTCTTGTACATGGATCTGAATTTGGGGGTTGAACTAATTTTTTTGTAATATTCATATTCTATGGGATGAAACCTCATCCATTGGTTCCCCTATTAATTTTGACAAGGAAACTGAGATGGAAAGGTTTGGACATTATGCTAGAGTTCTCGTGGAAGTTGATCTTGCTTCTTCACTAATTGAATTTATTTTTCTTATGGTTGATGAATTTAAATTTGATCTCTCTATTGATTTTAAATTTCTTCCTGGTTTTTTCTTTAATTACCATTACACTGGGAATCTTAGAGAATCTTGTCTCAAGGAAATGAAATGTTCCAATCACAAAAATAATGGGCATAAGGTTGAGAAATTTAAATTTAAATTTATAGTGTCTAGTTATTCTATTGGAAAAAGTGAGTACAAGGTTGATAAGGGGCCTGTAGATAAAGGAAATCAGAGGGGAACTAAGGCTTTCAGACCTATGAATGGGGGTGTGTCAACTGTGAATGGTCATACACAAGGCAATTTTTTCCTAGATGCAAGTGGGATATAAGGAAGTTCTAGTGGTCAGGTAGCTAAATCTTTTCTGCTTAATGAAAATGTATCATCTACTAGTGTGGTTAATTCTAGACATTTAATTATTGACACCCCTTCTATTAAATCTGCAAAGAATGGTCTCTATTTTTCTAATTCTTCTCATGATACTATGGATGGAAATCGACTATAATGGGGTGATAGGTGCGAGTCCATCAACCATGGAGATCTTGATAGTGAAGTTGGAGTAGATCATGTGGAGATTATTGAGGAGAAATTCTTATCTCATGGTAAGTTCAATTCTGCAAACTTTTCTCAGCTTTCAAAAAGGGTTGGAGCTCCTATGGATAGGGGGTGTTGAAGCTAGTGCAAGCTGCAAATGGACATGAGGGTGAGGCTGGGGTTCCAGCTGTGCAGGTTTATCAAGAAGAGAAGGAACTGAGGGGTGAACAAGGATCTAAAGTGCATATTTTATTTATGTCTGCATGTGATGTTTCTACGCATGTGGTTGATATTCATTAGACTTCTTTGTAAGGCTCATCCCTTGGCATCAAGGGACCAAATTCTTTGGAGGCTCATTCAAGGTTGACAGAGGCTAGAAATATGCATGTGTCTTCTGATGGGAAATTAACTGAGGGGGGTAAATTTACCCTTCCTATGTGTGGCCCTGGTGTTGTTGTTGGTAAGGTAGATGGTGTGTCTGTTGGCATGAGGTAGGTTAAAGGTTCCCTGAATCCCTTTACAATGCTTGATGATATTAGCACACATTACTTTAGAATTTTTTAGGCAGAATGTACCAAGAAGAACTGGGATGTTTCTGTCAATGTGGAGGTGGTTGAGGGTGCAAGTAAGGCATCCTCTCTTATTGAAGAATAAGGGCATGTGGAGGTTGATCCATCAGCTCCAATGGGATGCTAGATTCCTACTGCACAACCTATTTTGAAAAATGTTAAGGAGTCTTCATAGGAGAGAGTATCTTCAACACTTGATCAAGTTGATACATCAATCACTTTTGACAAGGCCTCCGAAGCTAGAACACAACCCTCTATGGAGTGTGTAGCCATGAATAAATCAAGGGAAGTAGAGGTTAAGGAGGACACTGCTAAGTGCCTGGACATCATCCTCAAGGTTGTAATTTAATCATGTTTAATTATTATTTGTCAAATTATTACATTTTATTCATTTTATATATTTAGATTTAATATATAATATTTATTACTATTTATAATTTATATATATATATATATATTAAATTTATTCATTTTTATTAATAACTATTTTATTAATATTTTTTTATATTTTTTTAATTTATTCATTTTTATTTTTTATTTTTTTAATTATTTCAATTTTTTTAATAAATTTACTATTTATATTTTTTATTTGATTTTTTATTAGTGTATATAAAATATCGGGGCCAACAATGGGTTAGCTGAGAAGGTGACTTGTGTATAGGCCCATAGGATAAAGGACATGTGTGAGCTCACATGAAGATGGGCCGGCTATATCGGCTGGACGGGTGGGTCGGTGAGTGGAGGAGTCAACCCATGTAGCCCATGTGTGTAAAGGTGTATGTGGTGGATGATCCCCCATAGCCATGACACGTTGTGATAGTGGAACGCTCAGGCTTATAAAGAGGAGTTTATAAAAATGAGAAGTTCGATGTGGGATGAATTCACGTGGGATAACTCTTTATCAGTGCTAAATAAAAGCGGTGATAAAGGTCACTCTTTGTCAGCACTAGATAAAAATCGCTGATAAAGGGTCCCCTTTATGAGTGCTTAAAAATGCTAATAAAGGGTTGTCTTTATCAATGCTTAAAAAACACTGTTAAAGGTTTCCCTATATTTGTGTTATTTTTAAGCGTTGATAAGGACAGCCCTTTATCAGTGCTTTTCCAATCATGACCTGTGGATCTAATCGTGGCCTATGGATCCTGATTGGCTTGAGGTTTTTCAATTGTGATCGGATTGAGGTTTTTTAATCCCTATATTCTTGATTTTTTCCAATCGATGGTGAATCATCAATCTATGGATTATGGTTTTCCAGTTGTGGTTTTCCGATCATGGTCATTTACCTCAGCCTGCTTCTCTCCCAATCTACGGCTTACGGTTTTCCAATCACAACTTGTGGATCCTAATCAGACTATAGATCCTAATCGGCCTCTCCTTGATTAGCTCTCCTCATCAGCAATGTTTTCTCATGGAGGTCATTTGTGGATTACCCTCCTTCTTCAGATCTATGGATTTCCCTCCTTCTGTGGATCGATGAGATCATTTGCAGATTGATGTTGTATTTTGTGGCTCCTCCACCACCGATCCCCCTCCTACTGAATCCCATGACTCGTTTGAGACTGATTTTTCATATAGGACACTACACGTGAAGGTCTTTTCCCATAGTGGTCTTTTCTTGTGGTGGTTTTTTTCTCACAGAGGCCTTGTCTCGTGAAGGCCTCTGCTCATGAAGGTATTTTCTTGCAGAGTTTTCTGCCCATGATGGTCTTTCTACTAGTGGTGGTCTTTGCTCACGGTAGTTTTTTCTCACAGAGACCTTGGCTCGCATAGTGCTCTGCTCTTATATGGCTTAGCTCGTGGAGGTTTCTTCTCACTAAGGTATTTTTTTGTAAAGGTCTTTATTCACAATAGTCTATTCTCGTGGTGGTTTTTTCTCACGGAAGCCTTGTCTCACGGAGTGCAAGGATCACTGAGATCTTAGCTCGTAAGAGAATTTGCTCGCAGAGGTCATTTGAGGATTGATGAGACTATGAAGAATTATTTTTTTATAAATGGAAACACCTATCACTTCTAGAAAAGGAAAAATCCCCTATTATAGCAACAAGGAATGAAGACTCATTTATGGTTTTTCATATGAATATTCTTGCTATAGAAAATTTTATCTCAAGTTGGCCTATCAATTTTCCTACCCGGAAGAACACATTGAAATTAATATGATGTTTGGATGACGGAGTCTTTATATGTGAGATCAGATCTAGATGTCTAATTTTTGAGTTCTTGAATATAATAGATAAACACAAGGTCCTTCTCGGAAGGTCTTGGACCTTTGACAGCAAATAGATCCTAATGGAGGATCTGGAAAATAACGAGGATGTGCTAAAAACGACACTTTTTAATTCACCTTTTGGGTTCGTATTTTGTGCATCCTTTATTAGGAGCGCATCATGAGAGAAATCGGATCGTGCATAGGTGTCTTTATGGAATGGGATTGATCAGTGCCTATTATATGGGGGGCTTACACATGGATAAGGGTATCAATTGATGTGGTTTTCCTTATCCTAATTGGTAACTTTATATCAATGGAGATTTAAAAAACCTATATTGGTTTTGAGTATAAAAAGATGTTGATCTTCTGCTTCTTCTATGGATGCATCAAACACATAGAGAAGGAGTGCACCTCAAAGACAACCGATGGAGAAGCTAATGTTGTCATGCATTATGGTCCCTCTCTTCATGTAAAAAATCATGGGAAAAAATTTCTTCTAGAATCTAAAAAAATATAAGTATAGAGAGAAACTTACCAAGGCCCTAATCAAGCACACCGCCAACAACTAGGAAAAGAATATTTTACTGGGGCCGCTAAAATTTCCTGTAGATTACAAAGATACAGTTCATCCAACCCAACCCCTCAAGCTAACCCTCAAGACTCTAGGAGTTCCATTTTCTTATTGAATAAAGGCCCTATAGAAATGAAAACCTTGCCTATATCCCTGCCTCGAATGCCAAATGATATTCTGAAAACACCATCCAGTCCAAAACACATCCACATGGACCCTCCAAACCCAGTTCCTCTCCCATGCTTTGAACCTCCAGGACCAGTCCCTCCCCCATATATTGAACTCTCATGACCCACTCCCAGGATGAATATGAAATTAAAGGGTTCATATTGACTGGTGATAAATTGCACAGGAAGTGAAGAAGGATAATTAGAGGGGACCTGAGAATTGACCCCCCCCCCCCCCATTGCAGAACATTGTGGGCCCAAGTGAAGCACGGAATCAACTCTGGGAAGTGAGAGCCTCCCAAAAAGATGAAAGGTTGTAGATAATGGATTTTTTATTGAAATTTCATATGTGGAGGTTGGTCTAACCCAGTCCCATCTAGCCCAATGAAAATATTATGTTGGAACTATCATGGGATTGGAAACCCATGCGCAGTTCGTATTCTCTAACATAGAAGCACTCTAAGTCATCCTAGTGTGTGTGTTTTTGTTTGAAACCATGATCAAAATCAAGGACATGCATGGAATTGCCTCAAAAGTGGGTTTTGAGGGATGTTTCCCAATCTCACACCATGCCCATGCTAGCAGTATCTGCCTCCTATGGAAGGATAGAGTTGGCATCATAATTAAGAGCTTCTCGCCAAACCATATCACCGCCTATGTCCACCATCCTGACATTCATGTTTAGTCCTTTGTTAGTTTCTATGGTTGGCCCTCTCAAAATTATAAAAGGAAGTCATGGGACCACCTTAAAACAATTAGTAATGGCATCCTAGGATCTCTTCTTATGGGAGGAGATTTTAATGAGATCATGTTACAAAGTAAAAAGAGAGGGGGGTTTAGTACCCCCAATTTCTGGTTTGTGACATCCTGTTACCTGGATCAGGTAAGATTCCTCTTTCTCTAAGGCTCCTTTCACTTAAAAAATTCTTAAAAATATTTTTTTGGGGTTTACTTTAGCTTTCAGGATAGGTACACGCCATGTACCTGAAGTACATGTTGTGTACTTGGGGATAGATTCAAGTTGTAAAGTGGGGGTCACATTGTGATCTGGTATACATCATGTACCCAAGGTACACATTGTGTAGTGTTTAAATATTGTTTTTTTTAACCCGAGTCGATGGGTTTTTTGGTGTACATATCTAGCATGGCCTTCATGTCATGACGAGGGGATACATTTCATGAGTCATCCCATTTCCAGCTTAAATTCACACATTTGGTAGTTCCACTCAGTCTATTATTTCAAGAACTCCTTGATCTCGACCCTAGACTCTCCCTAGGTGATTTTCAGAGGAACTCCTTCTTCCAAATCAAGCCGATCAACTTTAGATCTTCGTTGCGTTTGCAGTACGTCTCTCCGAGTAAGTGTCCTATTAGATCTACTTCTCTTCTCATATCGGTTCTAAGATCTATTCCCATTATGGGTAGATATAGGTTTTTTTTGCTAAATAAGTTGAGAGTTGTCTTTTTTGTTGATATGAGAAGGGATCTAAGGTCGTTTCTTTGAAGAATCAACTGGTTTTGGTGAGCGTTCTTCGTCCCTTGTTGGGTTTCGTCAAAACCTTCTAGGTGTTTGTATTCACTCTCGACTCCTCTTAGTATAACTAATTAAAATGATTTCAAATTTAATTTATTGTGTTGAATTGATTGTGATTTGGTTTTTGAACACTATTTTGAAACCTTCTTGACTGATGGTTTGTAAAATCTAGAAAATTTGATTAATGGAGAAGGTGTTTTTTTACTTTTAAATGGGTATTTTTCTAGAATATTGGCACATGAATTGGATTAGATGTTTTCAATAAAATGGAATTTTTTATTTAAATGAAATGTTGCTTTGAAATTTTTTGTGCTTTGGTTTTCAATAAAATTTCAGTTTTATTGATGTGGTTTATTTTGGTAATGGAAATATTTGTAATACATGGTGTTTGTGTGATTTCATGCTTAACGAGCCTGAAATAAGAGATGAATACCATTAGGGTACAAGGTACGTGACCCTGGATTGGGGGCGGGTGTCAGTGGGACACAAAGTGATTGGAAAATAGATTTCTCATGAGTATGGAACTATCGAACGAATCATGCATGTGTGGGTGTGTTGTGAAATATGGAATGGGTATGCCAAAAATAATAATCATATTTTTTTTATAATCCTTGATTAGTTATTTTATGTAAAATAACTTGCTGGAAATTGGTTTCATTTACTTTTGTTTTCACTTGGTTATAAATGGTTTTCAAACTTGTTTATATTTGAATATAAACAATTTTGGTAAAAAAAATTATATAAATTTTTTTATTTAATGTTCTAACAGTTCTATCATAGTGGTGTGAGTAGGGAAGTCATTAGAAAATCCTACTGAGTTATATACTCACCCCTGCTTTGGCACATTGGTGCTTTTGCAGATGCTGACTTTCGAGACTTGGGAAAAGGTAAAGTATCACACTTCTTTAGCACCATGTTGTGATACTTTGGACTACTTGATGATGTTAGATCATGGAGCTTGTGGAGCATGGAGTCTTGTTATCGTCTTGGAGTTTATTTTTCATTTTTACACTGTTTACTTTTATATTGGTTTTGTCTTCTATTGTAGCAGACTTTGGTTGGTTATTATAAAGAGAATGATTAAAATGACTTAGTTTATTTCACACATCATATAGTGAGCTGTTTTTTTTTGTTTGTTGGGTGATTGGTTTTAGTCATTAAAGGGTAAATCATCCCCCACTTACTTTGAAACCCTTTAGAATTTATTACCAGCCTTTGGAACCTTAGGGATGTCGCTTAAGGACCAGTAATGACTCATTTTACTCTCAAGCCAATGAGAATGAGAGGCTCATTACAATTGGTATCAACTTGTTCGGTCCTTGCCTAACAAGTAGTCATCAGTGTTCTTGGCCTTGGAGTTGAAATTCCTTCTTTTCTATTCCTTGGGTTGGAATCTTAGAATGGAGTAGGATTGTTGGAACTTGAAATGTATACCATAAAAGGATGTAGTTAACCATTTTATATTGAACTTCAAGTTACCAGGGTGTTGGGTAAATAAATGTTTGGAGACACTTTTAGGATTTTGAAACCTCATTGTTATGGGTTTATCCAATGAGACGATCATAACATGAATTATAGAAAAATGACTTCCCAATAGGAGTGCATACATCATTTCGAGTAATGATTCATTTTATGAAAAAGTGTTGATTTTTGAAAACGTATGAAACTGTTTTTCAAATGAAAGATTTTTGAAAAAGGAAATGATTTTGGAATTTTGAAAATGGTTTAATTTTCAAAAATCAAGTTGAAGGTTTTCAAAAATGGTTGAATATGGAAAAAGGTTTTTTTTGGTAAAAAAATGTTGTGATAGTTTATGTGATAGAATTTGAAATGCTAAGCCATCAGTTGCTAGAGAGTGAGATTGACGGAGTTTGTTGTTGGTTTAGAAAATGGCACTCGGTAAGCATCATCAAAACCAAACCGAAGAAGTTGTGGAGAATGTGGTTGAACCTAAACCACATGTGAACCAAGAGATGGTTCAGAGTATTGTCTAGGATTTTCAAGCTATGGATATGGGGAACCAAAGGAATGAGCTAAGGCATGTGAATCATACCATCTAATTTATGAAGTAGAATCCACCTAACTTCTGGGGTGATGATGAACCCGAAAAAGCAAAGTTGTGGCTGAGTAGGATGAATCATATATTCTATCTTATTAGAAAACCATCAGATCTCAAAGTCAAGTTGGTGACTTATATGCTCGAGGATCTTTCACTCTAGTTGTGGAACTTAACGATGCAGGAAAAATTGGATAAAGGCCTTACTTGGGATTTTGAGAAATTGTTTAATAAACAATTATATCCTCATACATTCAGAATCCAGAAAATGACAGACTTCTTTAGCCTGAAGCAAGATAATCTCTCTATCATGAAATATGCAGCTAAATTCATGAATTTAGTGTGTTTTGCACTAGAAGTTTGGAAAGTGCATTTTTAAAGGCACCCATCTTTGAATCGGGACTAAGGTAGGAGATTTGATCGAAGATTGCAGTGCTCTGTATTACTGATTATTCAGATATGGTGAACAAAGTGATTGTGGTTGAATGTGATATCTCGGGATCTATAAGAGGGGGTATGATGATACCTACAAGGAATGGTGGGAACTCAAATGCTGGGAGCAATAAGAAAAGGGACACCTATTTCTAAGGTGTAAGTGGAAATCAGAATTAGACAGATGGATCAGTGAATATTCCTCCACAACCTAAGAGCAAAGAAGGTTGTTTTCAATGTGGTTCATTTGACCACATACAGAGAGATTGTACGACACAACCTAGAGCATGATATAACTTCAAGTAGATGGGGCATCTTCGGCATTATTATCATAGTGCTCCAAGGTCAGGTGATCGAGACACTTCTCAGGCGTCGCAAGCATTGTATGCTTCGACAAGGCGAGGACAGAAGAATCAGTCTCTTCATTAGAGCAGAGCTAGCCATGGTGATCCAAGAAATACCATTAATCCTCAACCAGGGAAATCTAAGCAAGGAAACAAGGAGAACAATGCAGTGACAAATAAATTTTATGGAGCTGACCAGATGATTTTCAATGATCAGGCTGGACCATATACGGTGAGAGGTGTGATTCTTTTGAATTCTCTCCTTGTGCAAGTGCTCTTCGATATTGGTTCATTGAATTATTTCATTTCTTCTCATGCTATTGATTTTCTATGTTTAATCTTGGAAATGATACCTTCTATTTTAAAACGACAAACTCCTCTTAGGGAAAGAAAATTTCAAGCCTTTGAGTGTAAAGCATCTGCTATAACTGTTGATGGAGCTGAGCTGAAATGTGATTTCTCGGTGCTGGACATGTATGTCTATGACATAATCCTGGGTATGGATTAGTTGAAAATATTCAAAGATCACATCTGCTATTATAGTAGAACATTTCATTTCATGACTAAGGACAACATCGAGCATCTCTTTAGAGGAGAGAGGATGGTAAATACAGGTGCAAAGAGGTTTTTGGCACCAACTGTGGGAACAATCTTTTATTATTTGGAAACATTGAATTTGGAATCAAGGTAAGATATCAAGTAAGATAGTTTTTTATTAGTTTTAGATCAATTTTCAGATGTCTTTCCCATGAACTTCTTAGGGTTACCACCTCTAAGGGAAGTGGAGTTTACAATTGATCTCTTTCTAGGGACCAGTCCTATTTCCCTTCTATCTTATAGGATGGAACCAATAGACTTAAGGAAATTGAAAGTGAAATTGGAGGAGTTGTAAAGAAATATTTTCATTCGGGAAATTACGTCTTCATGGGAAGCACCGATCTTGTTCGTGAAGAAATCGAATAGAAATCTTCGGTTGTGAGTTGATTATCGTAAGCTAAACCAAGTTACGATAAAGAAGAGGTACCCACTTCCACGCATTAATGATCTATTTGATCAATTAAGGGGAGATCAATGGTTCTCTAAAATTGAATTCTGATCAGGATATCACCAATTGCGAGTTCAAAAGGAATATATTCCAAAGACAGCTTTCATAAGCAGATATGGCCACTACGAATATGTAGTTATTCCTTTCAGTCTAACGAATTCACCAGTGGCCTTTATGGATTTGATGAATCAGATATTTCAGGGATATCTAGATTATTTTGTTGTGGTTTTTGTGGATGAAATCTTGTTGTATTCAAAGACATGGGTTGACCATGAGGAACACCTAGCAATGGTGTTACAAATTCTATGAGATCACCGTTTGTATGAAAAAATATCAAAGTGTGGTTTTTGGATACAGAAAGTACATTTTCTTGGCCATTTAATTTCTGAGAAAAGTATTTCAATTGATCTTGAAATGATAGAGGTTGTTATCTCATTGAAACCATCGAAGAATGTCTTCGAGATATGAAGTTTTCTTGGTCTAGCTGGCTACTACTGACACTTTATGTGTGATTTATCATGACTAGCTTCACCAATGACAGCTGTGACAAAGAAGAATACTCCATTCCAATGGATAGAGGAATTCTAGAAGTCTTTCTAGTAACTAAAAGTTTGTCTTACATCGGCACCTATCTTGATTTTTCCAAAATCAGGACAGGGGTATGTGGTGTACTGTGATGCTTCGAGATTAGGGTTGGGTTGTGTTCTCATTCAAGGAGACCATGTGGTTGTTTATGGTTCAAGGAAGTTGAGGACACATGAGAAGAATTACACAACACACAATTTGAAGTTAGCTACAGTCATCCATGCTTTGAAAACATGGATACATTATCTCTTTAGTGAGAAATTCACTGTGTTTACAGATCATAAAATCTTGAAATGTATTTTCTCATAGTGAGATTTGAATATGAGGTAAAGGAGATGGATAGAGTATATCTAGATGTTTGACTTAGACTTGATGTATACACTAAGAAAAGTGAATTCAGTGGTGGATGCATTGAGTAGAAAGTCATATGCTCAGTTAGCGAAAGAAGCTTTAGATGAATGGTATTTGAAGTTGGTCCTAGCCAATATGCTTGTGTAATATAAAGACCTAAGTGATATTGCGGTTTTCTTTTCAGCTATACTTGTTCCTGATTTGGTAAATATAATCAAATAGGAACAAACATCTAATGCAGAAATCCTAATTATGAGTTCAAAACTTAATGGTGGGGAGACCATTGAGGGTTGTAAACTTGATGGAATTTTATTTTTGTGTTTCGGAGATCGGATGGTTGTACTTATGGATTTTTAGGAAAAAATCCTTCATGATTACCACCATTCAAGATGGGTTGTACATCTAGGCACACAGAAGATGTATAAGTCATTAAAGGTGTAGTTTTTGTGGAGAGGCATAAAAAGGAAGGTGTTTGAGTTCATCTCGTGATACTTAACTTGTCATCTGGTTAAATCCGAGCATCAAAGACCTATAGTTATGTTGTAGTCTTTACCTAATCTAGTGTGGAAATGGGAGCAGATAACAATGGATGTTGTTATAGGTCTTCCAAGAATGATTCGAAAACATGATTCCATATGGGTGATAGTGGATCGGCTTACCAAGTTGGCCCATTTCATCCATATTCATGGAAATCATACGGTGGAGAATCTGTCCAAAATTTATATCCCATAAGTGGTAAAGAGACATGGTGTACCAGTTTCAATCGTGTCAGATAGAGATCCAAGATTCACATCTCATTTCTGTAAATCCTTACAGAAAGACCTAGGGACTCAGTTGACTATGAGCACGACATATCATCCTCAGATAGACAAATAGGCTGAGCGGACAATACAAATGTTGGAATACATGTTTTGGGCTTGTGTAATGGATTTTGGTGGCTCATGGGAAGAGAATATACCCTTGGTGGAGTTCTCATACAATAACAGCTATCGGGACTCGATACATATGGATCAATTTGAAGCACTGTATGGGCGTCCTTGTCATTCTCCATTATTTTGGGTGGAAATAGGTGACACTTAACTAGTCGAGTCGAGCCATGTCCAAGAAACAACGAATAAAATCCAATTGATCAGAAAAATAATGGAGACGGATTAGAGTCATAAAAAATCTTATGCGGATCGTCATCAAAGACTGTTGTCCTTTTCAGTAAGTGATCATGTGTTCTTGTGGATATCACCAAGTCTTGGAAATTTTTGTTTTGGGAAGTAGTTCAAGTTGTCTCATATATATATAGGACATTTTGAGATACTAGAATGGGTTGGAGAGGTGGAAAATCACCTAACATTACCACCACAGTTCAGTTCGGTGTATAATGTGTTCCATGTATCTTAGTGGAAAAAGTATCAGCCTGATCCTGACCATGTGATTAGATGGGATCACGTCAACCTTGATCCGGATTCTTTATTGATACATATCTTGGTGTGGATTATGGATAGGCAAGAGAAAGTTTTGCATGAAAAAAATCATCGGTCAAGTGAAGGTTTTATGCCAGCATGGTTAGATTCAGGAAGAGACTTGGGAACACGAGAAGGAAATGAAAGAGCAATGGTCGGAACTCTTTTAGGGTAGTGAGGGGTTTCTACTTTCTGAGGATGGAAAGACCAATAGTAGAGAGAATTTAGTACCCTCAGTTTCTAGTTTGTGACATCCTGTTACTTGGATCAGGTAAGATTCCCCTTTCTCTAAGGCCCCTTTCAGTTAAAAATCCATAAAATAGTTTTCTGGGGTTTACTACAGGTTTCAGGATAGGTACATGTCGTGTACCTGAAGTACACGTTGTATACTAGGGGATGGATTCAAGTCGTGAAGCGGGGGTCATGCCGTGAGCTGGTACACATCATGTACCTGAGGTACGCATCTTGTAGTGTTTAAATATTGTTTTTTTTACTCGAGGCGATGGGTTTTTTGGCGTACTTATCCAGTGTGGCCTTCACGTCATGACCAGGGGGTACACGTCATGAGCCAACCCACGCCCAACTTAAAGTCACGCGTTTGGAAGTTTTGCTCGGTCTATTCTTTCCAGACCTCATTTCTCTTGACCCTGGACTCTCCCTATGCTATTTTCAAAGGCACTCCTTCTTTCGAATCGAGCTGATCAGCTTTGGATTTTGTTGCGTTTGTGGTATGTCTCTTTGAGTAAGTGTCCTATTAGATATAATTATTATCTCCTATTGGTTCTAATATCTATGCCCATTATGGGTAGATCTAGGTTTGTGTTTGCTAAAATAAGTTGAGATTTGGATTTTTTGTTGATAGGATAAGGGATCTAAGGTCATTTCTTTGAAGAATCAACCCAGTTTTTGTGAGCGTTCTTCATCTTTTGTTGGGTTTCGTCAAAACCTTCAAGGTAGGTGGCTTCACTCTCGACTCCTCTTGGTAGAACTAATTGGAATTCTTTCAAATTTAATGTATTGTGCTAAATTGATTGTGATTTAGTTGTTGAACACTTGTTAGAAACCTTCTTGAGTGATGGTTTGTGAAATCTGGAAAACTGGGTTAATGGGGAAAGTGATTTTGTTTTTACTTTTAAATAGAGATGTTAAAATGGGGATTTTTTTGGAATGTTGGCACATGAAGTGGATTAGATGTTTTCAATAAAAGGGAATGTTTTATTGAAATGAAATGTTTCTTTGAAATTGGTTGTGCTTTGGTTTTCAATAAAAGTTCAGTTTTATTTAAGTAGTTTATTTTGGTAATGGAAATATTTGGCATACATGGTGGTGGTGTGATTCCATGCTTAATGGGCCCAAAATAAGGGATGAGTACCATTGGGGTACAAGTTACGTGACCCTGGATCAAGGGTGGGTGTCAGTGGGACACAAATTGATTGGACAAGAGAGTGCTCAGGAATATGGAACTGTCGAATGAAGCATACATGTGTGCATGTGTTGTGAACTATGGAATGGGTATTCCAAAATAATAATCAGAATTTGTTTATAAGCCTTGATTAGTTATTTTTTGGAAAATAACTTGCTGAAAATTGGTTTCATTTACTTTTTTTTCACTTGGTTATAAATGGTTTTCGAACTTGTTTATATTTGGTTATAAACTATTTTGATAAATTGTTTTATATAAACTGTTTTATATAATGTGCAAATAGTTCTATCCTAGTGTCGTGAGTAGGGAAGTCATTGGGAAAACCTACTGAGTTATATACTCACCCCTTCTTTGGCACTTTGGTCCTTTTGAAGATGCTACCTTCTAAGACTTGGGCAAAGGTAAAGTATCACACTTCTTTAGCACCATGTCATGATACTTTGGACTACTTGGTGATGTTGGAGCATAGAGATTATGAAGCATGGAGTCTTGTTGTCGTCTTGGATTTTATTTGTTGTCTTTCCACTATTTACTTTGATATTGTTTTTTCTTCCTCCATAGTATACCTTGGTTGGTTGTTATAAAGAGAATGATTAAAATGACTTAGTTTATTTCATGCATCATATAGTGAGCTATTTGTTGTTGGTTTGTTGGGTTATTGGTTTTAGTCATTAAAGGGTAAATCGTCCCCCACTTACTTTGAAACCCTTCAACATTTATTGCCAGCCTTTGGCACCTAGGGGATGTTGCTTAAGGCCTAGTAATGACTCGTTGTACTCTCAAGACAATGAGAATGATCGGGTTATTACAGGGTGCCAGTAGGCCCTCGACCCATATGAGAGACTTCATACAGGCGGTCCAATAAACAGGTCTCTCTAACATGGGACACACAGGTATACCCTTCACGTAGCACCATGGATACTCAAAAAACACATGCATCAGGGAGAGACTAGATAGATTCTTGGAATCTTCTGAATGGCTCGCCATTTTCAACCTATTTCCAGTCTCCCGGCTCATCCCAGCCATGTCATACCACTACCCGATTCTCATTCACCTTAATATCGGCCACAAAAATCTCATATGTGAGAGTCCTTTTATTTTTGAAAGATGTTGGATGAGGGAAAAGGGGATGTGAAGAAGTGATCAAAGCATGATAGACTACGAGTGGACCTGACATTCATGCTAAAATCCACCAGGTCGCGTAAAAACTTAAAAAAAATGGAGTGGTTGGCTATTCCACCAACCATACCAACAGCGTGACACCATTCAAAAAAGGTTCACCAAGATCCACTCTCTTCCACCTTTATCCACGATCATTTCCAATATTGCAGCACTAGAGGCTGAACTCAATAAAACCCTCAGAAGAAAAGAAATATACTAGTTTATGTGTGCTCACGACACTCATATCAAAGAGGGGGACTTAAATACACATTACATCCACCAGAAAGATTTTGGAAGGTGTCGCAAAATCCTTATTTCATGTCTTACCTCTCCTTATGGAAGTAATGTCTCGAATGAAGAGGATATCCATGGACTTGTCCTTCAATTTTTTCAGGATCTGTACACAACTGGTGAGACCACCATTCTCGTCGAGGTTGCCTCCTGTATTACACCTGTTTTCATAGAGGCTATGAACAGCAAGCTCACCCAGGATATTACTGATGAGGAAATCCTTTGGGCCCTCAATCAAATCCACTCCACAAAATCCCTAGGCCCTGGCAGATTCCATGCCCTCTTCTTTAAAAACCTCTAGCACATTGCGGGGCTATATGTGTCGAGCTTGATAAAGGACCTATGGTATGGGAAGTCCGACTTTGCCTCCATCAACGATACCCTCATCACTCTCATTCCTAAACCCCAGAATCCCTCTCAGGTTTCAGAGTTTTAACCAATTAGTCTGTGCAATGCCGCCTATAAAATCTTCTCCAAGCTTCCAGTTAACCACATTCACACCTTTCTTCCATCCATTGTCTCTAAAAACCAAAATGCATTTGTCCCCAATAGGCTTATCTCGGACAACAGGATTATTTACCATGAAAATTTTCACTCTATGAAGACCTACAATGTGGCCAAACATGGCATCATGGCCTGGAAGCTGGACATGACGAAAGGTTTCGACATAGTGGAATGGTCGTCCATCTGGTTCGTACTGAGAAAAATGGGCTTATTAACAAAATGGGTTGACATCATTATGAAATGTGTTACCTCCATCTCATTCAAGATCTACATTAATGGCGGACTTTCGCGAGCTTCCTACCCTCTAGGGGTATGTGCCATGGAGACCCCCTTTCCCCTTCCCTATTCATTTAAATGGTTGATATTTTCTCTAATCTCATTTCAGCAGCATCTAAGGATAATTTAGTTCACGGAGCAAAGACCTATCATCGGGGGCCTCCCATTTCCCATCTCTTCTTTGTCGATGATTGTATCCTTTTCTCCAGGTCCACTTCGGAAGAATGCTAGTGTATTTTCCTTCTTGTTTGCCTCTATGAGAATGCCTTGGGGCAAGTTGTCAACCACTCTAAATCAGAAATTTCTTTCAGTGTGGGCATGCCCCCGAATAAGAAGGGTGAGCTCCAACATGCATCTGGCTTCCAAATGGTTGATAAACACCATAAGTGCCTTGGGATTCATACGGTCTTCAGTCGCTCCAAAAAATAAGTTTTCTCCAACATCTTGGAAAGGGTGGATAAAAAAATTCAAGGTTGGAGTTGCAAAAAAGTCTCCTAATCGGGCAAAGAAATTATTATCAAATCAGTCGCCCAATCCATCCCCTCCTATTTTATGATGCTCTTCAAGATCCCTGGTTTCATCATCGATTAGCTCCACTCTCCCTTCGCAAATTTTTTGTGGGGTCTCAATGAAGGAAAACACAAGGCTCACTGGATCGCTTGGGATAAACTCTGCAAAACTCAAGCCTCATGGGGGGATGGGGTTTAGGGACCTATGCCTCTTCAACAACGCACTTCTCGCCAAACAAGGATGGCGATTTATTGAACAACTACTTTCTCTCTACGTGAAGGTTATCAAGGCTAAATATTTCCCATATAGTGATTTTTACAGTGCCCCATTAGGCCCCCGCCCTAGTTTCCTGTGGTGTAGCCTGTAGGGAGTGCACGCAACCCTCTGAGGGGTCTTTACTGGAGAATTGGAAATGGACCCTCCGTTAATATTTGGAAGGACTCATGGATGGTTGATGGAAATGGGTTTAAATCAACCACCCCCGTCCTTGAAGATCTTGAAGATGCAAAGGTCCTCTCCCTTTTTAATGAGAAATGAAGTGGATGGTGCCCTGAGAAAATCTCATTTTGGTTCAACGAGAGGGATAGGAAAATTATTCTTAGTATCCTGTTTGCTGGAGATTTGGGTCCTAATTGCTTATGTTGGAGCAGGGAAAATACTGGTACTTACACTGTTAAATCTGGGTATGCTCTTGCTTCAACCGCTTTGACTCTGGAGGCGGAGACTCTGGAAATCTATCTGGCGCCTACGTATTCTCCCTAAAGCTCGCTTTTTTTTTTGTGGCAAGTCTGCACCAGGATCCTTTCTTCTCTGGGGTTCCTTGCCTCTCGTCACGCGTCATACAACCCAACATGTCTTATCTGCATGTCCATACTTGAATCTCCCATGCATGTCATTGCCCATTGCCCCGGAGCAAGGAACGTCTGGTGCACCTTCAACCCTCATGCTGACAACCTCCTGGATATGGCTCTTGATCTCGCAACTCTTCTCGCAAAATTGTCTACACACCTTGTCGTCAAGGATTTGGCTTCCCATTGCACTATGTCGTGGATCATTTGGGTGAGGAGAAACAACATTATCTTTAACCATGTATCCAAGTCATGCACCTTTTGGGTAGAGAATGCATCTCACTGATTATCAGCATGGAACCACAACGAGCATATGTTTGACGACCCCCTCTCAAGCCCGATCCCTCTTCATGGAAACCCTCCATTGGCGACACCCTGAAAATTAATGTGGACGCGTCACCTTCGGACAAAGGCATCACAGGTTTCATTGCCATTGGCCGAGACTCTTATGGGTTGCTCATTGCGGTTTTTCACTCTTCCTTCTTGGCGTCGCTCTTACCTGTAGTCGCTGAAGCTCAAGCCATTGTTCTTGGCATTAAATTCACTTTGGAGCAAGGGTAGAATTCCATCACTTTGGAATCAGATTGCCTCACTATCACTCTTGCTATCTCCGCTCTGGAGGGTGGCCTACGGTCTTTTGGTCATTTGATCTCGATGATCCAGTCACTTCACCTCCACATTTTGACTTGCTCCTTCTCCTTTACCAAAAGGGCGGGTAATATGGCGTCTCATCATTTAGATAGTCGAGACCTCTTGAATAACCCACATGTCTAGTTGGATTTGTTCCCTAATTGGTTGTCTTTTCTTGTTTTACAAGATCTTTGATCTCTTAATATACGAGTTTCTCCTTTTTCTTCAATATATATATATATAGTTTTTTTAATTATCAAAGTTTTTAAATATATCATTTTATAAATTCATTTAATTTAATCCATTACAGATTATATATAACTATATATATGATGGTGTGTATTTTTTTTGAAAAGAACATACGAGGGTGTGTATATATAAACACAAAACACGCAAATGATTCGCTAATTCAGATTTTCCACGTACGGATCCGGACCGCACTGCACATCGCATGTGAGATGGGATGACTGAAAGCGTGCACAGCTCAAAAATTAGAGTCAAATTACATACGACTAATTAAAATAAATGTAAATAATATTTGGGACGGGTCTAAAAATATCCGATCCGTTTTGTCTTATATTTAATGTTTAGTCATAAATTTGAGTCCAGTCTATCTATACTTTAACCAGACAAGTCTTCGTTTGCGATCAAAATTAAAAACAAGTTGTTAAAAAATAAAAATAAAATATTATTAAATATTCTGTTGTTCTGTGTTCCCTCTTTAAAAGGAGTGCACTTCCGAGACCTACCGGCTGCGAGCCCTCTTCTAATGCTCATTTTTGGCCACTTTATTTTATCTTAAATCGTCTGTTTTTGTTGGCAGTTTCCAGCAGGGTCCATTAATTAAATATTAATAAATACAAATGGATATAAACAAATGTAAATAAATATTAACAAATATAAACAAGTAATAATAAATTATTAATAAATATTAATTAAATATTCAAAAATATTAATAAATATTGATAAATATTAATAATTATTCATAAATACTAAAAATATTGATAAATATTAATTAATATTAGTATTTATTAACAAATGTTAAGAAATATTCAGAAATATTAACTAAATTTTAATAAAAAATGTTAATATTAATAAATATTAATCAAATATTCACAAAAAGTAATGAAATTTAATTAAATATTCATAAATAATAATAAATATTAATTAAATATCAATAAATTCAAATAAATATCAATAAATATTAATACATATTAATTAAATATTCTTAAATATAAATAGAATACTAACAAATATTAATAAATGGTGTTGAAATAATTTTCACTATTTATAAATATTAATTAAAAATTGATACACATTAATAAATATTAATTAAATTTTCATAAATATTAATTAAATATTAATGAATATAAATTATTATTATTAAATATTAACATAATATCAATAAATACAAACTACAAATCAATAAATTTTAATAAATATTAGTAAATAATAGATAAATATTAAAGAAATGTGAATAGATATTGAATAAATATTATTAAATATTACTAAATATCAATTAAATATTCATAAATATTCATAAAAATTAATTAATATTACTAATTGTTAATAAATAATAATAAATATTAATATTTACTAAAATTTATTAATATTTATTAATATCTATGAATATTTATTTGATGGTTATCTATTTTTATTAATATTTATTGATATTTAATTAAATTTTTTTGGTATTTATTAATATTTAATTAAAATTTATTGGTATTTATGATTATTTATGAGTATTTATTAATATTTCTTTAATGTTTATTTATTTTTAATAAATATTTATAAATATTTATAAATGTTGAAAATGTTTCTTTGTTATTTATTAATATTTATTAGAATTTTATTTATATTTTTAAATATTTAATTATTATTTATTAATATTTTTTATATTTTTTGATATTTTTTGATATTTTTTGATATTTTTGGTATTTATGAGTATTTATGAATATTTAATTAATATTTATTATTTTTATGAATATTTAATTAATATTTAATTAAAATTTATAAATATTTATTTAATATTTATTAAGATTTGTTAATATTTACAAGTATTTAATTAATATTTAATTAACATTTATGAATATTTATTTAATGTGTATTAATATTTATTTATATTTATTGGAATTTATTGATATTTAATTAATATTTATTAGTATTTATGAATACTTAATTAAATTTTATTACTTTCTGTGAATATTTGATTAATATTTATTAATATTAACAATATTTATTAATATTAACAATATTTATTAAAATTTGATTAATATTTTTGAATATTTATTTAATATTTATTAAGATTTGTTAATAAATACTAATATTTATTAATATTTTTAGAATTTATGAATAATTATTAATAATTATCAATATATATTAATATTTGTGAATATTTAATTAATATTTATTAATATTTTATTATTACTTATTTATATTTATTATAATTTGTTTAAATTTGTTTATATCCATTAGTATTTATTAATATTTAGGAATATTTATTTAATATTTAATCTATATTTATTAATATTTATTTGTATTATGAATATTTATTAAATGTTTATTAATATTTTTTAATATTTATAAATATTTAATTAAAATTTTATTGATGTTTTTTTAATATTGATGAATTTTTAATTAATATTTATTAATATATGAATTTTTTTATTAGTATTTATTTAAATATTTAATTATATATGTATATATATATATATTGTAATGTTTATTTATTAAAGAAAATCTGTAAGAAGAGTTAATGGGATTCACTCTTCCTTTAGAAAGCGTCAACAGGGTTGACGCTTTCCTAGACCCGTTTTTTTAATATCCCCAACCCTATCCTCTTTTTTGATTATTTAAAATCCTAAAACCCTTTTAAGAAACTTAACATAATAGGTGCAACTCTTATTATATTGACACCCTCATTTCGACAATCCATACTCATGCTTTATTAACATATAGAGAAACTTGTTATTCATCTGTTAAGAACCTTTGTGATGTTTTTTTAAAAAGTTATGTTTTTATTAACTAAATTTTGTAAAAGAATGTTTTTGTTAAATCAGGTGAAAGATGTGTTACTGGAAGTTTATAATTTGATTGTTGAGAAGTTTCTGAAACTATGGATAAAAAAAGTGTTTTGCAAAGTTGGCGATCAGACGCTTCATCGGACAATCTATCAGACTTAGTCCATCTGATTGAGTTTTTGTTAAAAAGTCAAAAGTTTTTTAAATGAAGAAAGTTATAATTTACTGAAAATCAGATTTATAAAGTTTGAAAGTTGTTAAAGTTATTGATGGTAAGTTGTAAAACTTTTTAAAATAATAAAAAGGGGGTTATAATTTTATGGAAATCGGATTCATAAAGTTTGAAAGTTGTTAAAGTTATTAATGGGAAGTTGTAAAGCTTTCCAAAATAATAAAAAGGGGGTGAGATCAAGTGCTTAGTAAGAGGTATCATACAATGCATGTTATTGCATAATTACAAAGCATGATAGACATGACAGGAATAAACCACAATGTCGGACATCAAAATCTTACCATCAATGCCTCAAGCCAAGACATCATATATAATAGGTAAGACATATGTCAAATACCCAAACTAGTTTGTCTCATGAGACCTATTGATCCATCAGGAGGATATAAAAATTTGGGCATCACCCATCACTCAATAAGTCCAATGCATTCATCAAATGAAAATAATGAATAAACAATACATTGCGATCATGCCTTAGTAATCAAATTCTATTGAAATAACAAGCATATAGATTCTCTATAATTCCCCAGTTAATAATTGGAATAAATTTCTTGGTAAATATCATTTAATTTGAAAAATATTCATACCATATCACTACCACAGATCGGGGCAAGGGATGCACCTGCTTTTATCAGCGCTAAACAAAAAACGTTGATAAAAGTCTCACCTTTATCAGCACTAAACAATGCGCTGATAAAGGTGTATCCTTTAATAATGATTTCTTTAGTGCTGATAAAGGTTATCTTTATCAACACTATTCTTAGCACTAATAAAAGTTTATAATGAAAAATATTATTAATATATATAAAATTATTATATTTATATTCAAAAATAAGGTTTACTTATATACATTAATTAAAAAACGCATGTTTATAATTAATATAAATATGATATGTTAATATATATTTTTTAATAATTCAAATATATATATATATAATGTTTTAAAAGTATTTATAAGATTATAAATATATATATATATTTAAACAATTATACAATTATAATAAATTTTTAAAAATAATAAATATATTTATTGTATTTATAATTATATATATAAATACTCTTTAAATACATTTATTTATATTTATAATTATAAATATATATATATATATATATATATATATATATTTGTCTCCAATGAATTGAGTCAATATATATATATATATATAATGAGATAATGATGATATTCATGGACATGTTTATGTTCATATATTGATATGGTTGAGTATAATTGACACTAGCTATGATCATAAATTTATTTGTGGACAAGATCGGGTTTCTATATATGTTCTAAATGTTAGATTACATATTCTTATGATGACATGTGTATATGTTATGTATTCATGAGTCATGAAATATTCATTTATACATTGACATACCCTTATTATCCATGCTTCCATGTATGTGATGACTCATTTTTTATGATATATATTTTCCATTCATGTTATATCCATGAATTGATTTATGTTCTCATACAATACAATTCATCATATTGCTTGATTGAAGTCATATTCTTCAAAGAGGAACAAGGAGTTTGATGCAGAAACTCTGAAGGTTTTATTCTCATAATCTGATTTTTTGGGAGGATCTTTTGCCTCACTCGTGAATCGGGCTTCAAAGCGAATCGGTAGGAAAGGTTCTACTACCCACATTTCATCCTAAGATCATACCATCTTTGAAAGATTTGACCTATGTAAGTTCTCCTTTATCGCTCATATTTCCTCAAGGAAGGGCTTGAAACCTTGGAAAATCACAGATTTGGTTTCCTGATTAGAAGACATTTGGGGCTTCTCGGACTTCAAATGTGTCTCCTTATGCTGGGATTTTTTCCATATTTTTTCCCTCGATTGATCTAAAAGGATGTGCTTGGAGTTATGGATCGGTTAATCTTAAACCAAGTATATCGAGGATTCATGAAGGGAACCTAAATTTCAATTTGAATGACTTCAAGGACACCTTTGCACAGATTTGGATAAAAACCTTGGTCTTAACTGGGTTTTGTGGCATCCTAAAATTCTATTTGACATTGATTCTATGATTGGAATCCCAATAAGAATGGATCATGCCACTCAAATGGTGAGTTATGGTCACTATGCATGATTTTTAGTAGAAGTAGACTTGAATACTACATTGATTGATACAGTGGTTCGCTCCACTGGGCAGGATGAAATCTCTCTTATGATAGAATTTGAGAAAACACATCTATTTTGTGATTCTTGTAAAATTATTAGACATTCAAAGGATATGTGTAGATGAAATATGTTTTTCTCTAATTTCCATATTATAGGGAATGACTTTCAACTTTACCGGAAGAAAAGAATTCAAGGTACGACTTAGATCTCTGATGATCAGACTCAAACTTAGGTGGAAGGAAATGATGGGCTTGTCCCTGTCTACAGCACTCCTCCTGTTGTGCAAGAGCATGTTGAAGAAGAGTCCCCTCTGGTTATCCATGAGCCTCTTCCTACAGACACACTTAAAGATAGCTGCATTTGTTTTCCTAAACCTAAATATGCATCTCCTTCTCAAAATGACACTCCTTATGTTGTCCCTGCTACGGAGAAAGACAAGAGCCCAGTCTCTTGTGTTGATATTACTGATGAGACTCATTCAATCATTAATGGAATTTCTTTCAAATATGTATTATCTAGGGGAATTTTTTATGAGTATGTGGTTGAAGATTCAGATGATAGTCAAGCTAATAGGGAGTTTGATGCTTGAGCTGATGTTGATTTAAGTTTTGGAAAGAGCAAATAATGATTAATTCAAAAAATAGAAAAGGAAAAGAAAAGGTTGAGGCAGCTACTTCAATGAGATCAAAAACCAAAAAAAAAATATTTTTGTTTGAACTCTCAAGTTCATAGTACTCCTTTCATGAGAAAGCTTGCCTCAGGTAAAAATTGAGTTTCCTTTGAGTCTTTTCCTTATGCTTCCCTCTTACTAGTCCCAAAAGGTTTCTTTAATGAGCATTCCAGCAGATTTTCAAAAATAGCCTACTCTTGTTATGGTTCCCAGTGAACCAAGGGTACATATGAATCCTTGTTTGACTCCTGATCTATCCAGAGACTCCCCAAATAATAATTTCATTCAAATACTGTCAATTAATAAGGATAATAAGCATATGAAGAAAAATTGTTATGTTTCAGTACCTGTCCATTGCAGGAATCTAGTTAAAAATTCTGCAATGTATTATGTTTTGAGTAGTGTGGAAGGAATTGGTTTGCCTAGGATCCCTTCTGGTGATATGCCCTATGAGGTTCAGGCTCCTATCAAAACATATTTGTTGGTTCCTATATCATATTAGGAACAAAAATATAAGGTTGTTACATCTCTGGATAATGTTCAGGCTCTTGTCTCAACATCTTTGTTGGTTCCTGTATCAAATCAGTAACAAAAAATTAAGGTTGTTTCATCTCTGGATAGTGAACTTGAAAATGACAAGATGGTGTCCCTACTTTACAAATGACAAGATAGTACTACTTTTTCTCTGGATGGAGATGACCATGGGGTTTGGAAGGTGACTCTCAAGATGGATAAAGCTATAGATTTTTTTTCTACTTCAGGCTCGGATCTGGTGTAGCATGTGAAAAATAAACCAAATTAAATGTAAAGAGTCAAAAATTCCATGTATTTTTTTAATTATATGGTAATTTTATGAGTCCGTGAAAATCGACGGCCCGTGATTCTAAGACCCGGTGTGCCTGAAATGAATTTCTGAACTTTTCTTAGGTATGTTCAATAAACGTACGAGTGGGTTTTTGTAACTTTTGAACCAGTGATCAGAATTGAAATCTGAGGGCACCGTTGAACTCACAGTGCCGGTATTCTCTTAAGGAGACCTTCACCTCGATCGCGGTAGGTCGAGGGTGAAAGTTAGTTTTTGTGATTTTTCGTGGAAATAAAAATGAAACAAACTTTTATTTTATTTTTATCCTCCCAATTGAATGCTTAGTGGTGGGGACCACTCGATCTAGAAAAACCCCCAATTCAAATCCATGGTGGTGGGGACCACTCGAACCCCTCTTAATGGAGGGGAGACCTCCCAACTCCCCATTAATTATTCTCCCATTTAATTATGCCTCACTGATTGTTTAATGATTCCAACCTAAATTAAATTGATAAAAACATATTTTATTGGCTCCTCATTTTTCCTTGGGGGAGAAATCGTTGGAAAAGGTAGAAGCTTGGGAGAACTTGGAGGAACTCACCTCCAATGAAGAACAAGGAACTGACCTCGAGCCTCAATCAGAAGCACCTTGCGGAGGCAAAAAATGCGGACGTCTTCGATGACAACAAACCGAATTCTGTTCTTCCCTCCTCATCGATCTCCAATGGAACCTTCGAGGTAGGGTTTTTTGTTTTTAATTTCCCCCTTTCCCATTCTTGAAAATTCATCGTGATTCAAGAAATATTTGAATCGCTTGCTACCGCCCTAACGCGGAGGGTACGGGCCAAACAAAAATGGCCCGACCCCTCTGCAAAATCTTTTTGGTTCTTGGTACGTTCTTCCCAGTGAAGGAGGATGGTATCTGACACCGATGGGGCTCAGAAATGGTGGCCGGCACCACAACCGACCGTGAAGACGGCGGCGGTGCAACCTTACTGTTAGAGAAGTGCCTTGGCCCATCGGCCGCAGCGGAGCAAGGGAAGCGGCCGACAGAGGTTGATCACACGAATGTGGGAGGGGGAGGGCGTCCTCGCCACCCGACGAGAAAGGTCCACGACTTTGTGTCGCGGTGGCCATTTCGGCCAGCCAAGTTGGACCGAGTGGGACCTGCAGCAAATCCCGCATACTGCCTGGCGACCGAACGGCTTTGGCCGTTCGGTGATTCGGAGTAGGGGGCGCGCGACTCCCCCACACATGCAATGCGGGTTGGGCCGCCCGGCGTGTGCCAGACCACCCAACGTGGGCTGGGGTCAGGTCAGGTTGACTCAGGCCGGTTCGGGTTGGGTCGACCCAGGCTGGGTCGGGTTGGTCTGACCAGGTCGGACCGGACCCGGACCAACTTCGACCCATATTCGCTCTTTTGGCCATAAATTTGGCACTAGGTTTCTGTTTGACAAATCGTATATGGAGCTGAAAACCTTGGAGCGAGGCGGTCCTTTTGGTATAGCCCACTTGAGATTTGGATAAATTTGGGGTACAATCGGGTTGGATCGAGCACGAATCTAACCAGGCCCTCGAGACTAAAAGGCTAATAACTTACAGACCTGGCGTTCGATTGACGCACCGTCTGTTGTGTTGAGACCCCTATTATGTGGTGGTCCTTTGGGATACTTCTTTGTGGGATTTCTTGGTATTTGGAGTATCGACCTGTGGCTTCAGGAGCATAACCTCCCGGAATCAAGCGAGCTTAGTGCGGGAACCCAGTAACTGGCTGTAACATGAGAAAGGGATCCTTCATGGGTCTATATTTTAGGATCCCATGTGGATACGCTCTAAGAATCCATGTGGGACTACTCTTGGATCCTGTGTGGGTCTACCATACTAGGATCCTGTGTGGGTCTGATGATGTACTAGGATCCTGTGTGGGTCTGAGGATGTACTAGGATCCTGTGTGGGTCTGCTGTACTAGGATCCTGTGTGGGTCTGATGATGTACTAGGCTCCTATGTGGGTCTGCCTATTAACAGAGTAATATGATTCATTAGTTACATCTAATCATCTATACTTCTGTACTTAAGTTATACCAGCTGTGATATGAGTCCTCTCCTTCGTGGTGATACCTTGGTGGTATTCTTCTGTGTGGCGTACCTGTGTGGTACTTACCTTCGTGGTGATACCTTGGTGGTATTCTTCTATGTGTAATACCTATGTGGTACTTACCTTCATGGTGATACCTTGGGGGTATTCTTTTGTGTGACGTACCTGTGTGGTACTTACCTTCGTGGTGAAACCTTTGTGGTATTCTTTTGTGTGGTGTACCTATGTGGTACTTACCTTTGTGGTGTTACCTTCGTGGTATTCCTTCCTTTGTGGAACAGTTGAGATGGGCATACTCGATAACTTAGGTATATGTATGGGCATATACCTAAGTAGGGTTGACTGTTGTTTCCATGCTTTGTGGTTTATCTTTTGTGGATTTTGAGATACCTTCGGGGGTCTCGGGGTCTCTACTGAGTATCGTTATACTCACCCCTACACGGGCTATGCCCGCACCTTGTTGTGTTTGGTGCAGACGACGAACAACGCTGACTGAGGACGAGGGTACCAGGACTGGAGGTAGCTCGGAGGTGGACATTAGACGAGGCGTACCACAAAGATGACCTGATCGAGAGCTGTACCTACCCTTCAGGTAGGATCCTTGGCGGATGTTCACAGGATCTCTTTTCAGTTTTCTTGTACTTTCTATTTGGGCTTGTATTCTGGCCCCTTTGTACTTATTGTACACACTCTTTTTTACTATATAGTTTACTTATGTTCATATCTTATTGTGTGTTTGGTTGCGTGTGTTTACAGGTTATAAAGGCAATGTCTTCCCTGTTTTATGGAATACACCTTTCGGTGCTAGTCGCCAGCCCCTGGCCTATGGAAGGCGGGCTTGGGGTTGTCACGGCATGGGCCCCAGGGGACGGGTCATGACAAATTGGTATCAGAGGAGTCGGTTCTACCATAGAACATAGGACTATGATATTTTTAACGGCAATAGTGTTAAGTGTAGTGAGTGTGGTTATCAGTTTAAGGAATCTAGTGTTGGTGCAGCAGCCGACGTATCCATACATTAGGACCCTGACTTCTGATTTCTGACTCAGTGCATGAAAACACTGATTGCATGTGTGTTTTGAAATGTTTTCTTTGTGAAATTTTCGAGTCAGCTCACCAGGTATAACTTATTGACTGTGGTGCACCTTTTTCTTTTCAAGATGCCTCCACACTGATAACCCACTAGGGTTCCAGGTAGAGTACACAAGGATAGCCCACCGAGCGACGAGGCCTCGGTGCAGGGCCCACTTCCAATAGAGGCACCAGCGGAGGCACCAGCGGTACCATTACCCGTTGGGCCACCGATGCCACCAGCCCCCGTAGTAGAGAGTACATGCCACATAAGCACGTTTCACGAGTTCCAATGCCAGATTCCACCTAGGTTCATGGGTGAGATAGACCCACATGCATCTGAGGATTGGTTGGAGGCTGTAGTGAGAGTCTTCTGACTGGTAGGGACCCCAGCCGATCTCATGGTGGTCCTTGCCGCCATTCTTATACAGGCAGTAGCAGGAAGATGGTGGATCTTGATTCTCTAGGTTCACGACAAGGTGATGCTTCTCTGGGTAGACTTCGAGATCCTGTTTCAGGTAGAGTTTGTCCCAACGACCCTTCACGTAGTGCACATTCAGGAGCTTCTTCATCTGCAGCAGGGCATCATGACTGTGGCTCAATACTCAGCGAGGTTCACCGACCTCTCACGCTACTCCACTGATATGGTAAGGGACCCATTCTTCAGGGCCTGAACCTTCAAGTAGGGACTTAGGCGGGAGATCATGGCTTTGATGGTCTCACTCAACATCCCGACGCAGGTAGGGGTGTTAAAGAGATCCCTCTTAGTGGAGATTTTTCTTGCGGAGCCATCACCAGCAGCGAGCCCCACCACCAGTTGTCACGTAGTGGAGTCTTCTGTAGCTGGTAGCAGACAAATTTCATAGAGGTCCAAGAGGACCAGACCTATAGGAGGACGACCACAGGATTCAGGGTTAGTTGTGCGGGGCACCGGAGACAAAGCCAGTCATGCGAGGAACATGCAGTGTTACACATGCAATGGGTAGGGTCACATGGATCAAGACTGCCCGACCCGTCGTACGGATGATCAGAAGACGGTCGAAGAAACACCCAGGAAGAGACAGAGGTTCGAACGAGGAGGTCCGTAGGGAGCAGGCAGACGTGGCATAGGAGCTGTTCGTGCAGCTGGCGGTGGGTGATGATTCGAGATGTTACCGCCACCACCACTAAGAGTTCCACCCCGACTGCAGGGAGCAGGTGGACTGGGGCGAGTTCAGCTCCAGGAAGCTGAGGCCTACGATCATGGCACTCTAGAAATGATACGAGGTATGATATGTGTCTACTCCACCTTAGCTGAAGTACTTATGGACACAGGTTCCAGTCATTCTTTTATTGCCACTACCCTCGTTCAGAGCTCAGAGATTCCAACAGAGCCTTTGGCTCGATCCTTATGGCTAGAGACTCCTACGGGAGAGGATTCGATGATTATGAACTGGTGCTGGCAGTGTAAGATTACTCTAGGAGGTGAGAGCTTCAGTTGGGATCTCCTAGTAGCACCGTCGAGGCCTTACAATATCATCTTGGGTATGGACTGGTTATCTATAGTCCATACTCAGATTGACTATATTAGGTGAAAAGTGCGGTGTGTCCACATAGATGGGACCAGGTTTACCTTCAATAGTGAGAAGGGAGCCTTTGCAGCACAGGATTAACTTATCTGGAGGAGAGTGCAGCCGATCACTAATCAGTTGGCAAGCCTTACCCTCGAAGCGGTTGATGTGGAGAGTCCGAGCTATCCTGTAGTGGTAGACCAGTACATGGATGTCTTTCCTAATGATGTTTCGGGTCTACCTCCTTGTAGATAGGTGGACTTTTACATTGACTTGTACCCCAAGACAACACCGATATCTACACCAGTGTATCGGATGGCTCCCGCGAAGCTTCGTGAGCTGCGGGTATCGTTGGAAGACTTACAGGGGAAGGGGTTCATTCGGCCCAGTGTTTCTCCTTGGGTAGCCTCGATTTTGTTTTCCAAGAAGGTGGATGGGAACTTGAGACTTTGTGTTGACTATCGATGCCTGAACCAGGTGATCGTGAAGAACAAGTACCCACTCCTGAGGATTGACAACCTCTTTGATCATCTTAAGGGAGCACGATGGTTCTTGAAGATAAACCTCAGATCAGGCTATCACCAACTCAGAGTACGAGACAAGGATGTGCAGAAGACGGATTTCAGATGTCAGTACGACCATTATGAGTTTTTGGTCATGCTGTTTGACGTGACCAATGCTTCAGCAGTGTTCATGGGACTCATGAACAGGATCTTTCAGCCATACCTTGATCACTTTGTAGTAGTCTTCATCGATGAAATTCTGATCTACTCGGCTACTAAGGAGGAGCATGACTATTATTTTCATATAGTTCTGGACACACTCTGAGAGCACCATATTTATGGTCAGCTCTCGAAGTGCCAGTTCTGGATCCGAGAGGTTCACTTTCTGGGACATTTCATCTCAGAGGTTAGAATTGCAGTGGATCCAGTGAAGATTGAGGCGGTACTTTATTGGGATCCACCCAGGAGTGTGACGGAGGTACGAAGTTTTCTGAGTTCGGCCGGATAATACCGGAGGTTTGTGCCATATTTCTCCATAGTTGCATCACCTTTATCAGTGTTTACGAAGAAGAGGCAACCCTTCGTTTGGTCAGAGATATACCGATGGAGTTTTCAGAAACTGAGGTAGAGGCTGACTAGTGCCCCCATCTTGAGGCTACCAGAGGAGGGCGTAGGGTATGTAGTCTATTAAAACACATCAGGGACCAGGATCGGGTGTTTCCTGATGTAGGATCGAGTAGTGTTCGCATATGGTTCTCAACAACCGAGACATCATGAGCAGAACTAGGCTACCCATGACCTAGAGTTAGCAGTAGTGGTCTTCACCTTGAAGATGTGGTGAAATTACTTTATGGGCGAATGTTTTACAGTCTACTTGGATCACAAGAATCTCAGGAATATCTTCTCTCAGAAGGACTTGAGCTAGAGACGACGACATTGGATTGAGTTCCTCCAAGACTATGACTTCGAGATAGTCTATACTCCTGGAAAGGGGAATTTAGTAGCAGATGCACTCAGTAAGAGATCTGGTATTCAGCTGCTAGGTTAGGCGATGAAGTAGTTGTCCGCTTTGTAGATATCCTTTGTGGATCGAGATGGAGCAACTTTTCTTCAGTCTCTTATAGTCACTCCCCCACTTCTTCAGTGATTCAGGGAAGCGCAGTGTGGGGACACTGATTGCGAGGCTCGATGTGCTCAAATATCCACAGGATAGACACCTGATGGATTTTTTGAAGGTGGGGAGCACATCATCCTTTTCAGAGGACATACCATGGTACCAGTGTCGCTTCATGAGAAAGTGTTGAGGGAGTTCCACACATCCCCTCTAGTGGTACATCCAGGAGTAGAGAAGATGTACCAGGACCTCTGATGACAGCACTAGTGGCCAGGAATGAAGAAAGCAATAGCATAGTTTGTCTCCTAATGGCTCACTTGCCAGTAAGTGAACGTGGAGCATCGGGTACCAGTAGGCTTAGTTCAGCCTTTAGAGGTCCTATAGTGGAAGTGGGATGAGATATTCATGGACTTCGTGACAGGACTTCCACGTACATCCAGGGGCCATGATTATATCTGGGTGATCATTGACCAACTCACCAAGTCGGCCCACTTCCAACCGATTAGAGAGCAGGGTTCAGTAGAGAACTTGGGGCGCCTCTATGCATAGGATATTGTGCGGCTACATGGATTACCCTCAACGATTATCTCCGATCGTGATGCATGTTTCACTTCCCAGCTATGGAATGGGTTATATGAGGCTTTCGGGACACAACTTCGTTTCAGCACCACTTTCCATTCTCAGACGGATGGCCAGACTAAGTAGACCATTTAGACCCTCGAGGACATGTTGCGTGCTTGCATCTTCAACTTCAGTCGTAGCTGGGAGGATCAATTGTCTTTGGTGGAGTTTTCATACAACAACAACTATCACTCCACCATCGGGATGACACCTTTCGAGATGTTATACGACTGACCTTGCAGATCACCTTTATTCTGTACTGACCTAGGGGAGTCAGCACTCATGGGACTAGATATGGTACGGGATACCACGGAGAAAGTGTAGGTCATCCAGGAGCGGATGAAGACTGCACAGAGTAGGCATAAGTCTTATTCCGATAGGAGACAGAGACCTCTAGAGTTCGAGGATGGTGACCATGTCTTTCTACGGGTCTCACCTTGATGAGGTTTGTGGAGATTTGGTCAGGGTGGAAAGTTATCTCCAAGGTTCATCGGACCCTTCGAGGTCCTCAGCAGAGTTGGCAAGGTGTATTACCACTTAGCTCTTCTACCTCAGTTGCACCGAGTGCATGACGTTTTCCACGTATCCCAGTTGAGGAGATACGTGCATGACCCATCTCACATCATCGACCACGACGATATGGACATCGACGATGGGGCGACGTTTAAGGAGGTCCCAGTAGAGATTGATGATAAACAAGAGTGGGTCTTTCGTGGGCGGTCGATACCTCTGGTGAATGTACGCTAGTATCACAGGAACCTCTAAGAGATAACATGAGAGCGGGAGGATCAGATTCGTGCTCAGTACCCCCACTTGTTTTTCTAGTTTTTGTGATTAGGCTTTCGGGGACACAAATCCCTGAGGTGGGGAGAATGTAAAGACATGGAAATTCCATGTATTTTTTTTTAATTATATGGTAATTTTATGAGTCCTCAAAAATTGACGGTGCATGATTCTGAGGCCCGGTGTGCCCGGAATGAATTTCTGAACTTTTTTTAGGTACGTTCAGTAAACATACGAGCGGGTTTTTGTAAATTTTAAACTGGTGCTCGGAATTTAAATCTGAGGGCACTGTTGAACTTGCAGCGCTGGTATTCTCTTAATGAGACCTTCACCTCGACCACAGTAGGTTGAGGGTGAAAGTTCGTTTTTTTTCTTTTTGATGGAAATAAAAATAAAATAAACTTTTATTTTATTTTTATCCTCCCAATTGAATGATCGGTGGTGGAGACTACCCAAGATAGAAAAACCCCCAATTTAAATCCATGGTGGTGTGGACCACCCGAACCCCTATTAATGGGGGGGGGGACCTCTCAACTCCTCATTAATTATTATCCCATTTAATTATGCATCACCAATTGTTTAATGATGCCAACCTAAATTAAATTGATAAAAACATATTTTATTGGATCCTCATTTTTCCATGGGGGAGAAATCATTGGCAAAGGTAGAAGTTTGGGAGAACTTGGAGGAACTCATCTCTAACGAAAAATGAGGAACCGACCTCAAGCCCCAATCAGAAGCACCTTGCGGAGGCAACGAACGCCAACGTCTTTGACGAAAATGAACCAACGTCCGTTCTTCCCTCCTCATAGATCTCCAATGGAACCTTTGAGGTAGGGATTGTAGTTTTAAATTTACCCATTTCCCATTCTTGAAAATTCTTTGTGATTTAAGAAATATATGAACTACTTTCTATAGCCCTAACGTAGAGGGTATGGGCTAAACGAACATGGTCCGACCCCTTCACAAAATCTTTATGGTTCTTGGTATGTTCTTCGTGATGGAGGAGGATGGTATCCAACACCAGTGTGGCTCAGGAATGGTTGATGGCACCATGGACGACCGTGAAGACGGCAGCGGCGCAACTGCGCCGTTGGAGAAGGGCCACGGCCCATCGGTCGCAGCGGAGCAAGGGAGGCGGCCGGCGGAGGCCGACCGCATGATGGGGGGGGGGGCGTCCACGCTGCTCGATGAGCAAGGGCCACAGATTTGTGCCTGGGCGGTGAAGGGAGGGTGGCCGCCGTTCGGCCGACCGCAGAGGGGCGGCGCACGACGCGCTACCGAGAGGACCAAGGGCCGGCTGTTTTGGCCGACCAAGCTAGACCGAGCGGGACTCGCGGCAGGTTCCACGGTGGGTCCCACGTGCTGCCTGGCGACCAAATGGCTTCGGCTGTTTGCTGAGTAGGAGTGGGGGGTGCATGACTCCCCCCCACATGCGTTCGGGCTGGGCCATCCAGGCTGGGCCGCCCAGCGTGGGCCGGGCCGGACCCAGCGGGCCGGGTCGGACCGGACCCAGACCAACTTTGACCCACATTCAATCTTTTGGCCATAACTTTGGAATCAGATGTCCATTTGACGAATCTTCTACAGTGATAGAAACCTTGGAGTGAGATAGTACTTTTGGTATACCCCAATTGAGATTTGGATAAAGTTGGGGTACGGTTGGTTTGGATCGAGCACGAATCCAATCGGGCCCTCAGGACTAAAAGGCTAATAACTTTCAGATCGGGCGTCTGATTGATGCACCGTCTATTGAATTGAGACCCCTATTATGTGGCGGTCCTTTGGGAAACTTCTTCATGATACTTTGTGGCAGTTGTAGTATCGACCTGTGTCTTGAGGAGCGGAACCTCCCGGAATAAAGCGAGCTTAGTGAGGGAACCCAGTAGCTGGCTGTAACATGATAAAGGGATCCTTCATGGGTCTGTATTTTAGGATCCCACATAGATCCGCTCTAGGAATCCATGTGGGACTACTCTTGGATCATGTGTGGTTCTGCTGTACTAGGATCCGGTGTGGGTCTGATGATGTATTTGGATCCTGTGTGGGTCTGTTGTACTAGGGTCTTGTGTGGGTGTGATTATGTACTAGGATCATGTTTGGGTCTGCTATACTAGAATCTTGTGTGGGTCTGATGATGTACTAGGATCCTACGTGGGTCTGCCTCTTAATAGAGTAAGATGATTCAGTAATTACATTTAATCATCTATACTTCTGTACTTATGTTATACCAGGTGTGAGCTGAGTCCTCTCCTTCATGGTGATACCTTGGTGGTATTCTTCTGTGTGGCGTACCAATGTGGTACTTACCTTCATGGTAATACCTTGGTGGTATTCTTCTGTGTGGCGTACCTATGTGGTACTTACCTTTGTGGTGATACCTTTGTGGTATTCTTTTGTGTGGCGTACCTGTGTTTTACTTACCTTCATGGTGAAACCTTTGTGGTATTCTTTTGTGTGGCGTACCTATGTGGTACTTACCTTTGTGGTGTTACCTTCGTGGTATTCCTTCCTTTGTGGAACAATTGAGATGGGCATACTCGATAACTTAGGCATATGTATCGGCATATGCCTAAGTAGGGTTGACTGTTGTTTCCATGATTTTTGGTTTATCTTTTGTGGATTTTGAGAGACCTTCGGGGGTCGCGGGGTCCCTACTGAGTATCGTTATACTCACCCCTGCACGGGATATGCCCACACCTTGTTGTGTTTGGTGCAGACGACGGATAACGCTGACTGAGGATGAGGGTACCAGGACTGGAGATAGCTCAGAGGTGGACATTAGACGAGGCATACAGCAGAGATGGCCTGATCGAGAGCTATATCTACCCTTCAGGTAGGATCCTTGGCGAGTGTTCACAACATCTCTTTTCAGTTTTCTTGTACTTTTCAGTTGGGCTTGTATTCTATCCCCTTTTTACTTATTGTACACACCCATTTTACTATACAGTTTACTTGTGTTCGTATCTTGCTGTGTGCTTGGTTGCGTGTGTTTACAGGTTATAAAGGCAATGCCTTCCCAGTTTTAGGGAATATACCTTTCGATGCTAGTCTCCAGCCCCTGGCCTATGGAAGGCGGTCTTGGGGTAGTCATGACATGGACCTCAGAGGAAGGGTCGTGACATTAAACATTAGTAATCATAATTCATTTGAGTTGTTTGCTTCATGAAGTAGTGGGGATGATGGTCAAAGTTATGTTTGAGTTTCTGGAACTGAATAAATGATTGAGACAGTTGATGTCGGGATTTCAGATGATGAAGGAGGGCCATGGATGCAGGTCAAAACATAGAGAAGAGCACGACATCCTTATGGTCGGGGTTGGAAGATCTCCCACCGTAGCATGAGTACCTGCTCAAGAGATGATTAACTATTTTATCTTAAATGTTTCTTTCTTTGATGTTTTAATGTTCTTTCCATTATACTCGTTTTTTAATTTTAATAAAGGGGCGGGAGGCCTCACTTTTTTTTTAAAAAAATATATATTTAAATAATTATAAAATTAAAGTAAATACAATTATTATAATTTTATAAATATATATTTGTATATATCAATCAATATATATATATATATATATATTTATAATTATATACAAAAAATTATAAAAATATTTATTTATAATCATAATTATAAAAATATACATATATATTTAAATATATATATATATAAATATATATATAATTATATACAAATAATTTTAAATATATTTATTTATCATTATAATACTAAATAAATAAATAAACAAATATATAAATATAATTATAAAATTATAATAAATATATTTATTATATATAATTATAAAATTATAAATATAATAAATACATTTATTATAATTTTATAATTATAAATAAATATTTATTTATTAATAGTTATAACTATAAATAAATGTACATTTATTTAAATAATTATAAAATTATAATAAATATATTTATATATTAATATATATATATAATTATATAAATATATTTAGTATATTTATAATTATATACTAATAAATAAATTTATTTATATAAATATAAATATATATATATAAATATATATAAATACCATTTAAATGTATTTATTTATAATTATAAATATAAATAAATAAATACATATTTAAATAATTATAAAATTATGATAAATATATTCAATCTCTAATGGCGATTCCTCACTTTCTGGGATCAAAGCTTCTTGCAAGAGGGCACCCTCAGGTTGTTGATCTGGTTCCGTGTGTCTATCCACTTGGAACTATTACCTCTTCAACTCGGGATGTCGAATCCTTTTTTCAAATCTGAATCGTGGAGATGGTCAAAATCTTATGGCCTCGTTTAGGGGTTCTTCCACTTGTAGGGTTTTGAAGAAAGACTCCTCAGCTCATGTCGATGCAAATCTGGATGCTCTTTTGGAAAGATTATCTTTAGGTAAGAACTCCTTAATTGCGAGGTTGGTTCTTCCCAAGGGTGTTAAACCATGGTGACTTGAGGATATTTTCCAACGCATCTCCTTTATTTGGGGGTTCTTGAACTAGAGGTGTGTTTATCTAGGTCGAGGATTCTTCCACTATCTTTTTCATTCAGACGACCTCAAGACTCACATGTGGTCCTCTGGCTTTCTATCCCTAAATCTTGGGACATTGCATCTCCATGAATGGATGATGGATTTCGACCCATCGAAGGTTAGGAAATATTTTTCACGAGTATGGGTGAGATTGTATGGCCTGAATTGGATCCTTTGTCATCCCAAAATTTTACATGACATTGCTGCAACAATTGGGGTGCCCATTCGGCTAGATAAGGAAACTAAGGACGTCAAGTATGGTCATTTTTCAAGAATGCTAGTGGATATTGACCTTTGATCCACTCTCATTGATAAAGTGACCTCTTTTACCCCTTATGATGACATCAATATCATTGTAAAGTATGGGAAACACCCATAATATTGTCATCTTTGCTGTTCTATTGGCCACTCTGATGATAAATGTAGGAAAAAGCACAATGAGAATGTGGTCTCAAAGGGTAAGCAGTATCCTACTACCGTGAGTTAATCTGCCTGGATCCAAAATGGTTAAGGAAAATAAAGGTCATTTGAGGACCTAAATGAATGATCCAACCAAAGATTCCACAGTTATAGGCTCTGATCTCCTTCACATCCATATTGATGGGGCAGGGGCTGCTCAATTTTTGAGGCTATTACTGATCAGGTTGATCAACATAAGGTTCTTGATGGTATGAATTGTAAGGACCTGGGTTTTTAGAAAGGGTCAAAATCCCGACCCTATTTGAATTTTGACTTCTTCCTAAGAAAACTAGGAAAATATGGGATGTTCTTAAAATTTCTAAACTATACGCCATGTACTCTAGAGTACACGCCATGTATAATTTGGGTGAGTACCAACCGTGTGCTTGCCGAGTACATGTCGTGTGATGACCGTGTATGAATTTCTTACTACACAACATGTAGTTATAGACACGCCATGTACCCTTGACCGTGTGGAGGCCATACATGGCATGTAGGCCTATTGGCTGGGTAGAATGTTTTTAGCCTATACACATCATGTACTATTTGTACACGCTGTGTAGAGGGGCAGTGTATGAGGATATACATGGCATGTTGGGGATGTCGGTAGAGTAAAGAGGTACACGCCGTGTACCATAGGTACACTTCGTGTAGTCAGTCGGCAAGTCCTCGGTGAAATATCAACCGTCTTATAAAAAGTAAAATGATACACGGTGTGTAGTCCTAAAATACATGCCGTGTATTTTATATTTTTTGCTAAAACAGGAAGTAGCCTTGTTTTAAGGAAAAACCCAAACCCTTGATGGGTTTGAGCAGGGAGAGCCGACCAAGACTTCAAATCCCTCCTGTTTATTTGTCTGATGCTGGATTTAAACACTATTTAATCCATTGGAACCCCCTCGGTAAGGCCTTGATTCCTCTTGAGCTGTTTTTCTTGATTTTTGTTCTAAAACAAGTTATTGGGGTTTGAGCGGTTTTTATTCTTTTATAGATATACCGTGTTTTAGACCTAATTGGAAGCTGTTATCAGAGGAGTATCATCATATGAGTCTTAGGTAGGTGGTACATACCTCTTTTTGTGTTTTCTCATACTTTTGGGTGGTGCGTCCTTTGGCGCGTTTTCAGGTATTTTTGAGCGTGACCCTGTATTACCTGTTATTACTTGTTTAACTATTATTTGACCTATGGGATGCCTTTGGGTGTGCCCTGTTACCTATTTTTCTTGAGCGGGGATGGGTGAGTGGTTGTTGCTCATCGGGGTATTTTGGCTGGGGAATTCCAAATGGTTATAATTGTTTTTGTTTGATTAAACTATTGAGTTTAGTTTATTAAAACTTTATATGAATTGTTAGAGGCATTCAAGATCTCAGTACTATTGTTTGATAACCATTAGACTAGTGCAATTAAACTGTTTAGACTGTTTTGCCTATTTATGTGTTTTGTTTAAATGTGTTATATATGTAATTATTGAATTGCATATGCTGGAACCTTTGGGTTGTTTTGGGCATGGCCTAGATATTTTTGAGTGATGATGATCACAGGTCAGGCTTGGACCGGGTTAGGTTGGGTGGTTCTGACCACGGGATTGAGCATCATGGACGTCGGCTTGAGGTAGTGTGACTATCAGGTTGGGCATGACCGGGGTTACTTGGATGGCAGGGCCACCAGACTAGAGCGACTTGGTCACAGGGGCATGAGGTGTCAGAGATGTTGTGGCTTGGGAACTATTTTGGTTATTACTTCTCACTGAGAACTATGAGTAGTGTGCACACAAAGAGACTCCGTGATGAGGTGGTTTTAACCACTCGTGTGGGTAGAGGCCCCCGTTAGTTGCGGTTTAGGTACTATTGGTTTGGGGTGCTTGCCGTAGGAAGTCACATGGAAGGTGAGGAGCCTTTAGGGGATAGAATTGAGGCTATCGGGTTGGGGGAAGAGGATCTCTATGTTTTAAGGGCAGACATCACTGTCCCTCTAGTTACTTTGTTTTGAGGGAAAACATCAAAGTCCCTCCAGTTACTTTATTTGAGGGTAGACATCGTTGTCCCTCCGGTTACTTATTTGAGGAAAGACATTGTTGTTCCTCCGAGTTACTATTTCTTGGGAGTGACTTTGGGACATCGGTACTTGAGACGCGGTGTCAGAGGGCACATGGTGCCGGGTTACATGACAGAGATTCTGGCATTGGCTGAAGCAGGTGACACTGCATGGTGGCTGCTGAGCACTAGTGGAGTTTGTGTTTATTTGTGCATCGTATTGTTTACTGTTTTCCTTATAATTGAATGCCCGCTTAAACACTTATATTATGTACGCACTGTTGGGTGGTACCCTACTAAGATTCATCTCACACCCTACATGGGCCCTTCAGGACACGTACAAAATTTATAGATTTATGTGCAAGAAAGAGGCCAACTTTAGGAGCTGGGATGCATTAGCTGTTGCATGGAGATGGTATGGACCTTGAGGTCTTTCCTAGCTAGAGTTTACTTTGTTTTTCTTTCTTTCTTGTATTAGCATGAGTACTTATTTTGTAGCTACATTTGATTATCCATTGGCACCTTACATATGGATATGTAAAACCTGCTTTGGATGCATGTTTATTGTTCAGTAGTAGTTACAAGTGATCAGCATGCTGTTGTGTTTACTTTCTGCTGTCGTTGATTATATTTATTGCTTCTGTTGTTTATAGATATTGAAATTGCTTCTGCTCTATGGGTCTGGTTTGAGTCTGCTGAGTCATTATTCTGATACATATTTATTGTTATACTTGGACTAGTACCATTATTATCCTCTGAGAGGGTATAGCCTCCCCACTATACCTATAAGACCCTCACTTCTAGTCGGCATCCTTTGGCATTCGGGGAGGTGCGCCTAAGGTAGTAACACCCGACCCATTTAGCACTATTAGAGTGGTTGTTCGGGTCCGGGTTATTACAAAGTGGTATCAAAGGATTTCTTGATAGGGATTTAGTAGCAGTGTTTTGCTGTCTACTAATGAGATTGAGACTTTCTTTTTATTTCTGCTGGTTTTACTATTTGGGATATGGTAGAATGGAGATAGGTTGTTACTGGAACTGGGTTTATAGCTCGTGTTTGGGTGCCTACAGCCCCATGCATGAGGGATGGGCCAAGTTTCCATGGGTGGGAATTGTTGTTTGCTTTTGATCAGATTAAATTTTATATGATTTCCACCTTGGTGGCTCACTTGGTTTGTGATGTTATTGATTGTGATATGTGACCTTGACCCGGTGCGGTAAGGGAGAATTGGACCTTGGCCCGGTATGGAAAGGCTTATCTGCTTGGCTTTTGATAGGCACATTTTAGGGTATTTCAATTTCATAATTGCATGTATTCTTTGTGATGTAATAATACCATGTGAGGAAAATGCCAATTTTCGTGCTTCATATTCTCTTGAAATGTGCATAGGTGAAATTCCTAATAGAATTTATTATCTATTGCAATGTGTTATGCCATGATTTTTATATTTGTAAAATTGCATGTGGCAGTGTATTTGGGTCTGGCTCTTATAAGAGCAGAAAGATACTATGGTTGAGGTGATTTTGATCACCAGGATTGGGTTACTTAGTTGTCGGTTTGAGGCAACATTATTTGTCAGGACGGGCATGGCTCGAGGTACTTTTGATACTTGGATCTGTTAAGGGCGGGTAAGGGGGCCACGAGGTCAGGATGCCATTGGGCATGGTTGCGATGTGGGAGAGTAAGGGTAGTAGTTATGAAATGCCTTTTACTGATTTCCTTATCTGCATTATATATGTATAAATTGTTATGTATGTGGGCTGTCTAACCATTTATGGTATTCAATAGGTTCTCTTTAATCGACTCAGATGGAGCATTAGGTGGGAGATGGTACAGTGCCACAAGAGCAGGATCAGGTTCAGGATCCGGTGCAGGCAGAGCAGGAGTCGTGGGTATAGGCTTAGGGACATGATCATGTTCAGGATCCTGTGCAGGAAGGACAGTAGCCGGGGTTGGCTGCGTTCGGACCATGGATCGATGAGTAGCTCTGAGGTAGCTTGGTACGTGTCTTGGGGGATCGACAGAGGCACACAGGGTACAGAGCCATCTATGGAATATCTGACACGGGAGTTTTAGTCGCATCACCCGCCGCTTTTTCAGGGTGAGGGTGGTCTGAAGGCAGTTGAGAACTGGATAGAGAGCATGCAAATGATCTTCGAGCAGCTCGAGACGCCTCCAGGGTGAAGTGTCAAGCTGGAAACGTACATGCTGAGAGGACTAGAAAAGCATTGGTGGGATGTACAGGTTCAGACTCGTAGGCCTGAGGGACTAGCATAGAAAGACTTTGAGGATAGGTTCTTCAAGCACTTTTACCCGATGACACTGAGGGCCGAGAGAGATCGGGAGTTCTTGATCCTTCAGCAGGGAGACATGTCTGTCATGGACTATGTAGCTACTTTCACTAAGTTGTCTTACTTTTCACCTAATATGGTAAGCGATGACGTGACAAGTGTGAGGTGCTTTGAGGATGGATTGTGACACACCATTCAGATCTAGGTGAATATCTTTAGGCTGGGTTCTTTTTCAGAGGCGGTGAATCAGGTGCTTATAGCGAAGGGCAGCCAAAGGGATAGACCCTAGGTTGGCAGGATGATGGCATTAGGTGACGGTTCAGACAACAGGAAGCGAGGACGGGATGAGTTCTAGCATGGTAGTTAGGCTAAGGACTCAACTAGACCACCTCATAGTAGCTCTTCAGTGGTTTGCTTTTAGTGTGGACAACTAGGACATGTTCAGACTTAGTGCGATAGGCCTCCAAAAGAGTGTCGGGCATGTGGACAGGTCAGGCATCTGGAGAGGTTCTGCAGGCAGCCTTCTCAGACAGCTGGTAGGAAAGGACCAGGATAGACGATGGCATCTGTATTTGGTTCAGGTTCGGTACCAGGAGAGGGTAGCCGAGGTTCATCTACACACGGAGGATGTGATAGAGACAGTGGGACCCAACTGAGGGGTCAGTGGCCGGTGAATGGAGCAGCACTGTAGGGAGGTCAGGCATCAGGCAGTCGTACTTCAGGCCAAGTACACACCGTGGAGCTGCCAGAGGCTGAGCAAGCTGGTGAGCTGACAACGGTTAGAGGTACACCGTGAGTGTGGTCGTGAATTTCTCATTTTCTTTTGGCATGACCTACTGAGGCATGTCTGTTTTGAGTGCACGTGATGCACATGATCTATGTGGATGACTAGATACTGGTCAGTGGGATTGGTGCCATATTGGGTGTGTGATATATTAAATATATGTATGAGATGCGTAGAATTAGGGGCATTGAGGATGCGGGTTACTTGAGGTGCCTTGGGCATCGGGGCATCGATGATGCAAGTTACTTGAGGTGTTGTGGGCATCGGGGCATCGAGGATGTGGGTTACTTGTGGTGCATGGAATTAGGTTTTATTTGAGTGTCCATGGGATGCAAGACCTCATGGAGGTGGACACCGATGCAGTGCGGGATACATTGGGTGTCAGGAAAGACACATGAGCACCAATGAGGCTTAGGGGTGACGATGCATCACAAGAGGACCATGCGTCTGGAAAATAGGTTAGTAAACCTTTGCTTGTTTTGAGTTTTGTCAGGTTGATACTGAGCTAGGCAATTACTAAGGTGGGGATCCCCTTGAGGAATTTAGTCAGAACCTTTGAAACCGGGAAAGTCTGGGTTACTTGATCTGAGTGGTATGTTTGGTGCCATATTTGGGTTTCGTTTGATAGCTTGGGGATGAGTTATGTTAAGGTGGGGAGATTGTAAGAACCCAGGTTTTTAGAACGGGTCAAAATCCCAACCCTGTTTGAATTTTGACTTGTTCCTAAGAAAAATGGGAAAATATGATATGTTTTGGAAATTTTCAGACTACACGCCGTGTACTATAGAGTACATGTCATGTATAATTTGGGTGAGTACCGACCGTGTGCTCACCGAGTACATGTCATGTGATGACCGTGTATGAATTTCTTACTACACAGTGTGTAGTTATAGACATGTCGTGTACCCTTGACCGTGTGGAGGTCATACATGGCATGTAGTCCTGTTGGATGGGAAGAATGTTTTTATCCTGTACACATCGTGTACTATTTTTACACGTCGTGTAGAGGGGCCGTGTATGAGGATATACATGGCGTGTTGGGGATGTCAGCAGGGTAAAGAGATACACATTGTGTACCATAGGTACACACCATGTAGTCAGTCGACAAGTCCTCGGTGAAATATCATCCATCTTATGAACAATAAAATGATACAGGGTGTGTACTCCTAAAGTACACGCCATGTATTTTCTTTTTTTCACTAAAACGGGCAGTAGCCTCATTTTCAGGCAGAACACAAACCATTGATGGGTTTGAGCGGGGAGAGCCGACAGAGACTTCAAATCCCTCCCATTTCTTCATCTGATGCTGGATTCAAACATCGTTTAACCCATTGGAACCCCCTCGGTAAGGCCTTGATTCCTATTGAGCCGTTTTTATTGATTTCTATTTTAGGACGAGTTTTGGGGTTTGAGCGGTTTTGATTCTTTTGTAGATCTACCGCGTTTTAGACCTAATTGGAGGATGTTATCAGAGGAGTATCATCATAAGAGTCTCAGGTAGGTGGTGCATACCTCTTTTTGTGTTTTGGTAGACTTTTGGGCGGCACAAACTTTGGCGTGTTTTTAGGTATTTTTGAGCATGACCCTGTATTACCTGTTATTTCCTGTTTAACTATTATTTAACCTATGGGATGCCTTTGGGTATGCCCTGTTACCTATTTTTCTTGAGCGGGGTCAGGCGAGTGGTCATTGTTCATCAAGGCATTTTGGTTGGGGAATGCCAAAATGGTTATAATTGTTTTTGTTTGATTAAAATGTTGAGTTTAGTTTATTAAAACTTGATATGAATTGTTAAAGGCATTCAAGACCTCAGTACTATTGTTTGATAACCGTCGGGATAGTGCAATTCAACTATTTAGATTGTTTTTCCTATTTATGTGTTTTTTTTAAATGTTTTATATATGTAATTTCTGAATTGGATATGCTGAAACCTTTGGGCTGTGTTGGGCATGGCCCGGATATTTTTGAGTGATACTGATCACAGGTTGGGCTTGGCCTGGGTTACGTTGGGTGGTTTTGACCACAAGATTGGGCATCATGGACTTCGGCTTAAGGTAGTGTGACTATTAACTTGGGCATGACTCGGGTTACTTGGATGGCAGGGCCATCAGACTTGAGCGACTTGGTTGTAGGGGCATGAGGTGTCAGAGATGTTGTGGATTGGGTACTATTTTGGTGATTACCGCTCACTGAGAACTATGAGTAGTGTTCACACAGAGAGACTCTGTGATGAGGTGGTTTTGACCACTCGTGTGGGTAGAGGCCCCCGTTAGTTGCAGTTTAGATACTATTGGTTTGGGGGGGTGCTTGACGTAGGAAGCCACATGGAAGGTGAGGAGCCTTTAGGGGATAACATTGAGGCTATCAATTTGGGGGCAGAGGCTCTCCGTGATTTGAGGGCAGACATCATTGTCCCTCCAGTTACTTTGTTTTGAGGGCAGACATCGTTGTCTCTCCAGTTACTTTATTTGAGGACAGACATCACTATCCCTCCAGTTACTTAATTGAGGACAGGCATCATTGTTCCTCCAGGTTACTATTTATTGGGTGTTCCTTCGGGACGTTGGTACTTGAGATGCGGTGTCAGAGGGCACATGGTTTCGAGTTACATGACAGATATTTCGGCATTGGCCGAAGTAGGTGACACTCCATGGTGGCTACTGATCACCAGTGGAGTTTGTGTTTATTTGTGCATCGTACTATTTACTATTTTCCTTATAATTTCATACCTGCTTAAACACTTATATTAGGTACGCACCGTTGGGTGGTACCCTACTGAGATTCGTCTCACACCCTGCACGGGCCCTTCGGGACTCGTGCAAACTTTATGGATTTATGTGTAGGAAAGAGGCCAGCTTCATGAACTGGTCTACATTAGTTGTTGCATATAGATGGTATGGACCTTTAGGTCTTTCCTAGATGAAGCTTACTTTGTTTTTCTTTCTTTCCTGTATTAGCATGCATACTTGTTTTGTAGCTACAGTTGGTTAGCCATTGGCGCCTTACGTATGGATATGTATGACCTGCTTTGAATGCATGCTTGTTGTTCAGTAGTAGTTACAAGTGATCAGCAAGCTGTTGTGTTTACTTTCCGCTACCATTGATTATATTTATTGCTCCTGCTGTTTATCGATATTGAATGTGTTTCCGCTCTGTAGGTTTGGTTCGAGTCCGCTGAGTCGTTATTCCGCTACATATTTATTGTTATACTCAGACCAGTACCATTATTATCCTCTGAGAGGGTATAGCCTCTCCACTATACCTATAAGACCCTCGCTGCTAGTCGAAAACCTTTTGAATTTGGGGAGGTGTGCCTAAGGTAGTAAAACCCGACCCGTTTAGTACTGTTCAGGTGGCTGTTCGGGTATGGGTTGTTACATGTATGATTGAGATCCAATGATATCCTCTGACGCTTTCAAGGATCCTGACACTGTTGGACTGATGGTAGTTGACTCAGTCCTTAAAAATCCCCAAGCTATTAGGCAGAATTCCTGTGAACTGAATCCCCTAGGTGAGTTCATTTCAATAGAGAATTCAACAACTCTTGAGCAGTAAGTTGGGGATGATAAGAATAGGCAGGCTGCGTTAAAGAAAAAATTACATGATGAGATTGTATTTGAAGAACCAGTGCATGATATTGCTGACCATGGACAATATAATTTTGAAAGGGTTGTACAAAAATAGTGGATGAGGAACTGGTGCAAGAGAATTCCTTATCCAGCAAAAAAAGATCAACATGGATACATATGTATCCCCATAAATGAAGAATATTTCACACATGGCATCTTCTCATTTGAAAGACTCTAAGGGAAAGCCTCTCATTGAGAAAATTTCTCATTCAAAGATGGAAGAACCAGAAGGGGCTTGGCAACAAACTAAGACATGGAAATGGGGTCATCATCCAAAAAACTGTGGTCGAGGATATGACATAGATGATTGGGTTACTGCACATGGGTGTGGCTGGTCTACCAAGTCTTCTTCTAAGGATCTCACTCTGGCGAAGGCCAAACTCAGGGAAAAGTACTATATACTCGTCAATGAGAAGAATTCGTAGTTAGAATGAGAATATGATGATAATATCTCAGACCATGATTAGGGAGATGTTCTTGTTTCTCCTTATTTGTAGTTTTCTATTTTGAATGAGGGTTTTCTATTTGTTTGACCCCGTCTATTTTCTTTTTCCTGTTTTGTCTTTTATTTTTCAACAAAAATTGGTAGGAGTAGGTTCGCCTGGCTCCTGGACCCTTTTGGTATAAATACTTTTAAATATATTTATAATTATATACAAAAAATTATAAAATAATAATAAATATATTTAAATTAAAAATATATTTAAATTAAAAATATATTTATCATATTCATAATTATATAAATATATATAATAATATATATATATATATAATTATATAAATATATTTATAAATATATTTATATAATTATAATAAATATATTTAAATAAAAATATATTTATTTATTTAGATCTTTATCAGTGATTTTTTAGCACTGATAAAAATTACCCTTTATCAATGAAAAAAAACCACTGATAAAACCTGTCTCTATTAATGCTATAATTTTAGCACCGATAAAGACACATTTTATCAGTACTAAAAAACACTGATAAAGATGTGTTTTATCAGCACTTTTCATTTTAGCACTGATAAAACTATTCTTTATTAGCGCTTTTTTGAAATCACTAATAAAAGTCTTCCCTGGTGTTATAAAAATAACCCTAACAGGGTCTCCTTCTCTCACACCTTCAAAGATTTCACAGAACGCAGCCTTTTCCACTGCCAAACCCTACCATTGCAACTATTGAACCCTACCGTTGTCATTGCCGAACCCTACCACCCTTGCTGTATAACCCTACCGCCCCAGCAGCTTCAACCGCTAAGCCCTACCACCACCGCCGCAACCTCCACTTCCACCGAACCTTATCGTTGCCACCAAACCCTACCATTTCCAACTTCCACCACTGCCACTACTGCTGACCACCACTAGCGATGCCGACCGCTGCCTCCGCTGCCACCGAACCCAACCACTATGGAAAAACCCTCTCTAAATCTAAGGTATGTCTTCCCAAAGGTCGCTTGAGTTATTTTGGAATGAATTTTAACTAATGATAGTCATGAATATGGGACATTTAGCTGGAGGATCTTGATATAGTATATTGAAGATATTGTTTTATTCATGGTGACGCTCTTGAGGTGTGGAAAAATAATGGTGATAATTGGGTACTATTTTATTTGAAACTATTTATTCAATGAGGGATGTGATAGGTAGTTCTGTATGAGTTTCATTCCTCACCTCTAGTGGAGTATCTATCATAGGAAATAAATTCATTATATTTTTTTTGATATTCTAATAATTTTATTCTCTCATCTTTACTTACTAATTAAGTTTTAGGATATTATTTAGATAAAGTTTCATTCAATGAATTTTGTAAATGCTATTCCAAATTCATGAAATTGTAAAGTTATACAATCTAGTTGATTTTTTTAACAAAATTAATTGCTAAAAATTTATAATTATTCATTTTATTATGTTGAAGGAAAAATATATTAGTTGTAGCACAACTAGAAAAACAGGTATTTGCGACGGGGCATTTGCGACGGGATCCCGTCGCAAATGGATTGTTGCGACGAGGGCCCGTCGCAAATAGCCCGTTGCTGAAAACGCCGTCGCAACTACACTTATTTGCGACGGGCCCGTCGCTAAAGCCTTTTTTTTGCGACGGTCATTCTCCCCGTCGCAAATAGTATTCCGTATTTTTGTAAAAAAACTTTTAAAATAGTTTTTGCGACGGGACCCATCACAAATACCTTTTGCGACGGTCCCGTCGCAAATACTATTTTTAAAAAATAAAATAAAAAACTATTAATAATACTAGTATTTGCGACGGGCATAGTATCCCGTCGCAAATACTATAAAAAAAATAAAAAAAATAAATTATTAATAAATTATTTTAATTAATATAATAATAGAATTATAATTCACAAATAAAAATAATAAATTAGTAATAAATTTTTTTAATTAATATGATAATAATAGAATTATAATTCAAAAATAAAAAATAATAGAATATTAATAAATGATTTAATTAATATAATAATATTAGAATTATAATTCATAAATAAAAAAAATATTAATAAGTTATTTTAATTAATATAAAAATAATAGAATTATTTTACATTCAAATATTAAAATAATTCAAGTGTTACAAAAAATATAATTAAATTATAATATTATAAAATTTTAATATATATATAAAATTTAATATTATAAAATATAAATAATATTATTATTCATATTAATATTGTTATTTAAAAATATAATATTATTAATATTTTATAATGAGACAGAAACTACGAATAGAAAAAAAAAATATTTTGATTTCACAAATTTTATAACATAAATACAATCTCTAATCTGAAGGAGGGGGGGGAGGTGGGGGATCTGCAGATGGTGGTGGAGGAAACTCCATCCCTAAAGCATGAGTGAGTCGGCGTATGTACTCCATCTGCTCCTGATGCTGCTGCTGCCACCGACTCGCCTGCTCCTCGTACAGCTGCTGCTGGCGTCGACGCTCCTCCTCATACTGCTGACGCATCTGCTCCTGCTCCTGTTGGAGACTCTCTATCTGTGGAAAGGATCATTCGAACATTTCTAGCTTCTAAAGCAAGGGATGGATGCACTCTATCAAAATGTTTCCATGAATCACCATCGGCTGGATGATTCAAGCTTTTATCGGTTGAAATATTCTCTTTATGCCATGACATCATTGTCGCTGTATTCTTAGACATGAATAAACGCTGAAGTCTGGATGTAAGCGGAAAATATCTCAACTGTTTTACAGGAATCAAACCAGACTTCCCGTGTTGTCCTTCTTTATATCTCAGTTGCCCACATGTGGGACAACTATCCAACGACTCATTTTCCCCAGAATATAAAATGCAGTCATTTGAACATGCATGAATCTTCTGACAAGTAAGTCCCAAATTTCGAACCAGCCTCTTACTTTCATAGTAATTTGCAAGTAAAACATTTCCTTCGGGTAACAGTGTTTTCAGCAAAGAAAATATCTGGTCAAAACAGGTGTTTGACATTCCGTTATCTGATTTGATAGCCATAAATTTTGCAACTGCTTCTAATTTGCTCATCTTGCAGCCAGGATATAATGCATCCTCAACAGACTTCAACAACTCATAAAATTCAGACGGTACCAACTCAGGATTTGAAGCTATATCAGCCGGAGTTTCTGTATGTTGAACAGATGAACCTGCAACATCATGTACTAAATCTTGAAACTGGGATGGATCCGGAATCAAGTTGGTATCACCTTCTCTGGAACTACGTTCACCGTGTTGATACCAAAAAACATAATCTGCTTGAAAACCAAAACGCAAGAGATGTTCCCCCACTTTGTCAAACGTGTCAAACGTTCTCAATGCACATTTTCTACAAGGGCATTTTATTTTTCCTTCTGAAACAAATTCTGGATTTGATGCCGCAAATGATAAAAAAATCTCCACACCCTCTATATATACTGGATTTAAACCAGAACCATTTGGATTTCTATGTTGATTTATCCATATGCGGTCATCTAATAATGACTGTTGACGACCTCATTGTTCCATATTTTTCTATCAAATATAAAAGCATTACTGATTTTGAATAATTTGTTAGAAAAAACACTCAAGCAAGGATTGAATATATTGAGAATAAAGCAAAACTTGTTACAAATATTGATAATTTTAATATTATATTGATTTTTTATTTTTTTTAATAATACTAATATAATTTTTTCAGAAATATTAATTATATAATAATAACATTATTACATTATTAGTATATTTTATTATTAATATTAAAATAATATAATTTTCTATATTATATACAATTCTCCTTTCATCTGTGTGTTTAACATTCTGTCTCCACATGTAATATTGGCATTCACTTTCACCTCTCCATTGGCGAGTAGGTTGATAATTTTGAAAAAGAATGCCAATATTACATGTGGAGACAGAAAACACACAGAAAAAAAGAGAATTGTATATAATATAGAAAATTATATTATTTTAATATTAATAATAAAATATACAAATAATGTAATAATGTAATTATTCCTAATTATTACTAATTATTGGTAATTATTCATAATTATTACTAATTATTGGTAATTATTACTAATTATTGGTAATTATTACTAATTATTCCTAATTATTAGTAATTATTACTAATTATTGGTAATTATTCATAATTATTACTAATTATTGGTAATTATTACTAATTATTGGTAATTATTACTAATTATTGGTAATTATTACTAATTATTCCTAATTATTAGTAATTATTGCTAATTATTACTAATTATTGCAAATTATTACTAATTATTGCTAATTATTACTAATTATTGCTAATTATTACTAATTATTGCTGATTATTGCTAATTATTGCTAATTATTGGCAATTATTGCAAATTATTGGCAATTATTGGTAATTATTGGCAATTATTGGTAATTATTGGCAATTATTGGTAATTATTGTTAATTATTTCTAATTATTGTTAATTATTTCTAATTATTGTTAATTATTGGTAATTATTGGTAATTATTGGTAATTATTGGTAATTATTGGTAATTATTGGTAATTATTGGTAATTATTGGTAATTATTAGTAATTATTGGTAATTAATACTAATTATTGGTAATTAATAATAATTATTACTAATTATTGGTAATTATTACTAATTAATCCTAATTATTCCTAATTATTCCTAATTAATACTAATTATTCCTAATTAATACTAATTATTCCTAATTATTACTAATTATTGGTAATTATTACTAATTATTGGTAATTATTACTAATTATTGGTAATTATTACTAATTATTGGTAATTATTCCTAATTATTGCTAATTATTCCTAATTATTGCTAATTATTTCTAATTATTGCTAATTATTCCTAATTATTGCTAATTATTCCTAATTATTGCTAATTATTACTAATTATTGCTAATTATTACTAATTATTGCTAATTATTACTAATTATTGTTAATTATTACTAATTATTGCTAATTATTACTAATTATTGCTAATTATTACTAATTATTGCTAATTATTACTAATTATTGCTAATTATTGGTAATTAATACTAATTATTGGTAATTAATAATAATTATTGGTAATTAATAATAATTATTACTAATTATTGGTAATTAATAATAATTATTGGTAATTAATAATAATTATTACTAATTATTGGCAATTAATACTAATTATTCCTAATTAATACTAATTATTCCTAATTAATACTAATTATTCCTAATTAATACTAATTATTCCTAATTAATACTAATTATTCCTAATTATTGGTAATTATTCCTAAATATTGGTAATTATTCCTAATTATTGGTAATTATTCCTAATTATTGGTAATTATTGGTAATTATTGGTAATTATTGGTAATTATTGGTAATTATTGGTAATTAATGGTAATTATTGGTAATTATTCCTAATTATTCCATTAGTACTAATTATTCCTAATTAGTACTAATTATTCCTAATTAGTACTAATTATTCCTAATTAGTACTAATTATTACTAATTATTACTAATTATTACTAATTATTACTAATTATTACTAATTATTACTAATTATTACTAATTATTACTAATTATTACTAATTATTACTAATTATTACTAATTATTACTAATTATTACTAATTATTACTAATTATTACTAATTATTACTAATTATTACTAATTATTCCTAATTATTCCTAATTATTACTAATTATTCCTAATTATTCCTAATTATTCCTAATTATTCCTAATTATTCCTAATTATTCCTAATTATTACTAATTATTACTAATTATTACTAATTATTACTAATTATTACTAATTATTACTAATTATTACTAATTATTATTAATTATTAGTAATTATTAATAATTATTACTAATTATTGTTAATTATTGGTAATTATTCCAAATTATTGGTAATTATTACTAATTATTGGTAATTATTACTACTTATTGGTAATTATTACTAATTATTGGTAATTATTACTAATTATTGATAATTATTACGAATTATTACTAATTATTGGTAATTATTACTAATTATTACTAATTATTCTTAATTATTGATAATTAGTGATAATTGTTCCTAATTATTTGTAATTAAATGAATAATTATCAATAATTAGAAATAATTACCAATAATTACAAATAATAACATTATTAATATATTTTATTATTAATATTAAAATAATATAATTTTCTAATTTATACACAATTCTCCTTTCATCTGTGCGTTTTCTATCTCCACATACAAATAATACATGTGAAGACAGCAAATACACAGATGAAAAAAGAATTGTATATATATAAAAAATTATATTATTTTAATATTAATAATAAAATAAACTAATAATGTAATAATGTTATTATTCCTAATTATTGGTATTTATTACTAATTATTAAAAATTATTACTAATTATTCATAATTACCATTAACTATAAACAATACTAATAATTTAAATTTATTAAGTAATAAAACAATGTAAACATAATTAAATTACAACTAATTAATAATAATTGAAACTAATAAAAAATTAAAAATAAATAAAAAATTAAAATGAACATAAATACCTTGAAAATTGATCTGCTCTAATCGTTCTTCAAAACTTTAATATCAGCTCCGGAGAAAAAAATTAAACTGGAGAAAAACTGAACTCTAGAAATATAATCTTGAAAGAAGGAGAAGATAAGGAATGAGAATGAAATGAAAAAAATGGATGGGGGTATTTATAGGTTAGATTATTTGCGACGGGCCCATTTGCGACGGGTATCCCGTCGCAAATAGTATTATTTGCGATGGTGCCCGTCGCAAATACCTTAGACAACATTTATTACGGTCAACCGGTAAATAGTTATTTGCGACGGGTCCCGTCGCAAATAACCACCTGCCGACATACTATTTGCGACGGGGGAATATACCCGTCGCAAATACCTTTTACCGCCGCCGGTTATTTGCGACGGGAATATTCCTCCGTCGCAAATAAGTTTCCCGCGATTTGGCGCGCAAACCGCGCCAGTCCTTTTGCGACGGGGAAAGCTGTCCCGTCGCAAAAGGCTACTTATTTGCGACTGGCAAATAACCCCGTCGCAAATAAGTTTTTCACGGGACTATTTGCGACGGGATTTAATCCCGTCGCAAATTCCCTTTTTTCCCGTAGTGTAGCTATGAGATAGAAATATATATGTCTTGATATGTTATGTGAATACTCATGTCATACTTAGATGAATATATTTGATAAGGGAAATGAACATCCATGTATACATATGATCTTATATTGATCATATATAAGATATTTCTTATGGTGTGGATTGAATTTGAAAAAGGTGGGGAATATATAATATATCTCAAAGAATATGTAAAATTTTTCTCTATTTTGAAGAAGAAATTTTGAAAATTATAGTGATAAGTAACATGTTCAAAGCATATGTAATATCCCTAGAGCTAATACATAATATCCCGGGTTCACGATGAGCCTGTAAGGGGCTCTACAATCTAGGGTTTCCCCTCGTCGCCGCCTCCTTCCTTCGTCTTGGGTTGGCGCGGTGTCTGTCCTCGCGCTCGGGAGCTCGTGGTGGTGGATTCCTGTTATAGTGGCGTGCTCCGCGGACTCGAAGTCTCAACCTCTTTCACCGTTGTTGGACTGATTTCTCACCCACTCCCTTATTTGCCGGATTGGGTTTCCCACAGTGGCGCGGTGACGGTACACGGTCGAGATCCTGCTCTTGCGGCTTGTGAGTTTCCGCCTCATCTCTGGTGTGTGTTTGTATTTTCATCGTGGCTTCCGCGGGCATTCTGGTTGGCGGTGATGAGTTCTTATTTTTGGTGGGACTTCCTTCCGGCGTGATTGGTGATGGTTTTCTGACCCTATTTTCTTTCCTGTCATTGTTTGTTTTGGATGCAGTTTGTGGTTTCTTTTGTTGAGTTCATGATGGCCTGAGGTGATGGTCTGGTTGAGTTTGTGTTGCTGGTTTCGAGTTTTGGTTGAGGATTTGTTGTCCGTTGAAGATCGGTTCCTTGGAGAATGCTGTTCGTGAGCTTCTGGTGATTCGCGGTGATCCGAGGTGATGGTTGTCGAGGTCCGAGGTTGCCATTTTCGATCTGCTGCTCACGGGGGTTCCTAGTGGTTTGGTGTTCTTTATTTTCAAATGGGATCTGCATTTTGGTTTTTGGTTTTCTGCTCATGATGGACTCTGGTGTGGTTTAAATTGATTTTGAATTTATTTGAGGATTGAAAATTCAGTGAGATTGAAGTTGCGAATCAGTGGGGATTTTTAGTGGTTAGTTTTTCATTGTGATTGGTTTCTCGGTGATGTCTTTTTCATTGGATTTGGTGATCTGTAGTTCAGGGGTCTCAGCAATCAGATTGTCTACTTGAGGATGCTCTAGATGAGGTTTAGGGCAAAGAGTTTCCATTGTACCATCGCTTTCTATAATTGGATGTTTGAGAGGGTATGGCTACGGCCATCGGTACCAGGCCCGTGCATTTTTGCACAGGACAGCTAGCCAATCTGCGGTGGAAGGTGGAAGCTGGATTTTATGTGTTTTGATGCTGGGAGGGGATTTTCACATGTAGTGTGAGTTGTTTGGCTTTGAATTTTTGGATCATCGGGGCTTTTTTGATTGTTTATGTCCTTGATGTCATGACGATTTCGACCTTTACCCTTAAAAGGGATCTTATCTTATTAAAAAATAATTTTCAGTCAATACATAAGATCCCATACTTAGATGATAGAATAGAGAAGGTCCAGATATAATATATTTATTTGATACATATGAAGTTCGATTGAAACATAATTTATTTTTCCTGAGTTTTACTGATACATAACATAATTCCCCTCACCTCTAAAAATAAAAAAGATATTTTTAAAGGAAGAGGATGATACATAATATATTTTCCTTGGTAGTTTGAAGATTACATAAGATTTTTTTGAAGCTTCAAAATGGATGAATTCTTTGTACTACTATACAAGACCTTTCTTGACCATTATTGGGTTGATGTATAATGTTTTCATAATTTTTTATGGATGTTAGGGCCTTGTTTTTTATGCATGGTTGGCCTAGTGTAATGGAATGATATATTCAGTGATGATTATGGTTAGATCAAGTAGTGTATAGTGATGGTTGAATGTTTGAGGTGTGAGAAAGTGTGGTGAAATGTAGCTGAGCATAGGGTGACAGGTGTGCTAGTAGAACGATGATGTTTTTAAAAGTTGTGAATAGTTCCCACATCTCTATGTCCAACATCAAATATGTTGAGGGTATTCCACCAAAAAATGTATGCATCTTATATTTAGAAATCATAAAGATGTATCATCTTTTATAATATTAATATTTCAATTCATTTTCTTTCAAATGATAGTTTTATAACAATTTCATCAATGCAGGTTCTTCTCAAAAATAGCTTAAAAATCTTAAAAAGGAATTTCATTTCAATTTCATCAATTCTATATCCTCTAATACACATTTCAAAACATTAAGTTTATAATATTTAAAATATCCCTTATTTATGATTATTAAATAATAATGTTTCAAAATTTCTTCTCATCATGATCTCAAAAATGATTTTTGAAAGTTACTCATAAAACTATATACTTCTATAAATTATGTATACTTTTATAACATATATTTACTTTTATATTATAGAACTCCAAACTTTTTATGGTATGTTTATATTAAATACATTCTAGTTATAGCCTATATTTCATGAATCTATGAGCCTCTATGGAACAAAACATAGTTACTTATAGGAGATAGCAATAACCTATCCATAAAACTTATATTTGTCAGCTCTATGATTTGAATTTTAAAAATATAACATACACAGTTGTGATCAAGATGATAATTAGAGTCTGATAGAACTAACTTAATTTTCAGTGAATAGTAACTTACCCTTATGAATAGTAATATGACTCTTATGAATGATATCCGGGCCCTTGAATGTATAAATAAATTTAAGCACCTTAAAAATAAAGATTAATATTTTAAGTGTTTATATTTTTTGATTAAATAATTATTTTAATTAAATATTTAATTAATCTTATTTAGAAAATTATTTTTAAAAAATGGACTTCATTTTTGGATTCTAAACATCACAAAATGGTTAGGGTGAATTTTTGGGATTTTTCTGAAATACATAAATTTTTTATGAATAGTAAAATGCGATAATTTAGGATAAATGCTAAATAAGGAATTTATTGAGTCATTGATGATGACATGCTGATGTAAGCCCAATTGGTTCGAAGTCACATGCATATATTATTGTTCTTGGTCATGGAATACTCACTATTGGTTTTCTTGAGAAGAAATAATAAATTAATGATTATAATATTAAGAAAATTCTTCTCCCCTTCACTATATAAACTACCCCTCACCCCCTCTTCCTCCTACACCACTCAAGCTTCAAGCCTTACCTAAATTCTACCAAATACTCTCCCCAAGACCTCTCCAAATGTCCAATACCTTCTGGTCTCACAAAAATACCAAAAAACAAAGGCCTTAAGGAGATTCTCAAGGAGGAGTACTCAAGAGGTGAACCTTCATTTTCTTTTCTTTCAATTTCTTTTACAAAGTTCCATTCTTTTGTTCTCCCTTATCAACTCACCTCATCCAAATGCCATGAAAATTTCAATACCTTACATGTATTGTATTTTCATTTTTCTAATGTAATATTTCATCATAATCTCTCTTTTCCCCCTCCTTTTATACAATAAATGCAAACACCGTCCGAGATGTGTAAATTTATAACATTCAAGGAAGATGAGTTTTCAATTTGCATTAATATCTTCAATACTAGTCATGAAACCTTTTCAATGGTTGAACCAGGTCATAATATATGTATTTTATCTCGACTAATGTTCTGGAATCTTTACACATTCATAATATGGAATAATAATACAAAACAAGCTTATTGTGCACAAAACCGCCAAGCCAAATCCAAACATTTATTTTTAACTCATCGAATGAGTCATCCTCATGGTATATAACCAGAATCATTATAAGATCATTTATATATATATTTAATGTCACTAATAATTTATATTAACAATTATGTATGTTTAACCATATTTCAAACAAACATCCATTCATGAATATAAGTAAACGGATCATGAAAACCAAAGAGGAAAATGCTTCCCAAACAATAAAATAGAATCTCTTAAACCATAAAAAAGGCCATTAATGAACCTAATAAGGTCATAACATATCAATTACATGTTGATGAGGTTCTGGAATTATTAATTAACGAATCTAAATTTGATTATTCAGGTCGTTAAGAACAATCAAGAACACCTTCGAACATAAGGTAAGAGATCCTCTCTCTCACTTTTGTTCAAGAATCTTTCCTATGTTGTGCCCTTTTATTTTTAATTCCTAATGATGGGGTATGTTTTTTCACATATCCCATACTGCCCTTGTGACATATAAATAATGTAATACCACTTTATCACACATTAATCCCTCGCAATAACACTCGTTACCATGCCAAAATGTTTGTAAGGGGTTTCTCATCTCACGTTCATTTCTGTGAGATTTTCATTGTTCGCCAATAATTTCTTGTATGTGGTATATGTGTACTGACATTTGATATATAATAACATGATTCTTTTTATATTCATGTTATTAGATTATTTATTTTAGGGTTATTAAGTTCTAATCATATGATTCGACCGATTACATTGTGGTAAAAGACTTTGTCTCAACTACTATTTTGTTGTGACTAACTTTGTATTGTGCACCTAATAATCCTTATGTGGTGTACCTGCTACCCATTTGAGATCAATTTTCATTTGAAATTATATTTATATTAAATATCCATAATCTCATATCATGGATATGTTTGTTGTCTAAACCGTATACCATTTTACATACGGTGTTTATTTGGAAAGTTATTTTAATTATGGAAATATTGATGAATCTGTATACTCTACTCTATACAGATATTAAAAATACATATTGGTCTTGTATTGAATCAATTTATAAAGAATAATTTGGACATGCAGTTGTGGGTGGGGCCTGCTATAGCTCCTCGATGCATCGGTAGGTTGCATGAGACAAATCAGTTGGCGACAAACCCTTCGAGTTTGTTTCCAAAAAATCAGACAGGTTTCTACCCATAGAACTAAACCGTTTTTATGATATTATGGTTTCTTGTTCCAGATAAATTATGACCAAATAATAATCATTTTATTTATTCATTATCAGTTATTACTATCCATGAGTTTTTCACTATGACAAAATCTATGGATGCAGTTTCATTCTCAGTTTATTAATGGCGTGAGTTTTTCATCTATTCACCATGCCATATTGATTATGTTAGATTGATTCACTTATTATTGTATTCATGATTCCTCTATTTTTAACCCTTACTGATCATTTGAGCTCACCCCTTTCATTGTTTACTTTCAACAGGTGACAAAGAAGAGATCATTTATTGAGTTCTTGTGGATGCAGTTTTTAGTTTTTGTTATGTATTGTATTTTGTAAACTTTTCCAATGTAATTTGAGTAACATATATGTATCTAGTTTCTTAAAGACTACTAAAATGATTGTTCCTTCAGGGTTGTCATTCATTCTAACCATGCCAATATGACAGGTAGTACACCGGCTCTAGTCTAGAGGGGTCGGGCCAATATAACAAGTAGTGCAACTGGCCAGCCGTGGTCCGAGCAGGCTGCGCACCCAGTGGATGGTCGGCACCCGGCTAGCCGGGATTTTGAGAAGGAGACACACCCGTAGGGCGGCCGACACCTGGCCGACCACGTGGAGGTAGGGTGACGTGCGTCCACACCACTGGCTGTGGAGGAGGCCACGACTATTGAGTCGCGGCGGCGCACCAGGGTGGCCAAAAACCGGCCAGCCATAGAAGGACAGCAGCGCCGTTGCACCATTGGGAGGAGAACCGGCCAGGAATCCGGCCATCTGAGTCACAGTGAGTGGGACCACTCTGGTGGGTCCCGTGTGCCAGCAGACACCAGCCGAATGGTCCATGGATCGTTCAAAATAACGGGGGGGGGGGGGGGGGGGGGGGGGCTCCCCCGATGCGGCTAGGGCACGCCCCACCACGGCCGACCGCACCCAACGAGGAAGACCGCACCCAGTCGAGCAGGCCACACCCAGTGGCCCACACCCAGTGGGCTGTGCTGAGCAGGCCATGCCGAGGGGGTTGTGCCGAGCGGTTCGTGCCGAGCGGGTCGCGCCGAAGGGGCCGCGCCGAGCGGGTCGCGCCGAGTGGGCCGCGCTGAGGGGGCCACGCCCAGCAGGCCGCTCTGACCTGGTTGCGCCTAGTGGGCCGCTCTGACCAGGCCGAGCCGCCCCTTTGTAGGTCAGGTTTACCCAGGCTGGGTCGGCCCAACCGGGTCGGACCGGACCCGAGCCCATGTGGACCCAAATACACCGTTTTGTCCATATCTTGAGAACCGGGCGTTTGTTTGATGAACTTTCTGTGGCATTGGGATCCTTGGATTGAGATGGACCTTTTGGTATACTCCACTAGAGTTCTGTATAAAGTTGTAGTACAGCTGGGTTGGATCGAACCTGAATCCAACCGGGCCCTTGGAATAGAAACGTTAGTAACTTATAGACCGGGCGTCCGATTGACGTGTCGTTTGTTGCATTGGGACCCTTATGACATGGAAGACCTTCATGATACTTCTTCATGGGAATTTGTGACAATTGAAGTATCAACCGATGTATTTAGGAGAGGAACCTCCCAGAATCAAGCATGCTTAGTGCGGGAACCCTGTGGCTGACTGTACTTAAAGAATCTTCAGATCCTGTGTGGGTCATATTCGGATCCTGTGTGGGTCAACGCTCAACGATATTGTGTGGGTCAGCACATACTGATCTTGTGTGGTTCATCTCCAGATCATGTGTGGGTCATTTCCAAATCCTGTATGGGTCATCTTTGATTCTAGGTGGGTCAACAGCAGAGCTTCTCGACGAAGTAAGATGATTTAGCAATACGGCTAATCATCTATACTTCCATACTTAAGTTATACCTGGTGTGAGCTGAGTCTTACCTTTTTGGTACACTTCTATGTGGTGATGCCTTAATGGTATTCTTCTATGTGGCATTACCTTTGTGGTACTTACCATTGTGGTGTTACCTATGTGGTACTTCTATCTTCGTGATGTAACCTGTATGGTACTTCTACCTCTGTGGTGTTACCTTTGTGGTATTCTTCCCTCACATGTTATATGAGTATATATTGATAACTTAGGTATATGTATGGGCATATACCTAAGTAGTGTTTATGACTATTTCTTCATGCTTTGAGATTGAGGTCTTGCAATGTGGTTTATCATTTATGGATTCTGGGAGACCTTCAGGGGTCTCGGGGTCCCTACTGAGTATCGTTATACTCACCCCTGCACGGGCTACACCTGCACCTTATTGTGTCTTGTGCAGACAACGGACAATTTTGATCAAGGATGAGGGTACCAGGGCTGGAGGCTACTTGGAGGTGGACCATTAGATGATACATACCGTAGAGACGACCGTACAAGAGTTGTACCTACCCTTCAGGTAGGATCCTTGGTGAGTGTTCATAGGAGTTGTTCTTAGTTTTACTTGTACTTTTCAGTTGGGCTTGTATTCTGGCCCCTTTACTTACTGTACACACCCTCTTTATTATACAGTTTACTTTGTGCTTGTATCTTGATGTGTGCTTGGTTTGTGTGAGTTTACAGGTTAAAGGGAAATGCCTTCCCAGTTTTAGGGATATGTCTTTCCGGTGCTAGTCAGCAGCCCCTGGCCCATGGAAGACAGGCTTGGGGTAGTCAGAGTACGGGCACCAGGGGATGAGTCGTAAAAAAATAGCCTAAAGTACAAGGTTAGTGTCTAGAAACACACTAAGGCACACATAAAGAAATAAGTTAATGTTGTATTAACATAATATCTCATACATACGATTATTGTGTAATATAATCCCCTTATCACGATATCTCTAATCAAGTTGGTTGCATGCAGGTGCCATCAACCAATGTGCTTGATGTCTCTTTCTTTGAATTCCTGGAGAACGAATTTGCCTATAGAACACCATGGCCATGGATTTATTTAGGCTATATCATTTCCATCCAAGGGTTTAAGATATCAAATTTTGTTAAAGAAGAGAAGGGAAAGATCCTTTCTCGCATTATTAATTAATGAAATATTACTCATGACACGTGCAATGTATCCTACCTCACCGTGAATGTTTGTCATCACGGTTTTCATCAATACATCAAAGTATGCAACTGATAATACTCATTAATAATAATCATAAAGTCTAAGGATCGATAAAAATATCTATAGATAGGAACATCTAATGACATATTTAATTATTTATTTTCTAATGGTGGGTCTTATTCTCATAATATTCTACACTGTATTTTACTAAGGGTGAGCACTATGAGAAGGTACCGCAAAGTCCTATGAGTCTCCACCCCTGATAGCCTCTATCACTTGTGTCTCTCAAATAATATCATTCGACTATATAACAAATATTTAAGAATAGTTTAGTACAAATTATGGGATCTCATAATAGTGGGGAAATACTATGAACTTTTCATGTGATAGCTACACTTAGGAAATTATCACATACTTTGTTACGTAGAAGAATAATCATGATGTGATAAGTAGTTTATTAATATTCAAAACTATGAACACTAGTCATTATAAAGTACACATAAGTTGGTTTTAGGGTACCAACTCCAATATATAGAGCTAATGAATATATATTATATTTATTACATAATTTTAATTCTATAAATATAGAATATCATATACATTCCTACCCTTCCACCCGTTAAAAATGACAACATCACTCGTGCATACATGTGGACTACCACCTTCACGAAGTGATGTGATTGGTTTTTCATGTATTCCTTTCATGGATTATTATAATATTATATTTAATGCATAAAAATTATAATTATGTTATGATTAATATTATGGATATAATAGAACCATGGACCCTTTTACCTCAGTCAACGCACCAATGTTATTTTGAGGTTATAAACCGAAGCACCCCAAATTGTCCAACATGAACTTAAAAAATTTATTAACTATATAATACATAGTAGAAAATTAAATAAAAGGGTTCATGGAAATGGAATAATATATATATATATATATATATTAAGAAATTATAAAATTAATATAAGTTTATGATTTGGGATTTAAAGTATGTGTGTCACAAGTTAGACCTAAGGTAAGGGTTTTTCGCCTCACTTTTGTTTCTATGATACATATGTCATATACACCAATTATTTATTCATGTGGTTTATATAATTATCATTTGATAAGTTATATCATTAATATATTTAAATTAATTCTATTAAAATTTTTGTTTTAATTTATTTCTTTCAAGGGGGTTATGATTCAGATGTTACCAAAGTGGCAAGGGTTTAATGTTACAATCTCACTTTTTACCAGGATTTTTTATAATTGAATTTATAATAATAAAATTATATGATATATCTCTCAAAAATATTATTCATTTTTTTCTACTCTATTTATTTCAGAAAATTACATGTTTTTTTTCATTTCTCACTCTTTATGTACTCAAAATTCTGAAAGAATGTTTTCAATTAAAACAGACTTTAATTATCTCTTTGGACATGAATATTTTATTCCATGTACATGTTTTCTTAATAATGTTTTCAATAATGTTTTTACTATTTTACAATGATTTATTAATGTAATTTTTACCCATGTTTTACATTTTACAAAAAGGTTTAAAAGAAATCTTCTTATTGTTTTTTGAGTGAGGTACTTTTTACCAAAGGTGAGAATGAAATATTTATTTTAAAATATACCACACAAATAGATTTTCTAACCATCAAGACTTATATTTTCTTTGAATATTCCTTTATAAGATTCCATTTTTTTCAAATAAAAGGATATTTTTATCATGTTTTCAAAATATATGCTCAAATGTTATTTTAAAGTTATTTTCATCTATGTCAACATACTTTGACAATTCTTATACTTTATTGGGGATATAATATAATGATATAATCGACCTTATTTCTATATATAGATTATGATCATGTTTTTCTATTTATTTTCTAGGGAAAATCTTAACATTTCGTACGCTAGTTTTCAATATGAATGTTTATGTATACTATGTATTGAATTGTTATTCATTTCTTTCATATGACGAATGAATTGAACTTAGTAAGTGATGGGAGGGTCCTTTTATATCATCTTGATGCATTGATAGGTCTTATGAGATAAAATAGTTTAGGTATTTCGTATAAAACTTACATAGTTATGTATGATTTCTTAGAATGAGGCCTTGATGGTAATATTATGATGTCCAAATAAGAATTCTATCATTATGAAATTAGTTATTATTATCCATGTGATTATTTATTTTATTATTTCATATTTTGATATATTTTCTTTTATGATAATAGGTATATGACATATTTTTATTATTGCTTATATCTGCATATTATTCATGATTTATTTATTCTATGATAACTTATGTTGTATGATTTCCCTTACTGAGAATCTAAGATCACTATTTGTCATGTTTTCCTTTCCCTAGAATACCAAGAAGGGATATTTGAATGATTTCATGGATATACTAGAATCAATAATAAGGTTATCAATTGAATTTAAATTTGAATTTAATATTTACAAATGTAATGTGAGAATCATTTATGTATCTAGTCTCCTAAGGTTGCTAAACTATTCAATCCACCAGGATGTGATCTCTTGTATATTGTGAAAATACAGTAATATAGCCATCAGATTTAGGTTAATGGAGTCGAGGTGTTACATATGAAATATTCTCATAAGGTATAAAAAACGTTTTGTGTAATGGATGACCCCCATGTATACCAAATAGAGTGTAAAACACCGTGTATTCAGTATACCATGGGTGCGTGTTTCATATTGGGATTTCCTCATATCTAAGGTTACAAATATACCTAGAATAACAACCTTTATACTTTTATACCTTTCTTACACAATCCTTGAGACATAGATAATCAGGGGGTGATTGGGTATGTTTTTGATCATGTCATAAGTTGAGACTTAACCAAGATTGGATTTATCCTCTAGTATAATGAGTATAACATTTGGACCCTCAATTGAGATAGACTGAATAAGTGTATAGTTATACCTAGATAAGTCAGGTGATGTGATTATTTATTGGATGAGGGGAATGTGATATGCTTATTCATAAGGGTGAATGTAACAACCAAGGTACTTATATAATATTTTTTTATTCTAGAATTTAGTAGTTAAATTCATTATAAATGTATAATTAAACAAGTGGTATTTATAGAAATTAAGGCATCTATACTAATGGAATAGTAATCTGAGTGTTAATAATATCAACATGGCCATTATAAAAATAACCTCATCTATGAAAGTATAAATAAAATTTAGGTATCTCATAAATTAAAACATTATATATTTATATCATGTAATTAGTAAATAAATGTTTTAAAAATGATAAATTAAGTGTTGGTATTTTTGTGAAACATAAATGTTTTGCAATTTTATAATTAGTATAAAAATTTATAAGAAAATTTATTTTTATAAAATAGATTCATAAATTAATATTTTGTTGTATTATAATTATAAGATAATTTCTTGAGACCTTAATTAATTTTTCAATGTGTCATAAAATCAGTTATAATATTAAAATCAGTATTTTTCGAATAAATGATGATTTTAATTAAAAATTAAATTTATCATATTTATAAAATTATTTTTAGAAAACAGAGTCTATTTTTCAAAATTTCATGTTGAAAAATGGTTTGGGAGAATTTTTAGGATTTTCTGAAATAGTTTAATTTTTGTGAATAGTAAAGTGCAGTAATTTGAGATATTTAACATTATAAATTAAATACATAAATTAATGAGTCATGGATGATTTATGTATGAGGTAAGAACCCATTAGTTTGAAATAACATGCTCTATTTACTGTATTTAGTCATAAGAATCAACATTATTGATAGTTTTGAGCCAAAATAATAAACAAATGAATAAAATAATAAAAAACACCCCTCTCCTCTCCCTATAACTACTACCCCTCACCACATATTCTCCTCACACCTTCTAAGACTTGAAGCTTGCCTAAATTCTACCCAATTACCTTTCCAAGCCTCTTACCCACATCCAAGACCTACTGTTCTCACAAAAATACCAAAAACAAGTGCCTTAGAGGTTCTCAAGGAGATGATATTCAAGAGGTAAAATCCTCCTTCTTTCTCTTTTAAATAATTTATTTCTTTCTTTCTTTCTACCTTATCCACACCTACCCCATAAAAAGTGGAATAATAACTCTAGTATTATATATATACTATAATGTTATTGTGTTAATTAAATATTCATCATCAATCCTCTTTTATTCTCCTCTTATTCTAAAAAATGAAAACATCATCCGTGACGTGTCGATTCACCACCTTTGTGGATAATGATTTTTTATTTTCCCTTAATACCTTAAATATTGGTCATAAAAACATTATTATAGTTAAAAAAGTTTTTAATATTTTTATTATAACTTTTTTAATGTTTTGGAACTAATTTATAGACATAATAATTAAATAAAATGAAACTAGTTTTTGATGGTTGGAAAAACCAAAAAAAACAAACCAAACATTTATCATTAATGTTTTATCTAATGAATCATAATCATATCAGAAAAAAATGATATATGAGATAATTTAAAATTATTGAAAACTATTAATACCATTTATTTCCACATATGGTGTTTTTCCTCCATTTGACATGAACTCCCATAATTATATTCAAGGGAACCAACCATAAAGCCATGAAACAAATGCTCTTAGAATGAAGATTATGATATTTATAACTCATCAAAATGGACATAAATGAACTTAATAACATGGTAATAAATAAAATACATGTGAAAAATTTTCTTAATAAGGAAATTAATTAATCTAATTTTATTATCTAGGACATTGAGTATAAGTGGAGAATGATTTCAGACATAAGGTAAGGGAATTCTTAACCCAATTCTCATTCTTGGGGTTAACCTTCTACTTCATTGATTTTGTCATATTAAGATTATTTGTGAAATGAATTTTGATTATATTATATTTTTTTATATTTTTTTATATTGAATATAAAAATTCCATTAATTTTATTAATTATCACTTTAATGATATGATATTTGTAAGGGACTTTCTTTTAAAAAATGTTATTTTCAAGTTACAACTCCTTTTATTAAAGAAAAGTTTTTTTTACTTATACGACATAAGTGAATTTTACTGATTTCATGACACCTTATTTATTTGATGTTTCCTTTACAAGTTTATTTTCAAATAAAAAATTTTCATTTATATGTGTGAGGATTCTTAAAAATTAAAAGTGATTTTAAAATGGAAAATTTATTTTCCTCAATAATGTTTCTTTTATGCGAGATTTATATGTTATGATCATGTTATGGTTATTGGTAATTGTTATTATGAAAGGTGGTTTAATGATAAATCAAGGAATGGTTATCCCATTATATCTCTCCAATGCATTGGATAAAGGGATGGAGTTAACCGGTTAGGTTTCTCCTAAGAGATTATGGGAATATACTGTGATGGTTATTCCTTGTGTAACCCTGATGGTTACTTGCTGTATAGCCAGGAGAGATACATTATATGTAAGAGTGATATGAAAATGATTCCACAAGTTATGTTTTATGATTTTTTTAATGTTTTCTATGGTTTTATAGGAAACATGTGATTTTATAAGATAAGTTAAATAGATTATGTTTTATGTGTAAAATTTATAACTTTGTGAAAATATTTTCATTCATGGAATAATAGTTTATTTCTTACTTTTATGTTTTTTATTGATCTTTTTGTGCTCATCCCAGGTTTTAAAATGTTTTTAATAGGGTTTTTTGTATAGTTAAATGAAGAAAATAATTCAAGTTTAAAGTTGTAAAGCTTTATTATGGAAATACATCATGTTTTATTTTAAAAGTTTCATGTTGTGAAAAAATGGATATCGAGTAGAAGTGTATAATTTGTAATATATGAGTTTCTATTTATGAGGTTATGTCTTAATTCTCTAAAAATTTTAACCTAAAAGATATTTGGGAATGTATGAAAGTGAATTCTAGTTGAATTAACTAGATAATGTAATGTTTAAGGATATGTCCTTGTAGTTTGTATCATATCCATGTTTCAATAACTTTAGGGGTTAGGATAATGTTAATATAATAACTATAAATTATTTTTACTTTATAGTTAAGTTGAAATGATATAGAATTTAAATATTACCAAGTTTATTTCTCTAAGATATGTTAGTTCAGAATAGTTTTCCATATAAGAAATAGGGAATCTGAAGTAAGAAGGCATTGAGAGGATGGTATCATTCTGAATCCACAACCTAGAATGGTGGGAATTGGAACTGAGTAGCTTGTGATAGTAAGGAATTAGTTAATGCAGTCTATAAATGGTGACGACATCCATGTATGAGATTAGCTTGATCAATTTTAGAGGAGTATTTTAGTGGTGAAACAGTTTATGAACCCGACCAATGGTGGTCAATGGTTATAAATAATAAGGATAGCGAAGAGATTTATGCTTTACAATGGGATGAATTCAAAAATATTTTCCTTGAGAAATATTTTCCTCTATAAACTAGACTTAGGATGGAAAAAAATTCTTGGAAATGATACATGAGGAGTATTCAGTGGTTGTATATGAAGAAAAATTCACTCAATTATCAAGTTATGCTCCAAATTTTATCTGGGATCTTGATAGTAAAATCAATAACTTTTACTTAGTATTGAAGTCAAAATATCAAATGGAATTGGCTTATCATGAATTTAAAAGTTATGAAAATCTTGTTCAATGTGCAGAGAAGTTGGAAATGGAGTTTTCCAATGATCATGTGTTCTTTGAAAACCAGAAAAAAAGAGTTTTAGGTGGCAGGAAAAAGGAAAGAATGCATCAAATAAGTTTGAAGGAAAGAAAACTAAGTTTTAATTTTGTGAAAATTATGGTAAAAAACACACTTGGGAATTCCTTTTGAAGTATTTTAAGTGCTTTTGATGTGGTAAGTTTGGGAATACGGCTCATAATTGCAATTAAAAATATCGTGGTAGTGGTAAGAACAATTTTAATATACAAACAATAACTTTTTTTAAATGTAATGAGATGGTTCATTTTGTAAACAAGTGTCCGAAGAGGAACCTAAATGATGGAAAATATCCAAACTATAATCATAAAGGTGTGGTGAAATCCATTGTAACTACTTTAATAGATGTTGGGCCATTAAATGAATTGGTATTAGGTACATTGTTTTTTTAATGAAAATTTTCTAATGTCTTGTTTGATTCATGGTCAACACATTCTTTCATATCTGAGAAATTTTTTAGTAAATTGAAAAATTTAACTCAATAAATGAAGGTAAAACTTATGGTAAAATCTCCTAGGGGAAACATTAAGGTAAAAATAAAATATAAGAATATTCTTGGCGATTTATCTAGAGATAATTTACCTGAAATCATTGTTGTCTTTCCCTCAGTATAATTTGATGTTATTCTAGGTATGGATTGGCTTTCTATTTACCATTCTAAGATTGATTTTAGAGATAAAGAAGTTGTATTTCATAAAGAGTCTCAGTTTGTATACTATAATGAAACCATACCATTGATGACATATCAAGATGCTAAGGAAATGTTAAAATATGAAAATAAATTTTATCTTGTATATATTTTTTAAAATAAGGGAACTATTAAAATTAATGATTTACCTAGAGTAAATGAGTATCTAGATTTTTTTCCTAGTGAGTTGCCTAATATTATACCTGATCAGGAGGTTGAGTGTACTATTGATTTAGTCCCTAATGATAAACCTATTTCAAAACCCCCTTATCAAATGTATCAATTAGAACTTCTATAATTGAAAAGGTATTTTCAAGAGTTTCTAGATAAAGGTTCCATTCTTATGATTACTTTACCTTGTTGTTCTACTATTTTGTTTGTTAAAAATAAATATGGTTATATAAGGATTTTTATTGATTATATATCATTTAATAACATCACTGTTAAGAATAAGTATCCTTTGACTCATATCAATGACTTGTTTGACCATCTCTAGGGAGATCAGTATTTTTACAAGATTAAATTGAGATCTATGTACCATTATATGAAGGTGATGGAGGATGACATTCCGAAAACAACATTTCATACTAGATATGGGCATTATGATTTTGTTGTTATGCCTTTTGGTTTGAAAAATTCTCTTACTGTATTTATGGATCTTATGAATAGAACCTTCTATGAATATTTGGATAAGTTTTTTGTTGTATTTATTCATGATATTTTGGTTTATTCAAAACTTTATTAGGATCATGAAAACATATAAGGATAGTTCTTTAAACCCTAAAAGAAAATAAGTTTTACGGGAAATTTAGAAAATGCGATTTTTGGTTACAAAAGATTTATTTTCTTGAGAACATTGTAAATAAGGATGGAATAACGGTTGATCCCACAAAAAAAGTGTTTAATAAATGTACAAGACCTACAAATGTTACTAATATTCTTAGTTTTCTTGTATTAGCATGATATTACTGACAGTTTGTTAAAAAATTTACATGATTATTAAAGTTCCAGAGGATTAAATAACAATTGATAGGGGTGAATTAGTTGTTTACTATTTATGAATTTCAAAACTTTTAGAAACCTAACCCATGTAAACTATTAATATTTATTTCCTTATCAAGTTTTAGTAAATACCCATGCATGAAAAATTAGGAAAGAAAGTAATGAAAACTAGATTTACAAGGTTCAACCTCAGTGCTAGAACCTACATCCTTATCATAGTCACTCCCATGGGTCTATTGAAATTCAATATTATGAATAAGTGAATAGAACTTATGAAAACTTCCTTTAGACACCTTCTATCTCCTTATTGGAAATATTACACTAACTCCCTTCAGTTTACAAAGTTTCTTACAAAAAACTGAGACAAAACAAAAGAATAATACTTTGTTCAATATTCTCCACAAAATCTCAATTTAGATCCTCAATCAGATTTGGATGGATCTGATTCTATAAATCTAATGAGGTCAATACAATTATTCTTTACTCAATATGAACTTCTCATACTCTACTTAAACACTTAGTCTGATCTTCCTCAATCTGATTGAATTAATACAATTCTCATGTACCATAAATAAAACTTTCAAGTGTCTCATCTTCTTCTGAGATATCAATACAAAAAGAAATTTCACTTTTAATTATTCAGAGATACACCTTTTTCAATTTTTGGGAAAATTTAGAAAGTACAAATGAATTGATCAACTATTTATAAGTGACTCAAAAAAGAAAAAACAAGAAACTTGAAAACTTTCCCAACTTCCTTAAATTTCAAAAACTCTGAAGATCACTCACATTTAAACTTCAAATTTGACTTCTTCAGACCTTATCATATTTATATGAGATTTATGCTAAATTGTATATCATGTTTGACCACTTTAATGCTCACATATATTCTTCTTCATAATCATCCTTCTTGAACTTCCTATCTTTTCTTCAATATGTTCAATCCTCATCAACTAATTACGATGAAATTTTTTTAGCTTCAACTTCCTCTGCTTATTGCGATCTTCCTTTATTTCTCAAATCACTATGATCTACCTTTCTTTCTCATCTCATTATGATTTACCATTATTTCTTAGAATATTACAATATTACTTTCTTTCTATGCTCATTACAATATGTCATTATTTTTCAGAGTTAGTCTGATGAATTTCTTTCTTAGAGTCAGTCTCCTGAAATACTCATAAAGATGGAATTCTCATTGCGATGTAATTCTCATTACAATGGAATTATTCCATATAAAACTTTGAAATTATTTAAACTTCATCATCTTTACACATCCTGACTTCTAAATACTTCTGAGTATGGTACTTTTGGATACGATCTACGTATAGATTTCTGGAACTAATACAATCATTATGATTCCTCCATTTCTTCAAAAGCTTTTGTCATGATAGTTTTCATGATTTTTGAGAACACAATGATCAGCAAAGCATAGTTTGATTTTGATTAGAAGGTTTGAGAACATTATAACTCCTCAATTAAATTTCTTCAAAAAACCTCTTCAGTATCATTACAACTTATTCACTCAGCAACATATGAATTTATAACAAAGGCTAGGTCCTATGGATCTTGAACTTCATATCGATGGACCTGATACCAATGGTGCATTCGATCAAAAACTTCATCTTTCTAAAAATCTTTTCATCCGATGTTGCTCAGTCTGATACTCGGCATCTGGTGATTCTCAATATGATCCTCTGAATTAGGAAAACAAATTTCTTAAAAACAAAAATTTTCTCCCCCTTTATGTTTGTGTTTGAATATTTATAAACTTTAAACTTTCTTATAAAACTGATTACGATGGATTGGGTATAATTCTTGAATAATAAAAACATTCTTATACAAAAATGTTAGTTGTCAACAAATAAAAAACTTTGTTAAAATAATTTATCATAAGGGTTCTTAAATATCCCCTTTGAATTAGTTGAAAACCCTTGTCAAAATTTTTTTCAACTCTCATATTTTTTTCACAACTAAACTTTTCTAAACAACTCATGTTTTTTGAATTTTACCAAAACACAGACTTTCTCAAAATAGAATTTCCTCACACCACACAACTAGATAAAGTAATATTTTTAAAGGAATTTCATCCCTTAGTGATAAGAAAATTATGTGTCCATGTAAAGATAATATTTCCTCACTTTTATATTCTCCCCTATCACTTTTCTTTTCCTCTCCCCCATTTTATGATAACCACATATTCATATTCATAAAAGAAAGACAAGTAAAAACTTCTTACAATACAAAGTTGTTACTTTATATCCCCATTTTTCAACATAATAAAAATCATGGTGGGGTTCTTCCTTATGAGGTTTAGGATGTCATGAGAGGAGGCTGAACACGAAGTTGCAGCCTCAACTCAACAAAATTTTCTTTTGGAATTACCTTTGTGAATATATTAACAATTTGATACTTCATTGAGATATATTCCAACAAAAATTCTCCCAAAACAACTTTATATTTTATAAATTGAAACTTTATATCAATATTTTTTGACCTTGAATGTTGGGTAGGGTTTTTAAAAAGATCAATTTCACTTTTATTATCACAAAGTATCTTCAATAGTCTAGAAACTTTTACTTTCAAATATTCCAGTTGAACTTTCATCCACAAAATATTTGGATTCAACTATGCTTAAAGTTACTAAACTTTGTTTCTTACTATACCAACTCACAAAAAATTCACCAAAGAAAAATGTTCCTCCTAAGGTTGATTTTATATAATTACAATATCTATCCCAATTAGCATTAGTATAACCATGAAACTTTATCTCACTATTTATTTTGTATAACAAACCATGTGAAGCTATTCCTTTGACATATCATAAAATTATTTTTATTTCCAACCTATGTAATTCCTTTGGATTACTTTGATACATGGAACAAAAAGTTACATCATAAACAATATCAAGTCTTGATGCTATAAGTTAAATTATACTTCTTATCATCTTTCGAAAATCTTTCTAAATCACACTTTTTCCAAACTCATATTTACTCAACTTTGTGACCACATATTTAAGAGTAGAAACTTCTTTGGATTATTACATGCCAAACTTATTTAAAAATTCTATGTAATACTTTTATTGAGATAAGAAAATGTATTTTTATTTTTTTTGAACTTGTAATCCAAGGAAGAAAATTAATTCTCCCAACATTCAAACATCTTATCTATCCCAAAAAATTATATTATCCATATAAAAAATTAAAATTAGAGTTCCAGAGTCAACATCTTTCACATATAAGTTGATATCAAATTTTCAATTATAAAAATTTATCATTCTCAAATAATTTCCAAGTTTTAAATAGCAAGCACATGGAGCTTATTTTATCCCATGCAAATATTTATTTAGTTTACAAACTTTTTCCGTCCCCCTCAAGTAGAAATCCACAAGTTTGTTCGATGTAAAATTATTCCTAAATCTCACCATTTAAAAAATACAACTTTATATAAATATAATAAGATTTATAATTATGATGATCATACATTGAAATAAACATTCTAATAGTTTCTAATCTTGAAATTGGGGAAAATTTTTCTTCAAAATCAATACCTTACACCTGTTCATAGCCTTTACAAACAAGCCTAGCTTTGTTTATTGAAACTTATCCATGTTCATTAAATTTGTTTCTATAAACCCACTTTGTTCTGATAACATTTTTATTTTTTGGTCATGGAACAAGTTCCCATGATTCATTTTTCTAAACATGATCCAAATATTCATTCATAGAATTTACCCATTATTTGTATTGAATAGCTTCTAAAACTAATTCTAGTTCAAATTTTGAGATGAGTGAAGTCTAAGTTTCTAATATCAACTTTCTTCTCATCTAAAATAGAGCCTTCTAATTTTCAATAATATTTTCAAACTCAACAAGTTTGTTTATGTTGTTAAATTTCAAAGTTTATCTCCCAACTTCACTTTCCTCATCACATGATTCATCTAAATCTTGATAAGGATGTTTTGAATTACTCTCACTATTTTTTGAAATCTCCATTTTATCGTCCTCAGCATTCTCAACAAATTTTGTTAAGAAATTTTTATTTTCACTAACTTTCACATCATATGATTCCATAAATTTTTTTAACATTTGTTCAAACATTTGTAACTTCTTCCGTTGGGTGGATAAATCATAAAAGTTCCTTCTTCAACTTTCTCACCAATCTTTCCTAGATCCAGATTTTTGTTTTTGAGAAAACTTGGACTTCCAAAAACTTTGAAATATTTCAATAAATGTTTTTTATTATACCACATTTCATAAAGATTCATGTTGGTTTCTAATCTAAAAAGGAATATATTTTGAACATGTACAGTAGTACTAACAACTTCTTTCTAGTTTAAATTTGAAATTTTGTATTCTGCTAACATACTTCTTCCCATTTCCACCAAGATTCTATTTTTTATTTATGCTAATCCATTTTGTTGTAGAGTATATGGAGCACTATACTGATGTTTGATACCATGTCTTATTAGATAATCTTCAAAATAATTTTTGGTTAATTTAGTACCATTATCTATTCTTAACTTCTTTATATAAACCACCATTATTTTCTGAAAAACATGAATATTTCCATAGCCTATGACTTGTGTTTCATAAACAAGATGTTTTTCATCCGAGTGAAATCATAAATGAAAGTGATAAAGTATAAATATTATTTTTTTGATTTATGTCTCAATAAACCATATAAATCAGAATGAATAAGTTCAATAGGTTTGGTAGGCTGAATATAAACTATCTTATGACCTTCATTAATTATCTTTCCTTTTTAAAAAGTAATAAAAAAATCTTCTTATATTATTTTCAATTTTGGAAAGTTTCTAACAACATCAAATTTATAAATTTTTTTCATGTTTTTCTACCCAAGGTGGCCAAGTTTTCGATGCGACAACTTATTTTCATCTTCATCACTCAAGTAATAGGATTTATAAAACTCTCCTATTTGGAATAGATTCCCACTGTTTCTTTGTCCTTTTGTAATAACATTTCCATCTTTCACACTTTTGATAACATAAGAATATTTTCTGAAGATCACTTATTTTATATCATCACAAAGTTAACTTACACTAAGTATGTTATGTTTTATCCCATCAATAAATAAAACTTCCTTAGATTTCAACCTTTTTGCTTCAATCTCATCTATTTTGATTCCTATGACTATTAAGGAACTATCATTACCAAAGGTAAATACTCCTCCATCATGACTTTCAACATTTTTCAATATTTTAATATCACCTTTCATATGTGAAGAAAAACCACTATCAAGTACCCATGTTTTTTCCTTTTACTTGCTTTCAAAGCTGTATCAACAACAAAAGCTCTTTCTTCAACACTTTTTTCCAGCTTATTTTTATTTTCTACCAAAAGAAACATGTTTGAGAAGGAGTGTCATGCATATTTCTACATGATGACCAGCCTCATCACATCTTCTACAAACTTCTTCTATAAATTCAAATTGATTTTTAGTTGGAAGGTTTCTAACATCTTGATATTTCTCTTTTCTAACTTCTTATGGGTTATGAAAGTCACTCATACTTCTTATACCATTACTTTAAATTGGTTAAAACTTTATTATTAGTAGAGATATGTTGTTCTAATAATTATAAGACTTGTTCCCATAGATTAAAAAACACCAACAATAGCCATCAAATCTGGATTTTCTATTGTATTAAGATCTTTCTATGTAGAAAGTTTGTTGAAGTTGATAACTTCTTTATACTTTAACAATCTTTGTACATGGACCATATTTCCTCCTAAGTGGGTTTTCATAATTTTTAGATGAAATAGGTTTATCACACTCTTTTTCCATCCAATATTTCCCAATAATTTTTCCAAAACCTAAAATGTTATAAAAACAAATTGAAACATTAGTTTTGGTGGGTGAGGATTTCACCTGATTCTTTATTTGAGCATTCTTAACAACATTAGAAGTATAATATTTTAATTATGAGTATTTTTTAAAGTTTTAATTCATCTTACTCAGGGTATTTTCAAACTCTATAAGTTTTGATTTAACCTTGTTAACCTTTTCTTTTGTAGCTATCAACTTATTACTGAGATCTTCTACCATCTTTCCAAGTTCAACAATTCTAAGTTTGTAACTTAAGATCTCCTGAATGTATTCTTCCTCCTACTTGATGAAATATTTTATTACTTAAGAAACTTATTCATAATATTTATTTATTACTCTAATTTATTTCTTAAGATATTTGTTTTTCTCAATACAAGCAATAAGTTCTATTTTGAGCTAATACTCTCTGTAAGATTCTTCACCTCCTTCTTTTTCACTATTTGAGGAGTCTTCAAATTTATCTACTTTTGAAATGAAAGTTCTAAAATTTTCTTAAATTTCATTTAAATAATTTTTTTAGTTGATTTAGATTCAGATTTCTTACTTTACATACTTCTCTTGTTTCCAGAAAACTTCTTATATTTATTAGATAACTTTTCTTCTTTATAATTTTTATTCCACTTCTTCCATCAATATTTTTCATCAGAATCATCTCGATATTAAAAAAATTTATTTTTAGGTAAATTCATATAAAAGTGTCCGATTCCACCACACTCAAAACATTTGAGAGGAATTTTACCTCCCTACCTTTTTCTTCCTCTTCATTAGTTCTTGGATATAAGAGACTTGATTTTTTCATTCAACTCATCATCCTCTTTATCTTCATAGTCATAAGGATCAACATATTCAGCATCTTGAATTTTTATTTTTCTATTGGATTCAAAATCCAATTCATCTTTCATATTATTTTTGAAAATTAGAGCTTTTCTCATTTCATAAGAAATAATAAAGTTATGAAATTCATCAAGAGATAAATCATTCTTATCTTCTAAAGAAGAAATTTTAGAATCAAACCTATCTAAAAAATTTCTCAAAAGTTTCTTCACAATTATAGAATATTCTTGAAAATATTTGAATCCCATGATATTGAAAACAATTTAATTTACTCTTGTGAAGTATTAATCAATAGTTTCTTTATTTCACATTCTGATGTCTTCATACTTACTATTCCAGATTTGTAGCTTTGATTCCTTTACTGTAGTATTCCCTTCAAAAATATTTTCCATCTTGTCCCATTTACTTTTTAAAGTATTGAGACCCATCACCTTCTAATAAAAATTCTCCGATAAGGACATACATATTGAATTTCTAGAAATTCTATAAACTTTTATATATCTCTTATTAGAAAATGTAAAAGGATCATCTTTCTTAATAGGTGAAAAACTAATAGTAGTAACATCAAAAAATTCCATGACAAGAGATAGAAGATAGGGAATCATCTTATTTTTCTATCCATAATAATTTTTTCCATAAAATGTAAGAATTATTATACTATTGAAAGAATTGAGATTATCCATGATAAGTATTCAACAAGGGAACCTTCACTCTGATACCAATTGAATTTCCAATGGATCAAATAACAACTGAGAAGGGGGTTTGAATTAGTGGTTCACTTTTTATGAGTTTCAAAACTTCTAGAAACTTAACCCATGAAACCTATTAAGATTTATTTCCTTATAAAATTTTAGTAAATACTCATGCATGGAAAATTAGAAATGCAAGTAAAGCACATAAGATTTACAAAGTTCAGCCACAGTGTGAGAACCTGCATCTTTAACATAGCCACTCCCATGGGTCTATAGAAATTCACTATTATGAAGAAGTTAATACAACTTGTTCCAAATCCCATTATACACCTTCTATATCTTGATAGGAAAGATTATATAGACTCCCATCATTTTACAAAGTTTCTTACAAAATAATTGATTAAAGAAAAAAAGAATAATATTTTGTTCAATTTTCTCCATAAAAGCTCAATATGGATCCTCAATATGATTTGGTTGGATCCAATTCTATAAATATAACGAGTTCAATATGATTCTCACTTACTCAATATTCACTTCTCAAACTCTTATCAAACACTCAGTCTAATCTTCCTCGGTCCAATTGACTCAATATGATTAACTCAGTATGATTATCCTATTAAATATACAAAACTTACAAGTGTCTAATATTATTCTAGGATCTCAATCTAGAAATAACTTTCACTTCGAATTATTCAGAGCTCCACCTTTTTTTCTTTTTGTGAAAAGTTTAAAAGTACAAATGAATTGAGCAACTATTTATAGGAAACTCAGAAAAGAAGAAGTGAGAAACTTCAAAACTTTCCCTGATTCCTCAAATTTCAAAAACTTTAAAGATCACTCACATTTAAACTTAGACTTTGACTACTTAGAACCATATTAGATTTCCTTTATATTTATGCTGAATTGAATATCAGGTTTTATAGTGACCCTTATTTTTCTTACATAACTATTACATCATTTTAAAGTCAAACGACATAATAGTGTTAAGAATACAGGAATAAAAAGTCTAGTGTCTTAGAAAAATTAGGACCATGCATAACTTTTACATAATAAAATATAAACATTTATTTAATTTCTACTTCTCTAGATTCTTATTGGCCCTTGTGTTCTCCTTAGTGAAAATATTCACTTGAGAATATATATCAAAAAGGGGTGAGCTAAAATCCTGGTAAGAGGATAGATTAGAACAAGAATAAATATAGAATGGGTGAGAATAATAATAATCATCATAATATAAGCATGGCATCATCATCATAATCTTAGAGGAAACATTAGACAAATTCACAGAATGTGAAAATGTATAAAAATGAAACATTGTGTCTTAGCAACCAAATACCACACATAGTTATGAAAAAAGCTAGCATCATGTTCACACATTTTCACTTTTTATCATGAGATAGATCACATTACCCAATGAATTGGAGAACTATATAATTCCAGGCACACCCGTCACATCATAACATTTACATGTGCTATATAATTTCAGGTGCACCCATCACATCATAACATTTACATTATCATGAATTCCACGTAGAACATATATCAATCTTGGATATAAAAGTTCCCATGGAAAGGAATGGGTTTAATTTAACATAGAATACATTCATGAATAAACTTTGGGGTTCTCAAATTAAATCGGTAATAACATACTTGGTATAAGAATCATCAATCTTGAGTGAAGAAGAAATGATCTCACGAGAAGTAAAAGAAGTATTATTAGAAAGAAGAGTTCTTTTGATTTTTTTTCATTTTTCATAAAACTATATCAGAAACATGTATATCATAGAAAATAAAAGGAAAAAAATTATATTTAAATAAAAATAAAGTAAAATCCATACTGAAAATGGAGTAAAAGAGGGAAAACCCAAAGAAAGGGAGTTGGGTTCGAGAATCCCCTTAACTTTTGTTTGAAGGATTTATTCACTTAAATATCATGAATAATAAAATTAAATTAATTAATTAACAAACATAGAACCTTTTATACATTAATTTGATTCATTATAGTTTTATTAAGTTCATTTATGGGCTTTTTAATGAGTTATAGAGTTTAATTTCATTGTTTGGGAGTGTTCGTTATCTTGGTTTTCATGATTGGTTCGCTTGTATATAAGTATGGATGTTTATGTACAATTGGAATAATTCTCCAGAATTTAAATTATAGTTTATTAATGATCATAAATAATTTTAAATGAACTTGTTTTAATTATTACTGCGGTTTTGTATCACAATAAACTCATTTTGTTTTATCATTTAGTGTTATGTAAATATGTTACTTATAGAACATAAAAATGGTTATAAAATACACTTTAAAATATTTTTTAAACATTAAAATGGTTTCATGACCATCCTTAAAGGTGATAAGGTAAAATTAAAACATGTTGTCCTTGAAGGCGATAAATCAACATCTCACAGACGATGCTTTCATTTTAAGAATAAAAGAGAGAGGAGAAGGGGGTTGCTGGCAGATTATTCTATTAGCATAATAAAATTCTAGTATATTTAAGGTAATGTATTTATCATTCCATTTGGATGAGGGAAGGTGAGGATACAATAATAAAATAAAAAACTTGAAAAGAAATTAAAAGGAAAACAAAGAGAATTTCACCTCTTGAATCATTCTCCTTGAGAACCTCTTTAGGGAAAATAGTTTGGTATTTTGATGAGACCAAGAACTCCTAGACGTGGGGGAGGGTCTTGAGAAGATTATTTCATATAATTTGGAGAAGGTTCAATTCTTGGAAGGTGTGAGGAGAAGAGGTGGTGAGAGGTGGTATTTATAGGGAATGAGAGAGGCGTTTTCTCATTATTTTATTCATTATTTTATTATTTTGGCTCAAAACCATGAATAGTTTGGGAATTATGATTAAATATATTAAAATAATTAATGGGAGTTTAATATTATAAATCTTATATCAGTGATTAATCAAGTAATAGTGTATTTAACTTTTAATTTATATATACCGTAAATTATTGTATTTTACTATTCACCAAATATTTGAGTATTTCATAAAAATACCAAAAATTCACCCTAACCATTTTTTGAATTTTAGAATTTAAAAATGAACTCAATTTTATGAAAATAATTTTCTAAATATGAAAAATATAATTTTGAATTAAAACCATCATTTACTCGAAAAATACACATTTTAAAATTATAACTGCTTTTATAAAAATTAGGAAAATTAATTAAAGTGTCATAAAATTATCTTATAATAATAAGAAAAATATATATTCATTTATTATTCTATTTTATGAAAATAAATTTTCTTTTAAATAATTATATTAATTATAAAATTATAAATAAATATTTATGTTTTATAAAAATACCAACACTTAATTAATATTTTTTTAAACATTTATTTACTTATAATACGATATGATTATATCAGATTTTTTTTATGAGATGCCTAAATTTTATTTATACTTTCATATTTGAGGTTACTATTCTATTGGCCTAATTAAAATTCCTAATCATCACATTACTATTCCAAAGGTCAAGTTACTATTCCATTGGGATAGATTTCATAACTTCTAGAAATACCTCTTATTTCATTCATTCTTCATTTATAAAGTTTTTATTATGTTATCAAAGTGATTTTATGTGGTTTATACTATATGAAATAATTATAAGAAGGTAATTTACATTGATAAAATTTTCGGTTGGTAAATTCATCCCCCTTATGAAATTTCACCCTTAAAATTTCATTTTACATTCTAAGTTGAAAACAAGTGAGGGTACTTATCCTTCATTACTTCATTCAGTTCCCATGTTTCCTATTCATACTTATGGTTTCACCATAGTACTTTGACCATGTGAGTTAACTTATTGTGTAGAACTTTATATCTATGGTCCAAGATCTTCATTAGATTCTCCTCGTAAGAGATATCATTTTCCAACTATACCACCTCTGGGTTCAGTACATGTAAGGGAACTAGAATGTACTTACTTAAGAGGGATACATGGAATACATCATGTACTTGAGACATGGTAGTTGGAAGTGGCAATAGATAGGCCACAACTCCGAATCGATTAAGAATATTGAAGGGGTTGATGTACCTGGGACTTAACTTTCCCTTCTTTCCAAAACTCATGATCTTATTCCATGGAGATATGTTGAGGAACACCATGTCTCCAACCTTAAAATCAAGGTATCATTAATGATTGTCTATGTAGATCTTTTATCGAATTTGGGATTCCTTTATGTTCTACTGAATGGTTTTCACCTTTTCTACCATTTCTTTGACCATTTCAGGTCTTATCATCTTACATTCGCTGACTTCATCCTAGAACACCAGTGTTCTATATCTTTTCCCTTAAAGGGATTTATATGGATCCATTTGGATGCTTAAGTGTAAACTTTTGTTTTAGGAAAACTCAACAAGAGGAATATTTTGGTCCTATCTTTATTTGAAGTCCATAGAGCATTACCTAAACATGTATTCTATTTTTTGAATATTTTATTCAGATTAACCATCAATTTGAGGTTGATAATATGTATTTAAGTTTATCTCAATTTTTAGAGAATGTTGGAGACTTTTCCAAAATTTATAGGTGAATCTCAGATCTAGATCAGATACAATTGATAATGGTTCTCCATATAGCCTTACCACTTCTCTAATGTATATTTGTTCAAGTTGATACAGTGAGAAGTCCTATCAAATTATGCTAAAGTGAGCTACCTTTTTAAGACAAACCATAACAACCCATATAGTATTGTTTCATTTGGATGTCTTCATATGTCTGATGAAAAAGGATATGGTGATTTTTTTCCATTTCGATGTTGGTATGGGTAATGGTTGTATCATCCCCTTAGAATTTTTTCTTTCAACCTTTACAATCTAACATACCAGGGAATTTTATGTATATTCAGTGATATTCTTCTTCATATTGTCCCACCAATAATTATCTCAGAGATCTTGATACATCTTTGTGTTCCCCCAGTGAATAGAGAAGGTTGAGATATGTGCATCATTCAAAATATCCTTCTTTATATATGGATCAAATGGTACACATAATTGTGACCCAAATCTTAAAACTCCTTCTTCATCAATTCTAAAATATGTGGATTTCCCCTTTCTCATAGATTCCACCTTTATTAGAATTCCTACATAATTTCTTTGAGCATCCTTTATTTTCTCTATGAGGGATGGTTGAGCAGTCATTTTAAAAAGGATTGGTGATGTTCCTTACATAATTATTCCCATGTACATCCTTTTCAAATATAAGAAGATTGGATCCTTATCAGCTCTCATCATTGATAATGTTTCAGGATCCTTTTTACTTAGAGCATTTTCCACTTTATTTGCCTTCCTAGGATAGTAGTGGATTGAGTAGTCATAATCATTGATGAGATCTAACCATCTTTGTTGGGGAATATTATTCTCCTTATATGTAAATACAAATTTTATGCTCTTATGATCAGTATATATTTCACACTTCTCCCCGTAGAGATAATACCAATATATTTTTAATGTAAAGATCATAGCTTCCAACTCTAGATCATGTGTGGGATATTTTTGCTCATAAATTTTCAATTTCCTTGATACGTAGACTATCAGTTAATCAATTTTCATTAGTACACAGCCAAATCCATTTTTTAAAGCATTGTTTTATACTACAAATAGTTCCCCACTTGTCAGAAGTGTGAGTACTGGCATGGCGATAAGCCTCTTTTTTAACTCTCTAAATAATTATTCACATTCATTAGTCCAAATTTTTTTTTCTCACTTTCGAGTCATCTTGGTTAGTGGATTTGAAAATCATGAGAAGTTCTTTACAAATCACTGATAATACCTATCTAGATCGAGGAAACCATGGATCTCTATTACAAATATTGACATGGGACACTCCTTGATTGCCTTTGTCTTGGAAGGGTCCATAGATATTTTTTTTTGGTGACAACATGCCCCAAGAATGATAATTCCTCCATCCATAACTCACATTTACTAAAATTTTCATAAAGTTTCTCCCTTTGTAAAGTATTTATCATAGTATTAAAATGCTCCTCATGTTTCTCCTTGATCTTGAAGTATATCAAAATATCATATATAAAGACTACCAAAAATTTGTCTAGGTAATCTATAAAGACTCTATTCATTAAGTCCATTAATATTGATGGAGCACTAGTGAGTCCAAATGGAATCACTATAAACTCATAGTTTCTATACCTCATTCTAAAGGTAGTGTTAAGAATATCTTCCTTTCTCAACTTTAATTTGTGATATCCCAATCTAAGGTCCACCTTAGAGAAATACTTGGCAACACACAGTTGATCGAATAAATCATCTATCCATGGAAGGGGATAATTGTTCTTTATCATGATTTTGTTGAGCTTATGATAATCAATGAAGAGGCGCATTGATCCATCCTTCTTCTTGACCAATATGATTTGTGCACCAAATGGTGAAGCACTCAGTTGTATAAAACCCTTTTCTATATTCTCTTGTAACTACTTCTTCAATTATTCCAACTCAAAGGTGGTCATTTTATAAGGTGATTTTGATATAGGTAGAGATCTAGGAATAATTTCAATTGAGAACTCAACCTCTTAGTCAGGAGGAAGAGTAGGAAATTATTCAGGGAACACACCAGTGTAGTCCCTCATAATGGGTATGTCTTCGATCATGATTCTCTCCTTTATCTCGATAATTGGAGCCAGATATTCTTACTCATAAGGCAATAACATTCACACTTGAGATGATAGATCCAAATAAGATTCATCCTTCTCCTTACACTTGTATAGAATTAGATGATGCTTTGGGATGTGAAGAGTGATTTACCTTTCCCAATAGTTGATGTTGGCTTTATATAAATATATCTAGCCCATGCCCGAAATAGAATTAAACTCCACCAAAGGAAGTAACACTAGATTTTCTAGGAGGTTTATTCTAAAAACATTAATCAAGGAGGAGTTATATACTTTGGATGTAATAATTTACCCATTTTAAATTCTCACATATAACTCAACCTCCATGTTATGTGGTGGTTTTTGAATAGTTCTACTAAACATGAAAGATATGAAAGAATGTGTACAACTAGAATTAAATAGTACATTCACAATTACTGAATGAATAACTAGCATACCTGTCACCACATCATTGTTGGGATCTACCTAAATAGTTGTGATGGAATAATCCTTCCCTTTCTAATTTGGATTTGGTGGCTGATGACTCTAATGGACCTCAAGGATTCAAGGTTTAGTGAATTAGCTTGCATAGTTACCTTGATATATATAGTTGAAGCATTAAACCATGGGTGGTGCTCTCCTTTACTTCACCACGTTATACTACTTCCTTGCGTCTCTTCTACATTCATGAGTTTGGTGGACTTATCTACCACACTTATATCATTTCCCCATCCCTTTGAGGTAATTCCCATGATGCTTCTTACCACATTTTTGACATGTGGGTGGTTGAGTTTTCTTTCCACATTTATCATTAGATCGTCTAGCTTGAAAGTCCATCTTTAGTTTCTTATCACCATAGCCATGGGACCATTCTTTGAACTCCATCTCCACTTTGATATCACATCGAACAACTTCTTCATAACTCCCAAAGTCTCGAAGGTGTTTTTTTAAACCACTGAAGAATCTATAAATTTTTCTATCATTTTTGATAAAAAACCAGAAAAATACCTTGAAATCCTTGTGAAATTTTCTTTGTAGGCCATGATAGATTCAAATTCACTTTTCTTTAGCTCTATGAATTCTCTTTCCATCTTTTTACAAAGAGTTTGAGTTAAATACTTGTTAAAAAATATTATCTTAAGTCTTCATATAACAATCTGTCTCTTTATTTCACAATTAAATATATTTTATTACATAAAACCTTTACTTGAAACAATATAGAAGATCGAGAGGTCTAGTGTCTCTGGGGCTTATGAACATTACATAACAACTTAAAACATGAAATACACATCTTCATTGAAAACTCCTTTTACATGACCACACACATTCCTTCGTACTTAGCATTGCATGGGATAACTTGAGGACATGGATAAGAAAATAGTGAGATATAAAGCCTAGTAAGGGAGTAAACAAGGCATAACATGAATAATAAAGTACATTTTAGGAAATAGGAATATCAATGGAGCATAAGAGAAACATGAACATAAAGGCATGATATAGCATGATTATCATAACATGGAATTGTGGGAAACAACATTCATCATGATATTAACTTGAGCTAAGGCTCATTGCACATGGATCATGAGTAAACCCAAATTTCACTTAAATTAGAATGATTAAACCCTCATTGAACTTGACGTATCATGATACTACTCTTTACCCAATGCATTGGAGCGCTATCAGGGTTCACCCTTCTTAATCATTTCCTTTCATGCATAAGTGTGCCACGTAGATCATACAACATGGATTCATTAAACATCATAATTTATTCCATGATAAAGGAATGTGGAATTAATACATGAAACTATTTAATCAATAAGTAAATGTTCATAAAGGTGAATACCCTTAATAGAGAAATGGGTATGGTATTCACTACACAATGACTTTGGATTGGAAAATTGTGGTGCAATTTCGACAGCATAACGGCATGACATAAGAATTCATAAAAATGGTTGATGAGAGATAAAGGGGTATCTCATAATATGTAAATGAAATGGACAGTAAGGGGGTTATATAGATACACGTCCCAAAAAGGTAATTTAATTTAGATTCATAATATAAAATAATTGCTTGAATGCAAATGAGAAGAGAGAAATTCCTTACGGAATTTCGTCATGCTAACAGGTGTACATGGGAGGCATTAATGAGAGATAAAAAGGACTATAACCATTCAAAAATAATGAGTTAAGTATGGGGAGGTGAAAAATCATAACCCAACATTTGTAATTGAAAATAAAAGGGCATAACAACATAAAGAAATTTGGACAAAAATGAGAAAGGAGGAAATCCCATGGAGGTGTGATTCCAAAGGCTCGGTAGGGGATTGAGAGAGAATTATTGGGATATTGGGGCACCTTGGGAGGATTATATGGAGAGGAGGGTAGGGTTTTCTCTAGATTAAAATATTTTAAGTGAAGAGAAGTGGGATCTTGGGTGGGTTTATATAAGAAAAGAGAGGGATTTCTTTATTATTTAGGTTTTGGACACCACACATTAAACTAATCAAAAACACAAACCAACCCATGGTTTTTGCCCATGGGTTTTTCCAAATAAGAGTGGAAAAAATTATTTTATAAGTCCAATGGACGAACTTCTTAAACTATTAGTTTTTCTTATGTGGAGGTTAGTCACACTCTTAAGGAAATGATTTTAAAAGTTAAATTTTTTTATAAGTCTTAGAGGGTCCACTAAGGCACCATAAAATTAATCAAAAAAACATAAGATCAAATTATTTTAAAGGTAAAAAATATATTTTCCTAACATCTTATAGTATTTTATTTCATCACTATTGGGTAATTATGATGTCATAAAACACCTTATATATTTAAACAGTATTTAATTTTTACTCAAAAATTTGATTGTCTCAGAAGATTATGAAAAAATCACTGTTGGATAATTTTGAAATCCTGATTCCAAAAATAATATTCATTTTATCTAAATAATTTTATAAATATTTGAATTTTTACTTCTAAATTGATAACTGACATTTACCGAAAATTCATGAGTTTTGACAAAAACAACTTTCAAACCATAATAAAAATTACAATTGTATTAAAAAAAAATTACGGTCATTTATATTTAATAAAAATTAATTTAGTAATAAAATTTAATTAAAAAATTATTTAATTCAAAAATCCATTAACTCATCAAAATATATTTCTTAATTGAATATTAACTAAAAATATTATTTTTTCTTTAAAAAAACTATTTACAAAGTAACAATAATAAAATGAACGTATATTATCTATAAAAAAATAATGTACACAACCATAGTGCTAGGTTATTGTTACATAACCCCTTATAACACCCTCATAAGACCGAATGGTAAGGTGTGTGATGGTAACAAACTCTTGGGGAGGCTCAGATAACATCGCTTAGGTGGTAATCTGTATTAACTTCCACTTATCCCGTAGGCGGTTCTACTCAAGCTTAACGTGTTGAAGCTTAGCTTGGGCTTGGTCAAGAGTGAATCCCAGTGACGAAACCTCCTTTCTGAGCTTTGAAAATTGGGCTTCGTATAGATAAATTCTACTGTATGAGTCCATTGTTTCCTTTATCTAACTAAATTATATTTATTTAAGACCTATATTTATACTAATCATCTGATCACTATTCAATAGCTATATTAACAATGGTCATAATTCCTAATGGTATTTTAAAATCCAAAAACATAAAACCAAAGAAGTGAATATGTTATATAACCATTTTATATAATAATACATTTAATTATATCGAGATTAATTTTCATTAATAAAATTTTGGGTCGTTACAATCTTCCCCACTAAAGAAATTTCACCCTCAAATTTTTTTCCCACATTAAAACAAATGCGGGTAACTCTACTTCATCACTTCCTCTGATTCCCACGTTGGCACTTCAAACTTGTGGTTTCTCCAAAAATCCTTGATGAGGGGCATTGTCTTATTTCGTAGAACTTTTTCCCTACGATATAGATCTTCAATGGCTTCTCTTCGTAGGAGAGGTCATTATTCAATGGTACCACCTCTAGATTGAGTACATGCGATGGGCCAGGTATGTACTTCTTCAAAAGTGATACATAGAATACATCATGTACTTGAGATAGGTTCGGTGGGAGTGCTAGTCGATATGACACTACTCTGATGCGATCAAAGATCTCAAAAGGGCCAATGTACCTTGGACTAATCTTTCCCTTCTTCCAAAATCTCATAACTCTCTTCCACAGTGATATACAGAGGAATACCATGTCTCCAACATCAAACTCTAGGTCTCATCGACGATTATCAACATATATCTTTTATCGAATCTGAGAAGCTTTAATGTGTCGTTGGATGATCTTAACCTCTCCACCATTTCTTTGACTATCTCTGAACCTAGGAGTTTTCTCTCCCCAACTTCATCTCAACATGTCGGTGTTATTCACCTATTCCCACAAAGAAATTCATAAAGATCCATTTGGATACTTGGGTAGAAACTGTTATTGTAAGATAACTCAACTAGAGAAAGATGTTGATCCCATCCTCCTTTGAATTCCATTAAGCATGATCTCAACATGTCGTCAAGTGTTTGGATATTCCGGTCAGATTGACCATCAGTTTGAGGATGATAATCCATATTGAAGTTCAGCTCAGTATTCAGAACATGTTGAAGAATCTTCCAGAACTTAGAGGTGAATCATGTATCTCGATCATATATAATAGATAGTGGTACTCTATGCCTTACCAATTCTCTGATATATATCTGTGTTAGTTGATCTAATGAGAAATCCTCTCGAGTTTCAATGAAGTGTGCAATCTTTGTAAGATGATCCACAATAACCCAGATATAATTTCTTCCTTTGGATGTCTTCATAATTTTGGTGACAAAGTACATGATGATGTTATCCCATTTTCATGATGGTATGGGTAATGGTTGCATCATTCCCTTAGATTTCTGCCTCTCATCCTTCACTTTCTGACATGCCGATCACTTTGATGTATAATCAGCGATCTCCTTCTTCATGTTATCCCACCAATAATGCTCTCGGAGATCTTGACACATCTTTGTGTTTCCTGGGTGAATTGAGAAATTCAAACTATATGCAGCATCCAAAAGTTTATTCTTTAACTCTGAATTTGATGGAACACATAGTCTTGTCCCAAATCTCACAATTCCTTCTTCATTAAAATTGAACTCCAAGTATTTACCTTTTCAGATAGTTTATAATTTCTTCTGAATTCCCACATCATCCTTTTGAGCATCCTTTAACCTTTCCAAAAGAGATTATTGAGCAATTATTTGTGAAAGGATTGATGATGTTACCATTTTTATGATTCCCATGTCCATCATCATCAAATCTAAGAATATTGGATCCTTTTCAATTCTCATCAATGATAGAATTAGTGAGTCCTTTCTACTTAGAGTGTCTTCCACATTGTTCTCTTTCATAGGGTGGTAATGGATTGAGTGGTCATAGTCTTTGATCAGCTCTAACTATCTTCATAGGCGCATGTTCAACACTTTCTATGTGAATATACACTTGATTCTTTTATGGTCCGTATATATTTCAAAATTCTATCCAAAGAGGTAATGTCACCAAATTTTCAAAAATAAGATCACTGTATCCAAATATAGATCATGTGTTGGATAATTTTGCTCATGAGCTTTCAATTTCCTTAAATAATAGGCAATGAATTTGTCATTTTTCATCAACACATAGCTGTGGCCCTTCTTCAAAGCATCACTCAATTCCACAAAAAGTACTCCACTTATGGTTAGTGTGAGCACGGGTGCATTAATAAGCCTCCTTTTCAACTCCATGAAGCTAACTTTTCATTCATCGCTCCAAGAAAAATTCACTCCCTTCTGAGTTAGCTTGGTAAGAGTGTTTGACAATTGTGAGAAATTTCTCACAAATTGGCAATAATATCCAACTAACCCCAAGAAGCTATAAATATCTATCACTAATGTTGGCCTTGGACATCCCTCAATTGCAGGTTTCTTGAAGGGATCCCTAGATATCCCATTGCTTTTGATTATATGACCCCAATAATGAAACCTCCTTCAACCAAAACTCACATTTTCTGCACTTTTCATAGAGCTTCTCCTTTTGTAAGGTCTCTAGTACAGTGCTTAGATGCTCCTCATGCTACTCCTTGTTTTTTGAGTATATTATAATATCATATATAAAGGCTACCACAAATTTGTTGAGGTAATCTCTAAAGAATATATTCATCAAGTCCATAAATATTTATAGAGCATTAGTGAGTCTTAAAGGCATTACTTTGAATTCATAGTGCTAGTATCTTGTACGAAAATAATTCTTGGGGATATCCTCCTTCTTCACCCTTACTTGGTAATATCCCGACCGCAAATCCACCTTGGAGAAGTATTATGCTCCATGTAGATGATCGAACAAGTCATAAATTCGGGGTATAGGATACTTGTTCTTTATTGTGATTTTTTTGAGCTCATGATAATCAATGAAAAAGTGCATTGACCCATCCTTCTTGATGAAGAGGACTGGTGCACCCCATGGTGAAGCACTTGGGTGTATAAACCCTTTATCCAGATTATCCTATAGTGGTTTCTTCATCTCCTCAAGCTCCAAAACATCTATTCTATACAAATTCTTGTATATTGGCAATTCCCCAGATATAAGATCAATTGAGAATTCAACATCTCTTCTAATAGGAAGACCATAGAATTCCTCAGAAAACACTTCAGAGAATTCCCTCCCAATAGGCATGTATTCAAGGATGGGTTCTTCCTTAGAATAAATCATCTGAGCAAGATACTCATGCTTATAGGGTAGTAATATCCACACTTGATATGATGGTGTTAAAGAATATTCATCCTCCTCGTTGCACTTCTATTGCTTTAGGGGTCAATTTTTCATATGGAGAATGATTTCCCTCTCATAGAAATTTATGTTGGCTCTATATAAGGAAAGTTAATCCATGCCAAGAATTGTATAAAATTACACTAGAGGGAGTATGAAGAGGTTCTCTAGGATGTTCAATCCAGAAATTATGACAGGGGAGAGTTATATTCATGGGATTCAATGATTTTCCCATTTTTTGTGCTCACTGACAACATTACTTACATGATTTGTGGTGGTGTTGGGATTGTTCTACTAAAATTTTGGGATATAAAAGAATATGTAGAATTTAAATCAAAAAGTAAATTCACTATTCTTGAATGAATAACTAGCCTATCACCACTTCATTGTCAGGATTCACTTTGGCGGTAGTGATGGAAAAATATCTCTCTTGCTACCTTGGAGGTTGTTGGTTGCCTCCGAAAACCCTTGTCTTAGGGAACTAGTTTGCAAAGTGACCTGGTTCTTTGTAGTTGAAGCAATGAATAATGCATTGAGGGTATAATGGAGTGTTCCTCTCCTTTGTTGTAGCTATGGGGTTTTCTTGTTGGTAGTTAATGGCTAGGTGCCCTTATCTTTCACACCTAAATCATTCCCTTGTCCCTTTCAGGCAATTTCTGGGGTGCTTCTTTCCAAAAATTTGGCAAGTGGGGTGCTGGATTTTCTTAGCACCATTGGATTTATCCATCGGACTAACAGAATTAAAGTCTACCTTATGCTTCTTATCCCCATGATACCCCTGAGATTTTTTGATCTCCATTTCAACCTTGAGGGAACATCAAACAATTTTCTCATAGATCTCGAATTCATGGATCTCTAGGGATTTTCGTAGGATAGGATTTATCCCACCAAAGAAGTGGTCAACCTTGCATTAAAGGGTAATGACAAAGCTAGAGGCATATCATGGAATCCTTATGAAATTTTCCTTGTATGATCTGATGGATTCTTCATTATTTTCTTGAATTCAAGGAAGTCTCTTTCCATCTTAAGTTGGTGGGTGCGAGGAAAATATTATTTAAAAAAAATTCTAGAAATCCTTCCATTCCAACACCTCAATCTTCTCCTCAGGCTTTGTATTTTTTATCAATGTACACCATTGATAAGCTTCACCCTCCATATGATAAGTAGCCAGAATAACCTTCTCTTTTTCAGAACATTGAAGGATAGAGATGATCTTTTAAATGGAGTTGATCCATTGTTTGGAAATTGATGGATCAGATGATCCATTAAAAGTAGGAGGCCTTTATCTCATGAAGCTCTCAATTTTGACTTTTTCTTTTTTAGGGGGGTTGAGCGTTCCTATTGACCCATGTTTCTATTCAAAACTTGAGTTAATTGAGAGAGTATTGTGACAAAGTTCGTGATTCCCACTCCCATCGGATTAGGAATCTCATTAGAACAGTCATCACATTGATCTTTGCATCAGTTGTTAGTTCAAGTCCTCCTTTTACCATCAATTGGATATAATAAAAGGAAATTTAGGGGTAACACATAAAGGGTAATCCAAAGACAAAAAATGGATAAATTATAAATTACTTTTATTTCCTTAACTTATGAATTTATAGGATTCAATCTATGTTATCCATGGTATACTTACCAACATATATTCATAGGGGATTTTTTTATTCCCTTAACAATGGTTCGTACTAATCTTGTGAATTTACCAAAGCATATCCCTTGGGAGTTTCATAACCAAGAGTGCAGAAAGTCCTCTTGTCATGCACCAGTTCCAGTTCGAGTCTAGATAAAAGTGATGTTTTGGGTTTTACACCTAGATACATCTGTGCTAGAGCCGCCTTTACCTACTCATATCCAGACAGGAATGTATTTTCTTGAAAAAAAACTTACTTATTACTCACAAAAATTTAGGGTTATTTTTATTATACTTAGTCATATCCCTAAGGATTTCACTAGGGTTTTCTAATCCTAATCCCAAAAATAACTAAACCTATCATCTGATACCAACTATCGCAACTCTTCTCTTTATTTCACACATAAAAATATTTTATTACATAAAACCTTCACTTGACACAACATAGAAGATTGAGAGGTCTAGTGTCTTTGGGGATTAGGAACATTACATAACAACTTAAAACATGAAATACACATCTTTATTGAAAACTTCTTTTACATGGACACACACATTCTATCATACTTAGCATTGCATGAGATAACCTGAGGACATGTATAAGAAAAGGGTGAGCTATAAAGCCTAGTAAGGGGGTAAACAAGACATAAAATGAAGAATAAAGTACATGTTAGGATATGAGAATATCAAAGGATCATAATATAAACATGAACATAAAAGCATGATATAGCATGATTATCATAACATGGAAATATGGCAACAACATTTAACATGATATTAGAATGAGCCAAGGATCATTTCACATTGATCCTGAGTAAACCCTAATTGCATTTGAATTAGAATGATTAAAATATCATTTCACTTGATGTATCATGATACTACTCTTTACTCGATGTATTGGAGTGCTATCAGGGTGCACCCTTCTTAATCATTTCATTTCATGCATAAGTGTTCCACATAGATCATAAAACATGGATTAATTAAACATCATCATTTATTCCACAATAAAGGAATGTATAATTCATACATGAAACTCTTTAATCAATAAGTAAATGTGCATAAAGTTTAATACCCTTGATAGAGAAATGGGCATGGTATTCACTACACAATGACTTTGTCTTGAAAAATCGCAGTGCAATTTCGGTAGCATAACGACGTGACATAAGAATTCATAAAAATGGTTAATGAGAGAGAAGGGGGTATATCATCACATGTACATGAAATGTACAATAAGGGGGTCATATATATACATGTTCCAACATAGGTAATGAAATTTATATGCATAATATAAAAGAATTGCTTGAATGAAAATGAGAGGAGAGAAATTCCTTACAGAATTTCAGCATGGTAACGGGTGTACATGGGAGGCATTAATGAGGGATAAAAAGGTATCTCATAATTAAAACATAATTATTGTAGTATGGGGGAAGATATAAATCATAACCCAACATTTTTAATTTAAAATAAAAGGTCATAACAACATAAAGAAATTTGGACAAAAATGAGAAAGGGGGAAATCCCTTACTTAGAGGTGTGATCCCAAAGGCTTGGGAGGGGATTTAGAGAGACTTATTGGGAGCTTGGGGAACCTTGGGAGGATTAAATAGAGGGGAGGGAAGTTTTTGGTCAAGATTAAAATATTTTAAGTGAAGAAATGTGGGATATTGTGTGGGTTTATATAAGAAAATAGAGAGAATTCTTTATTATTTAGGTTTTGGACACCACACATTAAACTAATCAAAACCACAAACCAACCCATGGTTTTTTTTCAAAGGTTTTTTCTAAATAGGAGTGGAAAAAATTATTTTATAAGGCCAATGTCCTAACTTCTTAAACTATTAGTATTTCTTATGTGGAGGTGAGTCACACTCTCAAGGAAATCATTTTAAAAGTTAAAATGTTTTATAAGTCTTGGAGGGTCCACTAAGGCACCATAAAATTAATAAAACAAATCTAAAATCCCATTATTTTAAAGGTAAAATATATATTGGACGAAAATAATGTTTATAGTATTTTATTACATCACTATTGGGTCATTATGATGTCATAAAACACATTATATATTTAAACGGTATTTAATTTTTACCAAAAAATTCGACTGTCTCAGAAGATTATGAAAAATTAAACATCGGATAATTTAAATATCCTGATTCCAAAAATAATATTCATTTTATCTAAATAATTTACTAATTATGTGAATTTTTACTTTTAAAATAAAAACCTACATTTATAAAAAATTCCTGGGTTTTGACAAAAACAGCTTTCAAACCTTAATAAAAATTACAATTGTATTCATAAAAATTATACTATCATTTATATTTGATAAAAAGTAATTTAGTAATAATATTTCATTAAAATATTATTTAATTCAAAAAATCATTAATTTTTCAAAATAGATTTATTAATTGAATATTAAATAATAATACTATTTTTTCTTTAGAAAACTATTTACAAAGTAACAATAATAAAATGAATGTATATTCTCAATAAAAAAATAATGTACACAATCATAGTGCTGGGGTCTTATTACATAACCCTTTATAACACCAGCATAAGACTAAAGGGTATGGTGTGTGATGGTGACAGACTCTTGGGGAGGCTCAGATAACATCACTCGGGTGGTAATATCTATTAACTTCCACTTCTCCAATAGGCAGTTCTGTTCAACCTTAATGTCTTGAATATCATCTTGGGCTTGGTAAAGAGAAAATCTCAGTGATGCCACCTCCTTTTTGAGCTCTAAAAAATGGGCTTCGTACAGAGAAATTCTACTAGATGAGTCCATCACTTCCTTTATCTGAGTAAATTGGATTTGTTAAAGCCCTATATTTATACTAATCATGTGATCACTGTTCAACGACTATATTAGCAATGGTCACAATTATTAACAGTATTTTAAAATAAAAAAACATAAAACTAAGTAATTTCATATGTTATATAACCATTTTACATAATAATACATTTAATTAGATTAATATTAATTTTCATTAATAAAAGTTTGGGTCGTTACACTTCCAACTTCATCTCTTCAATTTATTCCTTTGGCTTGGTGTTATTAATCAACGCCCACCATTGGTCGACCTCTCAATATAGATGATAAATGGGTAGATTTTCCTTCTCTATCTCAGATCAGAAAAGTGTAGAAAAGATATTCTCTATTGATTTGATCCACTGTTTCGTGATAAGTAGATTGGAAGATACACTAAATGTCGATAGTCATTCCCATATAAAAGACTCGATAGCCAATTTATCCCTATTAAGTGAAGGAGGGTGTTCCACATTATTCAGGTTATTATTTATATCCTGAGATAGTTAGGTAAGCATCACTATGAAATTTTGAACTCCACATCCCAAAGAATTGGGGATGTTGTTCGGGAAATCACTGCATTGTCCCTCGCATGAGTTGGTGTCATGGTTTCTCCTGGTTCCCACCATTTTCTAAAATAGAAAAGGTTGGAACAAAACATAAGTCAAAAGTTCATGAATAAATAATTTATTCCTTTAATAATTAACTCTAAAGTCATGTATTATGGGATCCATATGTTCAGAATTTTTATAAAAAAAATATTTTTGTGTGATTACTTACACTTAGTCTCATACTAAGGGTCTTCACTAAGGTTCTCTAATCCTAATTCCCAAATTAACTAAACTATTCTCCGATACCAACTAGAGAGACCCTACTTTTTCTTACATTACTATTACATAATTTTAAAGATAAACAACATAATAGTGTTACAAATCAATGATCCAAAGGTTTAGTATCTTCATAAAATTAGGATGATACATAAATTTTATATAATAAAACATAAACATATATTTAATTAATTCTTCTCTAATTTCTTATTGTCCCTTGTGTTCTTCTTAGTGTGAGTATTAACCTTAGAGTATACATCAAAAAAGGGGTGAGCTAAATTCCCAATAAGAGGATAGATAAGAACATGAATCAATATAGAATAGGTAAGCATAATCATAGTCATAATAAAATAAGAATGGGATCATCATCATAATCATTATAGGAAAAAATAGATAAAGATCAGGGATGTGAAAATGCATAAAAATGAAACATCATGTCTTAGTGGTCAAATACCACACATAGTTGTGAACAAAGCTAGCATCAAGTTCATGCATTTTTTACTTTTTATCATGAGATTCATCACATTACCCAATGCATTGGAGTGCTATATAATTTCAGGCACACCACATCATAATATTTACATGTGCTATAAAATTCAAGTCACACCCATCACATTATAACATTTACATTATCATGCATGCCTCATAGAATGTATATCAATTTAGACATAAAATAACCCATAGAAAGAAATGGGTTTCATTTCATATAGAGTGCATTCATGAATAAACTTTTTGGTTCTCAAATTAAATAAGGCATAACATACTTGGTATAAGAATCATCAATCTTGAGTGAAAAAGAGACAGTCTCAATAGAAGTAAAAGATGTATTTTTGGAAAGAATAGTTCTTTTGTAAAATTATTTTAATTTCTCATAAAACTAGATTAAGAAAATGTATATCCTAGAAAATAAATGGTAAGTAAAAAAGAAATTATATTTAAAGAAAAATAAAGGTACATCCATACTGAAAATGCAGTGAAAAATGGAAAACCCAAAGAAAGAGAGTTCGGTTCAAGAATCCCCTTACCTTATGTCGGAATGCTTTCTTCACTTTAATATCTTGGATAATCAAATTAGATTCATTAATTAAAAAATAATGAACCTTTTATACGCACATTTGATTCATTATAATTTTATTATGTTCATTTATGGGATTTTCAATGAGTTTTAGAGTTTAATTTCATCGTTTGGCGGTGTTTGTTTTCTTGGTTTTCATGATCGGTTCACTTGTATATAAGTATGAAAGTTTATGTTAGAACAAACCTACTTTTAATACACACTTAAGCATGATTTGTTACATAAAACCTTCACTTGATACAACCTAGAAGATAGATAGGTATAGTGTCTTTGGGGATTAGGAACATTAAATAACTACTTAAAGCATAGAACACAACATCTTATTGAAAACTTCCTTTACATGACCACTACATTCCCTCGTACTTAGCATTGCATGGGATAACCTGAGGGCATGCATGAGAAAAGGGTGAGCTATAAAGACCAGTAAGGGAATAAACATGGAATAACATGAGGAATAAAATACATGTTAGAAAATAGGTATATCGATGGAGCACAAGAGAAACATGAACATAAAGGCATGATAAAGCATGATAATCATAACATCGAAATGTGACAACAACACTTTACATGGAATTAGCAGGAGCCAAGGCTCATTGCACATGGAGCATGAGTAAACCCTCATTGCGCATGAAGCATGAGTAAAACCTTGTTTCAATTGAATTATCATGAGTCAACACTCATTGAACATGATGTATCATGATACTATACTTTACAAAATGTATTGGAGCACTATCAAGGCGCACCCTTCTTAAACATTTCATTTCATGCATAAGTGTGCCTCATGGATCATATAACATGGAATCAATCAACATCATAAGTTATTCCATGATTAAGGAATGTAGAATAAATACATGAAAGTACCATTAAATATGTATATGTTCATAAAGGTGAATACCCATGATAGAGACATAGGTATGGTATTCACTACATAATGATCTTAGCTTGGAAAAACGTGGGGCAATTTCGGCAGCATAACGGTGTGACATAAGAACTCATAAAAATAGTTGATGAGAGATAAAGGGGTGTCTCATCATATGTACATGAAATTTATAGTAAGGGGGTCATATAGATACATGTCCCAACAATTGTAATAGAATTTAAATTCATGATACAAAACAATTACTTGAATGTAAATGAGGAGAGAGAAATTCCTTACGGAATTTCGGCATGGTAACGGGTATACATGGAAGGAATTAATGAGAGAGAAAGGGGATCTATCATTATTAAAAAATGAATAAGGAATTGTGAGGGAGGTGATAAATCATACCCTAACATTTATAATTGAAAATAAAAGGGCATAACAATAAAAGGAAACTTGGACATAAATAAGGAAAGTGAGAATCCCTTGCTTGGAAGTCTGATCCCAAAATATTGGGAGAGGCTTGAGAGAGACTTTTTGGGAGCTTGGGGTGCCTTGGGAGGATTCTAGAGAGAGAAAGGAAGAGGTTGGAAGAACTCCAAATGCTTTGAGTGAAGAGGAAGTGGGAGCTTGGGTGGGTTTATATAGTAAAGGAGGGGGAATTATTTATTATTTTGGTTTGGGACACCACACATTATACTAATCAAAACCACAAACCAGTCTATGGTTTTTTCCCATATTTTTTCCAAAGGGGAGTTGAAAAAAATATTTTATAAGTTCAATGACCGAACTTCATAAAATAATAGGGTTTCTTATGTGGATGTGAGTCACACTCTAAAGGAAAACAATTTAAAAAGCCAAAATGTTTTATAATTTTTGAAGGGTCTACTGAAGCTTTGTAAAATTAATCAAACAAACCCAAAATTGCATTATTTTAATGGTAAAACTTATATTGTCTGAACATAATGTTTATAGTATTTTATTACCACACTATTGGATCATTATGATGTCATAAAACACATTATATATTTAAACGGTATTTAATTTTTACCCCAAAACTCGATTATCTCAGACAATTATGAAAAATTCACCATTGGATAATTTTGACGTCCTGATTCCAAAAATAATATTCATTTTATCTAAATAATTTTCTAAATATGTTAATTTTTACTTTAAAAAAACAAACATTTGTTGAAAATTCATGGGTTTTGACAAAAACAGCTTTCAAACCTTAACAAAAATTACAATTGCATTCATAAAATTATACGATCATTTATATTTAATAAAAAGTAATTTAATAATAATAATAATATTTTATTAAAATATTATCTAATTCAAAAATCCATTAATTCATCAAAATATATTTCTTAGTTTGAAAATTAACTAAAAATAATATTTGTGCTTTAAAAACTATTTACAAACTAACAATAATAAAAAGAATGTATATTATCTATACTATAATAATGTAAATAATTGTAGTACTAGGGTCTTATTACATAAATCCTTAAAACACCCGCATAAGACCTTAGGGTAAGGTGCGCGATGGTGACAGACTCTTGGGGTGGCATAGATAACATTGCTTGAGTGGTAATCTCTATCAACTTCCACTTCTCTTGTAGGAGGTTCTGCTCGAGCTTAACTTATTCAAGCTCAGATTGGGCTTGGTCAAGAGTGAAGACCAATGATGCAACCTCCTTTCCAAGCTCCAACAAATGGGATTCATATGGGGGAAGTCTACTGGATGATTCCATCGCTTCCTTTGTCTGAGTTAATTGGATTTGTTATAGCCCTATATTTATACTAATCATGTGATCACTGTTCAACAACTATATTAGAAATGGTCACAGTACTTAATGGTATTTTAAAATCCAAAACATAGAACCAAATAAGTGCATATGTTTTACATAACCATAATAAGTCATTTAAATAGACCATGAGTAATTTTTGTTAATAAATTTTTAGGTCGTTACAATCTTCTTCCCTTAAGCAATTTCACACTCAAAATTTTATTTTCCCACACTAAAATAGATGTGGGTAACTTTGATTCATCACTTCCTCTGATTCCCATGCTGCTTCTTCAAACTTGTGGTTTTTCCACAACACCTTGACGAGGGTCATTGTCTTATTTTTTAGAACTTTTTCTCTATGATCTAAGATCTTCACTAGTTGCTCATCATAAGAAATATCATCCTATAACTGTACTACCCCTAAAGAGAGTACATGTGAAGGGTCTGGTATGTACTTTCTTAAGAGGGATACATGAAAGACATCATTTACTTTGGCCATGGTAGGTGGAAGTGCTAGTCGATAGGCCACATCCCCAACACAATCAAGAATCTTGAAGGGGCCGATGTACCTCGGACTTAAGTTCATTTTCTTTCCAAACCTCATGACCTTCTTCCATGGAGATATGCATAGAAATACCACATCTCCAAATTTAAACTCAAGGTCTCATCGACGGTTATCTGCATAACTCTTCTTTTGACTCTGGGATGCCTTGATATGCTGTGGAATGGTTTTCACCTTCTACACCATTTCTTCAACCATTTCTGGTCCTAGTAGCTTACGCTCACCGACTTCATCCCAACATGTCGGTGTTCTGTACCTCTTCCCATATAGGGATTCCTAAGGTGTTATTTGGATGTTCGAGTAGAATTTGTTATTATAGGAGAGTTCAACTAGAGGAAGATGTTGATCCCAACCTCCTTTAAAGTCCATTGAACATGATCTTAACATATATTCCAGTGTCTAAATAGTTTCTCAGATTGGCCATCAGTTTGAGGACGATAGGCTGTAATGAAGTTCAGTTCAGTATCCATATCATGTTGAATACTCTTCCAAAACATATAGGTGAATCTTGGATCTCAATCGGATATAATAGATAGTGGTACTCCATGCAGACATACCACTTCCCTGATGTATATTCGTGCAAGTTGATCCAATGAGAAATCCTCCTGAATTGCAATGAAGTGTGTAGAAATTATAAGACGATCAACCACAACCCAGATTGCATTGTTGCCTTTGGATGTCTTTAGAAGTCCAGTCACAAAGTGAAATGTGATGTTCTCCTATTTCTATGCCGGTATGGGCAATGGTTGCATCATCCCCTTAGACTTCTGCCTCTCTTCCTTCACTTGCTGACACACTAGGCACTTTTATGTATACTCAGTGATCTCCTTCTTCATATTATCCCACCAATAATTCTCTCAGATATCTCGATACATCTTTGTGTATCCTTGGTGAATAGAGAAATTTGAACTATGTGCATCATCCAAAAGTTCCTTCTTCAACTCTGGACTTGAATTAACAGATAGTATTTTCCCAAATCTCACAATTCCTTCTTCATTAACATTGAACTCCAAAGATTTACCTTTTCTGATAGCTTCCATTTTTTTCTAAATTCCCACATCATCATTTTAAGCATCCTTTAACCTTTTTAGAAGATATGGATGAGAAATAATTTGTGAAAGGATTGATTATTTTCCCTTCTTTATGATTATCATGTCTAACTTCATTAAATCTAAGAATATTGGATCCTTCTCAATTCTCATCAATGATAGAATCGCTGAGTCATCTCTACTTAGAGCATCTGCCACCTTGTTCGCTTTCCCAGGGTGGTAATGGATTAAGCAGTCATAGTCTTTGATCAGCTCCAACCATCTTCATTGGCGCATGTTCAACTCTTTCTATGTGAATATATACTTGAGACTTTTGTGGTCCATATATATTTCACACTTATCCCAAAAGATATAATGACTCCAAATTATTAAAGTGAAGATCATCGCAGCCAAATCCAAATCATGTGTTGGATAGTTATACTCATGAACTTTTAATTTCCTTGAAGCATAGGAAATGACTTTGTCATTTTGCATCATCACACAACCCAAGACCTTCTTCAAAGCATCACTGAATACCACAAAAAGTTCTCCACTTGTGGGTAAAGTGAGCACTGGTGCAGTGATAAGCCTCCTTTTCAACTCCTTGAAGATTTCTTAGCATTCATCACTCCAAGAAAACTTTACTCCCTTCCGAGTTAGCTTGGTAAGAGGGTTGTACAATCATGAGAAATTTCTCACAAATAGTTGATAATATCTAGATAACCCTAAGAAGCTACGGATATCCGTTACCGATGTTGGCCTCATCCATCCCTCTATTACAGCTTTCTTGGAGGGATCCAGAGATATCCCATTACTTGTGATGATATGGCCCAAGAATGAGACCTTCTTCAACCAGAACTCACACTTTCTGTACTTTGCATAGAGATTATCCTTTTGAAAGGTCTCTAGTATAGTTCTTAGATGCTCCTCATGATCCTCCTTGGTTTTAGAGTATATTATAATATCATCTATAAAGACTGCCACAAATTCTAGAGGTAATCTCTAAAGACTCTATTCATCAATTCCATGAATATTTCTAGAAAATTGGTGAGTCCGAAATGAATTACTATGAATCCATAGTGCTTGTATCTTGTACGAGAAGCAGTCTTGGGGATATCATCCTTCTTCACCCTTACTTGATAATATCTTAACCACAAATCTACCTTGGAGAAGTATTGTTCTCCACATAGCTGATCGAATAAGTCATCAATTCGTGGGAGATGATACTTGTTCTTTATATTGATTTTGTTAAGCTTGCGATAATCAATGAAAAGGTACATTGACCCACCCTTATTCTTGATTAAGAGGAATGGTGCACCCCATGGTGAAGCACTTGGTCATATAAACCCTTTATCCAGATTATCCTGTAGTTGTTTTTTCAGCTCCTTAAGCTCCACAACAGTCATTCTATACAGAGTCTTGGATATTGGCAATTCCACAGGTATAATATCAATTGAGAATTCAATATCTCTTCTAGGAGGAAGACCAGGAAATTCCTCAGGAAACACTTCAGCAAATTCCCTCATAATAGGCATGCCTTTAAAGATGGCTGGATCCTTAGACTCAATCATCTGATCCAGATGCACTTTATTATAGGGAAGTAATATCCACACTTGAGATTATGGAGCTAAAGAAGATTCATCTTCCTCCTTTCACTTGTATAGAATCGGGGGTCAATTCTCCTCATGGAGAGTGATTTACCTCTCACGGAAATTTATGTTGGCTCTATATAGGGAAATCCAATCCATGCTAAGATTTGAATCAAATTACACCAGAGAGAGTATGATGAGGTTATTTGGGAATTTCAATCCACAAATTATGATCAGGGAGGATTTATATTCATGGGATGCAATGATTCCCCCATTTGTCGTACTCACCAACATATTTACTTCCATGATTTGTGGTGGTGTTGGGATTGTTCTACTGAAAATTTGGGATAAAAAAGAATGTGAAAAACCTGAATCAAAAAGTAAACTCACTATTATTGAATGAATAACTAGAATACCTATCACCACTTTGTTGTTAGGGTTCACTTCGGCAGTAGTGATGGAAAAATATCACCCTTGCTGCCTTGGAAGTTGTTGGTTGCCTCCGAAAACCCTTGGCTTAGGGAACTGATTTTCAAGATGCCCTAGTTCTTTGTAGTTGAAGTAATGAACAACATGTTGAGAGTCTAAGGGAGAATTCCTCTCCTCTTTTTCAGCTGTGGGTTTTTCTTTCCGATGGTTAATATCCAGGTGCCCTTCTCTTCCACACCTAAAGAATTTCCTTGTCCTCTTTAGGAAATTTTTGGGGTGCTTCTTTCTGCACCTTTGGAAAGTGGGGTGCAGGATTTTCTTAGCACCATTGGATTTATCCATCGGACCACCAGGATTGAAATCCACCATACACTTCTTATCCCAATGATACCTCTGAGATTATCCGATCTCCAATTTGGCCTTGAGGGAACATCGGACAATTTCCTCATAGCCGTTGAAGTCACTGATCACAAGGGCTTTCCTTAGGCTAGGTCTTAGCCCACCAAAGAAGAAGTCAACCTTGAATTAGGGGGTAACGACAAATACAGAGGCATATCGTGCAAGTCTTGTGAATTTTTCCTCGTATGCTCCGACGGATTCGTCACCTTTTTTCTTGAGAGCAAGGAAGTCCCTTTCCATCTTAAGATGGAGGGTGCATGGAAAATATTTATTGAAAAACATCTTCTAGAAATCCTTCCATTCCAATGCCTCGATCTCCTCCTCAGTCTTTGTATTTTTTATCAATGTCCACCATTGATCAGCTTCACCCTCCATACGATAAGAATCCAGGAGAACCTTCTATTGTTCGAAACATTGAAGGATGGAGAAGATCTTTTCAATGGAGTTGATCCATTGTTCAGTGATTTAGGGATCAGAAGATCCATTAAAAGTAGGACACCTTTGTCTCATGAAGCTCTCGATAACAAATTTTTCTTTCTTGGGGGGGTTGAATAATCCTCTATAACCATGTTTCAATTCAAAGCATGAGTTAGCTGAGAGAGAATCCTGACAAATTTCATGATTTCTGCTCCCATCGGATTGGGCATCTCATTATCACAGTCATCACATTGATCTTCACATCGGTTGTTAGCCTAAGTCCTCCTATTACTGGTCATTGGTTTGAATAAAAGGAAAGTTAGGGGTAACACATAAAGGGTAATCCAAAGACAAAAATGGATGACTTATAAATTCCATTTATTTCCTTAACTTATGAATCTATAAGGATTAATCTATGTTATCTATGATCTACTTTCTAACATGTATTCTTAGAGGAATTCTTTTTAAATTCCCTTAATAATGGTTCATACTAAGCTTGTTAATTTACCAAAGCATATCCCCTGAGAGTGTCATAACCAAGAGTGAAGAAATACCCATTGTCGTGTACCAGGATACCCTAGGTCAAGCCTGAAACTCCTTGTCGGGGTTTTCACCCCTAGGTACATCTGTGCCCGACCGCCTCTACCTGCTCATATTCAGATAGGGATGTATTTTCTTGATAAACCACTTAATCAATACTCATCAAAACTTAGGGATGTTTTTATTATACTTAGTCTTGTCTCTAATTCTTCACTGGAGTTTTCTAATCCTAATCCCAAAAATAACTAAACCTATCTTCTAATACCAACTATAACAACCTTACTTTTATTACACACTTAAACATTATTTATTACATAAAAACTTCACATGATACAACATAGAACATTGAGAGGTCTAGTGTCTTTGGAGCTTCGTAACATTACATAACTACTTAAAGCATAGAATGCAATATCTTATTGAAAACTTCCTTTACATGACCACTACATTCCCTCGTACTTAGCATTGCATTGGATAACCTGAGAACATGCATAAGAAAAGAGTGAGCTATAAAGCCCGGTAAGGGAATAAACATGTAATAACATAAGAAATACAATACATGTTAGAAAATAGGCATATCGATGGAGCACAAGAGAAACATGAATATAAAGGTATGATAAATCATGATAATCATAACATGGAAATGTGGCAATAACACTTAACATGGAATTAGCATGAGCTAAGGCTCCTTGCAAATGGAGCATGAGTAAACCCTAATTGCACATGAAGCATGAGTAAACCATAATTGCACTTGAAATATCATGAGTCAACACTCATTGCACATGAATTATCATGATACTATACTTTACCCTATGCATTGGAGCGCTATCTGGGGACACCCTTCTTAAACATTTCATTTCATGCATAACTGTGCCACATGGATCATAAAACATGGAATCAATAAACATCATAAGTTATTCCACGATTAAAGAATGTGGAATAAATACATGAAAATACCATTCAATATTTATATGTGCATAAAGGTGAATACCCTTGATAGAGATATGGGTATGGTATTCACTACACAATGATCTTGGCTTAGAAAAACGCAGTGCGATTTCGACAGCATAACAGCATGACATAAGAACTCATAAAAATGGTTGATGAGAGATAAAGGGGTGTATCATCATATGTACATAAAATGGACAGTAAGGGGTTCATATAGATACATTTCCCAACAATTTTAATGGAATTTAGATTCATGATACAAAAGAATTACTTGAATGTAAATGAGGAGAGAGAAATTCCTTACGGAATTTTGGCATGGTAACGGGTATACATGGAAGGAATTAATGAGAGATAAAGGGGATATCTCATTATTAAAACATGAAGTGGGAAGTGTGGTGAAGGTGAGAAATAATACCCCAACATTTATAATTGAAAATAAAATGGCATAACAATATAAGGAAACTTGGATATAAATAAGGAAAGTGAGAATCCCTTACTTGGAAGTGTGATCCCAAAAGCTTGGGAGAGGCTTGAGAGAGACTTTTTGGGAGCTTGGGGAAACTTGGGAGGATTATAGAAAGAGGATGGAATAGGTTGGACGAACTCCAAAGGCTTTGAGTGAAGAGGAAGTGGGAGTTTGGGTGGGTTTATATAGGAAAGGAGGGGGAATTCTTTATTATTTTGGTTCGGGACACCACACATTAAACTAATCAAAACCAAAAACCAGACCATGGTTTTGCCCATGTTTTTTTTCAAAAGTGGGTGACAAACAATATTTTATAAGGCCAATGTCCTAACTTCTTAAAATAATATGGTTTCTTATGTGGAGGTGAGTCACACTCTCAAGGAAAACAATTTAAAAAGACAAAATGTTTTATAAGTCTTGAAGGGTCCACTAAAGCTTTGCAAAGTAAATAAAACAAATCCAAAATCACATTATTTTAAAGTTAAAACTTATATTGGACGAAAATAATGTTTATATTATATTATTACATCACTATTGTTTCATTATGATGTCATAAAACACATTATATATTTAAACGGTATTTAATTTTTACCCAAAAATTCGATTGTCTCAGAAAATTATGAACAATTTACCATTGGATACTTTCAACGTCCTGATTTCAAAAATAATATTCATTTTATCTAAAAAAAATTCTAAATATGTGAATTTTTACTTTTAAAATAAAAACTGACATTTGTTGAAAATTCATGGGTTTTGACAAAAATAGCTTTCAAACCTTAATAAAAATTACAATTTCATTCATAAAATTATACGATCATTTATATTTAATAAAAATTAATTTAATAATAATAATAATATTTTATTAAAATATTATTTAATTCAAAAATTCATTAATTCATCAAAATATATTTCTTAGTTTGAATATTAACTAAAAATACTATTTGTGCTTTAAAAACTATTTACAAAGTAAAAATAATGAAAAGAATGTATATTCTTTATAAAAGAATAATGTGCATAATTTTGGTACTAGGGTATTGTTACATAACCCCTTAAAACACCCACATAAGACCTTAGGGTAAGGTTCGCGATGGTGACAGACTCTTGGGGTCGCTTAGATAACATTACTCGAGTGGTAATCTTTATCAACTTCCACTTATCTTGAAGGCGGTTCCCCTCGAGCTTAACGTATTCAAGATCAGCTTGGGCTTGGTCAAGATCGAATCTCAATGACTCCACCTCCTTTCTGAGCTCCGACATATGGGCTTCGTATGGGGAAAGTCTACTGGATGAGGTCATCGGTTTCTTTGTCTGAGTAAATTGGATTTGTTAAATCCCTATATTTATACTAATCATGTGATCACTGTTCAATGGATATATTAGAAACAGTCACAATTATTAACAGTATTTTAAAATACAAAACATAGAACCAAATAAGTTCATATGTTTTACATAACCATAAGAAGACATTTAAATAGACCAAGAGGAATTTCCATTCATAAATTTTTGGGTCGTTACACATGTACAGTTGGAATATTTTTCCAAAATTGAAATGATAGGTTATTAATGATAATAAAAATTTTTAAATTATTATCTACATAATTTGGTTATATGTTATGAGGTTAAATCATTATATAATACATTATTAATAATTGTTTAGATTATTACGGTGGTTTTTTACCACAATGAACTCCTTTTGTTTTATCATTTAGTATTATGTAAATATGTTACTTCCATAACATAAAAAGGGTTATAACATAAACTTTAAAATATTTTATGAACATTAAAATGGTTTCATGTCCATCCTTGAAGGCTTTAAGTGAAAATGAAAATATGTCTTCCTTGAAGGTGATAAATCAACGCCTCACGGACGATTCTTTCATTTTAAGAATAAAAGGGAGAGGAGAAGGAGTTTGATAATGGATTATTAAATTATCATAATAAAATTACATTATATGTAATATAATTGAGTTATCATTCTATTTTTATGAGGGAAGGATAGGAGAGAATGATAAAAGAAAAGAACTTGAAAAGAAATTAAAATAAAATAAAGAGGATTTTACCTCCTAAATCCTTCTCCTTGAGAACCTCCTTAGGGAAAAGGGGTTGGTCTTTTGATGATACCAAGAGATATTGGACGTGTGGTAGGGGATTGATAATAGTATTGGGCATAATTTGGATAATTATAAAAGCTTGGAAGGTGTGAGGATCAGAGGTGGTGAGGGGTAGTATTTATAGGGGAGGAGAGGAGTGTTTTTACATTATTTTATTCATTAGTTTATTATTTTGGCACAAGACTTTGAATAGTTTTAGAATTATCACTAAATGTATTAAAATAATTAATGGGAGTTCTAGATTATGGTGATTAGATCAGTGATGACTCAAGGAATAATGTATTTAACTTGTCGTGTATATATAATATAATTTATTGTATTTTACTATTCACTAAAAAATCAAGTATTTCAGAAAAATCTCAAAAATTAACCCTAAACATTTTCAACATGTAGAATTAAAAAATGAAATCCATTTTATGAAAATATTTTTCTAAGTATGAGAAATTTAATTTTTAATTAAAATCATCATTTACTCAGAAAATATAGATTTTAAAATTATAACTGATTTTATAACACTTTGAAAAAATAATTAAAGTCTCATAAAATTATCATAAAACAAAAAAAATAATTTATGAATCTATTGTATGAAAATAAATTTTCTTTTAAATAATTATATTAATTAAAAAATTATAAATAAATATTTATGTTTTTTAAAAATATTAACACTTAATTAATAATTTTTGGTACATTTATTTACTTATACTATGATATAATTATATCATATTTTCATTTATGAGATACCTAAATTTTATTTACACTTTCATAGATGAGGTTATTATCCTATTGGCCAAATTACTATTCCTAATTGTTACATTAATATTCTAAAGTTCAAGTTACTATTCCATTAGGATAGGTTCCTTAACTTCTACAACTACCTCTTATTTCATTAATTATTCATTTTTAAAGTTTTTATTGTGTTCTCAAAGTGATTTTATGTGGTTTATACTATATGAAATAATTATAATAAGGGAATTTTCATTGATAAAATTTTGGGTTGTTATAGGTTTGACCACTTCAACTCTTCACATATCTTCTTCTCCATAATCAGCCTTATTGAACTTCCTATATTTCCTTCAGTATGATGAAACCTCCTCATATTATTATGATAAAAATTTATTAGATTTAGCTTCCTCTTCTTATTAAAATTTTTCTTTCTTTCTCAACTCCTTATGATTTTCCTTTATTTCCCATCTCATTACGGTCAGCCTTTATTTCTCAACTTATTATGATCTACCATTGTTTCTCAGCTCATTACGATATGAATTTATTTTTTAGAGTTAGTCTGATGACTTTCCTTCTTATATTTAGTCTGATGGAATCTTTATAATGATGGAATTATTCTTATGATGTAAATCCCATTACGAAGGAATTATCCACTCTTTAACTTTGAAATTATTTAAACATCATCATCTTTACACATTATGACTTCTAAAGAATTATGTTTCCATTACTTCTGGATATGATATGTGTCTTAATTTCTAGAACCGATACAATCATTATGATTCCTCCATTTATTTAAAAGATTTTATCATGATAGTTTTCTTGATTTTTAGAACTCCATAATCAGCAAAGCATCATCGGATTTTGATTGGAAAGTTTGAGAACATTCTAACTCATGGTTTAACTTTCTTAAAAAAACCACTTCAGCATCATTATGACTTATTCACTTAGCAACATATGAATTTATAACAAATTATGAGTCTAATGGATCTTAAACTCCATACCGATGGACCTAAGACTGATGGTGCATTCAATCAAAAACTTCATCTTTCTGAAAACCTTTTCATCTAGTGTTGCTTGGTCTGATAGTCTACATATGGTGGTTCTCAGTCCAATCCTCTGAATCTAGAAAACAAATTTCTTAAAAAAAAAAACTTTTCACCCCCTTTATGTTTGTGTTTGAACATTCAATAACTTTCAAATTTCTTATAGAACTCATTACGATAGACTGGGTCTGATTCCTGAATAACAAAAACATTCGTATAAAAAAAGTTTAGTTGTTAACAAATACAAAAACTTTGTTAAAACAATTTTTCACAAAGGTTATTTAGTTACTATAATGCTAATTAAGTTAACACAAAAAGGGGTTAAATTTATATATATATAATAATGTGATGTCTGTTTTCAGGAATTGAAAGGAAGATTGGGGAATTCTCCAGTTTTGGCCCTACCTTTTAGATATAGAGAGTCTTTTATCTATGGTGATGTTTATTTAATGGTACTTGGTTTCATTATGATATAGAATGATCAAGTAATTTCTTATGCTTCACAACAACCAAAAAACTCATGAGTTAAATTATCCCACACGTGATTTATAATTAGTAGTTGTGGTTTTTTCTTTAAAAATTTGGATATATCATATATATGGAGAAAAGTGTAAAATATATACTAATCATAAAAGTTTGAAGCATATATTCAATCAAAAGGAATTGAACATGAGGAAGTGAATATGGTTGTAACTGATAAATGATTATGATTTCATGATCAATTACCATCCTGGAAAAGAAAACAAAGTGGTAGATACCTTGAGTCAAAAAAAATCTTGTTATATTAACCATGTTACATTTGGAACATGACACATGGGTTATGATTTGATGAATTTTGGATTGGAAGTTGTTGGATTAAGAAATTACTCTATTTTTTTTAGTATTAAGTACATTCATCTATATTAGAAAGAATTAAGGAAGCACATAAGGAAGAATGTGAGTTGTAGAAAAAGTTAGAATTGGTTAAAAGGGTAATTTACTAGAATTTAACATTGATAAATATTGTGTTTTAATATTTTGGAAGAGATTATGTGTGACTTATTATTAAAAGTTTAAAAAATAGTTATTAAGTGAACCTCATAGTTATATGGTGTAAGTGGTCGTTTGTAGTATAGCTTGGGTTATTGAATCCACATGGACCGAAGAAGAAACCTATTGACACTATGATTTGATGGATGAATTAGCTATAAAGTGGCAAACTTGGGTGTTGATTTTAGTTTAATAACTAATGATTTAATTTAAAAAACACAAAAAACACATAATTAATTGAATTAAAACAATGAATTTTGATGGGTTGATCCTAGTTTTTTGCTCAGGTGGATTGGATAAATTTCTTTTCTTATGAAATTTTATATTGTTTATTCAAGATGTATCCAAATAACAAGATAATTCTCAAAAATCATTCGTTAATTTAATCCCTAAACAATTATAAGGATAATCAACAATTAAATTAGAGGATCACATTCATGATCACTCCAATTAATTAGATTGTACTAGCACTTAGAATGTGTCATCGTTAAAGTGGCTGGAGATGAAAAAGAATGTAACTCATCAAATGGAAATCATAAAATAATGAAAAGATTTAAATATTAAGTATATAAAATAACATTAAATCCATAACCTTTCTAATCCATTGGATCAAACCATAATATTTTATCCCCCCATTTATTTTTTTCTATCAATGGAATTGGGTATTATACTCATGATGGTGGAATTGAAAAAGAAGATGAAGAAAAACTGAATTACGATCACTCCACCATCGTGTGATAAGATTCAAAAGTACTAGTGTGAATAAGTTCACACCTTGATTCAATGATATCAATTTAATATTGAAAATAATAAAATAATAGAATATTAATAAGAATGTTTATTAATAAACAATAATTAATGAAGAAATTACATGAGAAAAATTGATGATGTGATTACAAAATAAAAGTAGGAAATTACAATTGAAAGTAAAAAACATCGATAGAAAAGAAAAACATGGATCATAATTCCCTTCACTAACAGCTCATTATATTTACATATTTTGATCCATGGTTCTACCCACCATAAATACATTCCTTCCCCATTAATTTATAGATTCAAAAATAGGGTGAGAAAGTCAAGGGAAATTTGACGTTTCAAAGTTGACTAGAAAAATCATCTATAGATTCATCCACCTTGTTGACATGTGAATTTGTAACTGGAGATGGCATAATAAGAAGTTTTCCTAGAAGTAAAATATCTTCTTGAATTTTTCCTTTAATATCTGTAAAAAATTCAGGAAAATTGGATCAGCTGTTTGAAAGTTATGCTCGATCTAGGGGGATGACTTTATGGGCGTTCAAATCTGGCCCACCATTTAAATTCCAACTTGGGATCTCTTTATCTCCATAAAAACGTCAGAATTATTTCTATCCACATTTTAATGAAATGATACCCATATTTTTATCTTTATTTGGTTAAAATTTGAGATTCATTGGAGTTGGATTGTGGGCCCCACTTTTGTTTGATGGGCCTTAGTCCCATTATGCATTGTCCAAAAAAATTCTGCATTCATGCCCAAAAATCATCATCATCCCTTGAATTTCATCCATTTCTCATAAAATATAAAATGTTCCAAATAAATTTATCAATCATATGCCAAAATATCAAATTCAAAAAAATTAAAGAAGTTAATTCCACAAATAGATGATTGATTGGGATAGAATTTTCATGTTAAACATGAATTTCACTTGTGATGAGAAATGAAGTTCAATTTATAAAATTAACTAAAATTAATGTTTATAGACTTTAAAACATATGAATATTAAAATATTAACAATGAATATTATCCTATTTTAGCGAATAACCACACCCCCAACTAGAGTTTTCTAGTCCTGAGCAAAAAGTATCTCAAAAATATGAAATTGAATTCCTTTTTTCAAAAAAATTTTAACAAACAATGATCACAAAAAGATATCATTATAAACAATAATTAAACCTATCAAAATCATTTCACACATGCTAGGTTCAAAAGCATATCCCAATTTAAATCCCATTCATTTTTTCAAATTCATTACAACATTTTATCAAATTTCAATTAAGCATAATGATGTCTTGTGCATCACAAAAGACATGGGGCCTGTTTTCTTATTCAAGGGGAAAAAATGAAAGCGCTTGGTGGAAATCACATTAAACCTTAATATAATTATCCAATTTTTTTGATTTTTTGATTTTGTTGTTGTTATTGTTTTTTGTTGTTTTTTTTTTGAACCACAATAGATATGACAAGACTAACTTTGGGAAATACAACTATGGAGTGAAGATTTCCAAGTGTCGGATGCCGCACATATTGTCAATTCCATGTTATAAAATAGAGATATAAAGCCTAACTATGGTAAATACAAATATGGAGTCATGATCCTCAAGTTTCTAACACCACACATTTGGAAAGAATGTTGCACTATGTGGTCATTATTTCAATTTTTTTAGGATACTCAAATTAAAATAAAAGTGGCCCTGAAAACAGTGCTATGATGAAAGGGTCCCAAGAACTCAAAAATAAACCCAAAATCCAATGTATTTGCATTGTGGAATTTTAATTAAAAGGATGAAAATGTTGGCATTGAAAAATCACATCGGACATCCGTACTTTCCAAAAACTATGCACATGAACTTAAACATGCATTAAAATCATAATCAAGGCAATCAAAATCATTTGAAATTCATTTTCATGTTTTACAATATACATTAATGCTTTCAAGTATAATTAATTAATTTTTTTAATTGTTTTTTTATCATAAAATCCCATATTTTTCAAAGTCCCAGATTTTCACTCCCCTAACATAGAATGAAACTACCCTCAGTTTTGAAAGAGAAGAGAAGAGAGTGAAAAGAATTAGGAAGAAAGATAGGAGATGTGATTTGAAATTTAACCATATAATAAAACAACCTGGTTTGTAGTTTATGACCCATCAATAAGAAATTTATTACTTTAGCTTCACATCACATGGAGACTCCTCAGACATGTTTGATGAATGGGTTTGAACTTTTAAAGGAAAAGGTTTTATTTTGAAAAAAAAATGCACCAACACCATAATCTTAAACACAAGAGAAATTATATCACATTTGAAACCCCAGGGGGTTCCCTTGAAAAAAACACAAAAACAAAAAAAAACAAAAAAATGTTGAGGCCAGGTTTCCTCCGAGAAAGAGCTTAGTTTAAAGTCTTTAGCTTGACTAGACCCCCAATTTATCCAATACCAACTATCAACATTTTTAGGACCCCATTATTCTCAACTTCTACATGAATGAGAATGATTATTTCTTTTATAATTTGTTTCATGTGTAATCCCATGTTCAATAATGAGTGTGAATGTCCAAGGAATTTTATAAATGTTTGACCTGGTCACTTCTGTTGTGTTTCCTAAGACATGAAGATTTTTTTTTCTTTTTTAGATTCAAGAGATGATGAAATGATGAAATATATTTTTGATTATCCCTTGTGAAACTAGAGTTGAGAGATGATTTATGGACCTTGAATTCAACATAGGGTTTTCTAACACTTTTAGAAACAGGTGGGGGATTTGAATGGAACCCAATTTCATTTTCAAAATTACTTAGAAAAATTGGTTCTTTATGATCAAAAGATTCAACCCAAAAGTTGGATAGATTAGTTTTGAAAATGGATATGGACTCAAAGTTTGTGATTTCTACCAATGGTTTAGTGATTGGTGTTTCTATAAAATCATCATTGGAGAAATATTGAGGACACTCAATCCACGATTCTAAGTTTCCCTCTTATGAATGTAGAAAATCCTTTTCCTATTAATTTAATGACTCTTCATCAATTATTTGATCCTCTTAAGCTACCCCAAATCCTAAGGTTGTTTTTTCAGTAAATTCATGATAGGTTTGTGGGGAAATATAAATGTCACATTAGGTTATGGATGGGTTATTCAGTGTTGAGATGGGTTCCTCACAAGTTTTAATGTTTTTTAATTCTAACCTCAAAGATGAAACATCGGAATTCATTATCTCTATTTGATCACACACTTTTTCAAGTGATGTTGGGGGTTAGTTTGGATAGGATTTTGGACATCATGGACTTCCATAAGATTGATCTCTTCTATTATCCTTAAGAGGTCCGGAAATTTGTCCTTTAAATGTTCATCATCCCAAAGATTGTACTTGTTATCATGTGTGGGGTAATAATTCAAGTTTTTATCAATGAAATTAACTATGTGAGGGGATTACCAATGTGGATTTACTATTTTATTCCATCCTGAGTTTATAAAGGGATATTTTTTATGATAATCCATTAGATATATTTGGAAATTTGGATTTGAGATTTTTGGGACCCAGAAAAATTGAAAGGGGGAAATATAAGAGTAAAGGGATGAGAAAAGAGAAACGGGGGAGAATAGAAAGAGGTTCTAAGGTGACTTACTTGGTCCTCAAAAATGATTCCAAAATTTTGTTGTGCCCAAATTTACTCAAGTTATATGGTGTAATCATTCATTTTTAGTACAACTTGGGTTATCGAATCCACAGGTACTGGAGAATAAACCTATAGACACTATGATTTGATAGACGGATTAGCTATGAAGTGGCCAACTTGGGTGTTGATTTTAGTTGAATAACTGATGGTTTAATTTGAAGAACCCAAAAAACACATAATGACTTGAATTAAAAAAATTAATTTTGATTGGTTGATCTTAGGTTTTTTCTCAAGGTGGATTGGATGAATTTATTTTCTTAGAAAATTTCATATCGTTTATTCAAGATGTATTCAAACAACAAGATAATTATAAAAAATAATTCACCAATTTAATCCCTAAAAAATTCCAATTCTAATCACCAATTAACTTATAGGATCACATTCATGATAACTCCAAATAATTAGATCATACTATCACTCATAATGTGTCATCATTAATGTGGGTGAAGATGAAGAAGAATGTAACTCATCAAATGGAAATCTTAAAATAATGAAAATTTTAAATATTAAGTACATGAAATAACATTAAACCCATAACCTTTATTATCCCTTGGATCAAAACATAACATTTTATCCCTACATTAATTTTATTATATAAATGGAATAGTGCAGTAGACTCATGAGGGTGGAATTTAAAAAGAATAAGAAGAAAAATTGAATTACAATCACTCCACCGTTGTGTGATAAAATTCACAAGTGTTGGTGTGAATAAGTTATAACATTGATTCAATAGTATCAATGTAATATTGAAAATAATAAAATAAGAGAATATAAAGAATAAATTTTATTAATAAATTATGGTGAATGAAAAACTTACATGAGAAAAATTGATGATGCGATTGCAAAATGAAAGCGGGAAATTGCAATTGAAAGTAAAAAGCATCGATTGAAAGAAAAAACATGGATCCTAATTACATTCACAAAAATCTACTTATATAGGTATATTTGGATCCTTATTTCTACCCACCATAAATACATTCCTTCCCCATTAATTTAGATATTCAAAAGTATGGTGAGAAAATCAATGAAAATTTGACGTTCCAAAGTTGACTAGGAAAATCATCCAGATTCATCACCCTTATTGATGAATAAATTTGTAACTGAATATGGCTGAATAAATAGGGGTAATATAAGTAAAATATCTTCTTTCATGTGTTATTTAATATCTATAAAAATTTTAGTAAAATGGGACCAGACATTTGGAAGTTATACTCGATCTAGTGGGATGACTTTATGGGCATTCAAATCTGGCCCACCATTTAAATGTCAACTTGGGATCCCTTTATCTCCATGAAAACTTCAGAATTATCTATAGAAAAAGTTAAATTAAATGATCCCCATATTTTTATATTTCTTAATCTAAAATTTGAGCTTCATTGTACATGGATTTTGGGCCCCACTTTTGTTTGTTTGGCGTTAGGCCCATTGTGATTTTTCTAGAAAATTTCTGTATTCATAACCAAAAATCATCATCATCCCTTGATATTTATCTATTGATCCTAAAAGATAAAATGTTAAAAATTAAGTGATAAATCATATCCAAAATTTTAAAACTCAAAAAATTAAAGAAATTAATTCTAAAAATAGATGATTGATTGGGCCCAAATTTTAACTTTAAACATGAATTGCACTTGGGATGAGAAATGAAGTTCAATTTATAAAATTCACTAAAATTGATGTTTATGGACTTTTAAAAACGTGAATATAAAAATATTAACAATTAATATTATCCTATTTCAGCGGCTAATCACACCCCCAACTTGATTTTTGCTAGTCCCAAGAAACAATTATCTTAAAAATATGAAATTGAATTCATTTTTTCAAAAATATTTTAACAAACAAGGATCACCAAAATATATAATTCCAAAAAATCATGAAACCTATCAAAATCATTTCACACAATCTAGTTTCACAATCAAATACCAAGACCAATATCATTCCTTTCTTCAAATTCATTGACACATTTCATCCAATTTCAATTAAGCATGATGATGTGTTGTGAATCACACAAGACATGGGTCCCGTTTTCTTGTTCATGGGGAAAAAATTGAAGTGCTAGGTGGGAATCACATTAAAACTTAAGATGATTATCGAATATTTTTTGATATTTTTTGTTTTTTTTATTTTTTTGATGTTTTTTTAAATAAAAATAGATATGAAAAGACTAACTCTGGGAAAGAAAACTATGGAGTCACGATCCCCATGTATCGGATTCCATACATATTTTCAATTCCATGATATAAAATAGAGATATAAATCCTAACTCTGGGCGAGAAAACTATGTACTCATGATCCCCAAGTGTCGGACACCACACATTTGGATAAAACATTTCTCTATGTGGTAATTATTTAAATCTTTTTTGGGATACTCAAATTAAAATAAAAGTGGCCCTGAACCCTATGCTACGATGAAAGGGTCCCAATAACTCAAACATACACCCAAAATCCAATGTATGTGAATTATGGAATTTTTATTAAAAGGATGAAAATATTAACATTGAAAAATCACATCGGAAAACCGTAGTTTCCAAAAACTATTCTCATGAACTTAAACATGCATTAAAATCATAATCAAGGCATTTAAAAACATTTGAAATTAATTTTTTACATTTCAAAATGTACATTAATTCATTCAAGGATAATGAACTGATTTTTTTTAATTGATTTTTTTTATCATAAAAGACCTTTTTTTTTCAAAGTCCCAGATTTTCACTCTCCCCAACTTAGAATGAAACTACCCTCAGTTTTTTAAGAGAAGAGAAGATAGAGAAAATAATTGGGAGGAAAGAGGGTAAATGTGTTTTGAAATTTAACCATGGAATAAAACCACCTAGTTTTCAGTTGATGACCCATAAATAAGAAATTTATTACTTTGGATTCATATCACATGTAGACTCTTCCAGGATGTTTGACATATGGGTTTGAACTTTTTAAGGTAGGGGTTTTATTTTGAAATAAAAAAATTCATCAACACCTTAATATTAAACAAAATATACATTAGATCACATTGTAAATTCTAAGAGGTTCCCTTGAAAAAAAATAAAAAAAAATGAAGAAGCGGGGTTGCTTCCCAGAAAGTGCTTAGTTTAAAGTCTCTAGCTTGATTGGACCCCCAATTTATCCAATACCAACTTTCAACATTTTCCAGAACCAATCCTTCTCAACTTATACATGATTGAGATTGATTCTTTTTTTATAATTTTTTTCATGTGTAATCCCATGTTCAAAAATGATAGTGAATGTCCAAGGAATTTCAGAAATGTTTGACCTGGTAACTTCTATTGTATTTCCTAAGACATCAAGATTTTTTCTTCTTTATTATCCATAAGAGATGATGAAATGATGAAAAAATGGTTTTGATTGTCCAATGTGAAATTATATTTGAGAGATGATGTATGGACATTGAATTCAACCACGGGTTGGATAACACTTTAAGAAAAAGGTGGGGAATTTGAATAGAACCCAATTTCATTTTCAAAATTACTTAGCAAAATTGGTTCAGTAAGATGAGAAGATTAAACCAAAAAGTTGGATATATTAGTTTCAAGAATGGTTATGGACTCAAAGTTTTTGATTTCTAAAAATGTTTTAGTGATTGGTGTTTCTATACAATCATCATTGGAGTAATATTGAGGACACTCAATCTACAATGCCAAGTTTCCCTCTTGTGAATGTAGAAAATCATTTTCCTCTTTATTTAAAGACTCTTCATCAATTACTTTATCCTCTTAAGCTACCCAAAATATTAATATTGGTTTTTCAGTAAATTTATGAGAGGTTTGTGGGAAACTAGAAACATCACATAAAGTTATGGATGGGATATTTTAGTGTTGTGATGGGTTCCTCACAAGTTTTAATGTTTTTTAATTCTAACCTCAAAGATAAAACTTAAAAATTTATTATCTCCATTTGATCAAAAAATTGTTCAAGGAGTTGTTGGGGATCAGTTTGGATAGGAGTTTGGACATCATGGACTTCCCTAAAATTCATCTCTTCTACCATCCTTGAGAGGGATGGAAATTTTTCCATCAAATGTTCATCATCTCAAAGATTGTACATGTTATTGGGTGTGGGGTAATCATTCAAGTTTTGATCAATGAAATTATCTATGTGAGGGGCTTCCTAATGTGGATTTAATATTTGTTTCCATCCTGATTTTATGAAGGGATATTTTTTATGAAACTCTATTAGATGTATTTGGAAATTTTAATTTGAGATTTTCAGGACCCAGAAAAACAAAAAGGGGAAAAGATAAGATAAAAGGGATGAGAAAAGAGAAATGGGGGAGAATATAAAGAGGTTATAAGGTGACTTACTTGGTCCTAGAAAACGACACCAAAATTTGGTTGTGCCCAAATTTACCCAATTTATATGGTGTAAGTGATCTTTTGTAGTACAACTTGGGTTATCAAATTAATAGGGACAAAGGAGAAACCTATAGACATTATGATTTGATGGATGGAATGGATATGAAGTGGCCAACTTGGGTGTTAATTTTAGTTGAATAAAAAATTAATTTAAAGAACCCAAAAAACATATAATTAATTGATTTAAAACAATTAATGTTTATGGGTTGATCCTAGGTTTTTGATCGAGGTAGATTGGATGAATTTATTTTCTTATAAAATTTCATATCGTTTATTCAAAATGTATCCAAACAACGAGATAATTCTAAAAAATAATTCGCTAATTTAATCCCTACACAATTCCTAGTATAATCACCAATTCACTTAGAGGATCAAATTCATGATCATTATAAGTAATTGTATCATACTAGAACTCAGAATGTGTCATCGTTAAAGTGGGCGAAGATGAAGAAGAATGTAACTCATCCAATGGAAATCTTAAAATAACAAAAATAATTAAATATTAAGTACATGAAATACCATTCAATCCATAAACTTGCTACTCCCTTGGATCAACACATAATAGGTTAACCCTATATTTATGTTATTCTATCAATAGAAGAGGGTAGTAGACTCATGAGGGTGGAATTAAAAAAGAAGAAGAAGAAAACTGAATAACGATCACTCCAGTGTTGTGTGATAAAGTTCACAAGTGCTGGTATGAATAAGTTTACACCTTGATTCAATGGTATCAATGTGATATTTAAAAAAATAAAATAATAAAATAATAAGAATAAATTTTATTAATAAACAATGGTGAATGAAAAACTTACAAGAGAAAAATTGACAATGCGATTACAAAATGAAAGTGGGAAATTGCAATTGATAGTTAAAAACATCGATAGAAAGGAAAAACATGGATCCTAATTCCCTTTTACCAACATCTACTTATATAGGCATATTTTAAGCCTTATTTATACCCACCATAAATAAATTCCTTCCCCATTAATTTATATATTCAAAAGGAGGGTGAGAAAATCAAGGGAAATTTGATGTTTCAAAGTTGACTAGGAAAATCATTCAGATTCACCCCTCTTGTTGACGTGTGAATTTGTAACTAAATATAGCTGAATAAGAAGGAGTAATAGAAGTAAAATATCTTTTCACATGTTTAATTTAACATCTATAAAAATTTAGGAAAATTTGACCAGCTGTTTGGAAGTTATGCTCGATCTAATGGGATGACTTTATGGGTGTTCAAATATAGCCCACCATTTAAATGTCAACTTAGGATCCCTTTATCTCCATGAAAATGTCAGAATTATCTCCAGACGTAGTTGAAAAAAATTATACCCATATTTTTATCTTTCTTTAGTTAAAATTTGATCTTTATTGGACTTGTATTGTGGGTCCCACTCTTGTTTGATGGGCCTTAGGCCCATTATGCTTTGTCCAGAAAATTTCTGAATTCATGCCCAAAATTCATCATTATACTTTGAGATTCATCCATTGATCCTAAAAGTTAAGATGTTCCAAATAAAGTTATCAATCATATCCCAAAATATCAAATTTAGAAAATTAAAGAAATGATTTCCAGAAATATTTTATTGATTGGGCCCAAATTTTCACTTTAAACATGAATTGCACTTGTGATGAGAAATGAAGTTCAATTTATAAAATGCACAAAAATTGATGTTTATGAACTTTGAAACACATGAATATTAAAATATGAACAATGAATATTAGCCTATTTCAATGGAAAATCGAATGGAATGAAATGAGATATTTCTGACTTCACCATGAGATGTTTGACTTGTCAACAGGTAAAAGAAGAACAATAATTACCGAATGGGATGATTCAGCCTTTTCCAATTCCGGAGTGGAAATATAAAAATATATCAATGGATTTCATAGTGGGATTACCAAAAAAATATTGAGGTAATAATCTGATTTGGGTTATTGTTGATCTACTCACTAAATCTGCACATTTTTTCCTATTCAATATACTATGTCATTAGATTTGCTTTCTCGACTCTACCTCAGAAAGATAGTCTGGTTACATGGAGTTAATATATCCATTGTATCTGATCATGATCTCAGGTTTACTTTTAAATTTTGGAAATACCTTCAGAAGTCATTGGGAACTTAATTAAATTTTAGCACTTCTTTTCATCCTCAATATGATAGATAGTCAGAGATAACAATTCAAACATTAGAGGATATGCTTAGAGCTTGTTCAATGAATTACCAAGGAAGTTGGGATCAACATATTTCATTGGTTGATTTTTCTCATTATAACAGTTTTCATTTTAGTATATAGATGGATCCTTTTGAAGAATTATATAGAAAATAGTGTCAAACTCTAGAATTTTGGGACGAATTAGGTGAAAGAAAGTTTTTTGGACCAGAATTGGTAGAGGATAGAGAAATTTTAGATGATTCAATGACACTTTAGGATAGCTTAGAGTAGGCAAAAAAGTTAAGTGGATAACCATAGGAAGAATATTTCTTTCGAGGTAGGTGATCATTTCTTTCTCAAAGTTTCTCCATGGAAAAGTTTGATGTGTTTTGGTAAGAATGTGAGGTTGATTCCATGGCTCATTAGACCCTATGAAATCCTAGATAAATTTGGATCATTTTCATACTAAGTGGATTTGCCTATGAGTTTTTCTCAGGTACACAATGTTTTTCATGTTTCGATATTAATAAAGCATGTTCCAAATTTATCTCATGTTTTAAGCCCTCAGATTGTTTAGTTATATGATAAAATTTCATAGGAGGAAATGCCTTTTCAGATTATGGATCATAGAGTGCAAGTATTGTGGAATAATGTAATTCACCGAGTTAAGTTTTTGTGGAGAAATTACATGGTTAAAGAAGCAACATAGGAATCTAAAAATGTTATAAAGGAAAGGTATCCTCAATTATTTAATAAGTGAATAAAATTACGCATATGCAATTTCTAGAAGGTTGGGAGAATGTAACAACCAAGGTAATTATAGAATAATTTATTTTCATTATAGAATTAAATAGTTAAATTCATTATAAATTTATAATGAAATATGTTGTATTTATAGAAATTAAGAAATCTATACTAAGAGAATAGTAACCTGACTGTTGGAATAGTAATTGAACTAATAGGAATAGTAATTGGACTATTAGGAATAGTAATATGGACATTAGAATGATAACCCCACCTATGAAATTATAAATAAAATTTAGGTATATCATAAATGATAATATGATATATTTATATCATGTAATAAGTAAATAAATGTTTTAAAAATGATAAATTAAGGGTTGGTATTTTTTGTGAAATGTAAATTTTTATTGACAATTTAATAATTAATATAATGATTTAAAAGGAAATTTATTTTCATAAAATAGATTAATAAATTAATATTTTGTTTTCTTATAATTATAATATAATTTTGTGGGACCTTAATTAATTTTTCTGTAACGACCTGACCTGGCTCGGCTCTAAGACGGCGGCCGGATAGGTGGGTCACGTGACCTCAAACACATCTCCCCGAACACTAGAGGCTATCGACTAGCAGCGAGGGCCTTTTTGTGTATGAGGGGAGACTATGCCCTAATAGGTAATAGGTATTATCACAACGGAATTAAAAAACAATTAATAATAAATAGAGGAAGCATATAAATGAATAAACTGCAGTAGAATCAATATAAATAATCCAAATGAATAATAATAATCAAGTGAGGAGGCTCAAAAAATGATGTCATGCAATGATGTTTGTCTAAACTGAAAGTATGAAAAAAAAAGTATCAATCATACTATCAACAAAAAGGAAAGACACCAAGCAACAAATGCATGATGAGTAAGGTTCGGTTCTCTACCCTAGTCTCTATCCTAAGCGGCACAGAACAATCAAGCATCGGGAGCAGCAGACTTCCCTTTGTTAATACCTGCAAGAATGTAATCTACTCAGGTGTCAATGACACCCGAGCAGGGTGTGAGATAAAATCCCAGTAGGCTGGTACCCACAGTTTCTAAAACTTTCCATTTCGTGCAATAATAAAATGCAGTGTTCTATTATATAACAATTTCATATAATTAATTAAGTACACTGAAATAAATAACTCAGCCCGACTTCCCAATGACACCCATCCCAAATCACCAACTTCAGCCTAAGCCAAAAGTATGAAAGGAATACTGGTAAGAAAAATACATAAATGCATATATATAAAGCCTGGAAGAGTAAGGTAAGACAAGGAAGGGCATACCCCAAGCTTGTGCTTTGACTTGGGGTCTAAGTCATGTGTCAACCAGGTGTGTTCGAACATACTAGATAATAACAAAAATTTCAAGAACAAACAGTGGTGTTAATCTAAACCCTCAATGCATCATTATTAAGGTTCAAGTTGAGAGTTGGAGTCCAATCCCATCCCGAATGTATCACTATGGAACATCCTTCAATTTATCAAATACCACCGAGCCCGTCCAAGGCAATTTTTCGAAAGACTTAGTATCGCTCGAGGCATGGCTTTACCATGAGTCTATTCCAATCTTGCAAAAAGGGGTCAAGTGTCATCTGAGGCTAGATTAGCCACATTGAGAATGGATCCATCTCGATGGGACCTTTTTGGAACCTGTGTCACTCATAAGTATTAGAAAGTCTGGGGAAGTCTCGGTTTGGAAAAGCCAAAGACACCGCTCCCTGATGCGTAGTGATAACAGTTAGGAATGGAGGGTCTAAGCATGGCCCTTAATACGAGACCCACCTCCTTTCCCCATCCTTAATTTAATTAAAGTTTTCACAGCAGCATATATGACATAATAATCATATAAAATAATAGCTTGAAAACTAACTAGATACACCCGTGCATCAAAAGGTATAAATTAAACATTCCAGCATAACAACTTAACAAGGAAATATACCGTATCAACATAATAAGATAATGTAATTTTTAAATAAATAAACAGTTCAACGCAAACAATTACCAATGATCCAACAATTAAAAGTTTGTATTCAATGAAAACTAATTATTTAATTTAATTACAATAAAAATGGGTTGCGTAACACCTGTAGTTAATTAAATTAAAAACCCGGCTAACAGAAAAATATATCGACCATGTAGGCATGCCCAAAGGGGTGTCCGACCTTGTTGAAACAATTCAAATAAATTAAATTAAGATAATTAAGGCTGCAACAATCAGGTGATCAATTAAATTAATGAAATTGGGTGAAATTGCACAAAGCCGGTAGGCACCGACTAACAGCATAATGCTGTGTTTTTATAAACCGAAAATAAATGGAGAGAAAGAAAGTAGGAACCCTACCTTGTAGTCGTATGTGACTCTAAGATATATGGTAGGCTTTTATTTGACCTAAAACGGAAGAAAACAGAGGATTTTAGAAAAAACCCAAAATAGGGTAAAATTCTTCTGTGACGAACTGCGCATAGGATACTCAACGAAAATGTATGACTCTAATTGTTCAAGGTTATAAATTCCCTAAGGTTTACTGCACACCTTACAGTGAAGAAAACAGATTATGGATGTAGGAGTGATGGTCTTTCGAAGGGGTTGTAGGGTGGTGCGCCACCTAAGGGAGAGGGGGAGTGCGATGTGAGGGAGAGGAGGAGAGGAAGAGAGGAAAAAAAGAAAGAAAGAAAAGGAAGAAAAAGAAAAGAAAAAATAAGATAAAAATAAAAGAAAAAGAAAAGAAAAATAAAAATAAAATAGAATAAAAGGATGGAAAGGAAAAAATATAAAAATAAATAAAAATGGAAATCTCCCATTTTAATTACTTTTATTTTTCTCGTAACTCCCATTCTATTTTATTTCAAAATTTCCTTTTATCCCTTCTTGCATTATTTTAAATCTTCTTTAAATCTATTTTTATTATTTTTCAAAATTTAATTAATTATTTAAATCTCGAACACCACGTTAAAGCACGACATAACATTTTTCATAAAATGTCTGCAGTTATTTAAATTAATTAAAAAACTGCCAGGGACCCGTAGCGAGGTACGCATATGCGTGCCTGAGGTCGCTTAAGGAATTAGACAGTAGTAAATTAAAAACCATATGTACCTGATAAAGTTTGGGACATTACAATCTCTCATCCTTAAGACAACTCATCCCCGAGTTTCCCTTCTGAGGGTAGTGAAACGTCGCTAGAGAAAAGTTCCAGCCACTGCGTACGTACATCCGTGTCTCACTCTCAGGTCTCATTTTACACACGTCCGTGTTTCCATAACACCCAGACCAGAGGGACTGATTTTCCTCAAAATACTTTCATGCAACGGTCGATGATACAGTTCAGATGGTCTACAAAGGATGCATCTTCTTCAGGCTCGATGTCGTCGGGGTCAAAAGAGTGATATGGGTATAAATGATATTGTCAGAGCTGAGATACATGGAAAACATCATGCATGGAATGGTACCATTGAGGTAGCAGTAACCGATAAGCAACTAACCCAACTCTCTCCACTATCTCAAATGGCCCGACGTATCTCGGTGATAACTTCCCCGGTCTCCTAATCCGCCTGTAACCCAACCTCGTAGAAACATGCAGAAAGACTCGATGTCCCACCTTGAACTCTAGAGTTCTACGAAGATGATCGGTATAAGACTTCTGTCTTGACTGACCTATAGTAATATGCTTCTGAATCATCTGAAATTGCTTAGAAGTCTCCTGAACAAGATGAGGAACCAACAGATCTACCTCACCTGCTTCGAGCTAGCATAAAGGTGAATGACATGGTCTACCATAGAGGGAGTCATACAGATCCATTTGAATTGTTTCCTGGAAGCTTTTATTATATGTAAACTCAACAAGAGGCATATACTTCTCCCAGAAAACTCTAAAATCAAGGATACATGCTTGTAACATATCCTCTAACACTTGTATAGTTTTCTTGGACTTCCCATTGGTCTGAGAGTGATATGCGGTACTTAGAAGTACCTGTGAACCCAGTGTATTTTTTAACCCTTTCTAGAACCCCGAAGTAAAGTGGGAATCCATGTCCAAGACAATAGAATGAGTTATGCCATGAAGTCTCACAATCTCCCAGATATATAGCCTTCCCAACTCATTAATCATAAAGGTCTCTCGGATGGGAAAGAAGTGTGCAACCTTGGTTAACCTATCGACAACCACCTATACTACATCGCTACCTTGGGGAGATCTTTTCAAGCCCGTAACTAAATCCATGGTGATGTCATTCCATTTTTATTCAAGAATGGATAGAGGTTGTTGGAGTCAAGAAGGTCGATGGTGCTCTACCTTCACCTGTTGACAGGTGGAGCACCAAGTGATGAAACCTACTATCTTCTTTTTCATACTAGGCCACCAATACTATCGACACATGTATCTATACATCTTGGTCAGCCCAGGACGAACTGCCCAAATAGAGGTGTGAGACTCCCTCATCAGCTCTTACCATATACCTAAAGGTACCCATACACAGCCACAATAGGGAGTTTTACTGTCATCAACAACCCAACCAGGAGGTGGTTTCTCTCCTGTAATACTTTCTCTCAAAACAATCCCCTTATGATTAGTCAACTATTGCCTGAAGGCTTACTCTAGAAGAGAGGATTTCATTGTAAGAGCTGCTAGAACTGGTTGCCCACTTTTCTCTTAGACCTCCAGATGCATCTCTAAAAATAAGGCCATCATCTGCCACTCACGGCTGGCTACCTGCACAGCTTGCGTATATGTCTTGCAGCTCAAAGCATCTTCCACAACATTACCCTTACCCGGGGTATAAGCAAGCTCAAAATCGAATTACTACAAGTATTCAACTCACCTGAATTGCCTTAAGTTCAAGTCTTATTGAGTGGAGATATATTTTAAGCTTTTATGATATGTGTAAATAATGAATCTCTCACCCAAAAAATAGTGTATCCAACAATGTAGAGCTTGAACCACAGCTGCCAACTCAAGGTCTTGTGTAGGATAGTTCCGCTCGCGAGGTCTCAGCTGGAGGGATCCATAAGCCACAACTCGATCACCCTGCCTCAAAACTACACCCAGTCTGATTCCTAAAGCATCAAAATAAACTATATATCTCTTACTAGGTTTAGGCAGAATCTGGATTGGGGTTGATTTTAGTCTTCCTTTCAATTCCTGAAAAGACTTTTCACAAGCTTCTGACCAGATAAAATGTACACCTTTCTTAGTGAGGGTCGTAAGAGGTGCTGCTAAGCAGGAGAAATCCTGGATGAAATGCCTGTAATAGCCATCAAGTCCTAAGAAACTTCGGATGTCGAAGACACTCTTAGGCTGCTCCCATGAAACTACGATGCTCACCTTTTCTGGGTCAACTGACACTCTTACTTCAGATATAATATGACCCAAGAAGTGTACCTTATCAATCCAAAAGTGGCATTTTCTGAGCTTAGCGTATAGCTGGTGCTCTCTCAGTGTACTCAACACGATCTCAAGATGGGTTTCATGGTCGTGTCTGGAACTTGAATACACTAAGATTTCATCCATGAAGACTACCACAAAGGAATCAAGATATGGGTGAAAACCCCAGTTCATCATAGCCATGAAGACTGTCAGTGCATTCGTGAGGCCGAATGGAATAACTAGATACTTGTACAAGTCATACCTACTTTATAATGTCATATGTGGTGTGTTATATGGTCTCACATGCACCTGGTGATATCCTGACCTCATATCAATCTTGGAGAAAATAGTTGATCCCCAGAGCTGGTAAAAGAGATCATCTATATGAGGAAATGGATATCGATTCTTTACCATGATCCGGTTGAGTCAACGATAATCCATGCATAATCTGAGGGTACCTTATGCCTTCTTGGAAAAAAGGATAGGTGAAACCCATGGCGATGTGCTAGGTCTGATGAAACCCTTAGCCTCAAGGTCTTTAAGCTGTTTTTTGAGTTCTTGTAGATTTTTTGGTACTATCCTATAAGGAGGAATAGACACTGGTTCCACACTTGGCATGAGCTTGATAGTGAAATCCACATCTCTCATAGGAGGTAAGCCAGAGAAATCTTCAGGGAAGACGTCATTGAAAAGATCCACCACTGCAAGAAATTAAACTAGTTGTGTTACCTGATCGCTCGTGAAGAGACTAGTCAATTGAGCTATCACTCTACCCAACACTGCGTATTTAGTCTTAGCTCGGTATTCTTGCCTATCCCATTCTCCTTTGTGAAGATATGTGTCACCCTTAGGGTATGTAAAGGGCAGCCGACGGTGATAGCAATCCACTTGAGTATGATAAAAAGCAAGCCAGTTCATACCAAGAATGAATTTGATGCCAGACATGTTGATGATATAAAAATTCCAAAATAAATGGTACCCACCTATCTCAAGGGGGAACTCTTAGCACTGGAATAAGCCATTTTTCCTAAATCTGAGTGGAGTATTGAGAGACATGATTCCGCAAAGGTAAACAATTGGAAAACCAATACTTTCAACAACAACTACAAATATAAAGGAGTGTGATAAGCCGATATCAAAAAGGGAAGAAACCAAGGTAGAGGCTACTAGAATATTACTTCTCACTATAGATGGTCATGCACTATGTTCATCTAGTGCTGATTGCACTGCGTATATGAGACCTGATCCACGGCCCTGATATGCTGCCTGGTTGGCCTGAGCAGGCCCACTCTGATGACGTTGATAGTCTGGAAATTGATTTTATCAACCATGACCTCCACCATTACCTCAGCCCAATCGATTGGTGGGAAAAGAACTTTCATCCTACCATGGAATCATAGATCCCATACTTGATGGAGGTGTAGGTGCGGATCCTCTGCCATTGGATGCTAAAGAGAAGGAATGACAGAAACGCTGAAGGTGACCCATCTTGCCGCAAGCTCGGCACTCCTTCGGGTCTCTCGTTCATTGTGTATTCTTGTGACCATCTCTACCACACTGATAACATGTGACAAATCCCTCTACCCATGCTCTTTGGCTAGGATTTCCCCCACGTGCACCTTCAGAATGGCATTTCCTACTCCCATAAGAGTCTTCAGCCTATCTCGGAACTGAACCGCCCTGGCTCACTAATTTAGCTTCCCTCACATTTCCCTATGAGATTAGAGCCTGATTTAAGATCTCTATAGCAGTGGTCAAATAGAAGACGTTCAACTACAAGTGGATAGTATACTCACGTCCGTCCTTAAAACACCTCACAGCAGTCTACGCGTCGCCAATCAAAGATGGAGAAAAATGCCGAATTCTATGAAACAAGTAGAATACTCTAACATGGTCATAGATCCCTGCTGAAGATGTAAGAACTCTCATGCATGATCATCTCTCAGAGTCTGTAGAAAAAAGTGATCGTAGAAGGCTTCTTGGAAGTCAACCCAAGCCATGTCACTAGTTTGCTCTACCTGAGAAACAACGTCCCACCAGTGCTTGGCATAGTCACGAAGCATGTAGACTGCCAATTTGACCCTTTTTTTCCATAAGTGTCTCAAGGTGGTCGAAGATAGACCTTATAGCTTCTATCCATGACTTCGCAGCATGAGGGCCACCACTCCCTGAGAAGGTGGGAGGGTGTTACTGCAGAAAGTCTCGTGTGAGGTCTGCCATGGACGGGGTAGGTCTGGGGACATTCTGAACTGAATACATAAACCTGAGGATACTATCCATGAACTGAGCATCAGGGTCCCTCAGAATATCAACAGGAGGTAGTTCTACAAGAGGCTCTACAAGAGGTACCACTGGTGGTTCAGGACCCACCATCTCTGGAATGTGCTCATTGCCACTCTTCTGAGGCACAACACAAAGACGTTACGGCAACATTTGTCTACAATATCCAAACACACACCTTTATACAAGGAGTAAATAAGGTGAGAAAAACAAATAAGGTGCAAAAAGTGGTTAGGTACATATCCTGCCTCTGATAACTAAACAACAGAAAATCCGCTTCAAGAGCTGGGTTTCGATATGGAAGTGACAACTCAAAAGGATTAATAAACAAGTTCTACAGTCCATTCCCAGGTTAAGTCAGGATAACATCTAATAGACCATCACAACATTCTATTTAACAAACCAGCATTTAAAAATTTTACCACTAGGCACAACAACACTCACATGCAAATAGGAAAATGCATGTTGAAATAAATATAGCATGGCAATATACAAGACATTTGAAATCCTATAAGGCCTATTATGATGCATGTAATGTATTTCCCTCGTATCATCGGGATGCAATGGTAAACCCACTATCTCAATAATACCAACACAATAACAACACAATACAAGTGAGTCATCCAATAGTGAAATAATATCAATAGTAACTAGCATAATCAATAACTACAATTCCAACCCAAGAATTTGGGTTTTCCCCTGTACATGGGTTAGCTAAGTCCAAGCATAGAGTACATTCCAAATCCTTATATCCAAGTCTCCTGTCTAACCCAAACAGTAAGACAAAAGGAAAAACTAGACTCTGATACCACTTTGTAACGTCCTGACCTGGCTCATCTCTAAGATGGTGGTCGGACCTGTGGGTCACATGACCTCAAGTGCATCTCCCCGAATGCTAGAGTTTTCCGACTAGTAGCGATGGCCTTTTTGTGTCCGAGGGGGAGACTATTCTATCATAGGTAATAGGTATTATCACAGATGAAGTAAACAACAATTAATAATAAATAGAGGAATCATATAAATGAATAAATTATAGCATAACCAATATAAATAATCCAACTGAATAATAGTAATCAAGTGCGGAAGCTCACAATACGATGTCATTCCATGATGTCTGTCTAAATTGAAAGTACAAAAAACAGGTCTCAAGCATACTATCAATAAAAAGGAAAGACAAAAAGAAATAACTGCATCATGATCAAGGTCTAGTCCTCTGCCGGAGTCTCCATCCTAAGCGGCATGGAACAATAAAGCATCAGGAGCAACATGCTTCCCTTTGTCAATACCTGTAAGCATGTAATCTACTCAGGTATCAACAACGCCTGAGCAGGGTGTGAGATAAAATCCCAGTAGTACGGCACCCACAGTGTCTAAACCTTTCCATTTCATGCAATAATAAAATTCAGTGTACCATTATATAACAATTTCATATAATTAATTAAGTACAGTGAAATAAATAACTCGGTTAGGGTTCCCAACAGCACCCGTCCCTAATCACCTGCTTTGGCCTAAGTCGAAAGTCTGAAAGAAATACCTATAAGTAGAATACAAAAATGCATATATCTAAAGCCTGGAAGAGTAAGGTAAAACAATGAAGGGCATACCCCAAGCTTGTGCTTTGAATTGGGGTCTAAATCATGTTTTAACCAGGTGTGCTCCAATATACCAGATAATATCACAAATTTCAAGAACTAACAGTGGAGTTAATCTAAATCCTAAGTGCATCATTATTAGGTTCAAGTTGAAAGTCGGAGTCTGATCCCATCCTAAAGTGATCACTACGGAACATCCTTCAACTTATCTAATACCACCAAGCCTGTCCAAGGCAGTCTTTCGAAAGACCAAGTATCCCTCGAGGAATGGATTTACCATGAATCCATTCTGATCTCACAAAAAGGGGTCGAGTGTCATATGAGGCTGGCTTAGCCACATTGCCAACAGATCCATCTCGATGGGCCCTTTTGGAACCGGTGTCACTCATAAGTATTAGAAAGCCTGAGGAAGTCTCAGTCCAGCAAAACCAAAGATATCGCCCCCCGACGCGTAGTGGTAACAGTCGGGAAGAGAGGGTCTAAGCGTGGCCTTTAATATGGGACCCACCTCCTTTACTTGCCCTGAATTTAATTAAAGTTTTCACAGCATTATAAATGACATAATAAGCATATAATATCATAGCTTGAAAACTAACCAGATACACCCGTGCATCACAAGGTATAAATTAAACATTGCATCATAACAACTTAACAAACCAATATATCATATCAACATAAGCAGATAATGCACTTTTTAAATAAATAAACAGTTCAACACAAAAAATTACCAATGATCCAACAATTCAAAGTTCTTGTTCAATGCAAACTAATTATTTAATTTAATTACAATAAAAATGGGTTGCGCAACACCTGCTGTTAATTAAATTAAAAACACAGCTAACGGAAAAATATACCGACCATGTCGGCATGCCCAAAGGGGTGTCCGACCTTGTTGAAAAAATTAAAACAAATTAAATTAAGATAATTAAGGCTGAAACAATTAGGTGATCAATTATATTAATGAAATTGGGTGAAATTGCACAAAGCTGGTAGGCACCAACTAATGGCACAACGATGCATTTTTATAAACTACAACGAAATGGAGGAAAATCAAGTAGGAAACCTACCTTATAGTCATATATGACTTTGAGATCTGTGGTAGGCTTTGATTTGACCTAAAATAGAAGAAATGAAGGATTTTAGAAAAACCCCAAAATAGGGTAAAATCCTTCTGTGATGAACTGCGCGCAGGATACTTGATGAAAACGTGCGATTTCAATTGTGAAATGTTGGCCTTGCCATAAGGTTTACTGCACACCTGAAGGATAAAAAAATGGATGACGGACGAAGGAGCGGTGATCTTCCAAAGGGGATACAAGGTGGTGCGCCACCTAGGGGAGAGGGGGATTGCGATGTGAGGGAGAGGAGGAGAGGAAGAGAGGAAAGAAAAAAAAAAAAAAAAAAAGTAAGAAAAAGAAAAGAAAAAATAAGAGAAAAATAAAATAAAAAGAAAAGGGAAAATAAAAAGAAAAATAAAATAGAATAAAAGGATCGAAAGGAAAGCGATAAAAATAAATAAAATTAGAAATCTCCCATTTTAATTACTTTTATTTTTCCCATAACCCCCTTTCTATTTTATTTCAAAATTTCATTTTATCCCTTCTTTCATTCTTTTAAATCTTCTTTGAATCTCTAATTATTCTTTTTCAAACTTTAATTAATTATTTAAATATCAAACACCGTGCTAAAGTGCAACATAACATTTTTCATAAAATGTCTGCAGTTATTTAAATTAATTAAAAATCTGTCTGGGACCCGCATTGAGGTGCGCAGATGCATGCCCAGGGTCGCTTAAGGAATTATATAGTAGTAAATTAAAAACAGTACATACCTGATAAAGGTTGGGATGTTACAACCTTCCCTCCTTAAGAAAACTTGTCCCCGAGTTGCCCTTCTGAGGGTAGTGGAACGTCGCAAGAGAAAAGTTTCGGCCACTGCATACGTACATATGTATCTTGCTCCCAGGTCTTCTCCTGAATGCATCCATGTTTCCATAACACCCGGACCAGAGGGACTGACTTTCCTCGAAGGACTTTCAGGCTATGGTCGACGATATGGATCGGATGCTCTGCAAAGGATACATCTGCCTCAAGCTCAATGTCTTCGGGGTCAAAAGAATGAGACGGGTCTGTGTGATATTTTCGGAGCTGAGATACATGGAAAACATCATACATGGAATGATACCTATGAGGTAGCAGTAACCAATAAGCTACTAACCCAACTCTCTCCACTATCTCGAATGGCCAGATGTATCTCAGTGATAACTTCCCCTGTCTCCTGATCCTCTTGTAACTCAACCTTGGAGTAACACGCAGAAAGACTCGATGACCCACCTCAAACTCCAGAGGTATATGACAACAATTGGTATACAACTTCTATCTGGACTGAGCTCTAGTCATATTCTTCTAAATCAGCTGAACATGCCTAGAAGTATCCTAAAAGAGATGAGGACCCAACAGAGCTACCTCACCTGCTTCTAGCCACCATAAAGGTGAACGGCACAGTCTACTATAGAGGACCTCATACAGAGCCATTTGAATTGTTGCCTGGAAGCTGTTATTATAGGTAAACTCAACAAGAGGTATATACTTCTCCCAGGAACCTCTTAAATCAAGGATATAGGCCCGTAACATATCCTCTAACACTCATATAGTTCTCTCGGACTGCCCATCAGTCTGAGGGTGATACCCAGTACTCAGAAGTACCTGTGAACCCAGTGCCTTTTGCAACACTTACCATAACCTCAAAGTAAAGTGGGAATCACTATTCGAGGCAATAGAACTAGGTACACCATGAAGTTACACAATTTCCCAGATATACAGCCTTCCCAACTCATCAATCACAAAGGTCTCTCAGATAGACAAGAAGTGTGAAACCTTGGTCAACCTATCGACAACCACCTATATTGCATCGCTGCCTCGAGGAGATCTTAGCAAGCCTATAAATAAATCCATGGTGATGTCATTCCAATTCCATTTGGGAATGGTTAGAGGCTGTAGGAGTCTAGCAGGTCATTGGTGCTTTGTCTTTACATGTTGGCAGGTGGAGCACCGAGTGGTGAAACCTACTATTTGTTTTTTCATACTAGGACACCAATACTATCGAAACATGTCTCTGTACATCTTGGTCATCCCAGGATGAACTTCCCAAACAGAGGTGTGGGACTCCCTCATCAGCTCTTCCTGTATACCTGAAGGTACCCATACACGACCACGGTAAAGGAGAGTTTTACTTCCATCAAAACCCCAACCAGGAGGTGTTTTCTCTCCTATAATACTTTCCCTCAAAATGATCCCCTCATGATCAATCAACTGTTGCCTACAGACTTGATCTAGAAGAGAGGACGTCACTATAAGAGAAACTAGAACCAATTGCCTTCTTTGCTCTTGGACCTCCAGATACATCTCTGAAAACAAGGTCATCATCTTCCACTCACTGTTGGCTACCTGCATGGCTTGTATCTATGTCTTGTGGCTCAAAGCACCCACCATGGCATTACCCTTACCAGGGGTATAAGCAAGCTCAAAATCGAACGACTGAAATTATTCGAACCACCTGTGTTGCCTTAAGTTCAAGTCTCATTGAGTGGAGATATATTTTAAGCTTTTATGATCCGTGTAAACAACGAATCTTTCACCCAATAAATAGTGTCTCAAATAGCGTAGAGCATGAACCCCAACTTCCAACTCAAGGTCATGTGTAGGATAGTTCCTCTCATGGGGTCTTAGCTGGCAGGATCCATAAGCCATGACTCAAACACCCTGATCAAAACTACACCCAGTCTCATTCCTAAAGAATCACAATAAACTGTATAGCTCTTACCAGGTTCAGGTAGAATCAATATCAGGGCTGAGGTTGGTCTTCCTTTCAATTTCTGAAAATACTTTTCATAAGATTATGACTAGATAAACTATACACATTTCTTAGTTAGATCCATAAGAGGTGCTACTAAGGGGGAGAAATCCTAGATGAAATGCCTATAATAGCCAAAAAGTCCCAAGAAACTGCAGATGTCAAAGACACTCTTGGTCTGCTCCCATAAAACTACAATGATCACCTTTTTGGGGTCAACTGACACTCCTGCTTCAAATATAATATGACCCAAGAAGTGTACCTTATCAATCCAAAAGTGGCATCTACTGATCTTAGCGTATAGTTGGTGCTATCTCAGTGTACTTGGCACAATCTCAAGATGGGTTGCATGGTCTTGTTTGGAATGTGAATACACTAAGATGTCATCCACGAAGACTACCACAAAGTAATCAAGATACGAGTGAAAAATCCAATTCATCATAGCCATGAAGACTAGCGGTGCATTTGTGAGGCTGAATGGCATAACCAGATACTCATACAAGATGTACCTACTTCGGAATGTCATACATGGTACGTCAGATGTTCGCACATGCACCTTGTGATATCCCAACCTCATATCAATCTTGGAGAAAATGGTTTCTCCCTAGATCTGGTCAAAGAGATCATCTATACAAGGCAATGGATATTGATTCTTTACGATGAGTTGGTTGAGTCGGTGATAATCCATGCATAAATTGAGGGTACCGTCTACCTTCTTGGAAAAAAGGATAGTTGAACCCCATGGTTATGTGCTAGGTCTGATGAAACCCTTAGACTTAAGGTCTTCAAGCTACTTTTTGATTTCTTGTAGCTCTATTGATGCCATCCTATAAGGAGGAATAGACACTGGTGCGGCACCTAGCATGAGCTCAATAGTGAACTCCACGTCTCTCATATGAGGTAATCTAGAGAAATCGTCAGGGAAGACGTCCCTAAAAAGATCCACCATTGGAGGGAATTCAACTAGTTTCATTCCCTGATTTCTCATGAAGAGACTAGCCAATTGAGCTATCACTCTACACAACCCTACGTATTTAGGCTTAGCTCGATCTGCCTGTGTATTCCATTCTCCTTTGTGAAGATATGTGTCACCCTCAGGGGATGTAAAGGACACCCGATGGCGATAGAAATCCACTTAAGCATGATAAGGAGACAACCAATTCATACCAAGAATGACTTCGATGCTATACATGTCAAGGATATAAAAATTCTAAAAGAAATGGTACCCAACTATCTCAAGGGGGCACTCTTGGAACTGGCACATTCCCTCTGTCCTGACTCTGAGCGGAGTGTCGAGAGACATGATGCCTCAAAGGTAAACAATTGGAAAACCAAGACTTTCAACAACAGCAGCAGATATAAATGAGTGTGATGCGTCAGTATCAAAAAGGGCAGAAACCAAGGTAGAGGCTACTCGAATAGTACCTTTCACTAAAGATGGTCCTACACTATGCTCCTCTAGTGCTGATTGCATTGCGTACATGAGACCTGAGTCATGACCCTGATACGCTGCCTAGGTGGCCTGAGCAGGCCCACTCTGCTGATGCTGATTGTCTGGAACTTGATTTCCTCAACCAAGACCTCCACCATTACCTTAGCCTGATCGTTTGGTGGTAAAATAACTTTCATCCTACTGTGGAATCATAGATCCCATAACTGATGGAGGTTTAGGTACGGATCCTATGCCACTGGATACTGAAGAGAAGGAATGATAGAAACACTGAAGGTGACCCATCTTGTCGCAAGATCGGCACTCCTTCGGGTCTCTTGTGCACTGTGGATTCTTATGAACATCTCTGACACACTTATAACATGTGACAGATCCCTCTACCTATGTTGTTTGGCTAGTATTTCCCCCATGTGCACCTTCAAAACAGTGTTTCCTGCTTCCAGAAGAGTCGTCACCCTGTCTCGAAACTGAACTGCCCCAGCTCACTGGTTTAGCTTCCTTGACATTTTGCTCTGATATTAGAGCCTGATTTACGATCTCTATAATAGTGTTCAAATGGAATACGTTCACCTATGAGCGGATAGGATACTCAAGTTTGTCCTTAAAATGCCTCGTAGTAGTCTGCGCGTCACCAATCGGAGATAAGGCAAAACACTGAAGTTCTGTGAAATGAGTAGAATACTCTAACATGATCATAGAGCCCTACTGAAGATGTACTAAATCCTATACATGATCATCTCTCAGAGTCTATAGAAAAAAGTGATTGAAGAAGGATTCTTAGAAGTAGTCCCAATCCATGTCACTGGTTTTCTCTACCTAAGAAACAACGTCCCACCATCGCTTGGCATAGTCATGAAGCATGTAAACTGGAAATTTGACCCTTTGTTCTGGAATCATCTCAAGGTGATCAAAGATAGACCTTATATCTTATATCCATGACTCTACAGCATGAGGGCCACCAATCCCTGAGAAAGTGGGAGGGTGTTGCTGTAGAAATTCCCGTGCGAGGTATTCCATAGATGGGGTAGGTATGAGGATATTCTCAACTAGCTACATAAACCTGAGGAGACTATCCTTAAACTGAGCGTTAGGGTCCCTCAAAAGATCAACAGGAAGTAATTCCATAGGAGGCTCTACAAGAGGTACCACTAGTGGTACAGGACCCACCATCTCAGGAATGTGGTCATTTCCACTCTCCTGAGGCACGGCATGAAGATGTCGCGACAACATTTGTCTACAACATCCAAATACAAACCTTTAGACAAGGAGTAAAGATGGTGAGAAAAACAAGTAAGGCAAAAAAACATGTTAGGTATATAGGTTTCCTCTGAGCACTAAATAAAATAAAACCCGCTTCAAGAATTGGGTTTCAATATGGAAGTGAAAACTCAAAAGGATTACTAAACAAGTTCTACAGTCCATTCCCAGGTTAAGTCAGGCTAACATCTAATATAATATCACAAATTTATATTTAACAAACCAGCATTTCAAAATTTTACCACTAGGCACAACAACACTCACATGCAAACCGGAAAATGCGCGCTGAAATAGATATGGAATGGCAATATGCATGACATTTGAAATCTTATAGTGCCTATTATGATGCATGTAATGTATTGCCCTCATATCATCGGGCTGCAATGGTAAACCCATTATCTCAACAATACCAGCACAATAACAACTCAATACAAGTGAGTCACCCTACGGTGAAATCATATCAACAGTAACTGGCATAATCAATAACTACAATCCCAACCCAAAAATATGGGTTTTCCCCTGTACATGGGTTAGCTACGTCCAAGCACAGAGTACATTCCAAATCCCTAGTCTCTTGTATAACCCAAACATTAAGACAAAATAAAAAATCATCCTTTGATACCACTTTGTAACGTCCCAACCTGGCTCTCCTCTAAGACGGTGGCCAGACCGGTGGGTCACATGACCACAAGCACATCTCCTCGAACGCCAGAGACTGTCAACTAGCAGCGAGGGCCTTTTTGTGTCCGAGGGGAAGACTATGACCTCATAGGTAATAGGTATTATCATAGCAGAAGTAAAAATAAATTAATAATAAATGGAGGAAGCATATAAATGAATAAACTGTAGTAGAATCAATATAAATAATTCAACTGAATAATAATAATCAAGTGCGGAAGCTCACAAAACGATGTCATGCCATAATGTTTGTCTAAACTGAAAGTATGAAAAATAGGTCTCAAGCATACTATCAACAAAAAGGAGAGACACAAAGCAACAACTTCTTCACAAGCAAGGCTCGGTCCTCTACCCCAGTCTCCATCATAAGCGGCATGAAACAATCAAGCTTCGGGAGCATCATGCTTCCCTTTGTCAATACCTGCAAGCATGTAATCTACTTGGGTGTCAACGATGCCCGAGCAGGGTGTGGGATAAAATCCCAGTAGGCCGGCACCCACGGTGTCTAAACCTTTCCATTTCTTGCAACAATAAAATGTAGTGTTCCATTATATAAAAATTTTAGATAATTAATTAAGTACACTGAAATAAATAACTCAGCCCGGGTTACCAATGACACCCGTCCCTAATCACCTACTTCATCCTAAACCGAAAGTATGAAAGGAATACCTATAAGCAGAATGCAAAAATGCATATATATAAAGTCTGGAAGAGTAAGGTAAGAAAAGGAAAGGCATACCCCAAGCTTGTGCTTTGACTTGGGGCCTAATTCATGCATCAATCAGGTGTGCTCCAACATACCAGATAATATTACAAATTTCAAGAACTAACTGTGACATTAATCTAAACCCTCTGAGCATCATTATTAAGGTTCAATTTGAGAGTTGGAGTCTAAGATGGTCCCGGGGGTATCTCTATGGAACATCCTTTAATTTATCCAATACTATCGAGCTCGTCCAAGGCAATATTTCGAAAGACTAAGTATCGCTCGAGGCATGGCTTTACCATGAGTCCGTTCCGATCTCGCAAAATGGGGTCGAGTGTCATCAGAGGCTGGCTTAGCCACACTTCCATCAAATCCATCTCGATGGGCCCTTTTGGAACCAGTGTCACTCATAAGTGTTAAATAGCCTGAGGAATTCTTGTTCTGGAAAAGCCAAAGACACCACCCCCCGATACATAGTGGTAACAGTCAGGAACGAAGGGTCTAAGTGTGGCCCTTAATACGGGACCCACCTCTATTCCCTGCCCTGAATTTAATTAAAGTTTTCATAGTAGCAGATATGACATAATAAGCATACAAAATCGCAGCTTGAAAACTAACCAAATACACTCATGCATCACAAGGTATAAATTAAACATTGCAGCATAACAACTTAACAAAGCAATTTACCGTATCAACATAAGCAGATAAAAATAAAAAATACAATTCGGGCCTAACATAAGCAGATAATTCACTTTTAAAATAAATAAATAGTTCAGCACAAAAAATTACCAATGATCCAATAATTCAAAGTTTGTGTTCAATGAAAACTAATTATTTAATTTAATTACAACAACAATGGGATGTGCAGCACCTGCAGTTAATTAAATTAAAAACCCATCTAACGAAAAAATATACCGACCATGTCGACACACCCAAAGGGGTGTCCGACCTTGTTGAAAAAATTCAAACCAATTAAATTAAGATAATTAAGGCTGCAACAATTAGGCGATCAATTAAATTAATGAAAATGGGTGAAATTGCACAAAGCCAGTAGGCACCGACTAACGGCACAACGGTGCGTTTTTATAAACCACAATGAAAAAAGAGGGAAAGCGAGTAGGAACCCTACCTTGTATTTGTAGATGACTCTAAGATCCGCGTTAGGCTTTGATTTGTCCTAAAATGGAAGAAAATAGGAGATTTTAGAAAACCCCCCAAAATAGGGTAAAATCCTTTCGTGACGAACTGCGCGTATGATACTCAACAAAAACGTAGGATTATAATTACGCAAGGTTATCCTTGCCCTAAGGTTTAAATTTCACTTGATATAGAAGAAAACGGATGACTAACGGAGGAGCAGTGGTCTTCCGAAGGGGCTGTAGGGTGGTGCGCCACCTAGGGGGAGGGGGGGTGCGACGTGAGGGAGAGGAGGAGAGGAAGAGAGGAAAAAAAGAAATAAAGAAAAGGAAGAAAAAGAAAAGAAAAAGAAAATAAAAAGAAAAGGGAAAATAAAAAGAAAAATAAAATAGAATAAAAGGATGGAAAGGAAAAAGATAAAAATAAATAAAAATGGAAATCTCCCATTTTAATTACTTTTATTTTCCCGTAACCCCTTTCTATTTTATTTCAAAATTTATTTTTTTCACTTCTTTCATTCTTTTAAATCTTAATTGAATCTCTTATTATTCTTTTTTAAACTTTAATTAATTATTTAAATCCCAAACACCACACTAAAGCGTGACATAACATTTTTTATAAAACGTCTGCAGTTATTTAAATTAATTAAAAAGCTACCCGGGACCCGCAGCGAGGTGTGCAGACACGCGCCCGAGGCCACTTAAGGAATTAGACAGTAGTAAATTAAAAATATTTTGTACCTAATAAAGGTCGGGACGTTACATTTTCAAAGTGTCATAACATCAGTTATAATATTAAAATTAATATTTTTTGAATAAATGATGATTTTAATTAAACATTAAATTTTTCATATTTTGAAAATTATTTCCTAAAAATAGAGTCCATTTTTAAAATCAAAACTTTGAAAAATGGTTTGGGTGAATTTTTAGGATTTTTATGAAATAGTTGAATTGTTGGTGAATAGTGAAATACGACAATTTACGGTATTTAACATTATAAGTTAAATATAAGAATTATTGAGTCATGGATGATGTATGGATGAGGTAAACACCCATTAGTTCAAAATCACATGATCTAGTTACTGTATTTATTCACAATAATCAATATTATTGATATTCTTGAACCAAAATAATAAATAAATGAATAAAATTATCAAAAACACCCCTCTTCTCTCCCTTAAAATACCACCACTCACCACCTCTTCACCTTACACCTTATAAGATTTTAAGATTGTTTAAATTATTACCCATTACCTTACCAAGACTCTTCCACATATACAAGACCTACCAGTCTCACCAGAATAATAATACCATGTTCCTTAAGGAGGTTCTCAAGGAGACAATATTCAAGAGGTAAAATCCTCCTTCTTTCTCTTTAAAATTATTTCTTTATTTATTTTTCTCTACCTTATCCTCAAATCCACCATAAAAAGTGGAATGATAACTCCAGTATAATATATATAATTTAATTTTATTATGTTAATGTAATATCCATCATCAAACCTCTTCTCTTCTCCTCTTATTCTAAAAAATGAGAACATCATCTCTAATATGTCGATTCACTACCTTCATGGATGAAGATTTTTCATTTTCCATTACTACCTTCAAGACTACTCATAAAACCATTATTATTGTTAAAACATATCTTAATATGTATATTATAATTTTTTTAATGTTCTGGAACTAATTTATAGACATGATAATTAAATAAATCGAAATGAATTTGTGATGGTCGGAAAAACGCCAAAAACAAACCCAAAATTTATCATTAATGTTTTATCTAATGAATCATTCTCATATCATAAAAAATGATATATGGGATAATTTAAAAATTTGGAAACATATTAATACCATTTATTTTCACTTACAGATTTTTTTTCCTTTTGACATGAACTCTCATAATTATACTCAAGGGAACCGACCATAAATCCAGGAAACGAACGCTCCTAGAAGGATGATTCTGATATTTATAAAACATAGAAATGTCCATAATTGAACTTAATAAAATTTTAATAAATAAAATATATGTGTAAAAGTTTTTTTATTAAGTAATTAATGAATCTAATTTGATTATCCAGGACATTAATTACAAGTACAAAATTCTTTCGGACATAATGTAGGTGAATTCTTAACCCAATTTCCATTATTTGGGTTAACCTTCTACTTCATTTATTTTTGTTATGCTAAGATTATTTTTGAAAAGAATTTTGATTATATTATGTTTTATTACATGGCTTTATAGTGAATATACATATTTCATCCATTTGATTAATTATCACTTCAATGATTTGATATTTGTAAGGGATTTTTTTAAATCCTCTTTTCAAGTTAAAACTCTTTTTATTAAAGAAAAGTTTTTTTTACTTATACAACATAAGAGGATTTTCCCACTTTCATTATGATTTATTAATTTTATGTTTCCTTTACAAGTTTAAAAGTTTATTTTAAAATAAATTTTATTTATTTATAAGTCTGTGGATTCTTAAAAATCAAAAGTGATTTCAAAATAGAAAATTTATTTTCATCAAGAATATTTATTTTAAGAAAGATTTATGGGTTATGATCATGTTATAGTTCTTGGGAATTGTTATGATGAAGGGTGGTTGTGTGATATATTGAGGGCGAGTAAGCCCATTATAGATCTCTAATGCATCGGTTAAAGGGATAAAGTTAACCGATTAGGTTTCTCCTATGAGATTATGGGAATATACTATGATGGTTATTCTAAGTGTAACCATGATGGTTACTCCTTGTATAGCTAGGAGAGATACATTATATGTAAGAGTGATATGAAAATGATGTCATAAGTTACCTTCTATGATTAATGTATTATTTATATGGTTTTATAGTAAACTTATGATTTTATAGGGTAAGTTAAAGATCTTATTTTTTATGTGTAAAAGTTATAACTTTTTGAAAATGTTTTCATTCATGTGCTAATAACTTCTTTCTTTATTTTATGTCCCTTACTGATATTTTTATGTTCATCCCAAGTTTTAAAATGTTTTTCACTGGGTTTTTGGATGGTTAAATTAAGAGAAGAGTTCAAGATTAATGTTGTGAAGTTTTATTATATAAAGAAATCATGTTTTGTTTTAAAAGTTTCATTTTAAGAAAAAAGTGGATATTGAGTAAAAGTGTCTACTTTATAATATATGAGTTTCTATGTATGAGTTTATAACCTAATTCTCTAAAACTATAAACCTAAAATATATTTGGGAATGTGTGAATGTTAATTCTAGTTGAATTAACTATATTGTGTAATGTTTAAGGTCGGGTACTTACAATGAATGACATGTGATGTATTCATCATCCTCGTTTGTCTATACTCAGATAATTCAGAACATATGAGTAGGTTATATGGGATTAAAATAAACTTTTACCATGTTTATTGGATTTCTTGGACCAAGGTATCATATGGAAATTAATTTTTATATATGATACAACTAGTGGATATACATATAGATATACATGTGTTTGATAGAGATCATGTCAAATCCCTTTTTTCTTGAGTGACGGTGATTATTTTCTAAATGTCACTCTTTTATTACATTTCTAAATTCAAAAATTTAAATTTTTTGGATGGTAAAATGTCCCATGGTTTCACTCTTAGTGGTTTACTAAATAGGGATTAAGTTTTTTGAAACTCATAGAGCTAATCAAAAATGTGTTTAGATTTTATCAAAGGGAATTTTTGAATGGGTGTGCGATCCTTGAGCAAGAATCTAGATGATTCTCTCTCACCCTTGAATCTTAAGTTCTTTGTCTCCATTAGTTACTGAGAGGTACTTGTATATTGTTGGAGCTTTGGATAATCTCACAATAGAATTTATTGATTCTATCAGCCTATAAATACACTTTATATGGAAGATTCCTTTGATTACTTCTTAATAATCTTTATCAAACACTTGATTAAAGAAATGAGAATTAAGTATCTTTGATGAAAGGTACCCCTTCTTCATTTTTTATATATTAATTTGGTTTTGCATAGCATAATGATCTTGGTAATGAGGTTTCTAATGTATTTTTATTCCTTGAACAAGTGTTGTTTAATCCCTAGAAATCTATCAGGTAACATGTGTTTTGTAACGACCCAAACATTCATTAATGAAAATTCCTCTTGATCTAATTAAATGTATTATTATTGTTATATAATGTGAAATTCATTGGTTTTATGTTTCTAGATTTTAAAATAGAATTATGAATTGTGACTATTTCTAATATAGTCATTGAACATTGATCACATGATTAGTATAAATATAGTGCTCTAACAAATCCAATTTACTCAGACAAAGGAAGCGATGACCTCATCCAGTAGACTTGCCCCGTACGAAGCCCATTTATCGTAGCTCAAAAAGGAGGTGGTGTCATTGGGCTTCGCTCTTGACCAATCCCAAGCTGATATTGAACACGTTAAGCTTGAGCGGAACCGACTATGGGAGAAGTGAAAGTTAATAGAGATTACCACCCAGGCGATGTTATCAGAGCCACCCCAAAAGTCTGTCATCATCACACACCTTACCCTTCAGTCTTATGTGGGTGTTATAAGGGGTTATGTAACAAGACCCTAGCACTATGACTATGTTCATTATTTTTATATAAATAATGTTCATTCATTTTATTATTGTTACTTTGTAAATAGTTTTTAAAGCACAAATTGTATTTTTAGTTAATATTCAACTAAGAAATCTATTTTGATGAATTAATGGATTTTTTAATTAAATAATATTTTAATAAAATATTATTATTAAATTAATTTTTATTAAATATAAATTATTATATAATTTTATGAACGCAATTGTAATTTTTATTAAGGTTTGAAAACTATTTTTGTCAAAACCCATGAATTTTTGGTAAATGGCGGTTTGTATTTTAAAAGTAAAAATTTACATATTTATAAAATTATTTACATAAAATGAATATTATTTTTGGAATCGGGATGTTGAAATTATCCAATGGTGAATTTTTCATAATTTTCTGTGACAATTGAATTTTTGGGTAAAAATTAAATACCATTTAAATATATAATGTGTTTTATGACATCATAATGAAACAATAGTGATGTAATAAAACACTATAAACATTATGTTTGGCCAATATAAGTTCTACCATTAATATAATGTGATTTTGGATTTGTTTTATTTATTTTACAAAGCTTTAGTGGACCCTCCAAGACTTATAAAACATTTTGTCTTTTTAAATTGTTTTCCTTGAGAGTGTGACTCACCTCCACATAAGCAACCCTATTATTTTAAGAATTTTGGCCTTTGGCCTTATAAAATATTTTTTTCCACTCCCCTTTCACAAAAACCATGGGCAAAAACAATGGGTTGGTTTGTGGTATCAATTAGTTTAATGTGAGGTGTCCCAAACCTAAATAATAAAGAATTCCCTCTCCTTTTCTATATAAACCCACCCAAGCTCTCACTTCCTCTTCACTCAAAACCTTTGGAGTTAAACCAAATCTGCCCTCCTCTCTCTATAATCCTCCCAAGGTGTCTCAATCTCCCAAGAAGACTCTCTAAAGTATCTCCCATGTAACGTCCAAGTTCCGAAAGCCACACAACGGGTGCCCCAAACCCGGTTGGTCACATGACCTCAGGTGCATTTTCCCAAATGACAGAGGGTGCCGACTAGAAGTGAGGGCCTAGGTTTGATAGTGGGGAAACTATGCCCTCATTTTTCAAAGTGTAGTTTAGTGGAAAAATATAAACATACCCAAAAGCGGAAGCAGTAAACAACATAAACCAGAAATGGACAACTGAAGTAAAAGATAACTCGTAGTCATATATATGTGATAATGAAACATGTCACTAATTCTAAGAAATCAGCTAGAACATGTTACACTGAAATCTATAACAATACAGTACAAGGTACAAGTATAGAAAATCAAAAACAAAATAGTGCAGTGGGAACTCAACAGCATCGCAAGCCTAAGATCGGTCTCGTGCTCTCCTACTCCTTTGCAACAATCAATTACCTGTATAGGGTCTCTTGACCTTATCAACACCTGCAGCAATATAATCTATTTGGGCCCAAGACATGACCCAAACAGGGTGTGAGAAATAAATCCTAGTAGGCAACCACCAAAGTCTCGTGCCCAACTGATAGTGAAAATGTGCAACAACAGTGTGAAATAATAAAATGCAGTAAACTAGGCAGTACTCAAAAGTAACTATCTCTACCAGTTCCATTTCCATTTTAATAATTAATTATGAAATCCAAGCCTGTGCTTTAGCTTATAAAGTACAACATATGAAATCACCACAGTGAATATTCAAGTAAACATTGTCCTCATACATGAAAATACTTACCCTCAGGTAACCAGAATCGAAACCTGCAGGTGACTTCCCACAGGCATATGAGATATTTCTCACAGGCACAGAAGGTACTGCCCACAGGCATAAGAAACATTTCCCTCAGGCTAAACAAAACACTTCCCTCAGGCATAGAAAACACTGCCCTTAGGCTAAGAAAGTAATCGGGCAGAGCCCAATACATAAGCAAGCAATTTATACACATTTTCTCTCAAGAAAACTCAAAGCATGCTATAATCACATCATACCCACGAGTATCCTGGCCAAATGGCTAAACAAGGGAACGCACCCACGGGGTGTCCCTAGATCAAAGCAGCGATCCCAAACAATAGTTTATACATAATCATTAAATTACCTATGTAATTCTAGGAATTTTATCAGTCAAGGCCTCAGCCATACAACACCCCAAACATGAGTGTGTAACACAACGGTGCACAAAAACACTCAAAAGATGGAATTAAAAACCAGACCACCTACCTCGATCTCCTCTGATCGATATATGTGAATGAAACCTCCTGAATCAACCGAGAATGACGTAGATCTGGGATAAATGTTCACCCATTCAAATGTAAATAACTTCCCCTTGGGAAAGAATTGGAAGGAAACACTCTAGGAGAGGAAAGGTCTTACCCGCATGGTCCAAACGTGATTGACGGAGGAAGAATCTAATTCTCGGTGTGCGATTGGGAGCTCCTCTAAGCCTCGGCCCTCTCTCCCAAGCTCCAAAATGAGTTCTTTGCCTCCTCTTCTGAATGAGGAGGCTACTGCCAGTTTTAAGTGAAGAAACATAACTACATAGTGTGTGCTCTCAAGTATACGGTGTGTACTTTCCATTTTTTAATTGTTCCTTTAGCGGAAACTTTCCACCACCTCACTATTCATATGTCGACATGATTACATAATGTGTATTTCTGAATAGACGGTGTGTACTGTCGCTCTACTGGCGACTACTCCCACCGCTTTATTGTTCACCTTCCAACTGATTACGCAGCATGTAAATACCAAGTACACAGTGTGTAGTAATTTTTTACACCCTTCATCACCGACAGGCCTACATGCCCTGTATACTTATCCCACACGGCTGAAGTACACGACGTGTGGAAAAGTACATGGCGTGTACCCACAAAATTTGGGATTTTACCCCATTTTCCTTATTTTCTCATAAACACTTAAGGAAAAGGGAAAAGAAGAAACATGTATCTCAAGAATAAGAACTGGGTTCTTACAAACTTCCCCCTTAAAGAAATTCATCCCCGAATTTCCCTTCCAAGGGTGGTGAAGATAATGCTGAGAAAAACTCTGGCCACTGAGCATATACGTCAGTCTCCCGCTCCCAGGTCTCGTCCTTCACTTGGCCATGCTGCCATAGCACCCATACGAGAGGAACTGACTGGCCTTGGAGAACCTTCATGCTCCTATCAACAATACAAATTGGATACTCCTCAAAGGATGCATCGACCTGAAGCTCAACCTCCTTGGTCTGAAAAACATGATATGGGTCTGAGTGATAATGGCATAGCTGAGATACGTGGAAGACGTTGTGCATGGCCCAGTACCTCTGTGGTAACTACAACCGATAGGCAACCATCCCGACTCTCTCCAGAATCTCAAACGGCCCTACATACCTCGGTGAAAGTTTACCCTATCTCCTGATCCGCCTGTGTCCCAACCTTAGCAAAACATGCAAGAAAACCTAATCCCCGACCATGAACTCCAAGGGTTGTTTGTGGCGATCAACATAAGATTTCTGACGAGACTATGTAGTAGCCATATGCTTCTGAATCAAATAGACCTGCTCTAAAGTCTCCTGCACAAGACGTGGTCCCAGTAAAGCTATCTCACCTACCTCCAACCAGCACAGGGGTGATCAGCATGGGCTACCATATAAAGCCTCATAAGGTTCCATCTCAATAGTTTCCAGAAAACTATTATTGTAGGCAAACTCGGTCAGGGGTATGTGCCTCTCCCAAGAGCCCCCAAAGTCCAGGATGCATGCCTGCAGCATGTCCTCAAGCACCTGTATCGTACACTCTGACTGGACATCGGTCTGAGGGTGGTAAGTTGTGCTCAGAAGCACTTGTGTACCCAGCGCCCTCTGAAAACTCTTCCAGAAACAAGTCGTAAAATGGGTATCCCTATCTGAAACTATAGAATGAGGGACCCCATAAAGATGTACTACCTCTCGGATATACAACTTCCCGAGCTCGTCAACACAGAAGGTCTCCTTGATCGGCAAAAAGTGAGCTACCTTCATAAGTCTGTCCATGACAACCCATACTGCATCACTGCCTCGAGGTGACCTCGGCAACCCAGTCACGAATTCTATTGCGACATTATCCCATTTCCATTCTAGAATGGGTAACTGTTATAGTGGTCTGGCTGGACTCTGATGCTCTGCCTTCACCTGTTGATAGGTGGAACATCTCGTAACAAAACCAGCTACCTCTCTTTTCATACCTGGCCACCAATACTGACGTCTCAAGTCATGATACATTTTGGTAACTCCGGGATGAACTGCCCAAGCTAAAGCATGAAACTCCCACATCAACTCCTCGCGTATATCCCTGGGAACCCACACTCATACATGCATACGCAGTACCTCTTCATCGCTTATCGTCCAACCAGGAGGAGGGTCCTCACTTTCCATCGGCTCCTGTAGAACTAGGCCTTCAGAATTTGATGGCTGTCTCATTTTCACTCTATCTAGTATGGTAGAAGTAACAGCTAAGGATGAAAGATAGGTTTTCCTCTGACTATCATGCACCTCCAAATGCATCTTAGAGAACAAAGTCATTAGCTGCCACTCACCATTGGCCTCCTGTACTTCCTCTATCTGAGTCCTCCTACTCAGTGCATCAGCAACGGCATTACCTTTACCAGGTGTATAGGCAAGCTGAAAGTCGAAGGACTGAAGTTATTCAACCCACCTTCGCTGTCTCAAATTCAATTCACACTGGGTAAATATGTATTTCAGAATTTTTTGGTTCGTAAACACCACAAAATTTTATCCCAAGAGATAATGTCTCCAACATCATAACACATAAACAACTGCAGCCAACTCAAGATCATGTGTCGGGTAATTCCTCTCATGTGTCCTCAACTGCTGAGAACCGTACACAACTACTCGATCGCCCTGCATCAACACTACTCCCAGCCCAATACCTGATGCATCATAGTAAACTATATAGATCTTCCCTCACTCTGGGAGTATCAGGACTGGTGCTGATGTCAACCTTCCCTTCAGCTCCTAAAAGGCTGTCTTGCAATCTTATGACCAAAAAAAATTCACACCCTTCTTAGTTAAACCTATCAACAGTGTTGTTGAGTAGGAAAAGTCTTGTATAAAGCACCTATAGTAACCAGTCATCCCCAAGAAACTCCGTATTTCAAACACGTTCTTAGGCTGCTCCCAGGAAACTACTGCTCTCACTTTCTCTGGGTCTACTACAAATCCTACCTTTAAGATAATATGACCCAGGAAGTGTATTTGGTCCATCCAAAAGTGGCACTTTGAGAGCTTAGCATATAGTTGATGCTCTCTCAGTGTACTCAGTATGATCTCAAGATGAGTGGCATGGTCGTGTCAAGTGTGAGAGTACACCAAGATATCGTCCATGAAGACTACCACAAAATAATCCAGATACAGATGAAACACATGATTCATCAGAGCCATGAAAACTGATGGCGCGTTCATGAGTCCGAATGGTATGACCAAGTACTCATATAGACCATATCTACTCTGAAAGGTTGTAAGCGGTATGTCCGGTGGTCTAACGCACAACTGATGATATTCGGATCTCAAGTCAATCTTCGAGAACACTCATTCCCCTCGAAGTTGATCAAAAAGATCATCAATACTCAGCAAGGGATATCAGTTATTGACCGTCAACTAGTTCAGCTTCCGATAATCCACACAGAGTCTGAGGGTATTGTCCGCCTTCTTTACAAACAGGACAGGCGAACCCCAAGGAGAAGTACTGGGTCAGATGAAACCCTTTGCCTGCAACTCCTCTAATTACCTCTTGAGCTCATGCAACTCTAGTGTAGCCATCCTATAAGGAGGAATGGACACCGATGCCTCTATTGACATAAGATCAATAGAGAAATCCACCTCTCGCTCTGGAGGTAGACCTGAAAAGTCGTCCGGGAAGACATCCCTGAAATGATGAACCACTAGAGGGAAATCCTTCTAACACATTCCCTAGTCAGCCAGATATAAACTCGCAATCTGGGCTATCACTCCACCTCGGCCACGATACTCGGGTCCAGCTCGGCTCGCCTGGACATCCCATTCTCCCTTGTATAGAAAATATCTTCCCTTTGGTGATGTGAAACTCACCCTACGATGATAGCAATCTACAAAGGCTCAAAAGGGTACCAACCAGTCTATCCTGAGAATGACATCATAGCCCCTCATCTCTAAGACATAGAGGTCCCATGGAAAGTGACACCCACCAACCTCTAGGGGTACTTCTTGCACCGACGTACACCTACCGTTCTAATTCCCAATGGAGTGTCTAGCATCATGATATTAGAAGAAGAAGAAACACAGTGCCCAAGGCTCTCCACAACGGGCACAGATATAAAGCTATGTGTATCACCAGTATTGAAAAGTACTAAAGATAAAATAGAAGAAACTATAATATTACCTCTAATAGTGAAAGGTCCGAGATCCTGCTCTTGTTGGGTCTGTTGCACTACATATGCCTGCCCAGTGCTGCGGCCCTGAAACACAGCCTGGATACCCTGAGCTAACCCGCCCTGCTGTCTCTGAGATCTTGGTGTCTGGATACCACGGCCACGACCACTACCTTGGCCCGAATGTCCCGATGTATTCCAATTCCCTGACTGGTAAGAAGCTGTTGGCCCTGGTCCCGCACGCGGAGTCTGCACAGAACCCCTCTCACTAGTCACTGGTGGAAACTCCCAGCAAAAATGCTGAAGATGAACCATCTTCCCGCAAGCTCGACACTCCATTGGGTCACATGGACACTGAGGTCTCTTGTACCCCTCTTTAACACACTGGTAGCACATGACTTGGCCACCTGAAGAAATATTCTAGCTAGTACTGTCACCGTAAGAGAAATCCATCTGCCTCTTCCTCTTACCAGTAGAAATAATACCAGAAATTGGTGCCGAACCGCCCTGGTTCGCACCACTAGCTTCTCGCAGGTTCCGCAGTAATCAACGCCTGGTTCACAATAGCATGCACTGTGGGAAACCTAAAAATGTTCACCAGCGCACAGATGTCATGTCAAAGACCATCCTCAAAGCGTCTAGCCCTTAATGTCTCGTCACCCACCAAAACAGGTGCAAAACGTTGTAGCTCAGTGAATCGAGCAGAATAGTCCATCACTAACATGGATCCCTGTTGTAGATTCATGAACTCCCAAGCTCGATCTTCCCTCAGCATCTCTGGAAAGAAAAATTCATAGAAGACTACCTGAAAATCTTCCCATGCTATGTCTCTGTGATGCACAGTCTAGGTGGTAACATCCCACCATCTCTTGGCGGAATCACGTAGCATATATGTAGCGAGATTGACCCTCCTCCCAGGAGGCGTCTCTAGGTACTCAAAGATCATCTGCATAAAACCCAACCAAGACTCTGTAGCCTGTGGTCTTCCATCCACTGAAAACGTAGGTGGATGCTGCTACTGCAATATATGTGTCAGCTCTGCCATAGATTTGGCAACCGACGGTGCTCCCTGGAAGGTCTGCATGAACCGCATGAAGCCTTTATGGAACTACGCATCCATGCCTGTGTCTGACATAATGGCTGGGGCCATATCTGGCACTATTGGAGGATCCATTGGTAGTCTGTGGCCTACCGTCTCAAGAGTATAATTGTCGCCACTATCTTGGAAAACAACTCTTGGTCGTCTCGGCGGCATGACTCTACAAAGTCAAAACACACCTTAGATTAAGATCATCAAGGAATAAGAATTGGAAGCTTAAGGGGGAACAGGAGAAAGAAAACATCCAAGTTTTACAAAAAAGACTACACGACGTGTATAATAACTACACGGTGTGTTCCCTTAAGTCTTTCACATGGGCGTGTACTTCTACCAGAACTGGTCGTGTAACACCCCAAACACACGACGTGTTATCCACACACATGGCATGTACTTGAATTTTATTCCCCTGCCCAAGTCCTTCTACACAGATTAGCCACACGGCTCTCCTTAGAATGAGACTACACGGTGTGTATAAGGTCTACACAGCGTGTACTAGACGAGCTTCACCAAATCATGTTGTTCGTGACATGGCTGGGTACATAGCTCACACTACACGGTGTGTTCCAGATAGACACGGCATGTATGGATCAGATTCCAACTGCCCGTGTTGTTAGTGACACAGTCGACTACTCGGATGACACTACACGGTGTGTTACACCCGCACATGGCGTGTACACCACCCCATTTCCCCATCCACACGGCCATGTCTACACGGTCTCTCACCGGTCAAGACTACACGGCATGTCCCACAGGTACACGGCGTGTACTAGAAAGGATAACACCGACCTGTGTTGTTAGTTACACGGCTAGATTCCCAGACTACACTACACGGCATGTTTGAAAGTGACATGGCGTGTTTAAGTAAAGATTTCTCAGTCTGTGTTTTTAGTGACACGGCAGACACAGGGTCCACACGACACGGCGTGTACAACTGGTACATGGCGTGTTCCCTCTAGAGTTTTCACATCCCGTGTTTCTGCCCACACAACCTATGACATGGTTAGAAACTATATGGCATGTACTTAAAAAATCATTTCTTCCTGAACAGAAGAGTACATGGCGTGTATTCATAGAACCACACGCCGTGTTGTCTGGCTTTCCAGACAGTACACCTCAGAAACTACTATGGAGCCCCTTTTTCTTTAATTTGAAGTGTCGGTATGCCAAATTCTAATCTGTGGGGGCCCATATTCCCTGCGAACCAAATTTTAACACCAGACCTTTAATATTATAGTACAAAACACCACCAAAAAGGTTGGATCATGATCCGCTAAATTCTGGACCAAGTGAGCCCATACTTCTCAGGAACCAAAGTTTATCATCCATAACCCAACCATAACATGTACCAATACCCTGTCAACAGTAGGAATATCTATCAAGGTACTTATCACAACAACATGCATTTTCTAGCACAACATCTATCACAACCACATGCAATTTCTAATGCACCTACCTGGCATGGAAAATATGCATGGAATGTGATTATAACATGTGCCTAAATGGTGCATGAGATGGCATACCCTCATATCATCGGGTTGCAACTAAATAGAACCCAGTATAAAAATATAACAGCACACCACAAGTGTGTCACCCAATGGTGAAATCAAATCAATTGTAAAATTGCAATAACCAGCAAAATTTGCAACACAAGGTAAATTGGATTTTCCCTTTACACGGGTTAGCTACTTCCAGGCACAGCTTATTAACAAGTACCTATTATGTCTTATCCCTGGATATAGGTGCCAAACAGTAAGTCAAAAAGAAACAAAATTTCCTCTGATACCACTTTGTAATGTCCTGGTTCCGGAAGCCACACAACGGGTGCCCCGAACCCGGTTGGTCACATGACCTCAAGAACATTTCCCCAAATTCCAGAGGCTACTGACTAGCAGCGAGGGTCTAGGTCTTATAGTGGGTAAACTATGCCCTCATTTGTCAAAGTGTAGCGCAGTAGAAAAATATAAACATACCCAAAAGCGGAAGCAGTAAACAACATAAACCCGAAATGGACAACTGAAGTAAAAGATAACCAGTAGTCATATATATGTGATAATTCAACATGTCACTAATTCTAAGAAAGAATCCATAACATGTTACACTACAATCTATAACAATATAGTACAAGGTACAAGTACAGCAAAGAAAAAACAAAATAGTGCAGCAGGAACTCAGCAGCATCGCAAGCCTAAGCTCAGTCCCATGCTCTCCTACTCCTCTGCAACAATCAAGTACCTGTATAGGGTCCCTTGCCCTTATCAACACCTGCAGAAATATAATATTTTTGGGCTCAAGACATGACCTAAACAGGGTGTGAGAAATAAATCCCAGTAGGCAACCACCAAAGGCCCGTGCCCAACTAACAGGGAAAATGTGCAACAACAGTGTGAAATAATAAAATGCAGTAAACTAGGCAGTACTCAAAAGTAACTATCTCTACCAATTCCATTTCCATTTTAATAATTAATTATCAAATCCAAGCTTGTGCTTTATCTTGGCAAGTAAAACATATGAAATCACCACAGTGAATATTCAAGTAAACATTGTCCTCAGACATGCAAATACTTACCCTCAGGTAACCAGAATCGAAACCCGCAGGTGACTGCCCACAAGCATAATGAATAGTTCCCACAGGAATATGAGATATTTCCCACAGGCATGGAAGGTACTGCCCACAGGCATAAGAAATGTTTCCCTCAGGCTAAACAAAACACTGCCTTCAGTCATAGCAAACACTACCCCCAGGCCAAGCAAGTAACCAAGATGAGCCCAATACATAAGCAAACAATTTATACACACTTTCTCTCAAGAAAACTCAAATCATGCTATAATCACGGAATACCCACAGGTATCCTAGACAAATGGATAAACAAGGGAACGCACCCACAGGGTGGCCCTAGATCAAAGCAGTGATCTCAAACAATAGTTTATACATAATCCTTAAATTACCTATGAAATTATAGGCATTTTATCAATCAAGTCCTCAGCCATACGACACCCCAAACATGGGTGCATAGCACAATGGTACACAAAAACACTCCACAGTTGGAATTAAACACTAGACCACTTACCTCGATCTCCTCTGATCGATATACGTGAACGATGCCTTTCGAATCAACCGAGAACGGAGTAGATATGGGATAAATGTTCACTAGTTAAAACGTAAATAACTTCCCCTTGGGAAAGAATTGGAAGGAAACACTCTAGTAGAGGTAAGGGCTTACCCGCACGGTCCAAACATGATGGACGGAGGAAGAATCTGATTCCCGGTGTGCGATCGGGAGCTCCTCCAAGCCTCGGCCCTCTCTCCCGAGCTCCAAAATGAGTTCTCTGCCTCCTATACCGAATGAGGAGGCTACTGCTAGTTTTAAGCGAAAAAACATAACTACAAGTCATGTACTCTCAAGTACACGGCATGTAATTTCCATTTTTTAACTGTTTCTTCGGAGGTAACTTTCCACTGCCTCACTATTCATCTATCGACATGATTACACGGCATGTATTTCTGAATACACGGCGTGTACTGTCGCTCTATTGGAATCTACTCCCACCACCTTCCTATTCACTTGTCGACTGATTACACGGCATGTAAATACCAAGTACATGGTGTGTAGTTAGTTTTTACACCCTTCATCGCCGACAGGCCTACACGCCCTGTGCACTTATCCCACACGGCCGAAGTACACGGCGTGTGGAAAAGTACATAGTGTGTACCCACAAAATTTGGGATTTTACCCCATTTTCCTTATTTTCTCAAAAATAATTAATGAAAAAGGAAAAGAATAAACCCATACCTCAAGAATAAGAATTGGGTTCTTACATACCAAGCCTTTGGGAACACACTTCCAAGTAAGGGATTTGTTCCTTTCTCATTTTTTTTTCTAATTTTCTTTAAGTTGTTATGCCCTTTTTTCAATTAAAAATGTTGGGGTATGATTTCACACCTCTGCCATACTTCCCTCTTTATGTTTGGATGATGGGAGACCCTTTTATCTCTCATTAATGGCTCCCATGTACACTCGTTACCATGTCGAAATTCTGTGAGGGATTTCTCTCTCCTCTTTTACATCCAAGTAATTATTTTGTATTATGAATCTAAATTCCATTATGTTTGTTGGGACATGTATCCATATGACTCCCTTACTTTCCATTTCATGTACATATGATGAGACACCCTTTTCTATCTCAGCAACTATTTTCATGAATCCTTATGTCATGCCGTTATGTTGCCGAAATTGCACCGCATTTTTCCAAGTCAAGATCATTGTGTAGTGAATACCATACCCATGTCTCTATAAAGGTTATTCACCTTTATAAACATATACCTATTGAATGGTACTTTCATGTATTTGTTCCACATTACTTATTCGTGGAATAACTTATGATGTTGATTGATTCTATGTTATATGATCCATGTGGCACACTTATGCATGAAATGAAATGTTTAAGAAGGGTGCTCTCTGATAGAACTCCAATGCATTGGGTAAAGTATAGTATCATGATACGTCATGTGTAATAGGTTTTGACTCATGCTAATTCAATTTCAACAAGGCTTTACTCGTGCTTCATGTGCAATGAGGTTTTACTCATGCTCCATGTGCAATGAGCCTTGGCTCATGCTAATTCCATGTTAAGTGTTGTTGCCACATTTCCATGTTATGATCATCATGCTTTATCATGCCTTTATGTTCATGTTTCTCTTGTGATCCATTGATATGCCTATTGTCTAACATGTATTGTATTCCTCAATTTATTCCATGTTTATTCCCTTACTGGGCTTTATAGCTCACCATTTTCTTATGCATGTCCTCAGGTTATCCCATGCAATGCTAAGTACGAGGAAATGTATTGGTCATGTAAAAGAAGTTTTCAATAAAGATGTTGTGTGTTTTATGTTTTAAGCTATTATGTAATGTTCCTAAGCCCCAAAGACACTATACCTCTCAATATTCTTTGTTGTATCAAGTGAATATTTTATGTAATAAATCAGGTTTAAGTGTGTAATAAAAAGAAGGGTTGTTATATGTTTGATGGAGATCACACTAGATCTCTTTGTAGATTGAGTCGCATTGAAAACTTGTTCAAGGACCTCTTTTCTTATGGTTATTAATTTTGAATTCATAATCATTGTCAAAACTAAAAAGGCCACAGGGTCATACAAAAGTTTATGTGAATGAGGATGTGTTATGCTACAAATTGTTTATAAAAAAACCAAGATATTTATTTGATAGCATATCCAAAAGGTGTTTTGGAAGATATTCAAAATAGTTTTGGATATGATTTTATAATTTTTAACATGTAATGTAACATAGGGTAAAATGTGTATAAAATCTATGAGGATTTAGTGAAAGTTATGGAATGAAGGATACTTTATGCACTAAAGTTGTATCACAAATTATGATATAATTGTATCATTATATGCAACATTGTGGTGTTGCACGTGATATTATATCGCTTAGAGAGATATAATTGTAAGGTTTCTACCACTAAGAGTGGTAGAAACATGTCTCTAAGAGTGATATTAACATATCTCTTGGAGAGATATGGTTATGTGGCATCTGTTGTAGGGAGAAATAGAGGCACATCACATGGTACAATATACATGTGATATATGATAACACATTGTTTCGTCTTTATTATTCCATATGAAACTATCAAATAGATAACTTAATATCATAAGATGATATTTATGGTTTTTATAACACATCATAATGAATTTTTAAGTGTTTAACATTCTTGAATGCTTTGTTGATTTAATACCATAAATTAGAAGTGTTGTATTGTTGGGAGATTTTATGAAATTCTCTAGATACTCATTTAACCCCTTGGAGTGTCCAAAGGGAGCTTATATAAGGAAGGCTAAACTGAATATAATGACATGCATTTGAGGCATCCTAATCCAAAACTTTCTTCTTTCCCCTTCTCCATGAACAGCAAGATTCAAGCAGGCTTTGAAGTGAATAAGAAATCATACCATGAATAGTTATTGATAATTTTCTCAACTTATGGATACATTTGAAGGTGAGAACTAATTTGTTTTCATTGAATGAACTTCCTTATCCATTGTAGTGGAGTTTTGACATCTACATAAATATATTATTATTTTTTATCTTTATTATTATAAATATATTGTGATAAATCTTGTTACATTATGTTTTGTAATGTTTTCCACCACATTCGGGGCATGGAGATGTTTATAAAAAACCTTAAAACTCAATATAGGGTTTTAAGTGGAGTCAATTAATGTTAATAATAAACCTCTGGATAATGATATTTTTTCTCTAAGTGAATTTGATTTCTATTACTTTTATAACTAAGACCCTTTTGGCATTTTGGGTTCTCACCATCTGATTGGCCAATGTAAAGTTACTTCTTGGCATACTCTTTATGGTTGGAAAACCAAATTAACAGTGAGAATGCTAGATATTATCAATAGATCCCACCTAAGGATTGTAACATCAAGTATTTTTTTACTAGGACTACTCTGGGACAGAATGACATTGAAGATAAAAATTACATGTAATATAAAGATCGGATTTTTGGACATAATAAACTTGTTTTCCTCCACATAGGTTTGCCTAAGCCTTCCCTTGGGACATGATTTGGCATGTGGTGCTCTAAATTTTCTAAATTATTATTTTATAATGAGTGTCTTGTTTGTGGAGAGCTCTAAGATCAATTTAGTAGTTTGAGTTTTGGTTTGGATTATGTGGTGAGAGGATTAGTATCACCATTACTTATTTTATTATATATATAAAAAATAAACCCAATTGTTTATTATGTTTAAAAATTAAAAATTATATTGTAAAATAATATTATTTATATACATTAATTAATATTTTAAAAAAATCAATAATTACATAAATGTATAATTATATTTCAAAATATTTATATAGACTAAAATATATATAAAATATATATTACTAATTACATAAATATAATTATTAATTGAATATATTATCAATTGTATTAAATATATATATATATATATAGTATTCATTATTAATTATATTTAATTTATTATTTATATTTTTTAAATGGTTTTTAGTTATATATATAAGAAAAATTAATATTATAGTTATATGAATAATATTTCATATTATAAAAATATATTACATAATGTGTGTGTGTATATAATATTTATGCTAGAATTTTTATGAAAAATAATATTAATTACATTTGAATAATATATATATATATAGTTTTTTTAATTATGAATGTTGCTAAATATTTCATCTTATAAATTCATTTAATTGAATCAATAAACACAAAACATGAAAATAATTTACTAATTCAAATTTTCCACGTACGGATCCTCATCATGGACCGATCGACCTACACATGGTAGGTGAGATGGGGTGATTGAAGGTGTGCATAACTTGTACATTAATAATACTCTATTTCATAAAATTAATTTATATGATAAATAATTAGATTTGAATTACATACGATCAATTAAAATAAATGTAAATGATATTTGGGACGGGGAAAATGTGATTGAAGAACCAAATTTGGTCATTAAATTAAATTGAATGAATGGAATTTATTCTAAAAAAATAAAAAATAAAAACAATTATTATTAAAGAACATTATGTAAATATTAATCAAATAAAAATATACTTGTTTATCATAAAAAATATATATATAATTGAAACAATATTAAAATAAAATAGAAAAAGGATTTAGGTCGAAAAACCCAACGTAGTCTACTGCAAGTTTCCTAAGATGTCCGCACTATTGTCATCTGAATTTTCCATGAATGCCAAGCATTGATACTTCGTGGTGTCTCTGTGGAAGGCCCCATCATTACCCTTGTATTTGAAGACAATGTGGTGGTGAATGTGACAATAATGGAGGCCTTCACCAAAGGCACCATCAAGGATAAGTGCTTGATGTTCATGGAAAATTCATATGACAATAGTGCGGGCATCTTGGGAAAATTATAGTAGGCTACGTAGGGTTTGTCGATCGACGTCAATGGGAAGCATCTTGGGTTCACCAAGAATAGGTGCACCTGAACTCACCCTCTTTCATGTCTCAGAGTAACGTACGGTTGATTCGTACACATCAAAAGATGATTTATGGATCATTTTCTTAATGTATCAGGATAATCCCAATGGGTTTTCTTAGTTTTCAATGAGTGACAAACATTTTGAACTAAAATACCACTTTTAAATTGAAAATATGCACTTTGATTCATATATGAAACATCATGTGTCAAATTGATCTGCAGTTAATTCGTACACATCACAAATAACTTATGGATCATTGTCTTAAAATATCAATAAAATATGAACATGTTTTCTCAGTTTTGAGTATGTGTTGTGTGTTTTGAACTAAAATGTTCATTTAGACTGAAAACAAGCACTTATAGTCATACCGGACACACCGTGTGTCAGAGTGACGTTCGATTAATTCATACACATCACAAATGATTTATGGATAGCTTTTCTAAAGTATAAGGATAATCCCAATTGGTTTATGTGGTTTTCAGTGATTGAAAGATGTTTTGAACTAAAATGTCACTTTTAAACTAAAAACATACACTTTGAGTCATATCGAGCAAACCGTGTGTCATATTGTCATGTTGTTGATTTGTACACATCAAAAATCACTTGTGTTTAATTTTTAAAAATTATCAAGACAATATGAGCAATTTTCCTTAGTTTTGAGTATGTGATGTGTGATTTGAACTAAAATGTTGATTTTAAATAAAAACAGACACTTTCAGTGAAACTGGACACACCGTGTGTCAGATTAAAGTGAGTTTAATTCTTGAGAGTTATAATTAACTTATGTATTATTTTTCTAAATTATTAATACAAATTGAGTAGGGTTTTGTTTTTAGTGACTGACATGTTTTTTAACTAAAATATGACTTTTAAATTGAAAACACACACTTTGAGACATATCGGGCACACCGTGTGTCAGACTGACGTGCGGTTGATTCTTATATATCAAAAATCACTTATGGATTGTTTTCTTAATGTATCAAGATAATATGATCATGTTTTCTTGGTTTTTAGTGAGTGGAACAATTTTTTGAACTAAAATATCATTTTTAACTGAAAACATGCACTTTGAGTCATACAAGACATGTCGTGTGTCGGATTGATGTGTGATTGATTCGTACATATCACAAATGAATTATAGATCATTTTCTGGAAGTATAAAGATAATTTGAGCATGTTTTCTTAGTTTTGACTATGTGATGTGTGTTTTGAACTAAAATATGACTTTTAAACAGAGAACACACACATAGAGTTATATAGGGCACACTGTGAGTCTGAGTGACATATTGTTGATTCCTACATGTCAAAAATGATCGATGGATAGTTTTCTAAAGTATCATAACAATCCCAGTGGGTTTTCTTGGTTCTTAGTGAGTGACGCATGTTTTGGACTAAAATATCCCTTTTAAACTCAAAACATGCACTTTGAGTCATACCGGGCACATCATGTGTCCGATTGATGTGCAATTAATTTGTACACGTCAAAAATGACTTATGGATCGTTATCTGAAATTATCATGAAAATTTGATCATTTTTTCTCGGTTTTGAGTATGTAATGTGTGATTTGAACTAAAATGGAAATTTTAAATAAAAACACACACTTTCGGTCATACCAACCACACCATGTATTGAATTGACATGTAGTTGATTCATACATGTTAAAGATGACCTATGCAGTGTTTTACTAAAGTGTCAAGATAATCTGAGTGTTTTTCTTGGTTTTCAGCGAGTGATGCAAGTTTTTAACTAAAATGTCATTTTTAAACTGAAAACGTACACTTTGAATCATAATAGTCATATCATGTATCAGATTGACATGAGGTTGATCATTACCCATCACAAATGACTTATGAATTGTTTTACTAAAATGTGAAGAAAATCTGATATTTTTTTCTTGGTTTTCAGTGAGTGGATCATTTTAACTAAAATGTCATTTTAAACTAAAAACATGCAATTTGAGTCATATGGGTAACATTGTGTATCGGATTGACGTGCGACTGATTGATAAATATCACAAATGAATCATGAATTGTTTTCATAAAGTATTAAAAAAATCTAAATGCATTTTCTCCATTTTCATCGAGTGACACACATTTTTAACTAAAATGTCCCTTTAAAACAGAAAGCACGCACTTCAAGTTATACCAATCACATCGTGTATCATATTCAGATGCGTCTAATTCATACACATCACTGATGAACTATGGATTGTTGACCTAACGTATCAAGACAATTCGAGTGGGTTTGATCGATTTTGAGTATGTCACGCATCTTTTGAACTAATGTGACTTTTAAAACGAAAACACACACTTTGAGTCATATTGGCCACATCGTGTGTCAGATTAATGTGTGTCTGGTTCCTATATGTCACAAATGACTTATGGATCATTGTTCAAAAGTATCAATACAATTGGGCGTGCTTCATCGGTTTAGAGTATGTGAAGCGTGTTTTGTACTAAAATGTCAATTTTAAATAAAAACACACACTTTCAGTCATACCACCCATACCATGTGTCAGATTGATGTGCGGTAACCAAAACATGAGGACCTTCAATGGAACAGTAGAGATCCTTGGCCTAGGGAAAGGTAGTTTATCTCTCTTGTCTGTGATCGACTCCGGTGAGGGGTACGTCAAAATTAGCGCTAGTAGCAACAACTCCCTCTATGTTAATCTCACGACTATTAGTGAATCGCTGAATTACTTCATCTGGCTCCTGAAAATTCAAGCTTGGAACAGGGATCTAGGAATCCACCTATCGGTTTTCTCCCACGAGACCACTATAGACTCTGGTACTATGCTCTCCTTAATTCCCCTAAGAACTTACACCTCCCTTCAATCAGCCTTCCAGAATGGAATGTGGAATCAACGCATGGCCAAGTTAAAAAATCCACTGTTTGAAACTAGCTACGACCTTAGTGGCTACCCCAACACAACAAAAGTAGGCTTCACTGTAATCGTCGTAGTCTTTGAAGACAATGTTGTGACGAATATGACAGCAATGGGACCTTCATTGGTGACACCATCAAGGAGTAGTGCTTAACATTGGTGTCGAATTTAGATGACAAGAGTGCGAGTATTATGGGAAACTTGTAGTAGGTTATGTACAGTTTGTTGATCGATGTTAATGAGAAGCATCTCGGGTTTACCAAAAATAGGTGCACCTGAACTCGACACCACCTTTGATGAGAAATGCTTTTCGTAAATATTTAAAATCTTTAAATTAGAAAAATAGTAAAAAACACTTAACATTATCAATGAATAAATAATATTAAATGAATGCATGTTAGAAACAAGTGAAATTTAATTAAAAGATGAATAGATTAAAAAAATATTTAAAAATTGATTAAGTGGTTAAAATGTTTTTAATTATTACATTTTATTCACTTTCTCTATTTATATTTAATATATATTATGTATTGTTGTTTATAATTAATATATATATATATATATATTAAATTTATTCATTTTTATTAATAATTGTTCCATTAATAATTTTTTTAATAATTTTCTAATTTATTCATTTTTAACTTTTATTTGTTAAATTATTACAATTTATTCATTTTATATATTTATATGTAATATATATTATTTATTACTATTTATAATGTATGTATATATATATTAAATTTATTCATTTTTATTAATAATTATATCATTAATAATTTCTTTATATTTTTTAAATTTATTCATTTATTTAATTATTTCATTTTTTAAAAATATTCTTACTATTTATAATTTTTATTTGTTTTTTTATTGGAGTGTAAAAAAATGGGGCCAACAATGGGGTGACTGAGAAGGTGAGCCGTGTATAGGCCCATAGGAGAAAGGACACGTGTGCGCCAACATCTAGATGGGTCGGCTGGACAAGTAGGCTAACAGGTGGAGGAGTTGGCCCATGTGGCCCGTGTGTGTGAAAATGTATGTCGTTGTCGATCCCCAGCACCCATAACAGGTTGTGATAGTGGAATGCTCATGCTTATAAAGAGTGGCCCAAAAAAACGAGAAGTCTTTGGTGCGATGAAGTCGTGCAGGACAATCCTTTATCACCGCTAAATAAAATAGTCGATAAAGGTCACCTTTTATAAGAGTTGGATAAAAGCAATGATAAATAGTGTCCTTTATGAGGGTTTAAAAAAATGATGATAAATAGTGGTCTTTATCAATGCTTAAAAAAACATCGATAAAGATTGTCCTATATCAAAGATTTTTTTAAGCAATGATAACGGCAGCCTGTTATCGGTGCTTTTATCTAACGTTGATAAAAGTTGCCACTGTTTATTACGTGTTTTATAGTAGTGTGTGATGTTCTGAATTTTCTAAACTATTATTTTAGGATAAGAGTCATGTTTGTGGAGAGCTCTAGGAAAAATTTAGTAGTTGGGGTTTTTCAGTTTGGATTGTGTGGTGACTGAAAGCGTGCACAGCTCATACTTTAATAATATTCTATTTCTTAAAGTTTATTTATATGATAAATAATTAGAGTTAAATTAGGTACTATTGATTAAAATAAATGTAAATAATATTTGTGACCGGTCTAAAAATATCGGATCTATTTGGTCTGATATTTAATGTTTAGTCATAAAATTGAGTCCAGTCTATCTATACTTTCCAGCTCGACAAGACTTCAGTTGCGATCAAAATTAAAAATAAGTTGTTAAAAAATAAAATAAAAAATTAAAGAACATTATATGCATATTAATCGAATAAAAGATATAATGAATATTAATTAAATCGCCTGTTGTTCTGTGTTTCCTCTTTAAAAGGAGTGCGCTTCCGACGGGGAAGGCGACGGGATCTTCCCTGACAGTGATCCCCATCTCCGAAAGCCTGGAGGCCGGTGAGACGCAGGGCAGTGACCATCTTCGAGGCGGGTTCATCAAGTCCCGCCTCGCCTCCGTCAAAGCTCGTCGCTTGGCATCCGGCGGCTCGAAGGCCACCACCTTGACCCTCAAGTCCGGGGAATCCTTGGGCGGCGGGCATAAAGCTCAGCTTTGACTCCAAGATGTTCCCATTATTGTCATCTGAATTTGCCACGAACCCCCAGTCCCCGGGGCCTTCACGGATACACCGTGAAGGAGCAGTGCTTGACGTTGGTGTCAAATTCAGATAACAATAGTGGCTGCACCTTGAAAGAAGAATCTCCATATCCTCATCAACCAAGCAGCCTCCCACGTCCATTTGCATTCTATTGCGTTTTGAAAAAAAAAACTCCTTTCATTTGGTGTTGGACAACATGGCGTGATCTCAAAAAAAAAAAAAATTGTGATAAAAAAATTGTTGCAACTCTCAATTAGAAAAAAAAACTGTTGTCCTTCCAGATATCCTCATCTGTCATTTTTCTTTTTGAAAAAAATAATATAATTTATCACCATGGCGAATGCATTTTCACAAATTGTGATCCCAAAGGTGACGAATAACAATTATGATAATTGGTGCATCCAAATGCGCGTGGTATTTGGCACTCTAGATGTCATGGACATCGTGGAAAACGGATACACCGAGCCAGAATCCAAAGCCGCGGAGGGTGTTCTACCAGATGTTCAAAATGCCACTCATTGGGCAGAACGAAAGCGGGACTGCAAAGCGAAATCTAACATTTATCAAGGCCTTGATGAAGCGACTTTCGAAATAATCGCTTTGTCAAAATCTCGAAGGAGATCTGAAATACTCTTCGCAAAGCATTTCAAGGTGCCGACAAAGTAAAGCGGATTCGACTTCAATCTCTACGAGGTGAGTTCAAATCTCTATTTATGAAAACTTCTGAAACTGTTGTCGAGTATCATACTCGTGTAATGGTTGTGGTGAACCAACTGAGAAGAAATGAAGAAGATATTGCTGACATGCGGGTATGTGAGAAAATTTTGCGATCCCTTGATCCAAAATTTGATTACATAGTCGTTGTCCTGGAAGAATCAAAGGACCTGTAGACAATCTATATCGAAGAACTTGTGGGGTCTCTTCAAGCCCACAAATTGAAAGTGAACTGTCGGAGTGATACCAATGGAGTGGAGCATGCCCTGCAATCAATGTTGTATATCAACAACTCTGAAAAAGAGCAAGGGGGACATGTCGAAGAAACCAAGGCAAGGGATTCCATGGACAACATTTTGATCCAAGAAGAGGAGGACGGGGAGGACGTGGTGGAAGAAGCCCAACTCGAGGAGGCCATGAATATCAAACCTATACTCCACGAGAGCATGGACGAGGAAAAAGGGGTGAATTCAACAATCGTCAACCGGACAAAAGAAACGTTCAATGCTATAATTGTAAAAAATATGGACATTATAGCAATGAATGTTGGTACAAGCAACCCATGAAGAATGAAACTGAGGAGGCACATATCGTCAAAGCGGAAGATCATTTTGACAAGTCCCATGTATTGATGGCACAAACATCGACACAAAATCAAGATATGTGGTATCTTGACTCTGGAGCTAGCAATCACATGATTGGGCACAACACCTGTTTACGAACCTGGATGAGTGGGTTCGAGGAGAGATTTCATTTGGCGATCTCTCGATAGTATTTGTCTATGGAAGAGATATTCTGATCAAGCAAAAAGATGGCAATCATGTTTTCATCTCCGACGTCTACTATGTACCCGACATGAAGACCAACATCTTGAGTGTCGGGCAGCTGGTGGAAAAAAGCTTTTGTCACGACTCGACCCTACCGGTCTCGAGCTGCAACTACCCCAAGCTCACTTCTATAGGTCAGGGTAAAAAGAAAACCAAAGAACAAACAACTATATCCCAACCACAGTCATGCATCAACTTCTAAATAGAAAAAGTAAAGTGCTGAAAAGTACTAACAAGATAACTGAACAGAAAAAGGGCAAAACACGCGCCCAACCCGAAAGGTGCCATAACCCGGCAACAGGTAAACAAAAGTAATCAGCTGGTGAGTCTCACACTTGAAAGTTCTACTATGACCACTGAACGCAGCCCAAGCTCATGTGTCCTCTACGCTTCTCTGTAGTCTCGATCAACCTGTCTGTCATTTGCAAGGGCACACCAAGTGCAGGCAAAGCCCAAGCAGGGGTGAGTATAAAGATACTCAGTAAGATGCCCCGAAAGCTCAAGGGGAGCAACAAAGGAAGTACAAAAATGGTGAGCAGTACACAGAACAAGAATAGTGAAAGAGTACAGTAAATAGAGTGCAGCTCAACCCAACAAAAGAAAGGAAGTAAACTCGTCTAACCAAGATGAGCTGGATACGGAAAGCACGTGGCATACCCCGTGTGTCTTCACCCCTCCTAGAAGGAGAGTAACTGAACCCAAGGAGTGAGAACAAAAGTAGGGTGTATATATATGTGTGCTCAACAAGAAACCCGAACGAGTGTGTAAGAGGATCTCTATCTCCAAGCTCAGCCCAGGAGAAGTCGCCAACAGTTCTAAGGATATCCATCACTAATGCCCAACAGTCCCGCACGTCAAAGCTGTCTCATCGCTAAACCGTACAACCAAGGGTCCTACTCTGGTAATCACGGAGAAAAGTCACTGACTAGCCTCATAGAAAGGGTTGAGTCTGAAAGAAGTCGTCGGGTAACCCACTATCTAGCCCAGCTGGAGGGTAAACCTTAAGAGGTTGTCGGGTAACCCACTGCCTAGCCCCGCTGGAGGGTAAAACCTAAAGTCAACGGATAACTCACTGTCCAGCCTCGCTGGAGGGTAAACCCTAAGGTCAACGGGTAACCCACTGCCCAGCCTCGCTGGAGGGTAAACCCTGATATGTCGGTGGGTAACCCACTGCCTAGCCCTGTGGGAGGGTAAACCCGGAACTGGTCCGATAAATCCACACTGCTCGTGCCATCACTGGGTGTCACTAACATCGCTACCATGCGTTGGTTTGAAGTACGTCAAAGGAAGCTTCGACAAACGCCCTTTCATGTTTCCACATTTAATGAGATCTCGAAAGAGGCTCTGTACGCCCAAACAGATTACACCATTGTAATCCTCGCGAAAAAACACGCGAGATAGACTATTTGCCCGCTGGAAACAGACTCCCGATGAAAAAGTTAATCATCACCGCTTTATGCCCATACTGTGCCTCGTGAGGCCCACACCTCGGTCCCGAAAAAGGTCGGGCGAACTTCGCCATCGCGATGCTCTCGGAAAAACATGCCAAAACGACTACTCATTCGCTCCGAACAGACGTCTAATGAAAAAGTCGCAAAACGCTGCTCACAGCTTAAAAGACGGCCTGTGGAGCCCACACCTCAACTCCGGGTTCAACGCCTGAAACCACCCTGGACTGCATCATGACGATGCCAGTGTTACAACGCCGCTGACGGCGCTTAAAACGGACTTCGAATGTGCACGCGCCATCCGAAAGAAGAATCCCGGTGAGGTACTTAACAAGCGTGTCGTGGCACCGAGCTCCCATCCCGGGAATTAAAAATCCCCAGGACCATCTCAAAACCTCTGTCTCGATCCGAGGATCACGTCGCTGTAGACGACACGTGAATCCGACACTCGGTTTGCGAGTTGTGGCGTTTTTAACTTCATGGGATGGAGATGGGGTGGGCCTGGGCTGACCCACCCCTTTAGACCGGCGGTCCGCGGCTGGGCCGCCCGGTCCGCCGCGGTCTGCGGTTCACCGCGTTGGTCGCCCCGCGTCACCCGGACCGGCTCAGCTGGTCTGGCACGTTTTCCATGAGACCCGCGAATTGCGAGCCTCTGTCGGTTGGTCGGGGTCGCGACGACCCCGGTTTCTCGCGCCTCCCACTGACCGACAAAGCCGACCAGCCTGGCTCCCGCGTCACCCCGCGTACGCCGTCGACGCCCACCGTGCCGCGCCGTCCCGGCCTGCCTGAAGCCTGCCGTGCCGGCCGCCGTCTCAGACCGCCTGAAGCCCGCCGCGCGAAGCCGCCGCCACGCGAAGCCACCGCCGCACAAAACCCCCGCCACCACCTGGACTTACTGGACCGCTGCGCCGAGTCGCTGGAAACCCCTGGAACCACCGAAAAATAGGGATTTTGGCCGGAAAACTTCCCGGGGCCACTTCGGGTGCCCCGAGACTCAGATTTTCGATCCGAGAAGAGCGTTAGAAAGCTCGGATCAAATCCTACGCAACTATGGGCTTCGCTCGATAGGAAAACATCATTTCGACACTACAAATTGCATTTGAAGAGGTTGCGGAAATTAAAAACGAAAATACACGAGCCTACCTCGCAGGGCGTAGCCCGTCGCTTCGCCGACGATACGCCGGAGCCGTCGCGCCTTGGAGAGGTGAGGAGAGGGGCTTGATGCTTGTTGAGAGGGATTCCGCCAGGGAGAGGCAAGGGGGAAGGAGGAGGGGTGGGTGTTTAAGTAGGAGAGAAACTAATTAAAAATTTAATTAGTTTTAAACTCCCACCAGTAGGCCCGTACCCAAACTCTCGATGGGGTCGAGGTTAAGCCACTCCTAGGGTAAAAACCACATTCTAAGTGCAACAGTGGTCTCAAAATTTTAATCCTAGCCTCTATTCAGAAGTTATAAAGTTTACGCCCGAGGCTGCTAAATTACGAAAATGCCTCTGGTGGCGCTTTTCGCAGAAGGGTTGCGCTCGCGGAAGTTACACCCCTCTTAGGGTAAACGACACACTCCAGACTCAACGGTGCCATCGGTTTTCTCATCCGAGTAACTGTTTAGGAGTTATTATGATTATTTGGCGTGTCTAGTGTGAACGCACTTAAAATTAAATTTCAGCCACACTGGGGCTCGGAATCACACGCCGTCTGAACGCCCTGCTTTGGAATAACATCAAGAAAATTTCAAAGTCTTACAGAATCAAAACCCGGGTTCTTACATCATTACCTCCTTCAAGTTTTTCGTCCCCGAAAAACAAAACTACAAAAACAACTCGGGATACTGAGCCCGCATCTGGCTCTCCCGTTCCCAGGTGCTCGCCTGCACCCTCCCGTGCTGCCACAACACACGAACCAAAGGGATGGTCCGTCCACGCAGAGTTCGCTCCTTCCGGTCCTCAATTGCCACAGGGTGCTCCGCAAAGGTGGCTTCATCCTCAATGTCCAGCTCTCCCATGTTGATGATGTGCGTGGGGTCGTGCACGTATTTCCTCAGCTGCAACACGTGGAAGACGCCATGCACCCTCTCCAGCTGTGGGGGTAGAGCAAGTCGATAAACGACCTCACCAACCCTGCGCGCGATCTCAAAAGGCCCGATGAACCTCGGGTATAGTTTTCCACCCCGGCTGAACCTCCGTGTTCCACGTCGCGGGGAGACTCTAAAAAAGACATAGTCCCCTTGCTCGAACTCCAAAGGCCTGCGACGACAGTCTGCGTAAGACTTCTGTCTACTCTGAGCCATCCTCATCTGCTCACGAATGACCTGCACCTTCTCCATCGTCGCCCGCACCAACTCTAGGCCCACGGGGGAGGTCTCCCCAACCTCCGTCTAGCACAACGATGACCTACAGGGTCTCCCATAGAGGGCCTCAAAAGGTGTCATGCCGATAGTAGAGTGGTAATTGTTGTTATACACGAACTCTACCAAGGGAAGGTGATCCTCCCTGCTTAGGCCAAAGTCTAACACGCATGCCCTGAGCATATCTTCTAGCACTTGGATAGTGCGCTCGGTCTGCCCGTCCGTCTGGGGGTGAAAAGACGTACTCATCCGCAGCCGAGTCCCGAATGCCTCCTGCAGGCCTCGCCACAATCGCGACGTAAACCGCGCGTCACGGTCAGAGACGATCGTCGAGGTTACTTCATGAAGGCGGACGATCTCTCGAACGTACAGTTGCCCTAGACTCTCCACCGAACTCTGCTCCCTGATGGAAAGGAAGTGCGCCGACTTTGTGTGTCGGTCTACTATCACCCAAATGAAGTCATGGCCCTTTGCTGTGCTCGGAAGCCCTGTGATGAAGTCCATAGATATGTCATCCCACTTCCACTCCGGGATATCAAGGGGCAGCAACAACCCTGCCGGAACCTGATGCTCTGCCTTCACCTGCTGACAGGTAAGACACCGAGAAACGAATTCAGCTACGCTCCGCTTCATGCCAGACCACCAAAACTGTCGCTGAAGGTCTCTGTACATTTTCCCTACACTAGGATGTACTACCAAGGGAGAAGTGTTGAATTCCCACATCATCTTCTCCCGCATCTCCATTGGTACTACAGCTCGCCCCTGGAACAGGATCTCATGATTCTCACCTTCAGAATACCCATCGGGTGCGTCGCCCATGGATATCTGATCACGCAGTACCTCGCTGTCGACATCCCCCAGCTGCGACTCTCTCACACGCTCAAGGAGCGAAGGAGTCAACACCATCGACTGTAGGAAATTCGTACCCTCCTGCTTCACCAAGGTCAGCCGTAGGGAAGCCAACTGCTCTGAAACTTCCCGCACTAGACGAGCCTGAGACTTCCTGCTAAGGGCATATGCTACTACGTTGCCCTTCCCTGGAGTGTAGACTATCTTGAAATCATAGTCTTGCAGAAACTCCAGCCAGAGCCTCTGCCTCATATTCAAATCCCTATGAGTGAAGATTTATTTGAGGCTCTGGTGGTCTGAGTAGACCACAAAGCGCTTACCCAGAAGGTAGTGTCTCCACAACCTCAAGGCGAAGACTACTGAAGTCAGCTCCAAATTGTGAGTCACATAATTCTGCTCATGGGGCCTCAACTGCCTCGACCCATATGCAATCACTGCTCGTTGCTACATCAGCACGCACCCGAGCCCATCTCTTGAAGCGTCGCAGTATACCACGAACTCAACGCCCTCTTCTGGCAGCCTCAACACTGGAGCACTAGTCAGCCTCCACCTCAGCTTCTCGAAGGCCTTCTGGCACTGATCAGTCTAGGTGAACGATCGTCCCTTCCGCGTCAATGCGGTCAAAGGGGCAGCAATCCTGGAGAAATCTTCCACGAACCTCTTGTAGTACCCTGCCAAACCAAGGAAGCTCCACACCTCTGACGCATTATTGGGTGGCTCCCAAGCAAGCACTGCCTCTATCTTTGCGGGATCTATGGCCAAGCCCTGTTCCGAAATGACATGCCCCATAAAGTGAACCTCATGAATCTAGAACTGACACTTCGAGATATTCCCATATAGCTGGTGCTCCCGGAGTAAGTCTAATACCATCCTCAAATGCTTCACGTGCTCCACCTCCGTCGCAGAGTAGATGGATATGTCGTCAATAAAGACAACTACAAACCAGTCCAAGTACGGCTGGAAGATCTGGTTCATCAAATCCATGAAAATGGTGGGGGCATTCGTCACGCCAAAGGGCATCACCAGAAACCCGTAATGCCCATAACGACAATAGAAAGCCAACTTCAGGATGTCAGCCTCACAAACCTGCAACTGGTGGTAGCCGGATCGAAGATCAATCTTGGAGAACCACTTCGCACCTCTCAGCTGGTCGAAGAGGTCGTCAATCCTTGGCAAAGGGTACTTGTTCTTTATCGTGGCCTGATTCAGGTGAAGATCATCCACACAAAGCCACAGACTCCCATCTGCCTTTTTCACAAACAAAACTGGAGCTGCCCAGGGGGACACATTGGGCTCGATGAACCCCTTCTCACGAAGGTCTTCCAAATGAAGTCGTAGCTCCCAAATCTCTGTGGGTGCCATATGATATGTTGTACATGATATCGGGGCAGTCCTCGACTGCAAGTCAATGTGTAACTCCATCTCTCACCTCGGAGGTAGTCCCGGGACATCCTCAAGAAAGACGTCCATGTAGTCCTCTACAACGATAGGGACCCAGGTGCCTATAGCGTATGCTGCTCCGAGATCCATGCTCGCCAACTGGTGAGAAAAAGGCCGTGGTCTCCTACTTAGAGTACTCATCTGCTCTACCACGAGGTCTCGTTCACCAAGGATGGTGAACCTCGTCCCATCAGAGTGGACGCATCTAACTAGTCTATGCCGAAAATCAATCTGGGCGTGAACCATGGAAAGCCAATCCATGCCCAAGATGACATCATAAGGTTACATCGTGATGACGAGTAGGTCCCACATGAAACTCTCTCCTCTGAATGACATTTCTCACTTTCTGCAGATAAAGGTCACCAGCGAGGCACTTCCCGTAGGAACCTCGAGGCTAAGTGCAGGTGTCAGTGCCTCTACTGGAAGCTCCAACTCCCGTACTAAAAGCAGCGATATAAAGGAGTGACCAGTGCCTGTGTCTACTAGTACCGAAGCAAGTGTAGAGTAAACACTAAGTGTACCTCAGACCATCTCGTGTGCTGGGGGGTCACGAACACCCATAGCCTGAAGCTGCCCGCAGCCCCTACCACCAGCTCCCTGAGCCTGGCGTGGGCCGTCCGGTGGTGGTGGTGGAAGGAACTCGAAACGTCGTCCCCCACCTCTAGGTCCTACCGCTATGCCTACGCCGCCTCCCTGAGGGTCAACCTGTCCTCGCCTGGGGGATCCCTAGTCACGGCGCTGCCTCTGCCGCTGCGGTGCGCCCACAGCCTGCCACGGCTGCTAGGTACGCCTGGTCAGGCAGTCCTGTGCTAGGTGACCCCGTCCGTCACAGGCATAGCACCAACTCTCTCTTGACTGCCCCGGTGCTCTACGACACCACTGCGGTGTACGAACCTGCCCCTAAGTCTACTCACATAAGGGTCTCCTTGACTGAGGCTCTGCTCTCTGCCGCCTGCCTGCTACCGAAGACTCTACTCTGAAGCGACCACTGCTAGGCCCTGCTAGCTAGCGTCCCTCATCCAAGAAACTCTCTGTCACGAGCGCCTTCTCTAGCACCCCGACATAAGTAGGGATGCACAGGGGCACTACACTAGCACAAATCTCCCTGCGAAGACCCTGCTCAAACATTCGCGTCCGAAAGTAACTATCATAGACCATATCCTGTGAGTAGCGTGTCAGATCGGTAAAACGGGCCAAGTACTGCGCCACGGTCATCCCCCCCACTTCATCTCTAGAAGCTCCTGAATCTGAACAGAGCGTAAATGAGAGGGGGAGTACTCCTCCCAGAAGAGCTGGTGGAAGCTATCCCACATGAGGGACGACTCGTCATAGGTCTGCGTAACCAACCCCCACCAACGCCCGACCATCCTGAGAAAAAGGTTGGCATCTAGGGATACCATCTGGTCTATTGGTGTCTGTACCAGCCTGAAAAGTCGATCCACAGACTCTAGCCAGTCTTCGGCTGCCTGGGGATCCGGGTCCCCATGAAACTTCTGCGGCCGCTGATGCTGGAAGTCTCGGAGCGCACTCAGCCTGCGCTCAACCTCGACCTGTGTTGCCGGTACAAACTGTCGCTCTCCTGGTGGAGGGGCTACTTCTGAAGCACTGGGCGGAAGGGGATCACATGAGGGTCCCTGAACTGACACCTTGTCGCTCGCCTGGTCGTCGTCACGAACTGGAGAGGGTAACCTGGATGGCTATTGTCGTGGGGGAATCCTGAAAATTATCAAGGATTATCACGATCAGATGAGAATATATATATATATATATATATATATATATATATATAAGTAATAACAAAGGGGAGCTGACTCAAAAAGTACAGTCAAAGACTCAATCCTACCGGATGCATGTTCCAAAGTTCCCTGCAATAAGTGTCTCAGTGTGCTGAGTCGAAAAGCGGGTTATCAGGGTCCTGGTGAAAGGATACGTCGGCCGCCCATACCATCACGGGACTCCCTGGCCTGAGAGCCCCTCTCGAGACACGTCGACACTATTGACCTAAATCACAACCAATTCCTTTTTAGGGACGTCCGAACAACTCCCCAAGGAATGAACCACCTCTGATACCACTTTGTCACAACCCGACCCTACCGGTCTCAAGCCGCAACTACCCCAAGCCTGCCTCCATTGGCCATGGGCTGGCGACAAGTGCCGAAGGTGTAACAATCTCGGGGGGGCCTTTTCCTAAGTACCTGTACACACAACCCACTCAATGCAGAAGTGCAGAGTAAAAAAGAAAACCAAAGAAAAAATAACTATATCCCAACCATAGTCATGCATCAACTTCTAAATAGAAAAAGTAAAGTGTTGAAAAGTACTGACAAGATAACTGAACAGAAAAAGGAAAAAACACGCGCCCAACCCGAAAGGTGCCACAACCTAGTAACTGGTAAACAAAAGTAAATAGCTGGTGAGTCTCACACCTGAAAGTCCTATTATGACCACTTAACGCAGCCCAAGCTCATGTGTCCTCTACACTCCTCCATAGTCTTGATCAACCTGTCTGTCGTCTGCAAGGGCACACCAAGTGCGGGCAAAGCCCAAGCAGGGGTGATTATAAAGATACTCAGTAGGATGCCCCGAAAGCTCGAGGGAGAAACAAATAAGGTACCAAAATGGTGAGCAGTAGACAGAACATGAACAGTGAAAGAGTACAGGAAATAGAGTGCAGCTCAACCCAACAAAAGAAAGGAAGTAAACTCATCCAACCAAAAGGATCTAGACACGGAAAGCACGTGGCATACCCCGCATGTCTTCGCCCCTCTTAGAAGGAGAGTAACTGAACCCAAGGAGTGGGAACAAAAGTAGGGTGTATATATATATATGTGCTCAACAAGAAACCCGAACGAGTGTGTAAGGGGATCTCTATCTCCAAACTCAGCCCAGGAGAAGTCGCCAACAGTTCTAAAGATATCCATCACTGATGCCCAACAGTCCCGCACGTCAAAGTTGTCTCATCGCTAAACCGTACAACCAAGGGCCTCGCTCCGGTAATCACGGAGAAAAGTCACTGACTAGCCTCATAAAAAGGGATGAGTCTGAAATAAGTCATCGGGTAACCCACTGCCTAGCCCAACTGGAGGGTAAACCCTAAGAGTTTGTTGGGTAACCCACTGCACAGCCCCGCTGGAGGGTAAACCCTAAAGTCAACGGGTAACCCACTGCCCAGCCTTGTTGGAGGGTAAACCCTAAGGTCAACAGGTAACCCACTGCCTAGCCTCGCTGGATGGTAAACCCTAAGGTAAATGGGTAACCCACTGCCCAGCCCCGCTGGAGGGTAAACCCTGATACGCCAGTGGGTAACCCACTTCCCAGTCCTGATGGAGGGTAAACAGAAAACTGGTCCGATAACTCTGCATTGCCCGTGCCATCACTGGGTGTCACTAACATTGCTATCATGCGTTGGTTAGGAGTGCGTCAAAGGAACCTTCGACAAACTCCCTTCCATATTTCCACATTTAATTATATCTTGAAAGAGGCTTCACACACCCAAACAGATTACACCATTGAAATCCTCACGAAAAAACACGCGAGATAGACTATTTACCCGCCGGAAACAGACTCCCGAAGAAAAATTTAATCATCACCACTTTATGCCCATACGACGCCTCATGGGCCCCACACCTCAGTCCCAAAAAAGGTCGGTCGAACTCCGCCATCGTGATGCTCTCGGAAAAACACGCCAAAAAGACTACTCATTCACCCCGAACTGACGTCTGATGAAAAAGTCGCAAAACGCTGCTCACAGCTTAAAAGACGGCTCATGGGGCCCATGACTCAACTCTGGATTCAACACCTGAAACCATCCTGGACTGCATCGTCATGATTCCAGGGTTACAACGCCGCTGACGGCGCCTAAAACGGACTCCGAATGTGCACGCGCCATCCGAAAGAAGTATCCAGACGAGGTACTTAACGAGCGTGTCGCACCACCGAGCTCCCGTGCCGGGAATTAAAAATCCCTGGGACCATTTCAAAAGCTTCTTCTTGATCCGAGGATCATGTCTCTACAGACGGTACGCAAATCCGACACTCAATTTGCGAGTTATGGAATTTTTAACTTCATCGGACGGAGACGGGGCGGGCCTGGGCCGGCCCACCCCTTTAGACCGGCGGTCCGCGACTGGGCCGCCCGGACCGCCCGGTCCACCACGGCCCGCGGTTCACCCTGTGGGCCGCCCCACATCACCCGGACCGGCTCAGCTAGTCCGACGCTTTTTCCATGAGACCCTCGAATTGCGGGTCTTTGTTGGCTGGTCGGGGTCGCGACGACCCTAGTTTCTCGCGCCTCCCGCTGACCGGCGAAGTCGGCCAGCTTGGCCCCCATGTCACCCCATGTATGCCGCCGGCGCCCACCGTGCCACACCGTCCCGATCTTCCTGAAACCCGCCGTACTGGCCGCTGTCCCGGACCGCCTGAAGCCCACCGCGTGAAGCTGCCGCCGCGCGAAGTCGCCGCCGCCGCCTGGACTCATCGGACCGCCGTGCCGAGCCGCCGGAAACCCCTAGAACCACCGGAAAATAGGGAATTTGGCCGAAAAACTTCCCAGGGCCACCCCGGGTGCCCCGGGACTCGAATCGAATCCTACGCAACTATGGGCTTCGCTCGACAGGAAAACAACATTTCGATGCTACAAATTGCATTTTAAGAGGTTGTAGAAATTAAAAACGAAAATACATGAGCCTACCTCGTAGGGCGTAGCCCGTCGCTTCGCCGACGATCTGCCGGAGCCGTCGCACCTTGGAGAGGTGGAGAGAGGGGCTTGATGCTTGTTGAGAGGGATTCTGCCAGGGAGAGGCAAGGGGGAAGAAGGAGGAGGGGTGGGTGTTTAAGTAGGAGAGAAACTAATTAAAAATTTAATTAGTTTTAAACTCACACCAGTAGGCCCGTACCCAAACTCTCGACGGGGTCGAGGTTAAGCCTCTCTTAGGGTAAAAACCACGTTATGAGCGTAATGGTGGTCTTGACATTTGAATCTGAGCTTCCATTCAAGAAATCTCGGCCCCATTGTGCCCCGCCGTCGATCCATCCCCCCTTCGCACACTGACTCCCATCGTCCCGCCGTCGTCAAGCCCTGCCTCCCCCGTCGGCCCTCGCTGTCGAGCCCTCCCTCCCCCGTCGTGCCCCACCATCGAGCCCTCCCACCCCTATCGTGCCGCGCCGTTAGGTTTAGGTGTTAATTGAGAGTTTCGACGTGGCGTTATCCCTTAGTTTTATTCTTTCCTTTTTCTGATTCCAATTTTCAAAAAGATTTCTTGTCTGTTCTTTTGTTGTTTTTTAATAGAGTGATTGATAGATTTAGATTTTTTATGATTTTTTCAACCTTTTAAATATATCTGGGTTTCTTTTTTTGTATCCTGATTCCCATTTCCCAAATTTCATTCTCTATTTCAGATTTTCAAAACGAGATTTTCCTTTCTCATTTCAGACCGAAAAGGAAGATTGATTCCACTTTTTCTAGTGGCCCTTCATTATAGCTTCTATAAGTGTAAATATCCTTTCAATAGGTAGCTTGTGATTCCATTTCCAATATAGATATTTCATGTCTCGGATGAAGGGGTTGCATGCATATTAATTTTTGAATTTATGGAAAGGTTTGCATGCTTTAATTTTATAGAGGATAGCTACTTGTGATTCAAATATCAAACAGGAGGTAAGCAATGGTTTTTTTAAGAGGTTAGTTTCATGCATTTTATTTTATAGTGCCTTATTATACTATTTATGTTCCCTGATTTGTAGTTTTTTTATTTTGTTTCTGATTTCATGTCACCCATTATTTCTAATTTTTTCAATTCAAGTTTCGAGATTATAGTTTTCATTCAAGTTTTATTATTTACCTTTTCTTTTAAGCATTGTATGTATTTAACTATTTTTAATCCATGTAATTGTCTTTCTCTCATCTCATTTGAATTTATGAACTATATGTATGAAACGCACGACCGATTGTCGCCTATCGACCGATCAAAGTTCCAGTGCTCTGCTAATGTGTATAGCAGCACTCGGGTCGAATTCTCGGTGATGATACTTTGTAATAGTCGTTTGTTTTTAGGTGATTGTATTTTGATTAGGGGGGTTTGTTTGCAGAGCTTAATTGAAATGCTTGATTGACTATAATTGATTTAAAAAATTGATAAAGATTGAGGTGATTTCATGATTAGGTAGTTAACCTTGTGATATCCTTGAACATTGCTTTATATTGCATTAAATTAACACCGATGTCACAAGATGACGTTGATTTGAATTCCTAAGTGTTAAATCTTTAACCCAAGACTTAATTTAACTTATGGTTTTAATCATTACCATTACTTGTTTATGGTAGTGTATTTATGGTTCTAATAATCCACGTAAACCACGTGTTAAACAAAATATGTCATTAATCCATGACATGTTAAGTCCAACATACACAATGTTAATTCAAAAAATATTCATTGAGCAAAAGCTCTCAATCACTTAACATACCTAAATTATAACTCACCCCAATGAAAGATTTACTCATACATTTGGGTGTTTAATAATCTGGTTATAATGATTATGATTATAAATTAAGAAGAGAAGAAAAAGAAAGAGATAAGAAAAGAGTGGTACGTCTACACACACACACACGAACAATGATGATAATTAAAAACGAATTTTTGATTGAATGAGGAAGCAAAATAAGGGAAGTGGATTCAACTGTATTTAAACTATTTTAAGAACATTTCTATTAATCTATAGAAGGTGGGTGATAATAAGAGATATTGAAGAAGAAACTTGCATTAAAACAGAATTACAAAAGAAATGACTTACAAAATTACAACAATGAAGAACATAAAAGTAAATGAAAACAAAGAGAGGAGGAAATGTCTCTCAAGTGAAAAATCGAGTATGGCAGGTCCTCCCAAGCCTTTGGCAAAGCTTTGGTCGTGCCAATATGATCTCCTATCTTCTTAAATGCCAACCCCTCTCAAGTAGAGAAGGGGAGAGTATTTATAGCCCAAGGAGTGGACTTTTTGCATTCCCAATCTGTCCCTCCACTTGCATCGCCAAGTTGGCTATTCAGAAAGCCGAATCTCAAAATATATCCTTCTTCAAAGTTGTAGATACTAAAGTTGGAAGACCTATCTCAAAATTTGGAGTCATTTGGACCTATGGATCTAAAGTTATGGTCGGTTGATTAAACAATTTTAATCTGTCCATTTCAATCCATTCTTTTTGAAGTCTAAAATGTGAAAGGATTTTTGAATAGGAAGATGCCGTCAAAACCGAATGATGTCTTCAACAACGTCGTCCGCCTATATCTCCTATTTCACACTGCAAAATATCAGCTCAAAATGATGTCTATATCAGGATCCATGTCATCAACACTGTACTGATTTTAATTCCCGACAAAAAATGTGGGCTGAGTTTCAAAGCTTCATTTGGGACCCTTGTTATTATATTTGGGCCTTGAAATTTTTATCCAATACTCCTTTAATTATCCCCCAAACTTTGGAGGATAATAAAGAAATTTAGACTTTCTGATTAATCCCAACAATTAAATCTTCATGGCTGTTTCAGTTTCTTCACAGATTCTGTAGGCCTCCTTGTGAGGTCCATATGGGGCTTAAAATGGAAGAATTAGCCAATGATCCCTTCTAATGAAATGTGTTATATTGAATTATTAATCATAAAAAACAAGAACCACATAATTTGGATCAGTAGGGTGAGAGTTATAAATAAAATAGTAAACTGACTCAATTGGACTACTTCTAAAAATGCTCAAAAATTATACTTAGTATTAAAATATTAATATTTCACACACATTATGCACATTTCATATAAAATCCGTAAAGAGAGTATATAATAAGTCATGAAAATATTAATAACATCAACTCCCCCACACTTAGTTTTGTGCATGTACTCATGTGCAACAAATATAAAAACATGACAAAATCATTTTCACTCACCAACAAATATTAAAATTTTGTTTTCTTCAATCAGGGAAGGTTTAGACTATTTCACTCATACATTTTGAATTTCACCACAAGTTATTACAGAAACAATGTTCCAAAACTAATTCATTTTTTCATGCTCAAATTTAGAAATGTAAAATGTTGACACTCAAAACTCACACCTCTCAAGATGATAAAATTCATTTGTGGAGGTTCACTCTTTCACCAACCAAAAGTGAAAATCGTAGAGTTTGAAAGAGCTCCCAAATTCCAATCCCTATCCAAAGTGCACAATAATCAAGAGGTCTTTTTAAGGGGTTTTTCTATGGCTATAGGACGGTAGGAATATAATGTCCAAGAGAGAGAAGAAGAGGGGTAAAACACCAACATAGAAAAAGAAATGCACATTTTTTTGAAATAAAACATGCAAGGAAATGAAAACAAATATTTATAAGTGAATGATTGTGTGAAGAAAGACACAATAGAGGAAGAAAATATGAAGGTAATGAGAATATGTAATATTTACAAAACACAAAACTTTCCCTAATAAGAATATAATGCAAGTGTTCTTTTTTTTCTTTGTTTTTTCGAAAGTTGACCTTGAAACAGATCTCACACTCATATCCCAACCCATGATTGATCTCCTCACGACACTAATTGTAATAGTTATAACAAGATCAAAGGTTGAGAAATAGTGATTTTTTACCCACTCAAGACACAACCCATTCTTATTTTCATTTTTTTTTTGATTTTTTTGATTTTTTTTGAATACTTTGCAAAAATATTTGTACAAGATTTCATAAACATACATACATTCCCAAAACTCACTGAATGACAACCTCTCCCCCACAAATAAAATGATGCTTTCCCTCAACCATAAGATAATATAGTGACATCAACAAAGGGTACCCAAAATCAAAATCCATTCCCCCCCACACTTAAATTTAAAATAAATTATGCAAAGAAAATCCATGTTGATATTGGGTGGGAAAAGGTACTGGGCTTGTAATGTGGCTATCAAAGAAAAGGTTTTCATAGGCTCGAGGGGGCTTTCAAAAGGAGGATTAATGTATGGTTAATGGGAGGCTATTTGGCTATTATAATTCTAATGGGGTTCAAAAAATGCCTATATCATATTAATGCACACTAAAGTAGGAAATTCAGCTCGAAGGTCCACAAACTCAAGATTCACAAATAGAGGTGAAAAAACACTCATTTTGAAAATATGGCCATAGGTATCCTTGGCATGAAAGCTAATGTTGGTTCTCACGGTTGGGGAAAATCATTTTCCAAATAAAAAATTGAGCATTCAAAATTTGTTAATTTTGACACAAAATTCTTTATCCAAAGTCATGATAAAAATACAAAATTTTTGAGATGAAACCATGTCTTTTGACACCCCAAAAAGGTTGGACAAAATTTGAAAATTGAAGTTGAGTAAGTATGAATCTTTTGGTTTTTTTTACATTTTTTTTATTTTTTTAGGTTTTTTTAGTGTTCTTTAAAATAAACACCCACAAAAAAGGGAAAGAGAAAAAGAAAAGGGTTTGATGAAGAAAGTGGTAAAAAAAATAAGAGAGAGGAAGAAGAAGAAATAGGTAGAGATAGGAAGAGATAGAGAGAGAATTAAAGGGAAAGAGGTGCCCCCTGGTTTGGATTTGGCGGGTTTCCATCTCTATCTAGTGGTTGGTCAACTGGAGAAGTTGGAGATCCAGTGGAATTCGATGATGATCCAGGATTGTGTGTCCTCTCATGGTGATGCTTTAACCTATGTCCATTAACTATGAATGTCCTTTTGGAAGAGGGGTCTTGGACTTGCACTACACCAAATGGGTAAACATGAGAAACAATAAAAGGACATTCCCAACGAGAATTAAGCTTACCTGGGTGAAGCCGAAATCGAGAATTGAAGAGAATTACCTTATCACCTTCATGGAATACCTTTCTCAAGATGTGTTTGTCATGGAGTACCTTAGCCTTTTCCTTGTATAGATTGGAATTCTCATAGGATTCAAGTTGAAGCTCCTCCAGTTCATCCAATTAAAACAATCTTTCTTCACCATATTTTTCACAATCAAAATTATAGGTTTTCATAGCCCAAAAAGACTTATGTTGGATTTCAACTGGTAGATGACATGCTTGACCAAAAACTAGCCTAAAAGGAGACATCCCAATAGGTGTTTTTGTAAAGACCCGTAAAATTCAAGGGAAATTTTTTCTTAATTTTCTTAGAATTTTACAAGAGCGCGGTTTCAGACGGCACCTGATTCCGAGGCCCGGAGTGCCCGGAATCAAATTTTGAAGTTTGGCTCGGGTACGTTCAGTGAACGAACGAGCGGGAATTCCTAACTTTTGATCTGGTGCTCGGAGTTGAAATCCGAGGGCACCGATGGACTCGCAGCGCCGAAATTCGCTTAAAGAGACCTTTTCGGGAGTTGCGTTTGTTGCGGGTTGAAAGTTAGTTTTGGGGATTAAAAGATAAGTAAAATAAAATTATGTTTGAATTTTATTTTATTCGTGGTGGTTAGACTCTCTCATGGGAAGTTGTTGGTGGGGCCCACAACCACCCAACTTCCCATGTGTGGTTATGAGGGAGGTGGGGCCCACACGAGCCCCACCTTTTCAAATTCCCTAACCCCTCTAAACCCCCTCTTAATTATGTGACTCTCCCCTACATTAATTATTTCCAACTTATCTCATCATTTAATTTTTTGTCAACTCTAGATTTAATTAATGTAATGAATTCAACTTTTGAATTTTTGAAAGGTTGGCAAAGTGAAAATAAAATAAGGTGTAGCTTATTTTATTTTGGGAGTTGCTGTGTTGTGTGGAGATTTGAGAGAGGAAGAGTTCTACACTTTGAAGAACTTCATCTTCCTCCTTGAAGAACGCGAAGAACACCGACACGCCGTTCTATCTTCTCTCCACGTCAAAGAAAGGGAGACACCGCTTCCTCCTCGGTTTTTCTTCGTCGACTTGAGAAGTTTCGCCAACGACGTATCGCATCGGATGCATCCCTTTGTCAATGGATTTGACGAACGACGACCGCGACGCCCGACCTCTGCGACGTCGTCTTCCGCGGAACGTAGACAAATCTTCGAACCTTATACCCGAGGTAGGGGTTGTTGTTTTTCTTTTTGGTTTAACTATTTTATTCTTGATCGTGAATTTTAGCAAGTCTAACATGTGGCTTTGAATTATTTAAAGTCGCGTTATTATTTTAACGTCAGGGGGCCGGACCGCACGAACACGGCCGAACCCCCTCCATCGTTCTTGTTTATTCTTGCGGGTGGAAGCAAGTGGCGTGGTGCCGTCGCACCACGCGGATGATCGTGCAAATATTTTTACGCGGCGCCGTCGCGCCACGCCGAGGAAGAATCTTCAAGAACGCGATGCCGTCGCGCCGCGTTGAAAGGAATCAAGGCACGGGAAGGGGCGCGGTGCCGTCGCACCGCGCCGGATGACGAACACCGCGGCCGGTTCCGGGCCGCGGCGGGACGAGGAGACCGCGGCCGGTTCCGGGCCGCGGCGGGAAGAGAAGACCGGCGGCCGGGCCGCCGGCGTCGGAAGCCGAAGGGGGGACCGGAATTTCCGGTCCCGTTGGAGAAAACCGGACGGCCAGCTGGCCGGCCGGAAGGCATTAAACCGGGGGAATTAATTCCCCCGGCCAACACACAAAACCCCCCTCATTATGTGGGGGGCGGTTCTTTGAAGAGAGGGGGGCAGCCGGCCCCCCGGTTTGTTTCCAGCCGGCCCCCACATGCGGGGGCCGTTTTGTTGCAAAGGCGCGGCACAAAGGCCGCGCCGCTTCCCAAATCAGCGGGGGCTTGCCCCCCGCGTGCCGACCATGTGAGGCGCCAGCCGCCAAGCCGCCGCGGCCCGCCGCGCCGCCGCGCCGCCCCAGGGGGGGGTCGGGCCGGGTCGGCCCGGACCCGGACCCCCCGTTTCGAACCAGAATCGGTTTTTGGGCCATATCTTGAGCCTCGGACCTCCGAATGACGAACCGTTTGCGGCAACGCGATCCTTGGATCGAGACGGTCGTTTCAGTATATCGCACTCAAGGTTTCGGTTTACTTTGAGTTCGGCCGAGTTGGTTCGTTCACGAAACCAACCGGGCCTTCGGAGCGGAAACGCTCATATCTTGAGCTACGGACGTCCGATTGACGTGCCGTCAGCTGTGTTGAGTCCCTCTTAGTGAGACGAATCTTTTGGCATAATCCGCCCGAGGTTTGGACGCAGGTGGAGTACGGTCGGGTTGGTTTTGCCTTAAAAACCAACCGGACCCCGAAGACGAAAATGCTAATAACTCTCAGACCGGGTGTCCGATCGACGCGCCGTCTGTTGCGTTGAGTTCCTGTTGACGATACGGAACTTTTGGATACATCAACTCTGGTCTTCGTGACAATTGATGTATCAGCCTCTCGGCTCGTGGAGCGGACCCTCCGAACGAGCTTGCTATGTGCGGGAACCCTTGTGCTGGCTGCGACTGTTCTACTGCTACGACTACTACTGCTACTGTGACTGCGACGACGACAGTACAGAGATCCTGTGTGGATTCGACGACGACGACTTCAGCACTCAGCGATCCTACGTGGATCAATGCTACATGTCCTGTGTGGGCCCGATCCTGTGTGGGTCTCTGCGCTCAGCGGTCCTGTGTGAACCAGCGCCTACAGGTCCTGTGTGGGCCCGATCCTGTGTGGGTCTTTACGGGGGTTAGTTACCTATCGATCCTTCGTGGGTCCGACGACTTAGATGGATCAGTGATCATCTTTATCGTCCTTGAAGAAGTATACCTGTGTGAGCTGAATCCTGTTGCTTTCCTGTGTGGATTGTGTTGTGCAATCCTGTGTGGATTATGTTTTGCTTTCCTATGTGGAATACGTATACTTTCCTGCGTGGACTGAGTTGTACTTGGGCTCGGAGGTTGGAGCGTATTTTAATTGATGACTTAGGTGTATGTATGGGCATATACCTAAGCAGTGTCGGTTGTTACTTCGTGATTGTACTTTTCTTCGTGGTTTATCCTTTGTGGATTTGAGAGACCTTTAGGGGTCTCGAGGTCCCTACTGAGTAGCTTATACTCACCCCTGCACGGGCTTCGCCCGCACTACGTTGTGTTGGTTGCAGACGACGGACAGCGTTGACCTTAGCTGAGGCTTGTAGAGCGGGACGGTACCCGGAGGTGGACCACTGGGCGGGACGTGCACGGAGCGGACGGCGGGACCCGTGGAGCAGAGGAGCTATCTGTACCCACCCTTCAGGTGGGATTTCCAGTGGACAGCTCGGTGTAGCGGCTTTTACTTTTCAGTTGCTGTTTTCCCTTTCGAGTTGTACTTTACTTTTAGTTTGGGTTTGTATTCTGGCCCATTTACTTTTCCGCACTTTCAGCTGTACTCTGCTTTGTTTAGTGTTTACTTTCCGCTTGCTTACTCTGTGGTGTTTGTTACTTTTCAAAGGCAATGCCTTCCCTTTTTACTGGGATTTACGCCTTGGTGCTAGTCGCCAGCCCCTGGCCTATGGAAGGCGGGCTTGGGGTAGTCACGGCACGGACCCCGAGGGCGGGTCGTGACAAATTGGTATCAGAGGAGTTCGGTTCAACCGCGAACTCTGATATTTTCTATGTGAAGCAATAATGTTTAGCGTATTGAGTGTGGTTATCAGTCCAGGGAGTCCAGTGTTGGTGCGGCGGCTGACGTATCCGTACACCAGGACCCTGACTTCTGATTTCCGACTTAATGCACGATAACATTGTTTGCGTGTGTGTTTCAAAGTTTTCTTTGTGATTACTTATATCAGCTCACCAGGTATACTGTTCTAACTGTGGCGCACCTGTTTCCTTTTCAGGATGGCCCCACGACGACAGCCAGCTAGGGTTCCGAGAGTCGAGCGAGACGACAGCCCACCGCGCGACGAGGCCTCGGTGCAGGGCCCTTTTCCAGTAGTGGCACCGGCGGTAGCTTTACCCGCCGATCCCCTGATGCTTCCAGCAGCAGCTGCTGACGATGCACGTCACCTCAGCGCACTGCATGAGTTTCAGCGCCATCGACCGCCCAGGTTTCGCGGGGAGACGGATCCCCAGGCAGTAGAGGACTGGCTGGAGGCAGTGGTTCGAGTGTTTAGGCTAGTGAGGACACCAGCAGACCTCATGGTGATCCTCGCTGCGAGCCTACTACACGCAGCAGCAGGACGATGGTGGAGCTTGATGCTCCAGGTGCACGATGAGGCATCCCTACTTTGGACGGACTTTGAGAGCCTCTTCCGCTCGGAGTTCGTCCCAGCCACCCTTCGTGCGGTGCGTATCCAGGAGCTTCTACAGCTGCGGCAGGGCAGCATGACGGTCGCTCAGTACTCGGCGAGATTTACCGATCTCTCGCGCTACCCGACCGACATGGTACGGGACCCATTCTTTCGGGCCCGGACCTTCGAGCAGGGTTTGAGACACGAGATCAGGGCATCGCTGATCTCCCTCAGCATACCGACTCAGACAGGAGTACTGGAGCGGGCCCTTCTGATCGAGAGCTTCCTTGCTGAGTCTACACCAGCACAGCGACCCACCGCAGGGCGGCACGTGGCAGAGTCATCTGCAGCAGGCAGTCGATGGATGACTCAGGGGTCCAGACAGACCAGACCTTCGGGCAGACGTTCTCAGGGCACTGGCTCAGTAGTGCGGGGCACACAACGCGGAGCCAGTCTTACGAGAGGCAGACAATGCTACTCGTGCGGCGGGCAGGGCCACATGGCTCGCGACTGCCCGACCCGCCGTGCCGAGGAGCAGCAGTCAGTTGATGGACCACCGAGGCAGAGGCAGAGGGTCGACCGTGGCGGTCCGCAGGGAGGAGGCGGACGAGGCAGAGGAGTTGGACGAGCAGCCGGTGGAGGGCGACGCTTTGAGGTTCTGCCACCACCACCACCAGGAGGTCCACCCCGACCACAGGGAGCTGGCGGGCAGCGACAGGCACAGCTCCAGGCAGCAGAGGCCTACGACCACGGCGCACCCGAGATGATTCGAGGTACTATCTGTGTCTATTCCACCCTTGCTGCAGTTCTTATAGACACAGGAGCGAGTCACTCTTTCATAGCCGCTGCCCTTGTTCGGAGCTCGGAGATTCCGACAGAGCCGTTGGCTCGATCCTTACGGCTAGAGACTCCTACGGGAGCAGATTCAACGATTACGCACTGGTGCCGGCAGTGTGAGCTTACTCTAGGAGGCGAGAGCTTCGGCTGGGATCTTCTTGTAGCAGCGTCGAGGCCTTACGACGTCATCTTGGGCATGGATTGGCTATCTACGGTCCATGCACAGATTGACTGTTTTAGGCGCAAGGTGCGATGTGTACGCACCAACGGGAGCAGGTTCACCTTCACCGGCGAGAAGGGAGCCTTTCCAGCACAGGATGGACTTCTGCGGAGGAGAGGACAGCCCATCACTCATCAGTTGGCTAGCCTCATCCTTGGAGCAGTTGACGTGCGGAGTCCTGGTTTTCCTGCAGTGGTGGATCAGTTTGCGGACGTTTTTCCCGACGACGTCCCAGGGCTACCTCCTCGCAGAGAGGTAGAATTTTATATTGACTTGTACCCCGGGACAGCCCCGATATCTACTCCAGCATATCGGATGGCCCCCGCTGAGCTTCGGGAGCTACGGGTACAGTTGGAGGACTTGCAGGGCAAGGGGTTCATCCGACCCAGTGTTTCACCCTGGGCTTCCCCGATATTGTTCGCCAAGAAGGCGGACGGGAGCTTGCGACTTTGTGTTGACTATCGTCGCCTGAACCAGGTGACAGTGAGGAACAAGTATCCGCTACCGAGGATTGATGATCTCTTTGATCAGCTCAAGGGAGCACGGTGGTTCTCGAAGATAGACCTCAGGTCAGGCTATCATCAGCTCAGAGTCAGAGACGAGGATGTGCAGAAGACGACCTTCAGATGTCGGTATGGCCACTATGAGTTCTTGGTTATGCCTTTCGGTGTAACCAATGACCCAGCAGTGTTCATGGCTCTCATGAACAGGATCTTTCAGCCATACCTCGATCGTTTTGTCGTGGTCTTCATCGACGACATTCTGATTTACTCTACGACAGAGGAGGAGCACGCCTATCACTTGCGAGTTGTTCTTGACACACTCCGAGAGCACCAGATTTATGGTAATCTCTCAAAGTGCCAGTTCTGGATACGTGAGGTCCACTTTTTGGGACACGTTATCTCTGAGGCGGGAGTTGCAGTGGATCCCGCGAAGATTGAGGCTGTGTTAGCTTGGGAGCCACCCAGGAGCGTGACTGAGGTTCGAAGTTTCTTGGGACTAGCTGGATATTATCGGAGATTCGTACCAGACTTCTCTAGAGTTGCGGCATCACTCACAGCTTTGACGAAGAAGGGGAAACCCTTCGTATGGACAGACAGATGTCAGCAGAGCTTCCAGGAGCTGAGACAGAGATTGACTAGCGCACCTATCTTGAGGTTGCCTGAGGAGGGAGTAGGGTACGTAGTCTACTGCGATGCATCAGGGACCGGACTCGGATGTGTTCTGATGCAGGAGCGGGCAGTGATCGCCTATGGATCACGACAGTTGAGGCCGCATGAGCAGAACTACGCTACCCATGACCTGGAGTTAGCAGCAGTGGTCTTCGCTCTGAAGACATGGCGACATTATCTGATGGGCGAGCGCTTTACAGTCTTTTCCGATCATCAGAGTCTCAGGTATATCTTCTCGCAGAAGGACCTGAACCTGAGACAGCGGCGATGGCTCAAGTTCCTCCAGGACTATGACTTTGAGATAGTCTATACTCCTGGTAAGGGGAACGTAGTAGCCGATGCCCTCAGTAGGAGGACGGGCATTCAGCTACTTGAGGAGGCGACGGAGCAACTAGCCTCTTTGCAGATATCCTTCGTGGATAGAGATGGAGCATCCTTTCTTCAGTCTCTCACAGTCACTCCTCCACTACTGCAGCGGGTCAGAGAGGCACAGTGTGAGGACGCTGACTGTGAGACACGGCGTGCACAGATATCCTCGGGACATGCACCTGATGGTTTCTCCCTTGGAGCAGAGCACGACATCCTTTTCAGAGGACGTACCATGGTACCAGTTGCTTTGCGAGAGGAAGTGCTGAGAGAGTTTCACACTTCTCCTTTAGCGGTACATCCTGGAGTGGCGAAGATGTACCAGGACCTCAGACGACAGCACTGGTGGCCGGTCATGAAGAAGGCAATAGCAGAGTTCGTTTCTCGATGCCTTACCTGCCAGCAGGTGAAGGCAGAGCATCAGGTACCAGCAGGCTTGGTACAACCCTTGGAGGTTCCGGAGTGGAAGTGGGACGACATATCTATGGACTTCGTGACTGGACTTCCACGCACTTCCAGAGGTCACGACTCCATCTGGGTGATTGTTGACCGACTCACCAAGTCGGCACACTTCTTACCCATCAGAGAGCAGGGCTCAGTAGAGATCTTGGGACGTCTCTACGTTCAGGAGATTGTGCGGCTCCACGGCGTGCCATCATCTATCGTCTCCGATCGAGATGCCCGCTTTACTTCCCGGCTTTGGAAGGGGTTGCAGGAGGCGTTCGGGACGCAGCTACGTCTTAGCACAGCCTTTCACCCTCAGACGGATGGTCATACGGAGAGGACCATTCAGACTCTCGAGGACATGCTCCGCGCATGTGTCCTCGACCTTGGCCGTAGCTGGGAGGACCAACTACCCTTGGTGGAGTTCGCGTACAACAACAGCTACCACTCCACCATCGGGATGGCACCGTACGAGGCGTTGTACGACCGACCTTGTAGATCTCCTTTGTGCTGGACAGACCCTGGGGAGTCAGCACTGGTGGGACCGGAGATGGTCCAGGCCACGACAGAGAAGGTCCAGGTCATCCAGGAGCGGATGAGGACAACTCAGAGCCGGAAGAAGTCTTATGCTGACAGGAGGCGGAGGCCACTAGAGTTCGAGGATGGCGACCACGTCTTCTTGCGGGTCTCACCTCGACGTGGTATTCGGAGATTTGGCCGAGGCGGCAAGTTATCTCCGCGCTTCATCGGACCCTTCCAGGTCCTCAGCAGGGTTGGCGAGGTGGCTTATCGCCTGGCTCTACCACCTCAGTTGCACCGGGTGCACGACGTTTTCCACGTATCCCAGCTGAGGAGATACGTGCACGACCCGACGCACATCATTGATCATGGGGAGCTTGACGTTGATGATGGGGCGACTTTTACGGAGGTTCCGGTGGAGATAGAGGATCGACAGGAGCGGGTCCTGCATGGGCGATCGATTCCTCTCGTGCGCATCAGATGGCAGCACAGGAATCTCCAGGAGAGCACATGGGAGCGGGAGGCTCAGATGCGTGCTCAGTACCCTCATTTGTTTCCCTAGTTTTTGATGTATCTTTACGGGGACGTAAAGCCCTGAGGTGGGAGTAATGTAAAGACCCGTAAAATTCAAGGGAAATTTTTTCTTAATTTTCTTAGAATTTTACAAGAGCGCGGTTTCAGACGGCACCTGATTCTGAGGCCCGGAGTGCCCGGAATCAATTTCTGAAGTTTGGCTCGGGTACGTTCAGTGAACGAACGAGCGGGAATTCCTAACTTTTGATCCGGTGCTCGGAGTTGAAATCCGAGGGCACCGATGGACTCGCAGCGCCGAAATTCGCTTAAAGAGACCTTTTCGGGAGTTGCGTTTGTTGCGGGTTGAAAGTTAGTTTTGGGGATTAAAAGATAAGTAAAATAAAATTATGTTTGAATTTTATTTTATTCGTGGTGGTTAGACTCTCTCATGGGAAGTTGTTGGTGGGGCCCACAACCACCCAACTTCCCATGTGTGGTTATGAGGGAGGTGGGGCCCACACGAGCCCCACCTTTTCAAATTCCCTAACCCCTCTAAACCCCCTCTTAATTATGTGACTCTCCCCTACATTAATTATTGCCAACTTATCTCATCATTTAATTTTTTGTCAACTCTAGATTTAATTAATGTAATGAATTCAACTTTTGAATTTTTGAAAGGTTGGCAAAGTGAAAATAAAATAAGGTGTAGCTTATTTTATTTTGGGAGTTGTTGTGTTGTGTGGAGATTTGGGAGAGGAAGAGTTCTACACTTTGAAGAACTTCATCTTCCTCCTTGAAGAACGCGAAGAACACCGACACGCCGTTCTATCTTCTCTCCATGTCAAAGAAAGGGAGACACCGCTTCCACCTCGGTTTTTCTTCGTCGACTTGAGAAGTTTCGCCAACGACGTATCGCATCGGACGCATCCCTTCGTCAACGGATTTGACGAACGACGACCGCGACGCCCGACCTCCGCGACGTCGTCTTCCGCGGAACGTAGAAAAATCTTCGAACCTTATACCCGAGGTAGGGGTTGTTGTTTTTCTTTTTGGTTTAACTATTTTATTCTTGATCGTGAATTTTAGCAAGTCTAACGTGTGGCTTTGAATTATTTAAAGTCGCGTTATTATTTTAACGTGAGGGGGCCGGACCGCACGAACACGGCCGAACCCCCTCCATCGTTCTTGTTTATTCTTGCGGGTGGAAGCAAGTGGCGTGGTGCCGTCGCACCACGCGGATGATCGTGCAAATATTTTTACGCGGCGCCGTCGTGCCACGCCGAGGAAGAATCTTCAAGAACGCGACGCCGTCGCGCCGCGTTGAAAGGAATCAAGGCACGGGAAGGGGCGCGGTGCCGTCGCACCGCGCCGGATGACGAACACCGCGGCCGGTTCCGGGCCGCGGCGGGAAGAGAAGACCGGCGGCCGGGCCACCGGCGTCGGAAGCCGAAGGGGGGACCGGAATTTCCGGTCCCGTTGGAGAAAACCGGCCGGCCAGCTGGCCGGCCGGAAGGCATTAAACCGGGGGAATTAATTCCCCCGGCCAACACACAAAACCCCCCTCATTATGAGGGGGGCGGTTTTTTGAAGAGAGGGGGGCAGCCGGCCCCCCGGTTTGTTTCCAGCCGGCCCCCACGTGCGGGGGCCGTTTTGTTGCAAAGGCGCGGCACAAAGGCCGCGCCGCTTCCCAAATCAGCGGGGGCTTGCCCCCCGCGTGCCGACCACGTGCGGCGCCATCCGCCAAGCCGCCGCGGCCCGCCGCGCCGCCACGCCGCCGCCGCCGCGGCCCGCCGCGCCGCCCCAGGGGGGGGGTCGGGCCGGTTCGGCCCGGACCCGGACCCCCCGTTTCGAACCAGAATCGGTTTTTGGGCCATATCTTGAGCCTCAGACCTCCGAATGATGAACCGTCTGCGGAAACGCGATCCTTGGATCGAGACGGTCGTTTCGGTATATCGCACTCAAGGTTTCGGTTTACTTTGAGTTCGGCCGAGTTGGTTCGTTCACGAAACCAACCGGGCCTTCGGAGCGGAAACGCTCATATCTTGAGCTACGGACGTCCGATTGACGTGCCGTCAGCTGTGTTGAGTCCCTCTTAGTGAGACGAATCTTTTGGCATACTCCGCCCGAGGTTTGGACGCAGGTGGAGTACGGTCGGGTTGGTTTTGCCTTAAAAACCAACCGGACCCCGGAGACGAAAATGCCAATAACTCTCAGACCGGGTGTCCGATCGACGCGCCGTCTGTTGCGTTGAGTTCCTGTTGACGATACGGAACTTTTGGATACATCAACTCTGGTCTTCGTGACAGTTGATGTATCAGCCTCTCGGCTCGTGGAGCGGACCCTCCGAACGAGCTTGCTATGTGCAGAAACCCTAGTGCTGGCTGCGACTGTTCTATTGCTACGACTACTACTGCTACTGTGACTGCGACGACGACAGTACAGAGATCCTGTGTGGATTCGACGACGACGACTTCAGCACTCAGCGATCCTACGTGGATCAGTGCTACAGGTCCTGTGTGGGCCCGATCCTGTGTGGGTCTCTGCGCTCAGCGGTCCTGTGTGAACCAGCGCCTACAGGTCCTGTGTGGGCCCGATCCTGTGTGGGTCTTTGCGGGGGTTAGTTACCTATCGATCCTTCGTGGGTCCGACGACTTAGATGGATCAGTGATCATCTTTATCGTCCTTGAAGAAGTATACCTGTGTGAGCTGAATCCTGTTGCTTTCCTGTGTGGATTGTGTTGTGAAATCCTGTGTGGATTATGTTTTGCTTTCCTATGTGGAATACGTATACTTTCCTGCGTGGACTGAGTTGTACTTGGGCTCGGAGGTTGGAGCGTATTTTAATTGATGACTTAGGTGTATGTATGGGCATATACCTAAGCAGTGTCGGTTGTTACTTCGTGATTGTACTTTTCTTCGTGGTTTATCCTTTGTGGATTTGAGAGACCTCCAGGGGTCTCGGGGTCCCTACTGAGTAGCTTATACTCACCCCTGCACGGGCTTCGCCCGCACTACGTTGTGTTGGTTGCAGACGACGGACAGCGTTGACCTTAGCTGAGGCTTGTAGAGCGGGACGGTACCCGGAGGTGGACCACTGGGCGGGACGTGCACGGAGCGGACGACGGGACCCGTGGAGCAGAGGAGCTATCTGTACCCACCCTTCAGGTGGGATTTCCAGTGGACAGCTCGGTGTAGCGGCTTTTACTTTTCAGTTGTTGTTTTCCCTTTCGAGTTGTACTTTACTTTTAGTTTGGGTTTGTATTTTGGCCCATTTACTTTTCCGCACTTTCAGTTGTACTCTGCTTTGTTTAGTGTTTACTTTCCGCTTGCTTACTCTGTGGTGTTTGTTACTTTTCAAAGGCAATGCCTTCCCTTTTTACTGGGATTTACGCCTTGGTGCTAGTCGCCAGCCCCTGGCCTATGGAAGGCGGGCTTGGGGTAGTCACGGCACGGACTCCGAGGGCGGGTCGTGACAGTTTTATAGGCAGTTACGATAAGCCCAAAGTGCTTCACTAAGTCTTTCAGGCCAGTCTTTTCTGGTGGGTTTTACAATTCTCTCAAGCACTCTTTTCACTTCTCTATTAGAAAGTTCAGCCATGCCATTTTTTTGGAGGTGATATGCAGTTGTAGTTTTATGTACAACCCCATTCTTTCTCAGAAGAGATTCCATGGTTTTATTATAGAAATGGGTTCCTAAGTCACTTATCAAGGCACGAGGTGTGCCAAATCGGTGGAAGATGTGTGTCTTTAGGAACTCACTAACAGTATGTGAATCATCCTTTCTAGTAGGTTTGTCCTCAACCCACCTAGAAACATAATCAACTGCAAGAAGAATGTATGAAAATCCATTGGAAGGGGGGAATGGTCCCATGAAATCGATACCCCAAACATCGAAGATCTCACAGAAAATTAAAGGATTTTGGGGCATTTCATTTCTCTTGGAAATTGTGCCAAACTTTTGGCAAGTGGGACATGATTGACAGAACTCATGTGAGTCCTTGAAAAGTGAAGGCCAATAGAATCCAGAGTCTAGAACCTTTCGGGAGGTCCTTTGTGGTCCAAAGTGTCCACCACCAGCCATTGAGTGACAGAATTCTAAGATAGAAAAATGTTCATCTTAATCAACACATCTCCTAATTACCATGTCTAGCCCAGTTTTCCAAAGTTTATTTTCTTCCCAAAAATAGTTTTTTGAATCACTTTTGAACTTCATTTTCTATTCTTTTGAAAAAATTTAAGGAAAAACACCAAAAACCAAGTAATTTACAATTGGGGCATACCATGGTATTTTTGGAGTGAGAGATGAAAGGTGCTCAATGGGGAATTCAGGATCGATGACTTCAGAATGAGAAAAATTAGAAATTCTACTCAAGTGATCAACCACAGGGTTTTATTTTCCTAGTCTATCTTTTATTTCAAGTTCAAACTCTTGAAGCATTAGGATCTATCTTATTAACCTCGGTTTGGAATCACTTTTCTTGAGTAAGAACTTTATAGTAGAATGGTCTGTGAAGATGATGATTTTGGCACCTAAGAGATAGGGCCAAAATTTATCTAAGGCAAAAACAACTGCTAAAAGTTCTTTTTCAGTGACAATGTAGTGAGATTGAGTTTCATCCAAGGCATAATAGATGACATGAGGAAGTTTTTCTCTTCTTTGACCAAGAACTACCCCAACATCTCTATCCAAAGCATCACACATCAACTCAAAGGGTAAGGACCAATCTGGGGGTTGGATTATTGGGGCGGATGTTAGAGCAGTTTTGAGTTCAACAAAGGCTCTCTTTCAAACCTCATCGAAATGGAAAGTGACATCATTTTGGAGCAACCAGGTGAGTGGGAGGGAAATTTTACTAAAGTTATGGATGAATCTCTGATAGAAACCGGCATGACCGAGAAATGAACGGATGTCTCAAATATAAGTGGGTTGAGGAAGTGGTTGGATCACTTCAATTTTGGTAGGATCAACTTCAATACCATCTTTTGAAACTATGTGCTCTAGAACAATCCCATTTGCAACCATGAAGTGACATTTTTCAAAATTTAACACAAGGTTGCACTTGAAACACTTTTGGAGGACTAGAGAGAGTGAATTCAAACAAGATTCAAATGAATCACCATAAATGGTGAAGTAATCCATGAATACTTCCATGCAGTGTTCAATGAATTCGGAAAAGATACTCACCATACAACTCTGGAATGTTGCAGAAGAATTGCAAAGTCCAAAAGGCATTCTTCTATATGCATATATTCCAAAGGGGCATGCGAAAGTAGTATTTTCTTGGTCCTGAGGTGCGATTGGGATTTTGAAGTAGCTGGTGTATCCATCAAGAAAGCAATAGTGTGACTTTCTGGATAATCGTTCCAGTATTTGATCAAGGAATGGAAGAGGGTAATGATCTTTTCTTGTTTCAACATTCAATTTCCTATAGTCGATGCACACACGCCATTTGTTCTTCACTCGAGTTGTGACTACCTCTCCATGTTCATTTGTGACAATAGTTATCCCACCCTTCTTAGGTACAACTTGAATTGGACTAACCCACTCACTATCAGAAATTGGGTAGATAATACCAGCTTGAAGAAGCTTGGTGATCTCTTCCCTAACTACCTCAAGGATGAGTGGATTGAGTCTTCTTTGTGGTTGTCTAATTGGTTTGGATGATTCCTCAATATGGATGTGATGCATGAAAAGAGAAGAGTTGATTCTTGGTATGTCATCTAGGGTCCAACCTATGGCCTTTTTTTTCCTCTAACACTTGAACAAGTTTGGACTCTTAGGTATCAGTAAGTGAAGTAGAGATAATGACAGGATATGAGTGTTCATGGAAAAGGAATTCATATTTCAGGTGTTCAGGAAGAGGTTTCAGATTAGTCTCATCTTTTATTTATGGGTTAGAAAACTCAAGAATGGAGGAAGGGACTTCATTTGCTTCAGATTCATTCTCCTTAATACTTTCCAAGGTGGAGGAGTAGAGATCAGAGTTGATGTGGGATTCAAGAGACTTTTCAAGTTCCTCTAGATTGATGGAGTCTACGAATGATAGGTCCACATCAACTTCACCATTTATGACTTGGTTAATCATGGTGAAGATTTCACAAGATCCTTTGTCATTAGAACATGAATAACATGGTGGATTGGGGTTCGATTGACTCTTAGAAGTGTTCTCAAAAGCATGGATTGAGAATGCAGAGTGATCCTCAGATGGGTATCACATGGCTTGGAAAATGTTGAACTTGACCAGCTGGTCACCGAATTCCATGGATAAGATGTCGGAATTGACATCAATCTTGGTTCTCGCAGTCATGAGAAATGGTCTTCCTAGAATTAGGGGAGATCGAGAAGATTTCGTCTCACCTTCCATGTCAAGGATATATAAATCAGTAGGGAAGATAAGATCATTGACTTGGACAAGGACATCCTCAATTATTCCCTCAGGACTGGCTGTGCTTCGATTGGCTAATTGAATAACAACACCCGTTGGATGTAAGGGACCTAGACCAAGGTTGGATAATATGGATTTGGGCATAACATTAATTGAGGCTCCTAGGTCTATGAGTGCATCATCAAAGTTGGAACTTCCAATTTGGCATGGAACTGTAAAGGTCCTGGGATCTTTGCACTTTATGGGAATAGACTGTTGGGTGGAAACATTTTCAAAGGTCCTAAGTTGCCTCTTGTGGGTGCAAAATCCCTTAAGAAACTTGGCATACTTAGGAATTTGTTTTATGGAATATAATAGGGTAATGTTGACTTCAACACGTCTAAACATGTCGAGCATTTCAAGATCATGTTCAAAGGACTTCTTTGGCTTAGAAACATCTTGAGGAAAAGGAATTGGATTCCTAAGTGGAATGGAAGGAGGTGAGGGAATGGATTCAGATTCCTTTTCAAGTTTCTTTTTCTTTTCATTTTCTAGGTCAACATTCAAAGGAGGGTTATATGACTTATCTTGAGGTATAACAATTTTCTTTCCTGATCTAAGTTCAATTGCACTTACATTACCCTTGGGGTTGGGTAATGGTTGAGCTGGAAGTTGGGAAGAATTAGATGGTTGTTACTGACTTAGGTGGGATGCAAGTTGACCAATTTGGGTTTCAATATTTTTAAGGCTGGAACGGGTGAAAGAGGTAAGATTTTACACTGCACTTTCCCATGGTTGTTTGGAAGAAGAGGCTTGTCCCAGATTGGGATTACCTAGATTTTGGTTCTTGGGAAAGCGATTGTATTGGTTTTGGAATTGGGAAGGCTCACTAGGATAATGGAATCCAGGAGGAGGATTGTTCCTTTGGGGTTGAGGAAGAAAAGGATAAGGTTGTTGGAAGTTACCAACACCTTGACCATATTGAAACTGGTTTGGGTTTTGAGGAGGGAATTGAGGAGGATGAGATATGGGATTACCATACCTATGGCCTTGGTTATAGGAAGAAGAGAAGGGCTCAGAGTGAGGTTGGTTGAAGTTTCTAACAAACTGACCTGATAGTTGAGTATTGGTGTTCTGCTGAGCATATGCTGCATTGAGCTCCATTGGTCCAGATGAATCGGATTGATCCTCTTGAAGTTGTGGACATGTGTCAGTTGGATGAGATGGAGAGTTTCTGATTCCATGGTTTTTGACAGGTCCAGAAAACATTGATTGCGGAGAAGACAAGGTTGGAGATTTGGATGCCACAGCTAGTTGTCACACAAGACCTGTAAGTTCACTCATCCACTCGGTCATCTTGTTCGGCTCAATGGATTGATTATCTTGGGCTTGTTTTACTTGAGCATGTGCTCGAGTATGGAATTGTTGTGTGTTTGCAGCCATGTTACTTATGAGATCTCTTGCTGCTGCAGGAGTTTTATCAACAAGAGCACCGCCACTTGCGGCATCAATGAGAGTTCTCTCCATAGCCAATAACCCCTCATAGAAGTATTGGATCAAGAGTTGGTCAGAGATTTGGTGATGTGGGTAGGTTTCAACAAGATTTTTGAACCTCTCCCAGTACTCATGGAGTGATTCACTTGGGAATTGACGGATACCACTTATTTTCTTTTGGATAGAAGTAGTACGAGAAGCAGGAAAAAATTTCTCTAAGAAGAGTCGCTTCATGTCATTCCATGTGGTTATGGAACCAAGAGGTAGGTAGTAAATCCATGACTTGGAAGTGTCAGCTAGGGAGAAAGGGAATGCTCGGAGTTTTATTTGTTCTTCAGAAACCCCTTGAGGTTTCATGGTAGAGCACACTACTTGAAACTCTTTAAGATGGAGATGTGGATCCTCACCGGCTAGCCTGTGGAAATGAGGAAGAAGATGAATCAAACCCGATTTGAGTTCAACGTCAGCCTCTATGTTTGGATATTGAATACCAAGAGGTTGGTAATTCATATTAGGGGCAACAAGTTCTTTAAGGGTTTGTTTCCTAGGATTGGCCATTTCTAATTCAACTGGTTGGACAAGGACTGGTTCTTGAATTATTTGATTATCTCTTATGTTACTCCTAAGTTGGAGAAGTGTTCTCTCAATTTCAGGGTCAAACAAATCCGAGGGATTGTTTGGGAGGCTACGGGGCATTCAAAGAGATGTTAGAAAGAAAAGGAAGACAAGTTTTTCTTTGTGTTCTGTTTCTGATTTTTATGAGAAGATGGGTTTTTCTTGGTGTTTTTTTTTCAAATTTTTTTTCAATTTTGTTTTTTTTTTGTTTTTTATTACAATAACTAGAAACTAATGACTACTTAAAGCACCATACTCGGCAACAACGCCATTTGAAACGCATGGATGATTGTCGCCTATCGACCGGTCAAAGTTCTGGTGCTCTGCTAATGTGTATAGCAGCACTCGGGTTGAATCCTCGACGATGATACTTTGTAATAGTCATTTGTTTTTAGTTGATTGTATTTTGATTAGGGGGGTTTGTTTTCAGAGTTTAATTGAAATTCTTCATTGACTATAATTTATTTAACAAATTGATAAAGATTGGGGTGAGTTCATGATTAGGTAGTTAAGCTTGTGATATCCTTGAGCATTGCTTTATATTGCATTAAATTAACACCCATGTCACAAGATGACGTTGATTTGAATTACTAAGTGTTAAGGATTTAATCCAAGCCTTAACTTAACTTAGGGTTCTAATCATTACCATTACTTGTTTATGGTAGTGTATTTATGGTTCCAATAATCCATGGAAACCACATGTTAAACAAAATATGTCATTAATCCATGACATGTTAAGTCCAACATACACAATGTTAATTTAAAGAATATTCATCGAGCAAAAGCTCTCAATCACTTAACATAACTAAATTATAACTCACCCCAATGAGAGATTTACTCAGCCATTTGGGTGTTTAATAATCTGGTTATAATGATTATGATTATAAATTAAGAAGATAAGAAAAACAAAGGGATAAGAAAAGAGTGGTACGTCTACACACACACACGAACAATGATGATAATTAAAAACGAACTTTCGATTGAATGAGGAAGAAAAAGAAGGGAAGTGGATTCAACTGTATTTAAACTATTTTAAGAACATTGATATTAATCTATATAAGGTGGATGAGAATAAGAGATATTGAAGAAGAAACTTTCATTAAAACAGAATTACAAAAGAAAGGACTTACAAAATTACAACAATAAAGAACATAAAAGTAAATGAAAACAAAGAGAGGAGGAAAGGTCTATCAAGTGGAAACTTGAGTATGGAAGGTCCTCCCAAGCCTTTGGAAAAGCTTTGGTCATGCCAATATGATCTCCTATCTTCTGAAATTCCAACCCCTCTCAAGGAGAGTAGGGGATAGTATTTATAGCCCAAGGAGTGGACTGTTTGCATTCTCAATCTGTCCCTCCACTTGCATCGCCATGTTGGCTATTCATACAGCCGAATCTTGAAATATATCCTTCTTAAAAGTTGTATATACTAACGTTGGCCGACCTCTCTCAAAATTTTGAGTCATTTGGACCTATGGATCCAAAGTTATGGCCGGTTGATTAAACAATTTTAATCTGTCCATTTCAATCCAGTCTTTTTGAAGTCCAAAATGTGAAAGGATTTTTGAATAGGAATATGCCTTCAAAACTGAATGATGTATTCAACAAAGTAGGCCACCTATATCTCCTATTTCACACTGAAAAATCTCAGCTCAAAATGATTTCTATATCAGGATCCATGTCATCAACATTGTACTGATTTTAATTCCCGTCCAAAAATGTGGGCTAAGTTTCAAAGCTTAATTTGGGTCCCTTGTTCTTATATTTGGGCCTTTAAATTTTTATTAAATACTCCTTTAAGTATCCCCCGAACTTTGGAGGAGAATAAAAGAATTTAGACTTCCTGATTGAGCCCAGCAATTAAATCTTCATGGCTGGTCCAGTTTCTTCACAAATTCTGTAGGCATCCTTGTGAGGTCCATATGGGCCTCAAAATGGAATAATTATCCCATGATCCCTTATAATGAAATGTGTTATATTGAATTAGGAATCCTATAAAACAAGAAACACACAATTTGGATCAGTAGGGTGATATTTATAAGTAAAATAGTAAACTGAATCAATTGGACTACTTCTAAAAATGCTCAAAAATTATACTTAGTATTAAAATATTAATATTTCACACACATTATGCACATTTCATAATAAATTAGTAAATGGAGTATATAATAAGTCATGAAAATATTAATAACATCAATGTATTAAACATGCAACTTGATATTTGTTTACATGAATGTGGTTATAAATCAAATCCTTTCATTCTAGAGCATTTTTTTAATTTTTCTTTTAAATACATCATGTTCCCCCAATCTATATATAAAACGAGGCATATACAATAAACTGCATATTCCTTTAGAGATAATTACCCAAGGTTAAACTAATGACGCATTATTGAGGATGAGGTATTAATTTTTTAGTATGAAAGCTGTGACCAATGAATTCACACAACTAGTTAGAAATCTTCTTCGATATGCTAACTATTAGAAAATTTTAATGATCTTTTTATGTCACCCCTTTGATGTAAATTATTAGGTAATCAAGAATTCTATGAGTGGTGGAACATGTAAGGTCCAAACATCAATTATGTACACATTTAAAAGAAAATTGGTGTATTAAATTTTATATATGTTGTATATTGATCCCAAATGCACTAGGTTTTTTATTTTAAGAATTGAATAAATGTATTATTGTTTATGCACCATATCCTAGAGTCTTGGACCGAAAAAGTGAACTAAAAACAAAGAAAACCATCCAAAAAAATCTGATGTAGTTGAGCCTCCACCTCCCAATATCGAGAAAGATAAACCAAATTCTCCTTCGTGATAATGAAACCTTTCATATTGAGTTGGATAGAACTGATCAAAGGTTTTTTTTACATATAATTTGAAAAATATGAAATCATGCCATTAATGAGCCATACCTAATATTTTAGCCTTTTTTTAGGGGTGCCTAAACTGAACAAAGAATTTTTGGACTTGTTTTAAGAGAAAATTACAGCCTTTCAGATAAGTTATGTAGTTGAATTCTAGAAAAAGATTTACAATAATTTCTCTATTTTTTTAAAGTATTTCAATCTTATTCATGATCCGTGGAAATGAATTTTGGAAAGTCTTCATGCTATTTTTTTTGATTTTTTTTGATTTATTGAGCTCTTGTGCCTCACAAATAGGGGATGTGCACATTTAAATATGAATTTGGAGTGAGTTAGTAGCATTTATAATTGTATTTTATATTTGTTTTAATTGTAATTTCTAGATTTTTACTTGTTTTGGGGATTTGAACTTTAGAATTTTCGAATTTTTTGATCTATGTTAGATACATGATAAATTTGCATTATTGGGAATCTGGTCCTTAATGTGGGGCCTTTGAAGCTACATCTTTACGGACAATCATGCCTTGAGAAATATCCATACATAACATGAGAATGTAATCTGAGTTGGGGTTAAATACAAAAAATCTAATTTGACCCTAATAATGTGTTATCGTTCTTCACCAAAACAAGTTAGAAGGGTTAAATAATCCAACTTTGTACATTATCTCTACATGAAGCGAGACTTTCAATGTTTATAAATTTAATGTTTTTTTTCCAGTAGCAGATTATATGTTCTAATCCAAATTTTCACTCATAGGACTTTTGTATTTACAGGTTAAGTGGCTCAAAGCAAGATGATCATAATAAATCTATAGGTTGGACTTGTAGGCTTTCAATGTGCATGGACATAATGACACATGATGTTGTTTCACCCTCACCATGGAAAATTTTTAGAAACTAGATTGGTATATGAAACAATTCATTGTTTTCTTTCTTGATGGATCATTACTTTGTTTTTAAAATTTTCAATTTATGCAAGATTATGGCTTTTCAAAGAAGCAAAGTTTTTTGATTCATTTTGGAGAGTAGGACATTGTTAGTCCCCAAAAGTTTGTTTTTCATGCAATAAACTACACTTTCTTTATTATGTTTCCCATCCTTGCTTATTTTAGATTATGCTCTACATTTTTTTCTATATATATTATGTTGTATTGTTGTTATGAAAGCTGACTTGAGGAGTCATTGGTTGGTTTATGAATCAAACATGGAAGGTAATCAGGTTTGTTAACCCCTTTAATTTTCATGAAAACTTATTTGATGAATTCTGTTATTAAATACCATTGCATTAGCATTGATAGTTGGTCTCGGAAATAAATTTGTGTGAAATTTTGAGAAAGAGATGATAATATAAACCTGGTAATTGTCTAATGAAGTTGGTTGTTAATCTAAAATAGAAATATGAACAAAGGGGAAATCATTAATAAATGATGGGCAATCTAAATTTATAATTAAAAATATTAATGGGATTATTATTGGAATTAAGACTAAAATGAGGCTTGGTGTTTTGTTATATAATGCTAAGAAAAGTACTCAAAATTTTTAAAGTCAGGTATTGTTGGGAAATCACCTCCTTGTAGGTTTTGGGATGATTTTAGAAAAAGGGGACTATTCTTTTATCCTTTATTTTTATGGGTATTCTAGGGATGGTATTTTCTAAAATTTAGATACGAAGTGTTTATTCTAATCCCACTTTGTGTTTTTTACCTATAGAGATTATCCATTCTTGTAGGATGTCACCTTAAACCTTGCATTGTAAAGTGTGGATTTAGAAGGCCTTTAGGAGTGGTTGAGTGATTTCTTCTGGGGATCATGTTGCAAGTTTAAATTGTTGATTAGGTGAACCGCTAGGTTAGAGGAAGGATGATATGGGGAAATCCTTTTGTGTTTGTTGGGTAAGCTTTAGTTTCACATTATAATGCTATGAGAGAGTAGGTATTGAATTGGAATGGTTTAAGGGTAGTACTTGTATGGGCCCTCTTAGTTGTTATAACTTAGTATAAATAAATAAATTAGAAACAATAAGATAGTTTTGAATATTGGTAAGTATTGATGTTGGGTTGAAGGAAGCTAATTAAATGAATGAATTGACTCCTTCACTTTTTGATGAGTCATATTCATGACATGTACAAGTAAATGACACATCAATCAGATGTGCATTCTGCTTGGAACAACTGATTATGTGGTTTTTAAAGATTTAACACCCTTTAAAAAGGTGTGTTCAGGGGTCAAAACTGACCAAACAACATACCAATGCTATGAAATAAAATGAAAAAAACTGTATAATGAATTGTGAAATGGTTGAGTAGACATAAAATCAATATGAGTCGACGTTTGTCTAGAAGGACCAAAAATGCACTTTTATTGTCATAAAACACCTGGACACACATTTAATGATCAGATCCATAAAAAACCTCAGAATGACATGATATCACAATAAAAACATATTATTATTATTTTTGATGTGTAAGAGTAGATGACACGTCAATCAGACGCGCGATCTGTGCAGAATAACTGAATATGTGGTTTTTAAAGATTTGATGCCCTTTAAAAAGGTGCGTTTGGGGGTCAAAATCAGCTGAACAACCTCCAAATGCTATGAAATCAGACAACAACTATAGAGTGAATTGTGAAATGGTTGAGCATATGGTACTTCAATTAGAGGTTCAGTTTGTCTGAGATGATATAAAACACAATTTTAGTGTCATAAAATACCAAAACGTGCGTTTAACGGTCGAATCCAAAGAAAAAGAGACCATAATAAATTCAAATCACAGAAAATCATCTTATTATTATTCATGATGTGGACGAGCATATGACATGTCAATCAGACGTATGGTCTACTAGAAATGACTGAATATGTGGTTTTTAAAGATTTGGCGTCCTTTAAAAAGGTGTTTTCAGGGGTCAAAATCAACTGAACGACATCCAAATGCTATGAAATCAGATGAAAGATACCTTAGCATGAATTTTAAAATGTTCATTAAGATGGAACATCAATACAAGTAGGTGTTTTCTAGGGAGGACTGAAAATACACTTTTAGTGTCACAAAACACCAAATAGCTTGTTTAACAGTCAGATCAATAGAAAATGACCTCAAAATGACTCAAAATCACAAGAAAACCATCTTATTATTATTTATGAAACTTACAAGTAAACGACATGTCAATCGGCTATGTGGTCTATACGGTACAACTGAATATGTGCTTTTTAAAGATTTGAAACCCTTTAAAAAGGTGTGTTTAGGAGTCAAAACCAGCCAAAAAACCTCCAAATGGTGTGAAGTCAGATGACAACAATTGTAGAGTGAGTTGTGAAATGGATGGAATATCAATCGGAGGTGTCATTTGACCATTATGATGGAAAACACATGTTTAGTGTCATAAAACACAAAAACATGCATTTAATGATCAAAGTCATATAAAAATACCTCATAATGACTTAAAATCATAGGACAAACACCTTATTATTATTCGTGACCTGTACGAGGAGACAGAACGTCAATTAGATATGTGGTCTGTGCGGTATGACTGAATATGTGGTTTTTAAAGATTTGATGCCCTTTAAAAAGGTGTGTTGGGTGATCAAAACCATCCGAACGACCTCGAAATGTTGTGAAATCATATAAAACAATCGTGGAGTGAATTTTGAAATAGTTGAGTAGATATTACGTCAATCAGAGCTATCGTTTGACAGTGATGATAGAAAACACACGTTTAGTGTCATAAAACAAAAAAACGTGTGTTTAACGATCAAGTCCATAGAAAAAAACCTCATAATGACTTGAAATCACTGGAAAATCATCTTATTATTATTAGTGACGTGTATGAGTGGACGACACATCAATCATATATGTGGTCTATGCAGTACGACCAAATATGTGGTTTTTAAATATTTGACGCCCTTTAAAAAGGTGTGTTGGGTGGTCAAAACCAACCGAATGACCTTAGAATTCCATGATATCAGACAAAACCAACCATGAAGTGAATTTTGAAATAGTTGAGTAGACAATACATCAATTGGAGGTGTCATTTGACCGTGCTGACTGAAAATTTACATTTAGTGTCATAAAACACCAAAACGTGCGTTTAACGGTCTGATCCATAGAAAACGATCTCAAAATGACTTGAAATATTAGGACAACCATATTGATATTATTCGTGATGTGTATAAGGATTTGTAACATCAACCAGATGTGATTTCTACATGGTACAACTGAATCTGTGGTTTTTAAAGATTTGATGCCCCTTAAAAAGGTGTGTCGGGTGGTCAAAACTAACTGAATGATTTTGGAATGCCATGAAATTAGAAGAAAATAGCCATGGAGTGAATTGTGAAATGATTGAGTAGACGGTATGTAAATCAGAGGTTTTGTTTGACCTCGATGATCGAAAACACATGTTTATTGTCATAAAACACCAAAACGTGCATTTAACCGTCAGATCCATAGAAAACGAAATCATAATGACTTGAAATCACAGGACAATCGAATTATTATTATTTTTGATGTGTATGAGTAGAAGAAATATCAATCAGACGTTTAGTCTGCACGGTACGACTAAATCTATAGTTTTTAAAGATTTGATGCTCGTTAAAAAGGTGTGTCGAGTGGTCAAAACTAGCTGAATGACCTCAAAATTCTATGAAATCAGACGATAATAACTGTAGATTGAATTTTTAAATGGTTAAGTGTATACTACGTCAATTTGAAGTGTCATTTGACAATGATGATGGAAAACACATGTTTAGTGTCATAAAACAACAAAACGTGTGTTTAACGATCAGATCAATAATAAACGACCTTAGAATGACTTGAAAACATTAACAACCATCTTATTATTATTCGTGATGTGAATGAGTAGATGAAACATCAACAAAATGTGCAGTCTGTGCTATAGGATTGAATATGTGGTTTTTAAAGATTTGATACCCTTTAAAAAGGTGCGTCGAATGGTCAAAACTAGCTGAACAACCTCAGAATTCCATGAAATCAGACAAAAAAAATGATGGAGTGAATTATGAAATGGTTGAGTAGAAGATTCATCAATTGGAGGTGTCATTTAACTGTGATGATGGAAAATGAACGTTTTATGTCATAAAACAACAAAACATACGTTTAACAGGAAGATCCATAGAAGAAAACCTCAAAATGACTTTAAATCATAGGAAAATTGTCTTATTATTATTTATGATGTGCATGGGGAGACAATAAATCAACTGGATGTGTGGTCTATGCGGTATGACTGAATATAGGGGTTTTTAAAGGTTTGATGCTCTTTAAAAAGGTGCATCGGGTGGTCAAAACCAGAAGAATGACCTTGGAATGCCATGAAATCAGATGAAAATAATTGTGAAGTGAATTGTGAAATGGTTGATCTGACGGTACATTAATCTGAGGTTTCGTTTGACCACACTGATGGAAAACACACTTTTAGTGTCATAAAACACAAAAACAGATGTTTAACGGTTAGATCCATAGAAAACAACCTCAGAATGACTTGAAATCATAGGAAAAACTTATTATTATTATCATTAGTGATGTGTATGAGGAGAGAACACATCAATCAGATCTGAGGTCTGTACGGTACGACTGAATCTATGGTTTTTAAAGATTTGAGTCACTTTAAAAAAGTGTGTTGGGTGGTCAAAAGCATTCGAAAAATCTCATAATGCCATGAAATCAGACGAAAAAAACTGTGGAGTAAATTTTGAAATGTTTGAGCTGGCGGTACATCAATCGGAGGTGTCGTTTGACCGCGATGATGGAAAATTCACTTTTAGTGTCAGAGAATACCAAAACATGCTTTTAATAGTCACATCTATAGAAAGAAACCTCATAATGACCTAAAATCATAGAAAAACCATCTTATTATTATTCTTGATGTGTATAAGGAGACGACACATCAATCAGACATGCGATGTGCATGGTACAACTGAATAAGTGATTTTTAAAGATTTGAAGCCCATTAAAAAGTTGCGTCGGGTGGTCAAAATTAGTTGAATGAACTAGGAATGCCATGAAATCAGAAGACAATAACTATGAATTGAATTTTTAAATGTTTGAGCAGACGGTGCATTAATTGGAGGTGTTGTTTGACCGTGATGATGAAAAACACACTTTTAGTGTCATAAAATACCGAAACGTGCATTTAACAATCATATTCATAGAAAACAACCTCGTAATGACTTGAAATCATAGTAAAACTATCTTGGGGAGATGACACATCAATCAGATGTGCAGTCTGTGCGGTATGACTGAATATGTGGTTTTTAAAGATTTGATGCCCTTTAAAAAGGTGTATTGTGTGGTCAAAACCATCCAAACGACCTCAGAATCCCATGAAATTAGAAAAAAAACTATGGTGTGAATTTTGAAATGGATGAGCGGACGATACATCAATCAGAGGTTTCTTTTGACCATGCTGACAAAAAACTGTATGTGCGGTATGCGTGGTATGACTGAATATGTGATTTTTAAAATTTGATGCACTTTAAAAAGGTGTGTTGGGTGGTCAAAACTAGCCGAACGACCTTGGAATGCCATGAAATCAGACAAAAACAATTGTGGAGTGAATTGTAAAATAGTCGAGTATACGATATGTCAATTAGAGGTGTCATTTGACCATATTGACGAAAAACACACTTTTAGTGTCATAAAACACCAAAATGGGCGTTTAACGGCAAGATCCAAAGAAAATAAACTTGGAATGAGTTGAAATCAAGATACAACCAACTTATTATTATTTATGATGTGTATGATTTAACAACACATCAATTGGATGTGTGGTTTGTGCGGTACGACTGGATCTGTGGTTTTTAAAGGTTTGAGGCCCTTTAAAAAGGTGCTTCTAGTGGTCAAAACCAGCCAAATGACCATAGAATGGCATGAAATCAGATGATAAAAACTATGGAGTGAATTTTGAAATAGTAGAGTATGCAATACATCAATCAGAGGTGTTGTTTGACTGTGATGATGGAAAACACACTTTTAGTGTCATAAAACACCAAAACATGCATTTAATGGTTAGATCCATAGAAAATGACATTATAATGACATGAAATCAGAGGAAACCCATATTATTATTATTATTAGTGATATGTATGAGGAGGCATAACATCAGTCGGACGTGTAGTGTGCATGGTACTATTAAACATGTGGTTTTTAAAGATTTAACATCCTTTAAAAAGGTGCATCTAGTGGTCAAAATGAGTCGAACAAACTTGAAATGCCATGAAATCAGAAGACAATAACTATGGAGTTAATTTTGAAATGATTAAGTAGATGGTATATCAATTGGAGGTGTCATTCGGACGCGATGATGGAAAACACATGTCTAGTGTCATAAAACACCAAAATGTGTGTTAAATGGTCAAATCCATAGAAAACGACCTCAGAATGACTTGAAATTTCAGGGAAACCATATTATTATTATTTTTGATGTGTATGAGGAGACATCACATCAATTGAACATGAAATTTATGAAGTATGACTGAATTTGTGGTTTTTAAAGATTTAATGTCCTTTAAAATGGTGTGTCAGGTAGTCAAAACCAGTCAAACAACATCAAAATGCCATGAAATCAGACTACAACAATCATAAAGTGAATTTTTAAATGTTAGAATAAACGGTAATTCAATCAGAGGTATCGTTTGACTGCACTTATGGAAAACGCACACTTAGTGTCATAAAACATCAAAACATGTGTTTAAGAGTTATATCCATAGCAAAGGACCTCAAAATTACTTGAAATCATAGGAAAATCATCTTATTATTATTCATGACTTGTAAAAGTAGACAAAACATCATCCAAACATGCGGTCTACATGGTACGACTGAATATATGGTTTTTAAAGATTTGATGTGCTTTAAAAGTTGCGTCAGGTAGTCAAAACTAGCCGAACGACCTCAGAATACCATGAAATCAGATGAAAAAATCGTGGTGTGAGTTATGAAATGGTAGATCATACGATATTTCAATCAAAGGGGTTTTTTGCCCGCACTGGCGGAAAACACACTTTTAGTACCATAAAACATCAAAATGGGCGTTTAACAGTCAGATCCATAGCAAACAACCTCGAAATGACTTGAAATCGCAGAAAAATCATCTTATTATTATTCATGATGTGTATGATGTGATGAAACGTCAATAAGATATGTGGTCTATGTGGTATGATTGAATATGTGGTTTTTAAATATTTGATGCTTTTTAAAAGGTTGCGTCCGAGGGTCAAAACCAGTCGAACAAACTCTGAATGTTGTGAAATCTGACGACAAAAACCATGGATTGAATTGTGAAATTTTCGAGTAGATGGTGCATCCATAGGTGGTGTCGTTTGACTAGGATGACGGAAAACACACTTTTTGTGTCATATAATACCAAAATGTGTGTTTAACAGTCAGATCCATAGTAAAAAAACTTGGAATGACATGAAATCATAGGAAAACCAACCTTTTATTTTTGGTTACATGTGAAAGTATATGACATGTCAGTCATACATTCGGTCTTTTTGGAATGATAGAATAAGTAGTTTTAAATTTCTAAAAAATTATTATAAATTATTAATATATTTTCAAAATCAAATAACATCGATCAGTTATACCAAGCTTTAATTGAAATATTTTATTTCATTTTAATTATTACTTAGGGTATATTTTTTTACTAATTATTTTATTAAATTTTTCTATGCAATTTTATTTGATGATGGATGTGGAGTTTGGAATATTTCGATATAAAGATTTATGTGTTTGTGGGTTTAGATATTTTAGAAATATATTTTTTTATTTTTCAAATATAGTGGTTTTTTAATGTTATGATTTTTTTTAAAATGAAAAAACCTATAGTGACAGCCTTATGGAAGTCACTATAGGTGTTTCCTGGTTGGGATATAGTGACTTCCGTTTCGTGGTCGCTATAGTGAAACCCGACATGGGCTGCAACGACCAACAAACAATGGTCACTATAAGTCATCTTCATCTCCTCTATAGAATCTTCCATTTGGTAGACACTATAGAAAACATTGATGGGCCTAAAGCGATCGCTGTTTGGTGGACACTAGGAAACCGCTATAGGCCTTTAATGACGAATTTTAGTGGTCACTAAAGGCCTTTTTTCTACTAGTGATCCTTTAATTTGTAAGGTATTCATACCATATAGAATAATGGATATAAGATTAATTCCATAATAGAAATGATATAGAATAAATCCATGAGATTAATGTATTATGTTGATTGATTTTTCATATTTCCAATAAAATAAAAAATATGAGTAACAAAATTATAATCTATATGAAATATAGTTAATAAATTTGAAATAAAGTGACTGGTATTTTAAATATCATCAATGAAAGAGTTAACACTGTAGAAATTGAAAAGAAAAACTCATAGTATTGGTTAAAAAACCAAATACTCTATTAAAAGAATATTATAAAAACCAAAATGAAAGGTGGATCAACAAAATAAATCCAAAGTATCCATGACTTTAAACCCATCATAAGGTACCTCTAGTTTATACCTATTTTAAGGTTTGTCTTCCTATCCCTAAGTACATTGGTCCATTTGAAATTTTAAAAAAATTTAGAATTGTGGCTTATCTTTTCCCAATGCCATCAAGCATCTCTAAATTTCATGGCTTGTTCCATATCTCATTATTGAGGAAGTACATGTCAGACATAATGCATGTGCTTGCCTATGAGGAAATAGAATTTAAACTTGATTTATCTTTTTGGGAAGAGCCTATCTAGATTCTTGATATTAGGGAGAAAGTGTTGCAGAATTAGGAAACTCAGATGGTGAAGGTTCTTTGGAGAAATCACAAACTCAAAGAGGAAATATAAGATCCTAAAAATGTTGTGAGGAAGGATTACTCACATTTATTTAAGAACAGACTTCTATCACAATTTTTAGGATGAAATTATTTTAGGGGTGAGAATTTAATACTTGATATCATCCTATGACAGGTAAACAATAGAACCCTAGAATATTACCCAATGCACATTCTATTATTTTATCATTATAAAGGAAATAGTTCATGGTTATATTTAAAAGTTATATCTAGAAATTTTATAAATATAATTTGATTAAATGGATATCGATTTTTCATTTTTAAGGTTGAATGTATCTTAGATTGAATTTTTGATATTTTTTAGAAATAATTGATTTTTGGTGTATAGTGAAAGATTTGTAGGTTCTGGGTGTAGCAGAAGCATGCGATGGGTCATGAACAACTTTATTTTTTGTCATGATCGATGATCAATCCGAGATTTACATGACGATGAATGTCGTAATCAAAGGAATTAAATCAAAGAAAATAGAAAAGGGATAGAACACCAAAACCAAGCATAGGATCATCACATATTATTTATAAAAAATTTAATCAAATAATAATTACCTTGCATGAATTATTTCTTCATTGATAGATTTTAAAACATATCTATGTTGTACCATCATTATATTATTGGAATCAAGAGTAGATTCTCTCTAGCGGTGATCCACATGTGTTCCACAAATCTTCGAACGTCGTAGCAGGAATCTCCTGGTGCTAGCATGACAAATCCTATCACTTGCGTTATTATCCTTTGATCACCACGAGAATCACTTCCAAAGCATTATCCTTGATCTCTCTAGACTCAAGAGTGGATGATGGATGGAGATCTCTCTCCGTTCTTGGGAGAGTTCTTGGAGAGGGAGCTCTCTAGCGCTCGAGAGGATTCTCTCCGGCTATCGTTGTGCACAACACAAAATGAATTGGATCTATTGGAAAAAATAATATAATTGGATTTAAATACCACTAGGTTTTAGAAATAAATATTTTCAAAAGTGACATTTAATATTTATTTAATCACTTACAGAACCCCATGTCTAAAATAATAATAAAAATAATATTTTCTTGACATGTGCTTAACTTGAGATTTAAATTAAATATTATTTAATCAAATAGAATTCAATATATATTATTTCTCATCGGACCTAAAAACACAGTTCTTCATTCCTCCAAAATATTTATTAGGCCTTGAATAATGGAAATTTATTTAATAAATAAATATCATCGCATTATTCACCAATAAATAAATAAATATTATATTCACTAAATAGAAAATAAATATTTATTAAATATTCCACTCCCATAATATTCTCTCGAATTACTAGTGACCGAATATATGAAATCAAGCATACATGAATAATTATTAAACCTTGTGCAATGATAATATTTATTCAACATGTTAGATAATAAATAATAATATATTTTTTAACTGAGATTTTGGATACACTTAATGTGTGACCCTCTAGGGCTCTTTCTCAGTGGTATCAAGCGAAGCAGCCTAAAGTACAAGGTTAGCATTTAGAAACACGTTAAACACTCATATATAAAGAAGTTAATGTCATAATGATATAATAACTCATTTAAATACTTACTATGTAATATAATCTTTTTATCACGATATCTATAATCAAAAAAGTTTCATGTCGGTGCCATCAACCTATGTGCTCAATGTCTCTTTATTTTAATTTATGGGAACCGAACTTACCTATTGAAAGACATGGAAATGGATTTATTTAGGCCATATAATTTCCATCAAAGGGCCTGAGATATCAATTTCCATTAAATAATAGAAGGGACAAATCCTTTCTCGCATTATTCTTTGATGCAATATTACATGTGATACCCAATGTATCCCACCTCACCACAAAAATATGTCATCATAGTTTTCATCAATACATCAAAGTACATGAATTATAATATTCATTAATAATAATATTAAAGTCTAAGGATCAATACACATGTTCACGGATAGGAACATCCAATGACACATATGAATGTGGATTTCCTACTGGTGGGTCTCATTCTTATAATATCCTACATCGGATATTACCAAGGGAATATACCATGAGAAGGTTTCTAAAAGTCCTATGAGTCTCTACTCATGATAGTCTATATAACTTGTGTCCCTCAAATGATATCATTCGACTATAGAACATTTATTTAAGAATATTGTTGTAGCACTTCTGGGTTCTCATCATAGTGGGGAACTCCTATAACCTTTTAGTGTAACAACTACTCTTAGGAAATTATTACATACTATGTTATTAAGAAGAACAATCATAATGTGATAAAAAATTTATTAATATTTAAACCTATGAATACAAGTTATCATAAAGTACATATAAGTTGGTTCTATGACACTAACTCCAATAGAATATAACTTGTACTAGAGCCAACTGCTAACAACCTTCAGTCCGCTAGCTCTCACATGATTCTCATGCTTCTGCTTAGATGGACCTTTAGTCAAGGGGTCCATAAAATTTTCTCTGTGAGTACTCTTCTTACTGCAACTTCACCCCTTTGAGAAAAATCCATCAAGAGGTGATACTTCCATAGTAAATTCTTTGTTCGTTGGTGTGACCTTGAATCTTTTGCAAGAGTTATCACTGCGGTATTAACACAATACAATGTGATATGGTATTTACTAATAGGTACCACATAAAGCTCCTAGAAAAAGTTTTGTATCCAAAAGGCTTCCTTGGACACATCATAATTCACTATATACTCAGAATCTGCTATAGAATCATTGAAAACTAGATACTTTGAAATCTTCCAGCTCACAACTCCTTCATTGAGACAAAAAACATATCCTGACTGAAACTTCATATCAATTTGATCTATTTGAAAACTAGAATTAGTATAATCCCTAATTACCAGCTCCTCATCTCCTCCATACACCATGAACATATCCTTAGTTCTTCTCAGATACTTGAGGATATCCTTAACAGAAAACCAATATTGTTCTCCTAGATCATCCTGATATCTTCATACCATGATAAATGAATAGGAAACATCAAGTATAGTACACAACATGTAATACATGATTGATCATATCACTGAAGTTTATGAGATCATACTCATTCTCTCTTTATCTTATTGTGTTTGAGGACTCATTTTCTTAGATAGATGAAAACCATGTGACACTGGAACCAATCCCCTCTTGGATTGTTCCATACTAAATATCTTTTGTATCTGGTCAATGTATGTACTTTGACTTAGTATAAGAAACCTATTTGATATATTACGAATGATCTTGATCCCTAGAATATAGGATTCTTCGCCTAATTCCTTCATGGAGAAAAATTTTTTTAACAAGTCCTTAACATACTGTTGGACTGGTATGTCATTTCCAATAAGTAATATGTCATCAACATGTACTACTAGTATAAAAACTGCATTCTCACTAATCCTCTTGTAAACACATGGATCACATTTTTTCTTAATGAAACAAAATTATTTTATAGATTTATCAAATCAAATATTCCATGACTTGGATGATTGCTTCAATCTATAAATGGATCTCTATAACTTACAAACACTTGTGGTTGTGTTATATAGACATATTCCTAAAGGTCCCCATTAAGGAAAGTAGTTGTGACATCCATCTTTCAAATCTCATAGTCATGGTAAGATGCTATAGAAAATAGAATTTTAATGGATTTAACCATAGAAACTGGTGCAAAGGTTTCATCATAGTTAATTCCTTGATGCTGTTTGAACCCTTTATAAACTAGCCTTGATTTATAGGTATTTACTTTACCTTCCATGTCCACTTTTCTCTTGAATACACATTTTAACCTTACAGACTTTAAATCAACTGACACATTGACCAAAACCCAAACTTAGACCTGATACATAGAATTTATTTCAAAATTCATAGCTTATTTCCATCTTACATCTTCTGAGCTCTCTACTGCCTCTTTGTAGGAGAGAGTTTCATAATTGTCAACCAATAATGAGTCTCCATCCTTGGTGATTAGAAAACCATATCTATATGGTTCTCTTACCTCTCTTATTCTCCTAAGTGATACTTATGTTTTAGGAACTACTTATTTTATGAGGACCTATTGAATCTGTTACTGTACCAACTTTTGTGTATCTTGAGCATCAACTTCATCAAAGTCAATATTTCTCCCATTATAATTTGTGAGGATGTGATCCCTATCAAGTAAGACGACATGTTTGGTGACAATAACTTTTTTTAAAGGGGTTTTATAGGTAGTATCCCTTTATTTCCTTGGGATACCCTATAAAGATACATTTTTTTCTCCATGGTGCTAGTTTGTTACCTAAGAATGCCTTAGAAAATGGCTCGCAACCCCATACATGTGTATGTGACAAAATGGTTTTATTTCCACTCCATAACTCGAAGGGAATTTCATTTTTTTCTTTAGTTGGTACTCAGTTTAATGTGTATACCATATTTTTTAATGCATATCCCCAAAAGGATAATGGAATATTTTCACGAATCATCATCGGCCTTACCTTGTCTACCAAGGTACAGTTCCTCCTTCCACTAACACCATTCCATTATGGTGTGTAATGTGGAGTGAGTTGAGATAAAATCTCAAACTCCCATAGAAATTTGATAAACTCTTGGTTAAGATATTCACCACCTCGATCTGAGTGAAGCTTATTTATCTTTGTTCCATATTGATTCTCTACTTAATTATTGAATTCCTTGAATTTTTCAAAGAACACATATTTATACTGCATCAAGTAGACATAACCATATCTAATAAAGTCATCAGTAAGAGTTACGATGTAAAAATACCCACCTCTAGCTTCTATTGGAAATGGTTCAGAAACATCCACGTATACTAATCTTATAAGATATGTGGCCCTTTCACCCTGTCTACTGAATGAAAGCTTGTCCATTTTTCCTTATAATAAAGCACGACATCTTTCAAGTTGTTTTAGCTCAGATGAGTCTAAATAACCATCATGATAGAACTTTTTCAAAGGCTTCTTTTTTACATGGCCAAGATGGTGATGCCATAGTTGGGAGTTATATGATTTGTTTGAACATGATTTTTTATCTATTTCCAATACTTAGTTTTCATAATTTAATACATAAATACCTTTATTTAAATGTGTCATACTATAACATATAGTGTCTTTATAAAAGAAACAACTTTTATTTCAAAACTTGAAAATAAACCCATCCACATCTAGGCATGGTATGGAAATTATATTTTTGGTAACTATTGGTACATAATAACAATATTTTAAAACCAAAATCATTCCCATTGGAAATGAAAAGTGGTAGTCACCAATGGATATTTTAACCAGTCTCGCACCATTAGAATCTCTCAAATCCACCTCTCCTATAGTAATCTTTCATAATCACTTGGTTCCTATATTTGGATAAAGATGTTAGCACCACAAACTATATATAATACAAAATGTGTAGATATTGAAAGATTACACTTAATAAAAAATACACCTTTATCTTTACCTTGATTTTGGGTTCAGTTCCACTTCCATTGTCCTGGATTTCCATATGAAAAACATACTACCTCCATTTCCTTTCCCTACATATGAATCATCCTCTTCTTAGAAGGATGGTTCTCTGGATCTTTAGACTTTTTGTGAGTCTTGGGTTCCTTTGAATTGTTCTTCCTTTTATTATTCACCATAAGGAACATGGTTTTATCATGCTTCATATCCTTACCACTTGGTGAATCAAAGTAAGAAGTTCTGAAAGACTCTTTTCATTACTATTCATGTTGTAATTAACAATAAAACTGGAGAAGGTCTTGGGAAGTTATGAAAGTATGAGATTTGTACACAAATCATCTGGGAATTTAATCCCTAATATGTCTAAGAATTCAGTGTATCAAATAATCTTGACTACACAATGACCAATTGGTGTAGACTCTCCAATCTTAGTTGTAAACAAATAATTGGAGATATTGTATCTCTTTTGTCTTTCCTTCTCTTGATAGAGATCCCAAAGGTCGACATCATGTTGTTTGCATCCATGTCCTCATGTTTCTTCAAAAGCTCATTGTTCATGGATGATAGCATGAAACACTAAATATCTACAACATCATTCTAATGTTTCTCATTTAGAGACAACTCTTCATCCCTAGCCTCATTTCCAGGCACTTTAGGAATTGGTTCTTCAAGCATATACAATTTTCTTTCATGGAGAATGATAACATGTAAGATCCTTTTCCACTCTTGGAATTTTTTATCAGTGAGAAGTTTATCCTTATCAAGTATGGATCACAGTGATATGTTTGAATTCATTTTATTATTGTTTCTACAAATAATATGAGAAAAATTTTAGTACTTTATCTGATAAAATTTATACAAATAAATAAATATTATATCTAATAATCTCCCACTATTTTATCGAAACCCAATAACCCTCACCATTGGATTCAGAATATCCTATTGCACGGATACTCAAGTGGAAAGGATCCATATTCCCCTTCTCATTATCCTATCTTTTATTGGTCAAGAAACTTGATTGGTTTTAGGTAGGCATTCCAAATTCCAACTATATTACCTCATAGTTCCTTGATCTGTTGAGTGGACTCCCCAATCCTAAAATCGTTAAAATGGATTTCCCCATCCCCTGCCTCTCAGTTACACCAAATCTTTCTTTGTAAGTCAACCCTTGATGTTAATTAATTTAAGTCATCCCAAAAATTCATGTTATAATTCTCCGATAATTGAAAAATGTATAGGTTACAGGCGCAGTGGAAGTATGTGATGGGTCATGTCAAACTTTTCTTTTTTTCATGATAAAGATAAATCAGGGATTTACATAATGATGAATACTGTAATCAATGGAATTGACTCAAAGAAAAAAGACAAGGGATAGAACACCGATACCAAGCACAAGGTCATCATTTTGGAGTTGTTGTCCTAGGACTAACTATTTTTACTTTGATTAAATGAATATTAGATGTATTGAATATTAATAAAACTTCTTATTACATATTGTTTGTTTTTATGCATGAATCTAGTATAATAATTTCCTAGAGTGTACATCACATTGATAAGATCATAGTAGTTCCATGATATGATGATAACCTTGATGTTCTATAATGATATTCTCAAATAACATTCTACGGTTGGATAACATACTATGATGGGACACATAGTATATTGTTTTTCAGGTGAGAGTACTCGTAAGTAGATGATGCTTCTTCTCATTTAGTTCGCACTTGGTAATATGAAAGATGAGAGATTATGATAACAGAACCACCATTAAGAATTCCACATGTTTTGGTGTCATCAGCTATTTCTATCTACGAGCATCTGTAATGATCCTTAGACTTTAAGATCATTATTAATGCATGTTACAACTCATGCACTTAGATGTATTTCGTAAACCATGACAATAACAGTTCATAGTGAATTTGGATACATTGGGTGAGTCCTGAGTGACATGTCATTAATTAATAAGTCAAGGAAGGATTTGTCCCTTCCATATTTATGGAAGCTGATATCTTGACCCTTTGATTAGAATAAAACCATCACATTAAATTCCATGGCCATCCCGTAATGACACGTTTATTTTATATAGTCAAAGAAAGACATATCGAGCATATAAGTTGGTGACATGGTTATGAAACCTTATTGATGAGATATTGTGACAAAGGAATTATATTACACAGTGAGATTTCATATGTGGTTGTCGAAATTGAGATATTAATTTCTTTCTCTTGGGTGCCTTGACCCGTTGCTAGACAGTAATCTTGGACTTTATGAAGGCCCTCCTAATACCAATGAGAAAAAACCCTATATGTAACATCTGGTTACTCTTCTAATAGGTGAATTTTCAAACTTTTCATGGTTTTCCCTTTTCATTATCTAGGTAGGGCTGAGAAGAAAATGGGAGGATACCTATACTGGTGAAGTCAGTGATTTATTGGAAATTATGGAATAAAACCTACTGGTTCTACAGCCTCCTGGAGAATTACACACCGTGTAATAGGGTTACATGATGTGTAGCTCATAAATGAAATTAAATTCTTTTTTATCAAAATTTGATTGATTTCTCGGTGATTATAATAATTGATAATTAAACGATGTGTAATTGGGTTACACATTGTGTAAAGTCCCAATGGTGGGTTTTTAAGTAGGAATACTGACTAAAATTTTCATTTTTTCCTCTTTTAGGTTCCTTGCTTTCAACCTAGATCCATCCCTAAGTGATTTTGGGATCCCTCCAACCCCTTCGAGTATTTTCATTTTGTGATTGATCCTCATTCTGGTCGTTCTTCATTGGTTTTGATGTGACAGGTGTACATTTTTGAGGTATGTGGATTTTATCCTTTCCACCAACCCCCTTTTCAAAATCAAATATATCTTGATATTTATATTAGATTCATGTGTTTCCATTGATGTTTTTGGGTTTCATTGTTAGTGGATCCCATTGCGGGCATGTGTGTCCCAAGTTTTGAGGTAGGTGGTTATGTCTCTAGCTTATGTTTGATAAACCATATTATTCCATTTTTATAAATTGATTTATAAATAAATTGGTATGAAATTGGAATGATTGTTTGTGTGTGTTGGAATGGGATTCTAAGAAAAGTGGGTTTTACTTGGTTTTTGATAAATGAAAAGAAAATGGGGTTTTTCAAAGCATTGAATGGTTTATGAAAAAAGAAGCAGAAATGGTTACCCTATTAAATGTTGAATTGCATAAATGGTTTTGAAATGGGTTTCAAAACACCTAGATGATTTTGAAAATGTGAACATGAATTACCTTGGGTACTAGGTGTAAGGTTTAGCTTGAGGCCATCATCCATTGTGGGGGTTCACATTTATGGTGTTCCTATTGTTTTATAGTGTAGATTATTGGATCTAGGTACATATATGATGTTGTGGTTTTACACATTGGGGTGTCTCCTGGGTTCTGGAGTGTAAAAAATTGGCTTCAAGTACCATAGTTCATTGTTCATAGATTTTTGGGTATGAATAGTCTACTGCCTGACCTATTGTATTCCTTGGTTTTGTGATACCCATACTACTACTATTGTTTTGTACTATTTGTCTTTGTATTATTTGTCTTTGTACTATTTTAACCTTGATATGCATTTTGATTCTTGTAAAATATGATATGGAAAATGTGCTTTGAAATTGATATAACTTCTTTTGTTTTAGAACTGTGGAAAAAGGGAAATGTTTACCATTTTTTCTATAAAACTGCTTTACTAATTATCATGCCATATTTTATTTGAAATGAGCATACGAGATTTTTTATACAGAGACTTGTTATGAAGCATCTAGGTGGGATCCTACTGAGCCTGTTAGCTCAAACCTTGTGAACCCCTTTGGTAGTGTGTAGACCTTTGTTTGTCCTTCGATGCAGGGAAAGGCAAGGTGCTGCAGTGAGGCGACAGGTTTTTGTGTCAGTTGAGTTAGGGTAGTTGGTAGTGAGATTGTGGGAGTTTTCCCACACTATCGCATGAAGTAGTTTCTTGTTTCTTTGTCCTTTGTAGTTGGAATTGTATCTTTGAGTTTGTAGCTACTTTAGTGGTTGTTTTGTTTCTATTGTCTTATTACAGTTATGACACCTATATACATCAGTCTTTCATTGTTTTTTTCTACTTTGAGTATTTATATCTTTTTATGTTCTTCATTCAGATTGGGTGAAATCGTTCCCTTAGTGTGTTGTTCATTTCCCGGGTGCTTTTCACCTACCTGTGGGGCTCAGGAACACCCTTAAGGTATTTAAAAGATCAGGTCGGGTGACAAGTTTTAGGGTAACCCAGGTTGGTTCGTTAAAAAGTGGTATTAGAGGAGGTCTATCCTCAAGAGTCCTTATATTGGGACATCTATTAGACTAGATATAGGTTTTTCAGGAATTGATAGGCATGTTAGGATGAGTAGCTGACCAGTTATTATCATGATGAGATGCAAGTTTCCATGGGATGTTAGGATATGTATATCTAGTGTTAGGTTTTACTTTAAATATCAGTTTCTACTTATGTGTTTTCTGGTTTAAACTAAGATTTACTATGTTTTCTGATCATTCCTTCTATTTTAGTGTGAAACAATATGCCTCTAAGATGTTTTGCATGAATTCCTCAGGAGGGTACTATTGATGCTTCTCAAGGGAATCTGCCAATAGACCATAATCTCATCAAAGCTATGGTATGGGCAATTTGTGTTGTTGATCATAATGTACCAAAAGTTCAGGAAGTAGTTGTTGAGGTACATCTAGGAGCTGGAGGAGAGAGAGAGAGATCACGAGAATTCTTACATGAGAATCCACTATCCTTTAAAGGAACGAATGAACCTCAAGAGGTGAAGTATTGGATAGAAAAGATCAATAAAATATTTTACTTTCTAGCAACACCTGAAAATATCAAGGTGAAGTGTGCAACATTTAGGCTCAAGGGTTCCGGTAAGTGATGGTGGTATTCTATAGTCCATGCAAATATACACATGGAATTAGATTGTAAGGGTTTCAAAACCCTATTATTCCAACAGTTTTTTTCAGAGTTGCTGATACAGGAAAAATATATGGAGTTCCTCTCTTTATAGTAGGAAGAGCGTTCAGTGTTGGTGTACAACAATTGGTTTGATGAGCTTGTCTGTTTTACTCAGAATGTGGTAAAGAATGACCAGTTGAAGGATCAAAAGTACATGTAGGGTTTGCGGCTAGATCACAAGTATTTATGTTAAATTTTTCTACCTATGCAGAGATGGTAGACAGAGCTATGATGGAAGAGATGAATATGGAAGGAAAGGTTGTATTTTCTACCTATTATATTCCATATAGTGGTAGCTTCAATGGAACGCATGGGAGGAAAAGGAAGTGGCAGGATCATCACAGGAGTGGTGGAGGTGGGTCTCAATAGCGAGCCTCCTCTACACTATCTTCTATAGCCATTAGTGTACCTCTAACTTGCTATCAGTGTGGAAATTTTAGACAAACCATATGTTTTTTCCTATTCCCGTGAAGATGTGAAACAATTGTGTATGTGTTGGTCATTTGTAATACTTCTATCAGGATAAGTTTATGCCTTATTATGGCCAAGGTTCATCATATCAAAAGGCTCCTGTGGGGTAGTCAAATACTCTAAAGACTACAGGGCTCCAGCCACAAGCCTCAAGAGTGAATCACTTTCAGTGAGAGGTACTATCCTTATTGCATATTATCTAGCAATTAATTTATTTGAGATCGGTGCCTCCCACTCACTTATATCTGAATGTTTTGTCGATATGATTAAACTTTCAATGGAACTTATGTTATTTGTTATGGAGTTAGAGACAACCCTTGGTAAGAGGAAAGAGAAGGGGTTTCAGTGTCCTTGTTCATTAATAATAGCTAATATAGAGTTGGTATGAGATTTTCTTATTCATGATTTGGATCTGTTCGACGTCATCATCGGTATGGATTGGCTAGTCGCTCATCGAGCCGAGGTTGATTTTTATCATCAGTGTGTTTTGTTTCTTGCTACTTATGGGAGCTCTCATGTGTTTCAAGGGGAGTGGGACCCAAAGTTTTTTCATGCAGGGCCTTCCCACCCAATGATCAGAAGTTTTTTGTCTACTGTTGCGATTAAGATCGATGACATTTCTTCTTTTGTTTTTCTTTCTATTTTTGTTTGGGATTTTTCTGACATTTTCCTAGATGATTTCTCCAGTCTTCCTCCAGATAGAGATGTGGAGTTTTTGGTTGACTTGGTTCCAGGGGCAGACGATATTGATACATTCTTATCATATGACACTAGCTGAGCTAAAATATCTTAAGATTTAGTTGGATGACTTGTTGGAAATAGGTTTTTTTCGCCCTAGTGTTTTGAATTTGGTATCCCCTATTCTCTTTTCCAAGAAGGCAGATGGTTCAATTTGATTGCATGTGGACTATCAGAAGTTGAAGTTGGTGAGAGTTAAGAAAAAGTATCATTTTCCTTGTGTAAATGATTTATTTGATCAGTTGAAGGGGGGAATTTGTTTTCAAAGATTGATATTCAGTTGGGTTATCATAAGCTCAGAGTTTGGGAATTTGGTACAACGAAGACAACTTTCAAGAGTAGGTATGGCCATTATTAATATCTTGTGATGCCTTTTGGTATGAATAACGCTCTTATAGTTTTATGGATTTTATGAATTTAATATTCTATCAATATCTTGACACTTTTTTGGTAGTGTTCATGGATGATATTCTAGATTACTCAAAATTCGAGCATGAGCATGAGCATGAGCACCATCTGAGTTTGGTTATGAAAATTATGATAAGTCACCTTTTGTATGGAAAGATTTTGAAATATAGATTTCGGATTCAAGAAGTGAATTTCTTAGGGCACGTGATTTCTAAACATGTCTTACCATTTGATCCTGCAAAGGTGAAAGATGTATTTTCATGGAAAAAACCATATAATGTATTTTAGATTTGGATTTTCTTGGTCTTGTTGGATATTACCGACAGTTTGTTAAAGATTTCTCTAAAACGACGTCACCTTTGACTTCCCTTACTAGGAAATCAGTGAAATTCACCTGGGATGCGAAGTTTCAGTCTTATTTTAATGAACTGAAATAGATTTTGACATCGGCTCCTATCCTAATTTTACCTCATCCTGGTAAGGGATACGTGGTGTTTTTTATTCTTTTGGTGTGGGTTTGGGTTCCGTGCTTATATATGATGATCATTTGGTGGCTTATGGCTCTCTTCATCTTTGTCTACATGAGAATAATTACCCCACTCATGACTTAGAGCTTTCTGAAGTTATGTATGTGCTTAAGAGTTAGTGGACCTATCATTTTTGGGGAGAGGTTCACAGTATTTTTTGATCATAAGAGTTTGAGTTATATATTTTCTTAGAAAGAATTTAATATCAGATAGAGATGATGGGTGAAATACCTTCAAACTTTTGACTTTGATATTGCCTACACCTAGGGGAAGGGGAATGTTTTTGTAGATTCTTTGAGAAAAAAACTTCCAAACCAAGATGTGAAAGAATCATAAAAAGAGTGGAACTTGATGGATCTTTTGCACAGTTTTACATTAGATTCCTGGATCCAGGGGAAGAGATCTATTTGACCAGTGTTCAGTTGAACTTGACACTTCTTGAGTTGATTCTTTAGGAACAACAACTTGATGATTAGTTCGGTGGAATTAGAGAATATCTTAAAGGTGGGGAGACCATTATTGAGTGGTCGTTCTCCAAAGAGGATGTTCTTTTCTTTCAAAATCGTTTTGTGGTACCATAGTCAGTAAGGAGAGCTGTTATGGGGAATTTCCATAGTTCCTAGTGGGTAGCGAACCCAAGAACCATGAAGATCTTCTATGACATGTGGCAATAATTTTGGTGGTCTGGTATGGGACAGGACATTGCTAAGTTTGTCTCTCATTTCTATACATGCCAAAAGGTGAAAACCAAGCATAAAAAACCTTCACATTTGGTTCAGCCACTTCCAGTTCAAACTTGGAAGTAGAATGAGATTTCTATGGACTTTGTGGTTTGGTTTCCATGTACTGAGAAAAAAGAATAATGTGATATGGGTTGTGATTGATAGACTAATGAAATTGACTCACTTTATAGCCATTCAGGATACAACCAAAGTCGAAGAGTTGGAAAATCTATACGTTAAAGAGATTATTCGGTTGCACGGAGTTCTATATGCTATAGTTTCTGATAGAGATCCTCGATTCACTTCTTGCTTTTATAAAGGCCTTCAGGAGATATTGGGATCTCAGGTTTGTTTGAGTATGGCATACCGTCCGTAGCCGAATGAAAAAAATGATAGAACTATACAGATTCTTGAGATATGATTAATGCTTGTGTTCTTGACTTTGTTGCTACTTGGGATGATCATTTGGGATTGGTTGAGTTTTCTTATAACAACAGTTACCAGTCTGAGATCATAATGGCTCTTTTTGGGGCCTTGTATGGTCAGCTTTGTAAATATCTATTGTTTTTCTTAGAGATAAGTGAATGTTCTTTGATTGGACTGAGCTTGGTTCAAGATATGACAACAAAGATTCAGTGTATTTGTTAGAAAATGTTGATGACACATAGCAGGTATAAATATAATGATGATCATCATTATAGGCTTTTGGAGTTTTCAATTGGTGACCGAGTGTTCTTGAAAATTTCACCCAGTTTAGGTCATCGACATCTTGGAAGGAAAGGGAAAATTTCTCCTCATTTTGTGGGACCTTTCAAGGTTGTGGAACAAGTTGGGAAGGTTGTTTACCATTTGGAACTTATACTGTAGATAACGTAGATACATAATGTGTTTCATGTATCTTAGCTCTGAAATTATCTATCTGATCCATCTCATGTTTTGAGCTGGAATGATCTTGAAGTTGATCTTGAATTACCCGTGACTGAGTGGCGTGGCCAGTAAAGATAGTCAATTATGAAAGCAAGGTACTTTGTGGGATGATGATACCTTTGGTTTGAGTGCTATGGAAGAAAATTTATGATTCTCATGAGACATGGGAGCATGATGCACCGATGAGAGAGCATTAGCCTCATCTACTTAGCATGAATCCTTTTTCATAGGCTTTCTAGGGATATAAATTTTTTATGTTGGGGAGGTTTTAACATCTTGTTACTCTTCTGATAGGTTTTTTTTAAACTTGTTATGGTTTTCCTTTTTTGTTGTCTAGGTAGGGCCAAGAAAGAAATGGGAGGATACATGTACTAGTGAAGTCAAAGTTTGTTTTGGAAATTCTATCATGAAACCTATTGGTTCTGCAACCTATTGGAGAATTACATTCCATGTAATAGAGTTACATGATGTGTATCTTATAAATGAAATTATATTCATGTTTTATCAAAACGAAATGGATTTCTCATAAATTATGGGAATTGATAATTACACGACGTGTAATTGGGTTACACATTGTGTAAAGTATTGATGGTGGTGTTTAAGTAGGAATCCTAGCTTAAATTTCCATTTTTTAATCCTTCAGGTTCCTTGCTCTCAACCTAGAGAAATCCCCAGGTGATTTTGGGATCCCTCCAACCCCTCAGGGTCTTTTCGTTTGGCGATTGATCCCCATTCCGATCGTTCTTCATTGGTTTTGGTACAACGAGTGTTTGTTCTTGAGGAATGTGTATTTCCTCTTTTCTGTAAACCATTTTTTCTAAAATGAATCTATCTTGAGATGTGGATTGGATTCTAGGGTTTCCTTTGAGGTTGTTGGGTTTCGTTGTTGGTGGATCCTGTTGCAGGTGTGTGTGACCCGAGTTTTGAGGCAGGTGGTTCTGTCTCTAGACTATGTTTGATAATCCTTATTGTTCTATTTTTTATAAATTTATTTATAAATAAATCGGTATGAAATTGGCATGATTTTTTGTGTGTGTTGGAAGGGGATTTAAAGAAAAGTGATTTTTTGTTATTTTTTGATAAATGGAAATAAATGGGGTATTTTGAAAGCATTGAATGATTTGTGAAAAAGAAGCGTGTATGGTTACTCTATTAAATGTTAAATTGCGTAAATGGTTTTGAAATGGTTTTAAATACATTAAGATGATCGTGAAAATGAGCACATGAGTTACCTTGGGTACTAGGTGGAAGGTTTAGATTGAGTCCATCGCCCATTGTGGGGTTCATATTCTAGGTGTTAATGTTGTCATAGAGTGTAGATTATTGGCTCTAGGTATGTATATAATGTTTGAGTTTCACATGTTGGGGTGTATCCCTGGTCCTGGAGTGTAGATAATTGGATTCAGGTACTACATTTCACTATTCATAGATTTTTGGGAATGAGTAGTCTTCTGCTTGGCCTGTTGTATTCATTAGTGTTATGATACCTATGCTGCTACTTTTGTTTTGTACTATTTGTCTTTGTAGTCTTTTAGGCTTGATATTCATGCTGATACTTGTGAAAGATGATATGGAAAATGTTCTTTGAAATTGATATGCCTTCTTTTATTTTATAACTATGGAAAAAAGGGAAATGCTTAACATATTTTCTATAAAACTACTTTACTTCTTATCATGCCCTATTTTATTTGAAATGAGCATATGAGAATTGTTATACAGAGACTTGTTATGGATCACTCGGGTGGGATCCTACTGAGCCTGTTAGCTCACACCCTGCACACCCCTTTGGCAGTGTGTAGACCTTTGCATGTCTTTCAATGTAGGGAAAGTCAAGGCGTCGTAGTGAGGTGGTGGGTTTTCATGTCAGCTGAGTTGGGTAGCTGGTGGTGAGATTGTGGGAGGTTTCCCACACCATCACATGGAGTATTTGTTTCATTTTTCTATGTAGTCTGAGTTGTATCTTTGAGTTTGTAGCTAATTTAGTGGTTTTTTGTAACCATCACATTCTTATAGTTATGGCACCTATATACATCAGTCTTATGATGTTTCTTTATTCTTTGAGTATGTATATTTTTCCATGTTCTTCATTCAGGTTGAGAGAAATCATTCCCTTTCTAGGCCACCCGGTGTCTCACTGGGTGGGCAGAATGAGCGCACTTCACTTGGCTGGTGGCTTGCTGTGTCGAACCATTGCTGATCGAGGTGTTACACCATGGGATGCTCTGTCATCTCGGATGGCAACAACTCCTTCCCAGCTGGGGCATTATGACCTCTTCATGGGGAGGGGGGTTCTTTGGAGTGGGGGGTTTGAAAATGCCACTCCTGGAGATTCCCTTAAAAAAAGAATAATTTTATTCAAGTTATATTGATCGCATAAATTAAATAAATATTTATTCGACATCATGTGAATAAAACATTTGTTTTATTTATTGAATATTTTAATAAATATTTATTTGTTATATTGTGAATAAAATATTTATTTATGAATAAAATATTTATTTATTTGTTCAATAAATGATAAAGGAGTTCGAATAGACCAAGACCATGTCCGGTGAAAAATATTAATTAACAAGATCGTTACATAATATTTTTTATTGCGAATGTTGGTGCGTGACACAAAATAATAATAATATAATCATTATTATGTTTCATGAGGTTTATTAAAGGTAATAAATGTTATTTAATGGTCAGTATGAAATTTAATAATATTTTAACTTAAACCCTTAATCTATAAATAGACAATTATGTCTATTATATGGAGTATCCAAAAATTGAGAATAGAGAATTGTTGCGCGCATTGAATTTTTTCTCAACTCCTCCTCTCTCCCTCTCAAGAACGAGAAGTATAAGAGATATTTCTTCAAAATTGAAGAATAAAGATGAATAATGAACAACACAAAACATTCGACTCACTACGCTAGCACTTGATGATCGAGTGGTGTTTCTTAGAGATCATCGGAGCACGTGTGGATCACCGACTGAGGGATTATATCCTTAGATCCTCAAAGTACGATGAAGGTAATCCAAAGGGGTCCTTTCAGATGATCAACATTCACCAACGAAGAAAGTTCCTAAGCGAAGGTATTTATTTATTCAAATATTAAATAAATTAATAATAAATATGACGTGAAAGATCCTCGCTCTTGGTTTCGGGAAACGATTATTAAAATAAATTTTAATATGTCACCCACCTCCACACGCTTCCACTATGCCCGAAACCATCAAGGGGTATCATAGTGGTCACATTTAAATTTATAATTATTTATTTGATTGTTGATATATGCACAATTTTGATTATATTTTCATTTCAAGTTATTAGTTCTTTAATCATATTTGAATTAACATGTTATCAACATATTAATCATGTTTGTTTAGTGTTTCATTTTCTTAATGGTTTAAGAACAAATGAAGAACGTCCGAATATGCCATCGGGAAGTGCCAAATCTTTGGTCGGTAAAACTGGGTTACATGGTGTGCGTTCAGAGCACATACCATATACCCATGCACATTGTATTTAGATGCACCAAGCAATTAATTACATACAGTGATTTTATTACACACCGCCTGTTGATTGGGACAACCTAGAACATGGCAAGTTTATATAGGGTGTGTAGCTGGCATGTACACACCATGTAGTCCGACTGAGTTAACATGACGAATCCCTAAGCGTGTGACTTGGATATACGAAAAATGAGTTATATGGAATGTAGCTACATGTACACATCATGTAGTATCCCGTTAATGGAAAAAATTACAATTACATTAAATTTGAAAAGTGTAGCATTAAAACCATATTTTATTGAATGCGACACCACTATGTGGTTGAAAATTTAATAATTATTTTAAAGAATTAAAAATGCTCAATCAATTTATTGTAATTAATATTTCATTAAAGTATAAGGAACATCACACATTTTCACAGATAGAAATATCTGATGACACCAAAACATGTAGAATTCCTACTGGCGGGTCTATTATCATAATATCACATCTTGGAGATTACCAAGTACAAACTTCATGAGAAGAATCCTCATATTCTTACAAGTACTCTCACCTAAAAGTCTATGTACTATGTGTCCCATCATAGTACGTTATCCAACCACAGAACATTATTTGAGAATATCATCATAGCACATCAAGATTCTCACCATATTGGGGAACTTCTTTAACCTTATCAATGCAACATATACTCTAGGATGTTATTGCACTAGAGTCATACAGAACAACAAAAAATATGTAATAATAAGTTTCATTAATATTTAATACATCAAATATACATGTAATCAAAATACAAACAGTTGGTCCTAGAACATCAAATCTAACAATACTTACAAATAATCCCTAATTAATCAACTATCCAAGATATAAGATTATAATATGTAAATAAATTGAAAATTGTACACACTAAAATAATGTACCACTCATTTGTGTCAAATACAATATTATTTTTCTTCAAAAACTGGTTGATCAAAACTCATAAGAGAAGGAAAAATGGAGTATTAATCTATTTCTTAAAAGTATTACACCAAATAATATGTCACTTGATGGTGAAAAGATTTATATAACTACTCAAGATAATATTACGAATAGTTTATCGACTAAAATAGACGATTCAATCCATCACGTATCATTCAAATAAAATTCACTATTTAATTTCCATAAATGTGCATTATACGAAGAGTTAATGTATCATTCCATATTCACATTAACCATTGATACATTAAAGTAAAAAATTGATCCATTTAATTGATACAATAAATTTTTTGTATCTAATAAATATATTAATGAAAATACATAAATTACATTTATCATTCTTCAACTTGGATTTCATCAATAAATTAATGGATAAATTAAAAAAATCACATTTTAATTATTTTTCCATTAATGTGTGTAAATAATATATTAATTCATTAATATATATAGTTGAAACATTAGTGTATTTAATTGATGCAATGAATATTAAATGTTTCTTCAAAAATAATATTTTATATTTCTCCCAAATAGTTTACATTAATTAATTTATAAAAACATTAAGTAAAAAAAATTTATTAAATCAAAGCACATTATAAACCAGAATATGGCACATTAACATGGAAAATATAATATCTAATTGGCATACTATTCATACCCATGAGAATGATCAAATAAACAATAATTAAAAAATAATTGCATAATTTTTTAAATCCAATATATAATTCTAAGAATTGTCACAACATCAATGCATTAATTTATAATTTTTTTCAAAGTGAAATCATTATAAAAAAAATATATTTAATAAAAAATGCATCGACAAAGTTTCTAGCCCTCAATTACCCAATACATCAAGAGACTTAACCCAAAACTATATGGATTTAATGATGAATAATTAATTACAATGGGTAGTAAATTATGTGTCAAATGTTGAACCCAGATAACCCATTAAAGTATCACAGGGTTTACCTAAAATAGCCTAATTAATATAATATGGTAGCGAGATCTCCAGTCGTGGTAAAGAGGGGGAGCTAGGGCAATGACTAGGATCAAAGGTGGTGGTGGTAGTGGTTCTGCCAGGCCTGCAGTGAGGGTATGAGAAAGGATAGGGAAGGTGGATGGGAAGGAAAGGAAGATCGATAGGGGGTGCAGCAAGCATTAGGGGAGTGGGGGCGGTGAGGGCAGACGGGTGGTGGTTGTGGCGGTAGCTTCGGGGGTGGCAATGGAAGTTACAAGTGTGAAAGAGAGGGTCCGGAGGGCATAAGGGAAACAATGGATTTGGTTCAGGAGGGGGAAGGGTGTTCATGATGGGGAGGGATGTCCTCGATGGGGTGGTGGGCCGACGGGAGGCAGAAACCATGGGTGAGCTGGAATCAAGGGTTGGGGTTGTTGTGAGGTTCATGAGGGGTAGGGAGAGGGAGGGAGTGTGTTAGGGGGGGATAGGTAGAAATTTTTTTGGTCCAACAACTGCCAATGATAGTCACCCATTTCAAGGTGCACATCAACCCAAATTTCTACTAGTGTATATTAAATATGTTATGTTAATAAATATAATTCCCAAATGAATGTTAAAAGTTGAATAAATTATAGGAATACTATCTATGTGTGCATTATATATAAAAATGAATGAATTATGTATATGTATGCATTAAATTAATGTAACAAACATTTAATATATGTTAAATTAAAAAAAACATTTAATTACATTCCCACTACTCGATACAATTAATTAATATTAATTTCTAATTATTGAACAATTTTCACTAAATATATGACTTATTTAATGTAAAAATGCACATTTTTTATTATATAATTATATAAATCATATTTGGGGGTGTGATACGGAGGTCTCGAGAGCTCCTCTCTCTAGTTCTTCATGGTGTTTAGGTTGATGATTCAATGGGTTTGACTTTGGATTTCAATTTTGATCCTCGGGAGGTGTTCATTGGTCCCTCGAAGAAGGATAAAACCTTGGCAGAAGAAGAGGATAGAGCTCCGACTCAATTCATGCCAACTCCTACTGGATGTGAGATTCATGAAAATAGGGTTTCAATTCTGAACAAGAATATAGAAACTTTGAGAATGAATTTGATCTTCAATGTAGTGAAGCCTTCTAAACCTAGGGTTTTTGCTGGTTCTTAGGTTGATGACATGTAATCGCAGAAAAACATCACCAAGAACAATTTAATGGATTTTGTTGAGGCCAACCCAAAATTCTTCAAGGACCAGTTGGGGGATTGTAAACACTCAATCATTGGGTAGATCTATCCAATGAGAAAGATAAATTCTTAGAAGCTTAAGGATTTGAGGAATCAGCTTCACCAAATCTAGGGCTTTGATGAATGGAGAATAATTTCCATTGGTATGGGTTTCTTTCATTTTAACTCTCCCTTGATTGATATCAAATTGAAATATTGGAGTTCATGTTTTATTTTCCTCAAGCTAGGGATGTTAAGATTACAGTAATGGGATCCCTAGTTTGATCTAGCCATGGATTGAAACTCTTCTATTCATACATGGATCTAGATTTAAGGGTTGAACTAGTTTTTTTAGCATCCTCAGATTCTATGGGATGTTGCCTTAGTCGTTGGTACACCTATTAAGTTTAATAAGAAAACTATGCTGGAAAGGTTTAGGAATTATTCTAGAGTCCTCATGGAAGTTGATATTTCTTATTCACTTATTGAATTTGTTTTTTTGGTGGCTGATGAATTTAAATTTGAGCTATCTGTTGAGTTTCAATTTCTTTCTAATTTTTTCTTTAATTACCACTGTATTTGGAATCTTATAGAATCATTTCTCAAGGGACTAAAATGTTTCAATTGCAAAAATAATGGGCATAAGATTGAGAAATCTAAATTTAAATTTCCAGTGTCTGGTTATTATGTTGGAAACAGTGAGAAAAAGGTTTATAAGGGGCTTATAGAAAAATGAAACCTGATGGGAACTAAGAATTTCAGACCTATGAATGGGGGTGTATCATATGTGAATGGTTATACACATGGAAATTTTTCCCTGGATGTGATCAGGTTAGAAGGCAGTGCTGGTGGTCATGGGGCTGAGGCTTTTCTCCTTCATGAAAATGTGTCATTTGCTAATGTTGTTAAATCTAGACATTTAATTGTTGAGACCCATGCTGTTAAATCTATAAAGGATAGTCCCTATTTGGCCCATTCTTCTCATGATCCTATGGGTGGAAATTGGATGAAAGGGGGTGATAGGTTTGAGTCCATTGACCGAGAAGATCTTGATAGTGAAGTTGGGGGAGATCATGCAGAGCTTATTAAGGATAAATTCTTATCTCGTGGTAAGTTCAATTCTACAAATTTTTCTCAACAGTCTAAAAGAGATGGAACTCCTATGGGAAGGGGGTGTTGAAGGTAGTGCAAGATACAAATGGGAATGAGGGTGAGGTTGGGGTTCCGGTTGCATATGTTTCTCAAGAAGGGATGGAAATAGGGGGGGATGAACAGGGATCTGAAGTACATAGTGCATTTATATCTTCCTGTGAAGTTTCTGTACATGTGGGTGATATTCAGCTGGCTTCTCTAGAAGGCTTATCCCCTGCTGTCAAAGGACTAGATTCTATAGAGGCTCATTCAAGGTTGATAGAGGCTGGACATTTTCTTGTGTATCCTAATGAGAAGGTAATTGGGGGGGGGTGAATTTACCCCTCCTATGTGTGGCCCTGGTGTTGATGCTGGTAAGTCATATAGTGTAGTTGTTTGCATGAGTTAGGTTAAAGGTGCCCCAAATTTGTTTTCTATACTTGATGATATTAGCACACCTGACTTCATAATTTTTTATGCGGAAGGTACTAAGAATAACTGAGGTATTTATTTCAATGTGGAGGTGGTTGAGGGTATCAATAAGACATCCTCTATTATTGAAGAACAAGGGCCTATGGGGGATGATAAATCGTCTCCATTGGGATGCCAGATTCCTACTGTGCAACCTGTTTTAAAAAATATCAAGGAGTATTCACAGGATCTAGTAGCTTCAAATCTTGATGAAGATGATAGTTCAATCACTTTTGAAAAGGCCTCAAGAGCTAGAACACAACCCTCTATGGAGTGTGTAAACATGAATGAATCAAAGGAATTAGAGTTTAAGGAGGACACTACAAACTGATTGGATGATTGAGGTGGTCCATGGGTCACCCCAAAATTGAGGAGAGGACGTCATCCTCGAGGTTATGGGAATGCACGGAAAGTGGGCAATAGACACTAAAGAGGATAACCCTTTCTTTTTTGTTTTCTCTTGTAAGAATGGTCTGGTTTTATTTTTATATTGGTTTAAAGAATAGAAAAAAAAGATAACATTATCAATGAATAAATAATATTAAATGAATGCATGTTAAAAATGAGAAAATTAAATTAAAATATGAATGGACTGAAAAAATACTTAAAAATGAATAAGAGATTAATATATTTTTAATTATTACATTTTATTCATTTTCAATGTTTAAATTTAATATATATTAGCTATTTCTATTTATAATTAATATATATATATATATATTAATTTAAATCATTTTTATTAAAAATAATTTCATTAATATTTTTTTAATATTTTTGTAATTTATTATTTTTAAATTTTTATTTGTCATATCATTACATTTTATTCATTTTATATATTTAGATTTAATATATACTATTTATTACTATTTATAATATATATTTATATTTATTTATATTAAATTTATTCATTTTTATTAATAATTTTTTTATATTTTTTTAATTTATTCATTTTTAATTTCTATTAGTTTAATTATTTCAATTTTTAAAAAATATTTTTACTATTTATATTTTTTATTCATATTTTTATTAGAGTATGTAAGAAAAATGGGGCCAACAATGGGTCAGCTGAGAAGCTGAGACGTGTATAAGCCCACAGGAGAAAGAACATGTGTGAGCCCACGTGGAGGAATTGTCACATGTAGCCCATGTGAGTGAAGGTGTATGTAGGTGTCGATCCCCCAAATCCATAACATGTTGTGATAGTGGAATGCTCCGTCTTATAAAGAGTGTTCCAAACAAATGAGAAGTTTTATGTGGGATGAAGTCTTGCGGGATAACTCTTTATTAGCACTAAATAAAAGCAGTGATAAAGATCACTCTTTATTAGTGCTGGATAAAACCATTGATGAAGGGTGTCCTTTATGAGCGCTTACAAAATGATGATAAAAGGTGGTCTTTATTAATTCTTAAAAAGGCACTGATAAAATTTTCCCTATATTCACCTTTTTAAGCATTTATAAAGACAACCCTTTATCAGTACTTTTATCTAGCGCTGATAAAGGTTACTGGTGTTTATTGTGGATTTTATAGAAGTGTGTGGTGTTCTAAATTCGCTAAATTATTATTTTATAATGAGTCATGTTTGTGGAGAGCTTTGGGATAAATTTAGTAGTTCAAGTTTTTCGGTTTAGATTGTGTGGTGAGATTATTAGTATTAGAGTTACTTATTTTATATATATATAAAATAAACCCAAGATTTACATTTAAAAATAATAAATCATATATAAAAATATTATTATTTGTAAAAGTTAACTAATATTTTTAAAAACATATCACTAATTACATAAATATATAATTATATTTTAAAATATTTTTATTTACATAAAAATATATAAAATATATATTAAAAATTACATAAATATAATTATTAATTGAATTTTTTATCAATTGTATTAAATATATACATATATATGTATATATATAATTCACTATTAATTATATTTCATTTATTATTTACATTGTTAAAATGGTTTTTAATTATATATAAAATAAAATTTAATATTATAGTTATATGAATAATATTTCATATTATAAAAATATAATACATAATCTGTATATATATTTACAGAGCCAGCCCAAGGGCAATCCCAACAGTCCTTTGGGCTTGGTAAATGAGATGGGCGGGGACAACGACCCGAAATACATTCCTTCCCTATTGTATCCACTTTCCCTTCCATCCCAACTCTAGCTGCTCCACTCCAGTGCAACACACCTACCTGCAAATTGTTCTCCTTACACGATCAGCTTCCCATCCTAACCCGATCTAGCCACTATGCTCACACAACAAATCAATTACCCTCCTCTCCTCTCCCCCCAGATCATTACCTCACCACCAGCCAGCCTCAACTCTTTCTTTTAGTTCCAAAGCAACTCACCTCACCACTACTGAACAACGACCAGAGCACTGACCCCCTACCTCCCATCTCGCTCTGCCCTGATGTTATCAGGTCTAATCGTCCCCCTACTGTGTGCAGTGCCTCTCTGCTACCACTGACCATCCTACAACCCCATATGTGGGTTTTTGTTATTGTTTCTGGTAATCAATTTCTTTAATTATACTTCTTATCATTTTTTTATTGATAGTTTTGTTTAATTTTTAGAAATTTTTTAATTTCAGGATTCATCATTGCCCCTATCCATTGGATTTTTCATTTGCGATTTTTGATTTTCCATTTGTCTATAGGTAATTAATTTAACAAATATGTTTTATTTATTTTATGAGTAATTAATTTGAATACCATATTGGTTAATCAGTTTCATTCACACACTATTTAATCATCCTGCCGAATCATCCAGACAAAATTCACATTTTATCAATTTTTAATTTTTAGTTTATTTATTTATTAAATTGAAAAGTAATAATTCATTTTAAAAAATGTAGACTATTATTAAAAAATAGCAGATTACATTTAGTTTTTTTTGTTTTTTTAGAAATTCATTAGAAAATATATTGGATTATATAAAGTTAAAAATATTTTTTTTGGAAATGAAAATGAAAATGATTTACTTTTGAAATAAAAGAAAACTAAAATGCATTTGGTTTTAGAGAATATTTTTTTTATTTATTATTTTTAAAACATGTTAAAAGCTATGATAGTTTACCTTTATCATTACATTTTGATAATATAAAAATGAAAAGAATCATTTTTCAAAATCATGTCCAACTTGGTAATTTAATGTATTAATGTTAATTTTTTACTTTTTAATAGTTTCATTTAAATTTTTTGTTGTAGTTGATGCAAATTTTTGATATTTTTTTAAAATTTTATCCCATTAAACGTATTTATTCATTTATATTTGATGTTTAATTTTTTTAGAAAAATATTCACAATAATAGTTGAATATCAAATAAAAAAATCAATTCATTAGAACAAATGGTTTTATTTTTGAAAGATGATTACTCTAAATATGTTATAATTTAAAATGAATTATAATTATTTGAATTATAAATTTTAACTGGTAGGTATTAAAATAAAAATAATTCAAATTTACAGATCTTAGAATAGAAAAATAAAGAAAAGAATGAATGAAATGGAAAAATACTAGCGGGTTCAATTTTTAAACTATCTATGGTAAGAAGTGAAGAGTTCATCTATTATATTTAATGAGTAATATTTGGGTGACAATGTTTAGAGTGTATGAACAATATAGATAGGAATCAATGACCAAAAGTGTTTATATGATAAATGAATAAGGCATTGATGTAAATTGCAAAGGAGGATGATAATAAAAATACTACTCACATGATTCATGATCTTGGAGATCAAAGCATGTTTGAATTTAAAAAATATGTAGATGTAAATTGTGATCCAAGATTGTGGGGAAGTATTGATGATTTCAAGAGAATTCTGTTGGTTCAACATGGACCGAATAAAGTCATAAAAGAAAATGATGCATTTTTTAAAGAGGTTAGTCATGGAGGCACTTTAATTGTAATCATTATTTTTTCCACATTCCTAATGGTTATAAACATGAAAGAAAGTGTCATGTGTATTCAAATGAGTGAGACAAGGACTTCTATTTTTATTGTAAATTATTTAAGTCCAAATCGATGAGAAGTGACTTGATCGAAGGTGGAACTAATGATTGGAATAACTTTCCAACAAAGCTTATGGAGTATGAAAGAAATTTTGATCACATTTATAATGTTATGTGGTGTGTAGACTTGCAAAGTGGACATAAAATAAGAATAAAAATTAAAAAAATCATTAAATGTATCATTGAGAAAGAAATAATTATTTGGATGATAATACATACTCAAATTATTGGAGTTGTGAAGGTACTTGCAAAAAATAACTTACTATTATGGGGAACAAATGATAAGATTTATGAAAAGTATAATGGTATTTTTTTTGTAATCTTATTGAGTTTTTTTGTTGAATTTGATCCAGATATGCAAGATCATCTTTGTTGTGTTGTTGATAATTTCATATAAAAACATTATCTTAGCTACTAAATTCATAATGAATTGATAATCTTAATGGGGAATGCACGTAAAGAAAAAATCTTGAAACATACCATAAGGGATTTTTTTTGAATTATCCTTGATTATACTCTAGATCTAATTCATAAAGAACAAATGTAAATTATTATTAGATGTGTGGATGTTGAGGAATAATTTGAAGTCAAGGTGGAGGATTTTTTCTTAGTTTTATAAATGTTGATGACACATCTGTCCCTGGGATTTTTAATTCACTTGAAGATGCTTTGGTTGATCTTAAACTCAACATTGACGACATAAGCAGAAAAAATTATGATAATGGATCAATCATGAAAGGTAAACATCAGAGTGTCTAAAAAATACTTCTTGAATTAAATTCTAGAGAATTTTACACTCCTTGTGGATGTCATAGCCTAAATCTTCCTATATGTGACATTGGAAAATAGAATTTGAAGGCAAGTTTTTTTTGCATATGTGTAAAATATTTAAACACTTTTTGTAGGTTCACCACATTAATGTGGTGTTATAAGGACCTATGTTAAGGGTTTGAAACCAAAACCAATATCAACAACTCGTTGGGAAAGTCACATTGAAAGTATTAGAGTTATAAGAGGGAAAACACCTGAGTTAAGAAATGGAATGGTTGAAATTTCCAATCCCTCCTAACATGATGATTTTTTGATATAAGATGATAAAGTATTGTGTTCTAATGCATTAATGAATTTTTGATTCATCATTAGTTTATTCATTAAATTCTAGATAAAGTGAACCATATTAGTAAAATCCATTAAAGGGAAGAGATAAACATCTAAGAAGCAATTACAAAAAATAAGAGTTGATTTTGTTCTTTGAAAATCTCTAAGTGAAGGGGTTTTAATAATTAATGAATGAAGTAAAAAAACTTGCACTAAAATTTGGAATTGATTTGATATTTCAAGAAAAAATGGTTGTTCATGGGAAGAAACAGTTTTATGATAATGTGGAAGATGATGTTATTGTAAATTTAACTATAGAGGAAAATTTAGAACAAAATTTTTCCTATAAATTATTGATCAAGATCTTATATCATTGGGGAAAAAATTTATACAAATTGAACACTTTGAATAAATATTTGTATTTTTATTGAAGGTAAAATTTAGAAATATTATCTAATAATAGACAAAGGAACATTTCACTCAATTTAAGGGTTTTGAAATGCAACGAACATGATGATATTTTTTGAATATTCTAAACTATAGTTATTATGGTTTCATTAGTAGAGAGAATCTTTTCTAAGATGAAGTTGATCAAAACTTATTTTTATATTACCATGTCACAAGAGAGATTATGCGCATTGTAATTGATTTCAATTGAAAACTAATTTTTTATATAGTTTCAATTATAACGAATTTATTGAATAATTTTCATCAATAAATTCAAGAACTCTTTTCCTTTTAAATGGAATACAAAGAACCATAATCATATTTGTGAGGTGTTGCAGTTTTCTTTGGTATGTCACATCTTTTTTTATACTTTTTAACTTCCTCTGCATTTTTTAGGTTATTTTATTTTTCTTTGATATTTTCAAATTCTATTTTTGTTCATGAGAAGATTTGATTGATCATGCTATGCCATTCTATTCTCCAATGTCTGCCTACTCAAGATCATCTTCGTCAGCGGGGTCGAATCTCCCCCAATTGCTGGTACTTGAGTCAGGAAAGTTATGAGAATCTTGATCATTTATTTTTCAAATTTTCCTATTTTAGAATTCTTTGGATCTCATTTTTTAATTACCTAGGTTTTCCATGATCCTTGACCACCATATTTGAAGCTTAAGAAAGTTTTTCTTATTTTTATTCTAATAAATCTATTATGGATACTATAGTAAGGATTAATTTATCAAGATTAGATTATTTCATTTGGAATGAGAGAAATGATAGGCTCCATAATTCTACATCGTCCACCTCGAAATATCTTTGATTCCAATTTTATGTTTTCGGTTCATTCTAGGAAGTGATCTTATAGACATTTCCCTGATTCAGACTACAATTGGAACACATTCCCAAAATTTTGTATTCTTATTATAGCCAATGTTATTATTTTAATCCTATTCAGGGCGTTCTTCCTATGCATTGACATTGGGGTCCAGTGCTGTCTATTTTAATTTGTAAGAGTTTTAGATAACCTTTTTCATGGTGGCCTGGTTGTTCTTCTCATTCTCAATGATTCCCCTTGACTGAGGTGCCCTCCTTGGTTTGTTTTGTTGACTGATTATTATGGCGATCTAATACTTGGTGTGGGGATCTCATTAAGCTCCCTAAAATATTTTATATCTTGGAATAGATTTTAACACTTCTCTAGGATCATGATGGAATTTTTCTAATTCACAGGTGTGCTAGTTTCTTTGGGTTTTTGGATAAAGGTTTCTAGTTTTTTTGATTTACTTCCCCTAGTGTATGAATTCATGGAATTCTATAGAGGGCCAGATGTTAACTATTATGTTTCGATTGGCTTTGCGTTTTCATTGGGTCCTCTTAGAGTCCATGGGATCATTGGAAATGATTGTTTGGTGGGAAATTAGTACCTTTTCTCCTGCTACTACTTGGTTTTGATGGCAGCTCACACAAGCACTGTTGTCGATGGTTGGTTGTGGGCTTTGCTGTTGGATTTTCAAATGACCAGCTTCACTCTTGTAGGATTGGTTATGATTAAGGATGTTCAAGAATAATTTTATGTTTGATGGGAGTTGGATAATGTATTTTTTCTCCCTATTTTGGTGTTGGGGCACAATTATGGAGCTGTCTTTGTGCACCCCCTAGTAAAAAAATGATTTTCAACATCATTTTTTTATTTTTTACGTTGGTTATTATCCTTCATTATTAAAGGCGACGTTGTAAATATTTTTTTTAATTTAGATGAAAAAAATGGATGTTGTAAATGGATAATGGAACTATTTTTTATGTTTGTTATTATATAATTGACATAAAAAATGATATACCACGTTGGTTATATAGGAATCAATGTGGAAAAACTTCATTCCGAAGCCTTTGTTGCGTCAGTTATTTAATAACCGATGTAACAAACACTTTTCCACTTAGGTAATATAAAAATTGACATTAAAGGATTCAGGATGAAGATTTTTTTATGATAGTTATAAAATAACCGATGTAAAAAACTATATACCATGTCGGTTTTTATATAAATGATGTGATAAGGCTTTGAGATTAAGGGTTTTTTATGTCGGTTATAAAATAACTGACGTAGTTTTTTAAAAAAAATATTTCATTTTCCCCTTCCTCTCCACAGCTGACCAAACAAAAAAAATACAAAAACATGTAGAAATAGAAACAAGCAGAAAAACTACCAGCAAATACACATTCACAATTACAACATTCAAAATTAAAATATTAAATAAAAAAAACCTAAATCCAACCAAAACAACTAGAAAATACACATATACAATTAGAACATTCAAAATTAAAATATTCACTAAAAAAACTAAAATCCAACCAAACCTATAAAATGATTTCCCCATTCCACTTGTAATTATGTGAGCTCTTATACACTATAAGGGTGAGAGTCATAAAAAATCTAAAAATTAAAAAGGAAAGTATTTAACCTGTAAAATGAATAAAAAATGAAATATTAAGGAATAACTTATAAGGAAATATAACCTGGTTGAACTTCGTAACTATTCTATTTGTAATTATTTAATACATAAATCCTAACACATAATATCTGCATTATTTTATGCTTTTTTTTAATGAAAATTCTATTTAAATGAGTTTGTCAATTGAAAATATCATTTTTATATAATATATCCCAAATTTACTAATTATAAATTGAAATTCACCTTTGCTTTTACATATTTGATATTGGAATTATTTTTCTTTGTGGTTTTTTGAAAGAAATACCATCCCCTATTAGAAAATAATATGAATTAAATAAATTTAAAATTCATTATAATAAAAAAATATTAATAAATTAAAACCCACACTTCCAACATTTTCTCAAAATTTCCTCACATATCTCCATGGATAGAGCATATCCTGTGAAGTGTCTTCTCTCTTGGACAAAAAACACCTAACATCCAATGGTCACTGACATAAAATAAAATTTAATTTTAGTTTTTATTATGTGAAAAGATAAATAACACTTTGTGAGATATATGTTTCATACCTCTCAATATAAGGAAACATCCAACACTACGTAATTATATTCTGTTCAAATATTTCAGCAATAAAAACTATTCTTTACTCTTCAATAATTATTCACGCTTCAGGTAAAGTTAAATATGGGCCCATCAATCCATATAGATCTGTCTTTTCATTCTCCTCACACATTTTATAAATATACCTAATACAAAACATACATAAGTATAAATTTTCAATAAATTTATCACAGGGAAAGATTTATGTTAATACTTACATGAAAAAAAATACATCACGTTGATCTCTAACTTATCTCCAGTTGCAAGCTCCATGATATCATTTATCAAAATCTCCATAGTTATTGCATGCCCACATACATTATCTTCCATTGAAATCATATAAACATCCACTAATAAATTTGAATATCTTGACAATATGTCAAGACTACTAGAATCTATATCTGAATTCATAGACCTTTTTCTTTGTTGTTGGCTATACAATATTTCTTTACCTTTAAAATATTCCTATAAATAAATATATAAATATATTAAATTTTAAATGTTAAAACAAATTTAATACAAAAATTAAATAAAAGATAAAATATACGCATACCTCAGTAATATGTCGCAGAAGTCTAGATGGCCAAACTAATAAGTGGTCGATACTTTATCCAACTATCATCACCTCATCTGTATGTAATGGTACTATAGCTGATATATCTATAATATCCTATATAGTGACACTATGATACTTTATCTCAAACTTTTGATGATGAATGGTATGTATAATACAATATATTAGCCCATATGAAACAATATGATACATATCATCAATATATAACTCATAGAAACTAGGAAGCTGTGGAGGAGGGGTGTAGAATTAGGATAAAAAATGGGATCTATAGGTGGAGGTGGAGGAGTAGGTGTAGGAGTAGGATAAAAAATGGGTTTTGTAGGCGGAGGTGGAGGAGTGAGAGCTGCTGGTGGAGGTGAAGGAGTGAGAGCTGCAGTCTGAAATTGTCTTTGCATGTTTACAGACATGGACTGTACTGATGCTATAATCTTTTCATCCATCATCACATTAATATTATGAACTTAAGCCTCCAAAGATTCTATTTTTTTATATAAATACCCTCCATTGCAAAAGATGAAGAATGTGGTAACACTTTTCTCATCGATACAACGGTCGAGTATCCACATACACTACCCAGGTGTTAAGGGTTTCCCAATGATGAAGATAAAATATCCTGCCTCCCCTTAGCCACAAATACCCCCTGTGTTCTTTTCTTTTCTAGATAATCCTTTAAGAATCATTTAAAAAATTCTATAATGATTCAAAATATATAAATAATTGAATTAACTTAAATAAAAAAAATAAACATCTTACAATCCTCTCAGCTATAACCCTCAATTCTTCCATAAGATATTTCCATTTTTTTCTCATCCGATGCTTCTTATATTTTTCATTTCTAGTTGGGGGTGGAGGAGCATCCTCTCTATAGCTTGAAGAATCAACTCTCAGTTTTTTTAAATTTTCAGCTATAATTTGTTTTTCCAATAAATTATACCCTCTCTAAGATAAAGTATGTGGGTATACGTTTCTAGATTAGATCTTCTGATGATATATCCTTGATTCCGATAAATTAAGAATAATAAATCATTAAGAAATCATTAATAATATCATTATAATATAAGAAAACTTCTAAAAATTTACATTTCTCTTACAAAAAATTATTATTTTATTCTACTTTAAATTTTTTTTCCATGATTATTCATCTATAAAAGGATATATATCACATGTATTTTGATGTTTCCTATGCCCAAAAATGAAATTATATGTGATGGTTGACTTTAAATCCATCCATCTCCTAGCAGACATTAATAAACATTTCTTCCTGACTCCTCTAGTTTCATGTATATCAAATTTCATCTAATAAGAAGGGGGAAAACATATATTATTATAAAAATTTCAAGATTAGTAAAACAATAACAAAAGTTCTTACCAAAATGGTCTCCCAAAACTGAGATAGTGTTCCTTTATCAATACCAATCATTAAACAAAATAATCACTTTGCTTTTACCCTGAACTGATACAAAACTCTTGAATTGTTTTGTATTTAGACCTCTTGGAATATCATTATCATCAAATTCTACCACTATAATCTGGTCCTGGCTACAAACAACTGATAATTTTGGTAAAATTGTGCAGCCACATTTACCAACCCTCAAACTCTTCTTTGCCTCTGTGGGAGTATATGACTCTTGTAAATAAGGTTGGGGATCATCAAGAGAATCATGTGTGAATTCCTCCCTTGAGGTATAATTAAGATGGTCATCTCCAAAAGTATGTTTTTGATCAGATGATTGATATATCATTATCCTTCTAATCAAAGAAACAAACAATTAGTACACAAATATAAACATTCAAATATTACAATACTAATGTAAATAAAAAATGAAAAATTATGAAACACAAAAGTAAACTAAAACTTAACACATTATTATTCATATGGTTATATTTAACTAAAATGATAACAATAATAATGATATATGAAATTTCATGTAGATTAATGAAAAAAAATCCAAAATTGGTGTAGGAATATTAAAAAAGGTCCAACCTAATAAATATATTTTACACAAAAAAGAATATTTTTTCAATATAATCTTATGAAATATTTTTGTTTTTATTTAATATATTATATTTAAAATAATTGTATTTCAACAAAATCAATAAATATATAAGTTATTTAAGGGTAAACATGGTAAACTAAACAAAACAAAAGTAATATAAACAAACATTTTAACTTATTATTTTTTATACGTGTTTTAAGAAAGAAAAAGATTAACATATCTAACATTTTATGAAACTAATAAAAGTAAACAAGAAATAAACACATGTTATCGATAATATTAGGAATTTACTAAAGGATTATTTTCCCAAATTGCTTCATCGTGATCGTTCCTTATAACACAAACCATGTCTACGACATCCTCATTATTATTATCTGTTAATCCTTCCATGGAAGTAGGGATCTCACATAAATTAGCATCTTCATCATGTTGATCATCACCAAAATATTTTCTTTCCTTGTAAAACAATAGACCACTACATATCGAATTGATTAAGAATATTGAATTTCTTTTTGCATGTGTTGTCAAAATAATTATCTATGTCTTCCAATCTATTCAGATTAACAAGTGTCATTCCAAATTCATTGTGTCTGACACTGTTGTTACCGATAAACCATTTACAGTTAAACACAGGAACTTTAAATTTAATATAATCAACCTCCCATATTTCTTAAATGACTCCATAATATGCACTTAATGCATAAATTGGGGTTTTTTCTTTACAACTCGAAAAATGCATTACTTCTGTGAACACCAATACACCACTATTCTAAACTGCATTTCTGTTGTCCTGATCTTTTGTATGAAATGTATAGTCATTAATGTCATACCCAAAACTTGTTATAACATTTAAAATTGGACAAAAAACTAACAATATTAATGTTTCTGATGCATCTAATCTAACAAGAATAGTCTTTTAAACCATGGATGAAAAGTTTTGTTACGATCATTCAAAATCCACATTTCTTTCTTCTTATGACATTGTTTCAACACATTAATATGAAATGTTATATATGGTTGAGAATTATATATGTTATTAAAGATGTATAAATTTACCTTATTTCACTACTAGAAATTTAATTTATAGCTTTAGTTATATAGCTACAGTTTATAAAAATTGTGGCTACATCTTAACATACAGCCACAGGTCATAAAATACCCGTGGCACTACACCCTGACCCCAAACTTATTGTGATTCTTCACCCCCACTTCTGCCCTCATCACGATCTCTCCTCTATGTGAGTTAGAAAACCTCCTCACCCAATGATTCCAACCAACCTCCCTCTATCCTCCTCTAACGACATGACCACCCAACCTCGAGACGGTCCTCCTCCGACAATGTGACCACCCAACCTCCCCGCGATCCTCTTCTTCTGACGTGGATCCAACACGGCTCGACCTATGCCTCCGCTTTTGGGCTACCCTCCTCCTCAACTCACCATTGTGTAATGTTTTTATAGTCTTCATACATTCTAGGTGCCCCTCCACTTCTCACTGGTCTTCCATGACTCACACCTTCTGAGTGGCCTGCAATAGGGAGAGTTATGGGTTGTTTTCTATTTCCTCAAATCTCTATTTGATTTAAGATATTAGGGTTTTAATTAAATCTGATTTTCCCCAATACACAGCTTCATAATCACACAACATGTGAATCAGGATGGTTCTAATTCTTCACATATCCTCTGATTTCTACCACGGAGAATGGTTTCTTTGATTTCAGAGTCATAACCTCTTCAATTTTCATTGGGTAAGATTTATTTGTTTCGATTTCTTGTCTTATTAATTGTCACATTTTTCTTGGATAGGCTTTATTTGTTTTAACTTATTCCACCGGGTATGATTTCTTTTATTTTTTGTCAAATTTTTATTGGTTTTGATTTTCTTATCAGTGTCTGGGATTTCAGACGATAGAAGTATAAGTTCTAACTATTAAATCAAAAGTTTCATTGAATATTAATAAAGTTAAAATCTAAATCATAGACTATTATAACATTTGATGTAGGGTACATGATATAGTGATTTTAGTCATGTGGATGATGTGATGAATTGAAACTATGATGTCGAGTAGTGCAACATATATGGAGTTGGTGATGTATTGATCAATGATCTTGATTGAATATAAAGGGTATATTAAAGAAAATTAAATATATGTTTTGGATTCTCTTGAATAATCATGAAAATATGGATTGATACTAAAATATTTATGTCCAAGTTGTTGTAGAAGCGAGAATTTAGGATTTTTAAAATAAACTAATGTTGAGCGAGTTTAAATCTACAAATGCTAGAAATCAGAAGTTATGATGATATGATTTTATGATGGATGAATAGTTTATAGTGAGTTATAAAAGAAAATTTCATAAATATATAGTATTCATTGATTATCATTACTTTTGTTAATCTAAAATTATGTTTCAAAGTGATGAATATATAACATATCATGATATTGTTGCAGTTGGTTATTAGAAGTAATGTTTAGAGGATTTATGAAATTGAATATTGATTTATTAATTTTTTTTAGAAAAAATCATTTTCCTATATAAATAAAATCCAATATGATTATGATGAGTCACATAGGCCTTCGGTCCACTGATTTTGTCCCCAAGTCCTTTAAGGCCTTCGGGCCACCCATGTCTTTGGGTCAGTAAGGCCTTCGGGCCACCTCAAGGCCTTCATCCCACCTTAAGTGCAGATGCAAACCAGACAACCTACAGGGAAAAATCTTCAGAAGGAGGGTGAGAAAGGATATTTCACCATAACATAAGCTAAACAGATTTCAAGAATGAGAGGATACAACACCTGCCATCGGGAAAATCCTATGCATGCATGGGAAAGCCAAGCTGAATAGCCATGCGCAGGTGGAGAGCTGATTTCATGATGAAGATACCGGGGAGGATCTGTTCTAAGTAGTTAGTCTGAATTTTATGTAATGTTTGAAGCCTACGGGCAATGAATTCCTCTAAGGCCTATGGGCCATGTAATACTTACACCTATGGTCCTTATAAGGGTTCCACCTCACCCCTTGAAAGGTGGGTTATCAAAAATCAATAAAAAATGAAGGCCTTCGGGCCATTGGAGGACAATGAATTTTCAAAAGACAATTGTATAATAACCTAATAGATGATCACTATAAATAGGGAATAATAATATCGTTTAATCTTCTTAATAAATTAAATTTTTTCAATTCATCAGACACACATTTAATAAACATTTTCATTAACATATTTACATTTACTCATAGGTTGTACTGAAATTTAGGAATAACATTTTTAATTTGATAAAAATATTAAACATTATTGATATTTTTTCCTTTAGAATGTATGAAATATTTATTTCTACTATATCTGATTTACTACAGTTCTCTTATTTCCTTCTGGAAATGTACCTCATGTATATCCTCTTAAAGTATTTTTCTTTTCTATTTGATCTAGACACTTTCTATTTTAACATCTTCCTTAGAAAACCAACTTTCAAAGAATACTAAACTTGATGTTTTGGTTTGTGCTTTCATTTAAAGTAGAAAATAGTGTTATGTAAACCTTGGATTCTTTAACTCTTGATAGGAATGAGTCTCCTCCTACCTCTTTTTTGGGTTTTATTTCCCAATTATTCACAATTATTTTGATACTTTTTTAGCTATAAATTTTCTTTTAAATAAAGTGCATGCGCCTTGATCTACTTTTAAGATACATTGAAGTATATGAATAGGGGTCTAAAAGATTTCATATCATTCTTAAGATTTCCACATCATTACAACCTCTTTTTCTTTATTTTATAGATTTTAACCCTTCCTAAAATTCAATTTTATATTATTTCTTCATTTAGAGAATTTTAACTCCTCTTTTTTTATTTTCTTCTCCAAGATGAGTTGGTTACAAATGTATAAATTCAATGTTCATTTCCTCATTTTCCTCTTCAATGAAAGATTTCCCAAAATTTATAATTTCTATTTATTTCCATCCCAAAAAAATCTTATCATGAAGTTCTTATGGGATGAATTTCCTTGATCCCTTTCAAAGTGTATATGACTTTATTCTTGAAGTTTTAGTGGGTTCTTCATCCACAAAATCTCATAAACACAATCCTGTGGATTTCCAATTTCAATATCCTTTCCATTGCTTGTTATGATTTCTATGACACTCCAGAAGATGGGTTTTAGTTTGTATTAACATAAATTATTTCCCCATTTAACAATTTCATTTGATAAGTATCTCCACTTGAGCTTCAAAACCATTTTTACAGGTTTGGGTGTTATTAGAGAGCTTGTTAATCCTTGTTTCCTTAGTTGAGAAGTTTTATTGACTTCCCTTGATGTGGTCCATGGTGATTTGGATCTTTCTTCTAATATTTAGTCTATGAAGGTATTCTTATAAATATGGTGTTTAGTCTGTGAATCTTTAATAAACATTTCATAAAGAGTTCATAAACTAAACTAACTGTACATATCAATTTGAATATTTTTTGTTTATTGTTGGTTATTGAGTCATGTATCATTTATCATTTTCAATTGACACACCGATCACATAAATTATGACTTCTTTACTAATTTATATTGATTAGTATTGTTGGTGATCACTTCTATTTGATCTTGGTTTCTCACACTAATCATGATTTTTGATTTGGTGTTAATTAATATGGTTATTTTAGTTTCTGTTCAGCATGTAAAGCTACTATAATTTTTACATTAATCTATTCCTTGTAATCTATTGTTTCTATGAGTCTATTTTTTGAATCAATATGTATAGATTTTATTTTATTATAATACATTTCAGGATTAGTATTATTCAAGTATTCATGATCCTATCTTCTATTTACAGAATAATACCTATGTTGAACTGTTGTTTTAAAAATTCATGGATCCCCTATCATATACCCATTTGTAAACTCAAATTTTCGTTTCCCTCATAGTTCTTGTTCTATTACTAGTTTATTCTATGTTTTATCTAATAACCCTATACTATATTATAAATATTCCATTTTCTAAGGTACATGATAGAGATCTATATAGATACCCCTTCTCATATAACAATGTGTTGATTGATTACGTTTGATACAAGATATGTTGTGATTCCCATATCTACTAACATGGTCCTAGTGATGGATTTTAATTTTCCACCCACTAATTTAATCTATGTTCTTATCTTCTCGCATTGGGTCTCTTATTATATCTCCACACTATGATAAGACTATTTTTTTATTCCTATAGATGTTCTTAATCTATATTATTAATGTCTCATTAACAATGTGTGGGTTGATTATTAATCTTATGATATATGCATTGATGTTCAGTCCACCTATCTTAGAACTAGATATATGTTCTAATTTCATCCCTCTAACCTTCTTAATGTATCCTCTCTTAATTAATGATATGATTTTTCAAATCAAACCTTAAATAGGATAAAAACATCCCACATCCTTGAACTATGTGTTTTTTGATTCCTATCATCACAACATATGTAGTGATGTATGTACATACTTTATTAGGATTTGTTGTAATTGTTCTCTTCCACTATATCCCACATTCAAAATTGGTAATAAGGCCCTTGAAAACTCTGATTTGGTTTTTTATACATTTTTCTATAGGTATTCAAACTTTTTTATGTTTGAGCACTATGACCTTAAAATACATGCTTCTACCCATCATGGTAATCTATAGAGATGTTTGGTTTTTTTTACATGTTAGTTAAAATCTTCTCTTGTGGTTAAATATCTTACCTCATTTTGGTCAAAATTGTCTAAGATTTATATCCAGTATTACCATAGATTAGGTTGTATTTCTATAAAAATCATCTCTATTTTTTTGAATCTATTTAATCATAATTCTCACGACCACATGGTCCAAAAAAAGTCCTTAGACTCAAAAGTAATCACAATTATTGCATACATAAAAACCTAAAAAGGTAAACCAAAGTACAATATATGATTCATCTCACTATGAATAACCATAATTATAATTAATAATATTCAAAAGGATATATAAAAGGGGAAAAACTCATGGTTCCAATATTCAAGATATATAAAATTCATGTTATAATTATATGTATTGATGTTTAATCATTTATTCACATTATTATTCCATAATTATATCATGTAAACATCCATGTTCAAAGTTCAATCCAAGTTTTATGGACATAAATTTTCTACAACACTACCCCAGTATATATAAACAAGGATCTAACTCCTTGACCACATTGGATTAATGTAAACCACACTGTTGAAGTAATCCAACATTTTTTTGTCTTAATTATCTAACCTAAAACTAAAATAAATCCTTGTTCAAGGATATATGAACTTAAATTTATAGTATTTTTTTAATGTAGAATGAGTATGAAAATATTTAATTTTTCTCCATTAAAAAAATAATAACTTCCAATAAAAACAAGATTTATGAAACTTATTAGGATAAAAACACATAAAGGGTAACTTGTGAAAACATTTATCCTTTTTTCAACTAAGAAAACCCATTGATATTTCTAGAAAAAAGGTAATTCACTCAAAAAAAATAGGCAAAACACCTATGGTACCAATGTCCGAACCTAATAAAAAATTGGTCATTGAACACTAGGACTAACTAATATATGGAAAATTTAGAGCAGTGGGGGTGAAGGGTGGGTGGGGGATAGGGGCAGTTGGGGGGGTGTAGGTGGGGGGGATAGGGGGTTATGGTTGGGGGGGTGCTGGGAATAGTAGGGTGGGGGTGTTGGGGGAAGTAGGGTGGGTGTAGGGGTAGTGGGGGTGTAGGTGTGGGGGGGATTCAGGGGGTAGTGGGGGGAGGGTAGTGGGGTGCAGGTGGGGGTGTAAGGTTGGTGTGGGCCATCGGGGTGAAGGGTGGGGGGTGTAGGGTGTAATGTCTCAGAATTTCTATATATATATATTTTAAATTGTATGAAATTATTTCAAGACAAGATACTTTAATGGAACATGATTTTGAGACTCGGTGAGCCCAGAATTGAATTTTGAACTTTTTTTAAGTTCGTTTAAGTAAAAATGAAATTGGGGTTTTTTAACTTTTAAACCAGTGCTCAGATTAAAAATTGTAGGGCACTGTTGAACTCCGAATGAAGGGATTTTCCTAGAAAGGACTTAACTTCAACCGATGAGGGTCGACTGGAAAAGATAGTTTTCAGAAATTTCGAAAAATAGTAAAATAACTTAAAAATTTATTTTATATTATTCCCTCACTGTTGATTGGAAGATGAAGGAGATGCAGTGTGGCAATGAGGCGCATTAAATGAAGCCAATTAATGGATCATTTTTGTGCAGCGTAACGACGCATTAATTGAAGCGTAACAGATACAATGTTTCATAAATGAAATAGCATAACGACGTGACGTCATAGCATAACAGAAACATTGTAACATGTTTTATTTTAATGGTTTAACACGTTGGAGAGTTGAGAATCAAAGGTAGAGTTTTTTCTTTGAATAAATGATGGTGAGAACTCTCTCCAATGAAGAATGATGAACCCCAACAGATCATTAACAACTTTGACCCATCTCGAAGAACGAGACTGGTGAGTGAAGAATGCCTTCGACCTCTTCAATATTAGCGGGTGGAGCACTTCAATGTTGAACTAATTAAAGGTAGGGCTTTAATTGTTTTATGTTTTCCCCATTCTTATTCTAAAACAACGAACGTAGATCAATGCATGAATATGTTGATCCGCGAATCGTGTGTTCTTGCAGGAGGGTGTTTTTCATGGGGTCTTGCCTTGGGATTGATTATTATATGTTGGAACTATAATCCCAACCTCCTCCCATTTTTAAAACTCTAACGTGGAGGGTGTGGGATGACATGAACAAGTCCCGAGCCCCTCCTCTTGTGCGTTCTTCTTGGATGAGCATTCAAATTGGCGGAAAGGAAAATTTGAGGCCTTTGTAGGGAAGGAAACACCCCACGGAGGCCAGAGGTGCAGGTGGTGTGAAGAAAGGAGCACCAGTGCAGACCTAGTGGCTAGTGTAAGAGCCCACTAGTGTGCTGGATACCATCAGCAATGGTGGCCACGGGCTGGAGGCAGCATACCATGACGGCACACCGGCAGGAGCGTTGTGGCTAGCTTGGGCCGCGATGGCGTAGGAAAAACTTTCGGTTGGGCCGACGGCTGGCAGAATGACGCAACCCCTCGGCCGCGGCTCTAGGTGACATGCGGTCTCTGATCGCATGTGAGGAGAAATGGGTGGCTAGTTTTTCCGGCCGTAAGGTGACACAGCCGGACACACCATGCGTCTGGGCCGGGCATGGGACACCCCAGCCGGTAGAACCCGCAATCCAACGTGCCAGACTGGATTAGACCCAGACCGAGCCAGACTAGATCGGACCCAAGTCGGGCCAGATATTGTTTGGGTGAGCAGACTCGAGTCGGTTTAGTGGACCACCAGGCTGGGTCAGTCTAACCGGGTCAGATCAGACTCAAACCTAACAGACCCCTTTTTAGAAAAACACTGATATCTTGAAAACTAGGCGTCTGATTGATGAGTTGTATGTGGTGTTGGAACCCTTGAGATGAGGTAGATCATTTATAATAATCTATAGATACTTTCATTGAATCTGAATTTTGACGAATGGCTTGAGGAGCGGTTATCCCAGAATCAAGCGCACTATGTGCGGAAACCCTGTGGTTGGATAGACCTGAAAACTACTAACAAGAGACCATGTGTGGATCAGCTACTATGACCCAGTGGGAAGAGTATTCTGTGTGAATAGGTAGGAACATGGTGGGGAGTTTCTCTATTTGACCTGGAAGAATCACAGTACTCGATAGGAGGCGTACCTCAGTATGGACAAGGTGGGAAGTAGCTTCTGTGTGACCTGACATGCCCACGGTGGGGAGTGACTTCTGTGTGACCCAAAATACCCACGGTACTCATCAAGGATGAGTACCATAGTAGTTAAAGGTTATTGGGAAGTGTCTTATGTGTTACTCAATAGGCACACTGTACTCATTGGAGAGGAGTGCTCTATCAGCCCAAGGTGTTTGATGATATGACTGATGATCCTACTTTCCTACTCTAAATTATACCTGGTGTGAGATATCCTGTGTCATGATCATACTTCATGATCATGTTTTGTGGTTTTCTATGTGGATTTCTTTTCGGTCTTTCCTTTATGTTTTGGGGTTCCTACTGAGTATATTGTCACTCACCCCTGTACAGGCTTCACCCACACATGTTGTGTCTGGTGCAGATGACTGCCACCTTGACGGAGGACTTGGTGGCCCAGGACCTGGTGGTTCCTAGTGAGACCAGGAAGCCGGGGCATACTTATATGGATTCCAGTAGCTACTATGTACTTACCCATCAGGTGGGGTTTCTAGCGGATGACTTTCAGAGTTTTCCTTGTACCTTCCAGTTTTTAGTTTATCTTTTTTTGGATTTGTTTTCTGGCCTATTGGACCTATAGTTTTTACTTTTACCCAGTGGTTGTTTCATGGAATGTATGTTTACTTTTCCATATTTGGTATGTGGTTGCGTGTGCATGAGTATAGGTGCTTAGGAAAATGCCTCCCACTTGTAGTTTTATGCCTTCAGTGCTAGTCACCAAACCCTGTCCTTTGGGAGGCGGGTTTGGGGTATGTCATGGTAGAGGCCTCGGGGGATAGGTTGTGACAAAGTGGTATCAGAGGTGGTTAGTTCTAACTCAAAGACCAAGAGTCTGTTGTTTTATTTTTGGGGCAACAGTGTTGAATGTTTTGAGTTTGACTTTCAGATTCGAGGAGTCTAGTTTTGATGCGATGGCTAACATATCCATAAAATAGGAGACTAAATTCTTCTTCTCGGCTCTATATATGAAAACATTGGTTGCATAAGTGTATCCTTATGATCTTCTTGAATAAGAGTTAGCTCACCAGGTTTAATCTTTTGACCGCAGAACATCTTGATCTGTATCAGGATGCCTCCATGCAGATGGCCAGCTTGGATTCTAATGCATGACTATGAGGACAACCCACCTAGCGATGATGTGTTGGTTCAGGTACTAGTTCTAGAGATGGCCATGTTGGGTGGTGAATCAGTGTCTCCACCACCCATTGATCAGCAGCTACTTCTGGTGTTACTGGTAGAGGAGGTATGTTGACTCAGTTCCTTGCATGAGTTTTAGAGACAGAGACCTCCCAGGTTCAGGGGAGAGATATATCCTTAAGTCGTTGAGGATTGGCTGGAGGCAGTGGAATGGGTCTTTCGCTTAGTGAGGAAACTGCTTGGAAAGATGGAAATCTTGGACGCGAGCCTTCTATAGGGATCAGTAGGGAGATTGTAGAGCTTGACTATCCAGACGCATCATGAGGCAGCCCTCACCTGGACATACATTGATCAACTTTTCCTGGAGGAGTTTTTCCTCGTGACTTTTCACTCTGTGCACATATAGAATATGCTTCACCTACAATGGGGCAGCATGTCTGTGTGTGAGTACTCTTTGAGATTTACAAACCACTCTCGCTACTCCACAAAAATGGTTCAAGACCCTTTCTTCAGGGCCCGAACCTTTGAGCAGGGACTCAGACAGGAGATTCGGGCATTCATGGTGTCTCTCAGCATCCCCACTCAGGCTGGAGTGCTGGAGCGAGCCCTTCTTGTGGAGAGCTTCCTAGAAGAGCATGAACAAGTAGCTGGAGCCACCAGCATACCTCGGGTGGTATAGTCTTCAGTGGTGAGAAATAGACAGTAGACATAGGGGCCCAAGTGGGACAGTTATTTTATGGGGAAACCCTAGGACTCAGGGTCAGTAGTGAGGGGATCCTAGAGCAGAGGGAGTTATCAGGGAACCAGGCTATGCTTCACATGCGTCGGGCAGGGACATATGGCTTGTGAATGCCCAACCTGCCGCACATATGATCAAAAGACGGTTGAGGGACCGCCAAGGCAGATGCAAAGGTTTGGACATGGGGGTCTACAGGGCAGCAGACGTGGCAGGAGAGTAGGCTGAGCGGCAGGCAGTGAATGACAGTTTGAGGTGATACCACCACCACCTCCAGGTAGTCCACTACAGTCTCTGGGAGCCAACAGACAGGGGTGAGGCTAGCTTCAGGCGATGGAGGCCTACAACCAAGGTGCTCTAGAGATGATTAAAGGTATGATGTGTGTCTTCTCTACCTTAGTTGTAGTTCTTATAGACATAAGTTCTAGTCACTCTTTCCTTTCTGTGGACCTCATTTGGGGCTCGGAGATTCTGGTGGAGCCGTTGGCTCGATCCTTACGATTAGATACTTCTAGAGTAGGGGATTCGATGATTACATATTGGTTCTGGTAGGGTGAGCTTACTCTAGGAGGCAAGAGCTTCGGCTGGGATCTCCTATTAGAGGCATTGAGGTCTTACAAAATCATCTTGGGTATGGAATGGTTATCTACATTCCATGATTAAATTTACTATATTAGGTGCAAAGTACGGTGTGCCCACAAGGATTAGACCAGGTTTTCCTTCACCGGTGAGTGGAGAACTTTTCAAAACAAGAAGGAATTTCTCGAAGGAGGGTGTGACCAATGACTCACCAGTTTGTGAACCTCACCCTTGGTTCAGTGGATGAGGGGAGTTTGAGATTTCCTATAGTGGTGGATGAGCATGAGGATGTATTTCTTAAGGATGTTCTAGGACTACCTCCTAATAGGGAGGTAGACTTCGGCATCGACCTGTACCCCAGGATGACACCAATATCCAAACTGGAATATCATATGGCTCCCACAAAGCTTTGTGAATTGAGGGCATAGTTGGAGGACTTACAGGAGAAGGGCTTTGTGAGGCCCAATGTTTCACCATGGGCAGCCCCAGTGTTGTTTTCCAAGAAGGTAGATGGGAGCTTGAGGCTATGTTTGGAATTTCGATTCCTGAACTAGGTGACCATGAAGAAAAAGCATCCACTTATGAGGATCAATGGCCTATTTGACTAGATAAATGGATCAAGGTGGTTCTCAAAGATTGACCTCAGATCAGCCTATCACCAGATTCAGGTACGGGATGAGGATGTACCAAAGACAACCTTTAGATAATGGTATGGACACTATGAGTTTTTAGTGATGCCTTTTAGTATGACCAATTAACCAGAAGTTTTCATGGGACTCATGAACAAGATATTCTAGCCTTACCTCGATCATTTCATGGCAGTCTTCATTGATGACCTCTTAGTGTACTCAGTGTCAGAATAGGAGCACGCTACACACCTGCAGATAGTCCTGGATACACTCTGAGAGAACTAACTTTATGGTAAGCTCTAGAAGTTCCAGTTCTAGATTTGGGAGGTCCACTTTCTAGGACACATCATTCTAGAGGCTGAATTTGCATTGGATTCAGAGAAGATAGAGGTAATACTTGCTTGGGAGACACCCATAAGCCTGACTGAGGTACAGAGTTTCTTGGGGTTGGCTGGATACTCCCAGAGGTTCGTGACCACCTTTTCTAGAGTTACAAAACCTTTATCATCCTCGAAACAAAAGGGACATCCCTTCGTGTGGATAGAGAAGTGCTAGTAGAGTTTCTAGGATCTTAGGCGGAGACTGACGAGTGCCCCTATCTTGAGACTACTAGAAGAGGGCGTTGGGTATATAGTCTTTTGCGATGCATCAGAAACCAGAATAGGATCTGTCCTAATGTAGGAGTAAACAATGATTGCATAAGAATCATGATATTTGAGGTATCATGAGAATAACTATGTAACCCATAACCTGGAGTTAGCAACATCGGTCTTTTCCTTGAAGATGTGGCGGCACTACTTGATGGGTGAACGGTTTACCTTCTACTCTGACTACAAGAGTCTCAAGTATATCTTCTTACAGTAGGAACTAAATTTGAGACAATGGTGATGGTTGGAGTTCTTCTAGGACTATGACTTTGAGATATTCTATACTCCTAGGAAGGGGAATGTGGTGGCAGACACACTCACTAGGAGTTCTGCTTTACAGTTGTTGAGTGAGGCGACAGAACAGCTAGTCGCGACATAGATATCCTTCGTGGATGATGATAAAGCAGCTTAACTTCAATAAATTACTATCACTCCCCCACTATTATAGTGGGTTAGGGAGGCACAACTTGTGGATGTTGAATTTGAGGCCCAACGTGCTCAGTTATCCTCAGGACAAGCTCCTGATAAATTTTCAATAGGTGGGGAGTATGTCATTATTTTTAGAGGATGCACCATAGTACCTGTGAAATTGCGGGAGGAGGTGTTGAGGGAGTTCTATACACCCCCTTTGGAGGTACATATTGGGGTGGTAAAGATGTACCAGGACCTCCAACGTCAGTATTGATGGCTAGGGATAAAGAAAGCAGTGGAAAAGTTCATTTCATGATGCCTCACTTGTTAGCAAGTGAAGGTTGAGCATCTTTTTCCAGTAGGCTTGGCACAACCACTTGAGGTACTGGAGTGGAAATGGGATGGTATCTCGATATACTTTGTGACAATATTACCATGCATGTCTAGGGGCCACGATTCTATCTGGGTGATCGTTGATCAAATCAACACGTCAACTCACTTCCTACCCATCTGAGAGTAGGGATTGGTGGAAGGCTTGGGATGCCTCTACGTCCTAGAGATAGTACGACTACACGGGGTAACTTCAATGATCATCTTAGACCATGATGAATTCTTTAAATCCCGGTTGTGGAAGGGACTACAGGAGGCATTCAAGACTCATCTGCGCTTGAGCACAACCTTTCACCCTCAGACAGATGGTCAGACAGAGCAGACCATAAAGACCTTGGAGTACATGCTTCATGCTTGTGTCCTTGATTTTGGTCATAGTTGGGAGGACCACCTACCACTGGTGTAGTTAAAATACAATAATATTTATCACAACACTATTGGCATGGAACCATTTGAGGCCTTGTATGGGCAGCCATGCAGATCACCTCTATGGTAAAAAAACCTAGGGGAGTCAGAACTCATGGGTCTAGAGTTGGTATGGGCTACCACTAAGAAGGTGAAGATCATCCAGGATCATATGCGGACAGCAAAAATTAGGCATAAATCTTATGTGAATAGGAGGCTAAGTCCCTTGGAGTTCAAGTAGAGAGACCATGTGTTCCTTCGGGTCTCACCCCGATAGGATTTGTGAAGATTTGGCTGGGGCGGAAAGTTATATCCAAGGTTAATCAGACCTTTTTAGATTCTTAGTAGAGTTGGTGAGGTGACATACTGCCTAGATCTTCCCCCACATATGCACTGGGTGCAAGATGTTTTTCACGTGTCATATTTGAAAAGGTGCATACATGACCCATTGCACGTCATCGACTGGGGTGATCTGAACATTTACAATGGGTCAAAGTTTGTGTAGTTACCAGTAGAGATAGAGGATTGACATGAGCAATTCCTTTGTGGATGTTTTATTCCTCTAGTGTGCATTCGGTGGAAGCATGGGAACCTCTTGGAGAGCACATGGGAGCGGGAGGCTCAGATTCGTGCTCAGTACCCCCATTTGTTTGATTAAAATTGTTTTGGCTTTCGGGGACCTAAATCCCTAAGGTGGGGAGAATTTAATATCCCAAAATTTTTGTATAATATTTGTTTTAAATTATATATAATTATTTTGAGACATGAAACTTTGACGACGTGTGATTGTGAGGCCCAGTGAGCCCAGAATGGAATTTTGAACTTTTTTTAAGCTCGTTTAAGTAAACGTGAAAGCGGTTTTTCTAAATTTTAAACCGGTGATTGGATCAAAAATATGAGGGCACCATTGAAATTAGAATGGTGGGATTCACCTAGAAAGGACTTAACTTTGACTAGCGAGGTTTGACTGAAAAAGATAGTTTTTGGAATTTTTGAAAAATAATAAAATAACTTAAAAAGTTATTTTATTTTCTTCCCTCACCATTGAGCGGTTGACGATGGCACTGTGGTCCAGTGACAAGGCACATTAAATGAAGCCAATTAATGGATCATTTTTGTGCAACATAATGATTCATTAATTAAAGTGAAACAGATGCATTGTTTCATAAATGAAACAGCGTAACAGATACACCGCAACGTAACAGAAACGTTGTGACACGTTTTCTTTTTATGAGTTAACGCGTTGAAGAGTTGAGAATCAAAGGGTAGATTTTTTCTCTGATTAAGTGATGGTGAGAACTCTCTCCAATTAAGAATGACGAATTCCGGAAGATCGTTAACGACTTCGATGCATCTCGAAGAATGGGACTGGTGAGTGAAGAAGGCCTTCGACCTCATGCATCTTCGTGGGTGGACCACTTCAATGTCAAACTTCTTTGAGGTAGGGGTTTAATTGTTTTATTTTTTCCCCGTTATTATTCTAAAACAACGAATTCAAATCAACCCACGAACAGGTTGATCCGTGGATCATGTGTTCTTGCAGGAGGATGTTTTTCTTGGAGTTTTACACTGAGATTGATTATTATCTATTGGAAATATAATCCCAAAATACTCCCATTTTTAAAACTCTAATGTGGAGGGCACATGATGACACAAAAAAGACCCAATCCCCTACGCTTGTGCGTTCTTCATGGTCGAGTATTCAAATTGGCGGCAAGGAAAATTTGAGGCCTTCACAGGGAAGGCGACACCCCATGGAGGTTGGAGGCATAGGCGGCGTGAAAAACGTACCACTGGTACGGACCCAATGTTCCATAGAAGAGCCCATCAGTGCACCACGATTGCATGCTGGGAGGAGCGTCATAGCTGGCTCAAGCCATGGCGGTGCAGTAGAAGTCGCTGGCCAGGACGACGGCTAGTGGAAGGACGCGGCCCGTAACCACGGTCCGCGACTCCGGGTGGCACGTGTTCTCTGACCACGTGCGAGGAGAAACGAGTGGCTGGATTTTTCGGCCTCGAGGTGACACACCCGGATGTAGGCCACCCCATCGAGCTAGACTTGTGGCCCAATGGGCTGGACCCACTACCCAATGGGTCGGACTTGATTGGACCCAGGCTGAGCTAGATCTGGGTCGACTCGGTGGACCCCGGGACGGACCCGCGGCCCAACGGGCCGGACGCGCTGCCCAATGGGTCAGACCTGACCGGAACCAAGTTGGGTCGATGGACCCCAAGTCAGGTCGGGTCGGGTCAGTCCGACCAGGGCAGACCAGACCTAGACCCAACCTGCCCCTTTTTGGAAAAACACCGATAACTTGTAAACCGAGCGTCTGATTGAAAAGTCGTTCATGACATTGGAACCCTTATGATGAGAAGGATCTTTTGGTATAATATATAGATACTTTAATAGAATTTTAATTTATATGAATGTCTTGATAAGAGGTTCTCCCAGTATTAAGCACACTACGTACAAAAACCCTACGGTTGGTTGAGACATAAAAACTATTGACAAACGACCCTGTGTGGATCAGCTACTATATCCTAGTGGGAAGCGGATTTTGTGTGACCCTATAGGACCACTATTGGTATCAACTCTATGTGACCTGTAATACCCATAGTACTCGACAGGAGGAGTACCTTAGTATGGCCAAGGTGGGAAGCAACTTCTGTGTGACCTAGCATGCCCACGGTGGGGATTGGATTCTGTGTGACCCAACATACCCATAGTACTCATGAGGGATGAGTACCACAATAGTTCAAGGTTAGTAGGAAGCAGCTTCTGTGTGACCTAGTAGGCCCACTGTACTCATTGATGATGAGTTCTCCAGCAGCCCAAGGTGTTCGATGATATGATTGATGGTCCTACTTTCCTACTCTAAATTATATCTGGTGTGAGTTGTCATGATTCATGATCATGATTCTTGGTTGGATCTATAGATTTTTTTTGTATTTCCTTTTTATTTTGGGGTCCCTACTGAGTATATTATTACTCAACCATGCACAGGCTTCACCTGCATGTGTTGTGTGTGGTGCAGACGACCGCCACCATGATGGAGGACTTGGTGGCCTGGGACCCAGTGTTTCCCAGTGAGACCAAGTAGGTGGGGTGTACTTCTATGGATTCCAGTAGCTAATATGTACTTACCCATCAGGTGGGGTTTTATAGCGAATGTATTTCAGAGTTTTCCTTGACATTCCTATTTTCAGTTTATCTTTTGTTGGATTTGTATTCTGGCCCATTTGACCTATAGTTTTTACTTTTACTCAGTGGTTGTTTAGTGGCATGCATGTTTACTTTTCCATCTTTGGGAAGTGGTTGTGTGTGATTGTGTACAGGTACTTAGGAAAATGCATCCCACTTGTAGTTTTATGCCTTCGACACTAGTCACCAATCCCTTTCCTTCAGAAGCTGGGCTTGGGGTATGTCACGACACGGGCCCCGGGGGATGGGTTATGACACAGGGTGGGGGGGCAGGGGGTGAAGGGTGGGGGGTGCTGGTGGTGGGGGTGTTGGGGGCATTAGGGGGTGCAGTAGGGGTGACGAGGGGGGTGTATGTGGGGGGTGGAAGGTGGGGGTGATGGGGGCAATAGGGTGGGGAGGTGCAGGGGTAGTGTGGGTACATGTGTGGGGTGCAGGGGGAAGTGGGGGCAGTGGTGGTGAAGGGTGGGTGGGGGTGAAGCACTATCCACTCTTGTTTTAGAACATGTTTTTCAAAAGGAAATTGAATATATGGTTGTTGGATCTTATTCATGCTAGGTCTCTTTATTATGCACATGGGGAGGGTCTTCATACTAATGGTATATCCTTAAGGAAGGACTATAAGTGGTATATATCCATTGGAATGGATATATTTCTCTTCTTTCCTTTTGATAAAATCACAAGACTGATCTTCTTGATATTGGACCTCCCATGCATAGGATAGGGTAAGACACTCAGGCTACTTGAGAATTCTCATAGGGTATCTAGGGCCTATTGGTTATCATGTAACTAAATTTATCTTCAATTTCAACTTAAATTGTATATAAAATATCATGGGTCTTGATAGAAACATCAGTGGAGTAAGTTCCCCTCAATTTGTTTACATACATGATATTTCTATTAGACCATGATTAATATTACAGGCTGTCTCAATGGTGTCCTTTATATTTTCTTTATTTGATATATATCCTATCATTCATTTCACTTTATATATTTTATTTGTCTATATCTATTATATATACTATACAACATGCACATTCCTTCCACGTTTCTCCTCCTCTGTATTCCTGTTTACATGTTTGCCTCTCTGCGCACTCCACTTTCTTCCAAATCTCAATTCCATGTTACCTATATGACATCGCCTGCTCCTCCTACACATATGTCTAATTTCATCAAAATTATGCTAACCCTATAGACTTATCATGACAATGTTTTGTGACAAAACTTCACTTATCATATGTGCTTCTGTATAAGGTTTAGTCTGTGAGGATGGTTCTTTGGAATCTAATTTCTGGTTACTCTTCTTTATTATTGTCCATGCATCCTTAATTAAATTGACAATGTGCCCTATTCCTTTTTTGAGAGTGTTACTTAATCTTCCTACTTTTGAGCTTGGCCTGTTTTCCTTGTATTTGAACTGTAGTCTTCCATACAGTTTTAGAACATTCAACTGTATTGGATTTTTTGTTCTATGATTATTTTTAATAGAATATGTCTACATGATTCTACTTATAATCTGATTACTGATTAGAGTCAAGGGGGATACCACTGTTTTCATTACATATCATGTTTACAAAGTTTTATATTTTCATTTCTCAACAAAATGTCTTTCAAATATAAAATTATGTTTGTTTTTTTCATTTTCTTGTGACATATATGAATTTTTATATTCTCATGACACTAATCTTCCCTTATTTTTTGTGCTTATTCTGGTTAAAGTTCTTCACCTTTTGTATTTAGATATTTTTTTCTTTACAATGCTAAATTTTTAAATGTTTATTGATCTAGAATTATGAAGATATATATAAGTATGCAATATATTATTTTCCATCCATAGTGTTTATGGTGCAATAATTATACAGGAAGGAAATTTATAATGAAGTGATTGAGGTGGGATATCAAATGACATGTTCACCCTTTTAAACCAATTCTATTGTCTAGATTCTGGTTTTTAGGATAGTTTTTTCTTCTTTCTAGTCATTTATTTGATGGTCCCAAAATTTCAGTTAATATGTTGTTTTCTTGTTAAAGAATCTATTTTTTTTATAATAATATGGTTTGTGACATGATATATGATTGTACCCTGGGATAAATTCTTGTGTATGGGTTCTTCAATATTTCTTGTTGAAAAAGTTATTTTCTATCACCTTTTTAACTGTTTGTATACTGCAATTCATGTGCAGGTGTTTATTGTCATTAATAGGCTTTTTTTGGAAATGACTACATCATCCATCTTGATAATTTCCTGCCATAAGTATTTATTAAGAAGTTCCCTAGTAATAATTTTTCCCTGTGAATTTCACTTTTAATTTCATTTTTATTCAATACAAATCACTAAGGATATTTTCCCATCAATCATTTTTTTCTTGACAGTTGATTAAATGTAAGAGTTAGTTTTCACTTGAAACAAATTCATTATGAATTACCTTAAGGTGATTATTGGTTGGGTGAGTTTAATCCACTAATAAAGGATATGAATTACCTTAAGGTGATATTTTAGGCTTTTGTGACTAATTCCTCAAGATGGGTGGTGGGGACGATTATGATGTCATCCTTATGGGGGTTGGTATTCATTTGTTCTTTTACTAGCATGTTAGATCTGGAAGCATAATGATCTTTATCCCTAGGTGTGAAGTTGCATGGGTTAGACAGGGTAGGATCCACATGGTACACTGGGTCATACCTCTATTGAGAAGACCCATCTATATTAATCTTGAATTTATGTTCAGGATCTCCCACCTCGATCTTGGGTGGTTGGCTGAAGAGGGATGATTTCTCAGCTGGTCGAACTTAAGGTCCCCTCAAACATCTTCCTATTTCAACTGTTGTTTGATGGAAAGTCTTCTGTAACCATCAATATCCTAGGGAAAATCATCCATTCTAGTGTCTATTTGGGTTTATGGATTATCCAAATTCCAAAAAATGGGATAAACTATTCCATTTCTCTAATTGATATGTCAATAAGAAAGTAGAGTCATCTATGTGGGATTATCATGAACCAAATACTCTATCTAGTTTTGAGTGAGGGAACCTAATAGAAGGAAGAATTAATGATGCACCTATCCTTATAGTGGATTTTATTCTCCTAATTCTCATCTCTAGCTTGATACCTCTGATCGTTCAGATTATTGACCGTGATGGCATTCATGATTGAAGTGTTTGGAGGGGAACCTTCACTGTCCACTAGTGGACTAGCCTAATAGTCTTTTTTGCAACCATGAGAGTGGAAAAAATTAGACGGTATCATACTGACTGTATCCTCATATCTGTACATTAGGGTATGCATCTGTTAATGAGGGTGGAGTAGAATTTGATTAACTCAAACCATATGGATGCTCCTAAAAGGATGAAATAACCTCAATATCTACATCTTACTAATTACCCAGACCTAGGGTCCCTCTCATAATTATGAGATAAAAAATCAACTGATTTTATGTCCCAAAAAATAATGACCTCCAATTTTTTTATCAGGTTTAATCACATGATTCACCACTTGATTCATGTGATGGAATGGGATTTCTCCCCCTCAAACAAGTTGTTACAAAAAATAGTCTTTCCCCTTGATTCATGACATGAATAGGGTTTCACACACTAAATCATGCAAAGAAATACTCCTAGAACTCCCCAACCATATCTGGCCCCGCGGAACATGTTCTAAAAGATCATTCATAAGACTCGAACTTGTCAACATGTCTCACCTAACTCCAATCATCTGATACACTAAATCAGGTACCTTCTATCTTAGCATCTAGACTAGTCAGTTGTGGAACCTTGAACACCACCGGGTTAGGTTCAACAACACATCATTTTTGAAATTTTATTAAAATTTATCAATATGAGAATTACATTCTCAAACTGTCCACAAGACTAGACAAGTCTATATCCATATTCAAACAAGAATTCTAGTGTTACTCTGACTATCCACTAACCGGTATCATTACATCAATATTATTACCCACATGGAACCATATTCTAATGACTGAGCTGATAATCTCCACCTTAGAACATCATTATTGTTGATCCACAAGCCTGAAACTACCCAAGATCCAATATTAACCAAATATCAACATTTCAAAACCTTTCTTGAGATACGTGAAAAATACTTCAACACAATTTGAATGTGATAATTAATTAACATTGCGGTGCCTTACGTCACCGCTTCCCAAAAATAATGATAAACCAATATTGTATAAATAATACTGATAGTTCCAACTTAAGGCCCATGACCTTGCTATTTATTCAAAAAAATTCATATTTATACCACTATAGTTTCATCCTAGACCTGCTAACAACTACAATCTAGGCTGGTTCCTAGCTTTCTATAGCTAAGGCATTCTCTCTCTCCCAAAGTCATTGCACCAAGGGACTCAATGTTCCAAGAGACCCAAGGTTACCACATCACCACCCATACATTTATAGAGGTCATAAAACTCTCTCCATATGAGTTATTAATATACCAATAGAATCAAAAGTAACCACCACACACTTTAAACTTTTATCATCAACTCACCTCAGGTTCATATAACTTCCCAATCTCAATCTCCCTTTCTCCAACCACAAAACCTCAAACATGAAGCTTATCACCATAGGGTCAAGCTTAGGTTGCACCAACCCAACTACCACATAGGGTATGAAGAACCCACTCACTTAGTATATATATGAGTAACAATCTCTTAACCTTCTATAACATAATTTAATAGCTCAAGCTATTAACCAGGAAACCCAGTAAGTATACATCCCAATGTTACTTTTAAAACCCATCTGACTTGACCAACTTGAGTTATTTACAACCCGTCTTTGGTTCATAAACCTAATAACCCAGATAACCATGCTCACTATAAATCAACTCATCTAGTTAAAAGCATCTCACATAGTTATTTCCTTTTACTAACATGCCTTAGGTAACCCTCCCAAAACAAGACCACTACATGATCACCCATAACATGAGCATCGATCTGAAACTCGAAGTTGTATAAACTTGTTCCATTCACCCTATACTTGACCATCTAGGTTTACCATCAGCCATTTCATTATAATCTACAGTATTAATTCATCAGGCTATGCATCTGAATGAAAATGCTCGACAAAACTGGTCTCCATACTAAAATACCTCAAGGCATCCATCTTCCCTTATTATGATTCATTCATGGGTAGGGAGAAACATAGAGAAATAGAGGATTATACATTCTCAAGGAACCTTTAAAACCTTCATAATAAATTAATTACAACTTCCATAAACTACTCTAATAGTAGATCATTATTCTAAGCTCCAAATACCTAAGGAACTTTTATTTCTAAGAAAAACCCTCCACTGGGTTACCCTTGATTATCAAGACTCGATGACTCACCACTATCCTAAGCTGAGCCTCAAACAAAACTAGGTTCTCGTACTTAGTCCATCAATCATAACCCACCTAAGACATAATACATGGATAGAATCTCACTATTGTGTCTATACATGACATCTAAAATTCCAAAAACCACTATGGGGTCTCATAAACAAGTTTTAATATAACCCACATTACCCATTCCTGAACTAGGAACAAACCATAATACCACCAACAACCCTAACACATCATGATAATCTCTTTCTATCTTCACATCCTCTACTTCCACTTGGAATTGCAGAGCTCAAGGATGGCGATCCGTAGGTGAGGAAAATGTACACTTTTATTTTCTTTTTGTTGTGTGGATAGTTAAAAACCAAGCCGCCAACAAATCCATCATGCATGGTAGAGCCCAGTATTAGCTTCCACTGAGGTAGGTTTTTAGGATACACATGTAACACAACTTTCACACCCCTTGACAAGATTTTATACAATGACCCAAAGAAAGCCTCAAATCTCAATCGAGGTTCATGAGTGGATTTTTCAGCATTGCACAACCACTAAAATAGTGAAGAATCATGTTACCACCAAGAGTAAAGAAGTTTTTGTGACTGGTCCATCTCAAGCAGTCCCAGTTATTTCTACCCCATAAATCAGTTCCACTGGTTTTTCTGATGCTTAGTTGGATAAATTGAATAATTTTATTATGAATTTTTTGAAGAAGGATGATACGAAGTACCAGTTATTTCTATACCATCATTTTATGTTGGAAATGTTGGGTATGAGGCTGAATCTAGATGATTTTTTTAGAGAATCAGGGTGTTGTTTCCACGTTTTGGAACCATGACTATAGTGGCTATAGGTCATGTGTGGATAAAGATACTTCCACAGTTTCAAATTTTGGAACTGGGCCTATTGTAATGGGTAAAACCATTGCTATAGTTCTATAACCACAGTTTGAAACATGGATATAGGGATATTGCCACGGTTTGAAAACATGGCTATAAGTTTTTCCCTATATCCACACCAATAACAGCCATGAATTGTTAAACTGTGGCTATTACCTATAGCCATAGTTTTGGGGTCTATAGCCATGGTTACAAACCATGGTTATAGCCTTATTTTGGAGTAGTGTTTATCAGTTCACCTAAGAAATATTTAAATTTCAATACACAAATCCCATTTCCCCCATAATTCACTCATTCATGGTGATATGGAGGCAAACCAATGTTCTCCACTGCAGAAAAGTAACTCATACAAAACTTCACAACCTTGTCATAAATATACTCTTAAATAATAGATGCTTCAAATCGATATGAAATCTTAACATACCCCTTCAATATCTTCATATACCTATCAAAAGGATACATCCAATGTAGATATATAGGTCTGCAAATATTTATTTCTCGAACCAAATGAACCATTAAATACACCATTATATCAAAAAAATATGGAGGAAAATACATTTCCAATTGAGAAAGTATAGAAATTGCTTCGTTTTCCCAAATTATCAAAGCATACATATTAATCACCTTATTACAAATTTAATTGAAAAAATAAAACACCTTTATGATAGTCTTTCTGACACGGATTGGAAATATTCAATGCAATGTAACCGGTATAAGTTGTTATATCATGACGTAAAAATCATGATATTTCATACATGTCAACTTCAAATCCTTTAAAGAGACAAAAAAATTTACATTTGAATAATAACCCTATAGAACTTTGGTATCATGAATACATTGAAAAAAGATAATTTTCTCCCTCTTGGATAATGTATGATAAGCTGGGGGAAGAAATGTTCACCTTCTATCTAGAGTGGAAGATAACTCCAAACATATTCCCATTGACAGTAAGTCTAATCTTGCATTCAAACCATATTTAGTATTTCCTTTAATATCTAACAATGTTCTAATAAATCTATCACAAATATTTTTCTCCACATGCATGACATCAATGTTATGTTTCGCTTCATGATATCTCCAATATGGTAGCTCATAAAATATTGATTGTTTCTTCCAAATATGTCTACCATTACCAGATTTATGTGTCTTTCCAAATGTCACATCAAGGTTTTTTACCCTATCAAAATATTGATCAATGGATAAAGGTTTTGGAGAAATATCAAATTCTTGTGATCCATTGAATTCCTTTTTTAATATTCTATAAGAATGATCCATAGACAAAAACTTTTGATGACCCATGTATAATTTTTTCCTCCCATGATTCAATTGATAATATGAAGTCTTTTTTTCATAAATTGGACATGCTTTATGCCTCCTAACACTATATCGAGAAAAATTTTCATGCACTGGGAATTTATTTATATTGAACATAATTATTGCATGTAATTGAAAATATTTCATTTTATAAGAATCATACACCCTAATACCATCCTCCCATAAGAGTTTTAAATCACTACTTAGTGGTGATAAGAAAACATTGATATCATTTACGGGTTGTTTTGGTAAGGAGATCAATAAACTCAAAGTGGAATATTTGTGCTTCATACAAAATTCAGGAGATAGGTTGTAAATTACCAAAAAAATAGGCCATAAACTATGTGTGATACTAAGTATTTGATATGAATTCATTCCATCTGTGCATAATCCAAGTCTGATATTTCTAAATTCTTTTCTGAATATAGGGAATAATGTATTTTTTCATCACATATTTTCTCATCAGCATGCCATATTAACCTTTTTTCATCATGTGAATTATAAAATAAATGTTTCAAATGAGTAATTATAGGAAAATACCAAAATACCTTGGCAGGTGTGTCTGTAACCTCTAAATCAGCATGTGATTTTTCTTTCAACTTATACTATGATGTCCCACATTTAGGACACTCTAATATAAATTGATATTCCTTCCTATATATCATACATTCATTCAGGAAGGCATGTATTTTTTTGCACCCTAATCTCATCAGGTATAGTATTTTATTCACTATATAATGTGAATCCGAAAGATCATTGTCTTTAAGAATAATATCTTTCAAAAATTGTAAAAAATAAGTAAAACTTTTTTCACTCCAACCATGTTTTTCCTTCAAGTTAATCAATCTTGACACCAAACATAAAACCATAAAATCTATACAACTAGAATACAATGGTTTTTTATCATCGCCATATAGACACTCAATTTTCGGTTCTTTATCAATTTCCTCTATTTCAATATCATGGATAATTTCTTCAATTTCATCAGAGTTACCATCTTACAAAGCATTATCATCAGTAGATTTGAAATTCTTCCTAGTTTCACCATGCCAAATCTAAGGGTTGTAACTCGGATTAAAACTACAGAAAATTAAATGAACTTTGATCTCTTTACTTTTTAACTTCTTTATATTTAAACATTTTAGACATGGATAGAAAAACATGTCATTGTTTGGAACATTTCCTTTAGAAAATTACATAAAATCATCAACACCTTCCTCATATTCATCACTCATTCTATGTTCTATAATCCAACTTTGACTCATTATTACCTAAAAAAATATCAAAATTATATATCTTGTTAAGATAATCCAATTTTATATTTATATAAAATATTTCTTAACTTTAAAGTAACTCAATTTTGAAATATAAAACAAATATATGCCTATTTGAAAAATATAATTATAAATTATTTACAATAATGGAAGATAAGTTCAAATATAAACGATAAATCATAAAAATATATACATAGAAATAATTTAAAAAATAAAATATAGTTAGATAATCCAATTTTATATTTATATGAAATATTTCATAATTTTAAAGTAACACAATTTTGAAATATAAAACAAATATACGCATATTGAAAAATTATAATGATATCGTTTTGATAAATAATATAGAAAACCACTATGTAAAAATAAATCACCATCTACTAGTGTGTTGTATTATTAACCCATCAAATTTTTTTTTGTGTCAATGTAACTCATGGAAAAATCAATACATAAGAATAAAACCCTTGAATTCATATAATAATTCACTCAAATTTTATGTCACGCTACAGTTTAACATATTTATATGAGATGTGGTATATGAATAATTTCCAAGGGTTACACCATTTTATGGTATGAATACTATTGTGAAAAACAAATCCCCTTTTGAAATTTCTCCAAACCTTAGAAATAAACTATTATATAGAAATTGAGGGAGAACAAATATCATCATTACTCCTATGACCATTCTAGAAAATGAGATAACTCTATTGAGTTACTCAATCCCCATAATGGATTTCATTACATTCTTTTATGAATGATATAATATATGAGAATAATTCATTCTAGCATGAGATTATTGTATGATGATGTTTGGAGGTTCATGGAGTTCATTTATTATTACTACAACATAGATTAATCCCATGGATCCTTTATCTCAATAATAGTTTGACCAAAAAAGTTATTTAAATCCAAAACAAAGAAAAAATATATAATTAATGGGAATTATTCTTTATATAAATTAAATATAAGTTATGTGGTAAATATAATATCTCAATGTTTTTTAGGCTTCTATTTTTCAAATAATATTATAAAATAGAATGAAACTAATGAACTTCCACTATTGGAATGAGGATGATGTTATTTATCCATAACCCATAACATACAAGTGGTATTTTAGGATTCATATATTAATTTATATTTTTTTTATCTTTGGATCAAATTATGCATTTGTTGACAATTTTTCATTTCTGTTTAATTTTTTTTAAACTAGTTGTTGATATATTAGGTTCGTTCACCATCACATGACCATAAATAGGCCCTGAATAAGTGAATAATTTTTTGAAGAAACTATACAAAGGTTTTATTTTTTTTGTAAAGGTAACATCAATAAATGACTGCTACCTAAGAAGTGCAGACCTTGTATAGAGATTTATATCCACTCAACAAGAAAAACAAATATGGTATGTCATTTGGGAGAATTGTAGGTAGTTTCCCAACATCCACCCTATTTACTAGCCATATGCAACAAGGTTATAGGGTTTCATGATGTGTAAAAAGTGTACATGATTTGAAACCTCACACAGGATCACCTTTTAGGAAACAAAGAATCTATTTATTCCAGGAATCAGGAATGCATATAATAAAAATTAAAAATTAAATTAAATTCATGAAACATGGACTTATAGTGAATACGTAGTGTGTAATTAGAATAAAAACCATGTACCACATAAATTATCACATGGATTGGACACTAATTTTCTTTCTAGATATGAATGCAATGTGATAACATGAGTAAATTAAACAAGATGGTATTGCAATATTTTAGTAACCGAAATTGAAAAACATAGAGTTAGGGAATCTGTGAAATAGAACGATCGAAATCAAGGCATGTGAGGCTTACTTGAGAGTTGAAAGTCAATCATATTGATGTTCCAATGAAAAATATGATGAATGAAGATGGAAAAATGAGGTTGGAGGCCACGGGATTGAAGAAATGATTTTAGGATTTCCACGTGAGAGAGAACCGAGTCGTTATCGCCCCGATCAAAAAAAAAGTAATGACTTAAAATGGGGCTTCATGAAATTTTTAAATTATTTATCACATAGGTTATATAGTAATCGAAATGATACAGAAATTTTAATTACATTTATCATGTCAGTTGTAGAATAACTGATGTGATAAAGTAATGAGATTTTCTTTAGGGCATCGGTTATTCTATAACCGATATAAAAAATGAACTTTATCACATTGGCTATAGAATAACTATTGTGATAAAGAGAGTTACTTTATTTATCATGCCAGTTATTATATAACTGTGGTGATAAATCAAGATATTCATTTTACATGTTGGTTATAATATAACCGATGTGATGAATATATTTTTTACTAGTGACCTTGATTTCTATTTGTTTCTCAGGGGTAGAAATCATTTTTGGATTTGGCTCTTAGTTTTTCGTATTTTTCTTTATTTGTACCTTTGAATGTAAATTTCTATTTTAATGTTTTTATCTTAAAGGGAAACATTTTTATAATTAGTCTTGGGTGGAAATACATCACTTTGGAATCATATTGTCTTACCATTATTTGTGTTATCTCTACTCTAGAGGGAGGCATACAACCTTTTGGCCTTCTGATCTCAAAGATCCTATCAGTTCAACTCATATTTTTTACTTACTTCTTCCCTTTTACCAAAAGGAATTGTAATATGGTGGCTCATCATTTAGCTACTTGAGGCCTCTCGAATGACCCACATGTCTAGTTGGATTTATTCCCTAGTTGGTTGTCTTCTCTTGTTTTACCTGATATTCGATCTCTTAATATATGAGTTTCTCTTTTTTATTCAAAAAAACACAAAACACACAAATAATTTTCTAATTCAAAATTTCCATAGACGGGTCCTTACCATGGACCAACCTCACTGCACATTTCATGTGAGATGGGATGACTGAAAGTGTGCACAACTCATAAATTAATAATATTCTATTTCTTAAAATTTATTTATATGATAAATAATTGGAGTCAAATTACATATGATTAATTATAAAAATGTAAATAATATTTGGGATGAGTATAAAAATATCTGATTTATTTGGTCTCATATTTAATGTTTATCCATAAAATTGATTCTAATCTATATATGCTTTAACCAAACAAGTCTTCATTTGCAATCAAAATTAAAAATAAGTTGTCAAAAAATAAAATAAAAATTTATTATTAAGGAAAATTATATGTATATTAGTCATATAAAAAATATAATGAATATTAATTAAATCGTATGTTTTTCTATGTTTCCTCTTTAAAAGGTGTAAGGACCCAACCTTAAACATTACATAATCTCAATTTTTGATCAAGAATTTACTTTCTTTCACATTGAGCATCTTTTCAAGTTTATAGTTTTAGATAATTATGCCATAACTATTACATCACATCTCAAATATTACAAAGTAAACACTTCTACTCTATCCAATTTTTTTCACAATAATAAAACTCTTTACAAAAACAAGAACTCTTTTATTGATAAAAATAATCTTGAATTATTCTTTTCTCTTACCCTTCCTTATACCATGTAAAAAAATTAAAAAACTTGAGATGACCATAAAATGCTTATTAAGGGATATAAAATAATCAATGAAAAAATTAGTCCACGAATTCATAAAAATCAATGAAATCATACTTTTTACTCATAAAAAAATAATCTCTTTAATATACCTCAGGAAATAATAAGATTTATGAATAACTCATAGAAATCATAAATCATAATGGTAACTTGTGGCATCCATAACATACTTACATTGTAGCTTTCGCATCCACATTGGGAGTAACATTTATAATTACGTTTGGAATACCCATCACAGTATATTCCCTAAATTTATTAGGATAAAGATTAATGTTTACCTCCATCATGTTACCCAATGCATTGGAGAGATATAACAGGCTCACCTACCCTCTATTTATCACGGAACCACCCGTATACATAAGCAATGCCCAAGAACATTAACATAATCAAAACACATGAACAAACATATATGAAATATAACATTTGCACATTGCAATCGTAAGACATCATTTAAAGATATTGATATAATAAATCCATTATAAAACCCATTTTCAAAACAAAAATACCTAAATATGGTATTTCCTTTTCTTTTTAAAAACATTACGGCTTGTAGAGTATGCCATATATCAAATAATGCTCTTGGCAGGGGAAGGTCGTTGTCACCGCGTACGTTAAAAAAGAAACATTCCTTTTTTCATTTAGTAAAACACTTCATAAAAAAGATTCCTTTATAAAACCATTGAATGAAAGTAAAATTAAAAGGGGTTTATTATAAACCATATAAAATAAGGTTTTATATAAATCAAAATATGCCTTAATGAAAAGAGATTGAGACGAAGTCCCTTACCTTGAGTCCGACTTGTCTTGATCGTTCTTTATCTTCCTGAATAATAAAATTCAGTTAATTTATACTTACTTTAGAACCTTTTTAATGTTTATTATTCCCATTACATCACTTATGACCATGTTATATTAATTAGTTAATTATTTGAGTTCATGTCAGACGTTTTATCGATAATCGGTTCTTGAGTCGAAAATGAACATGGTACGATGTCACTAGTCTATGTGGTCATAAGTCCATCATCTCCAGAATAGTATTCAGGATTTAAATATCATATATATCCATTATATATGTATTTATAATATTCCATAATATTTGAAGATAAGAAATGAAATGCACCGTTCATGGAGACTGTAGGTCGTACTTACGCATGAACGCTACTTTCATTTCTTTGTCATATTAAAGGAATGAAATCTAAATGATACATAGGTATATTATAATTATAGTATAATATATATGTTATATATGTTACATAAGTTCATTAACACCACCTTTTATAAGTTTCATGTATGGAATGAATGAGTCATATCACTTTGATGGGGCGGTAGTCCACACATCCTCAAATGAAATTATCGTATTTACACATTATGGAAAGCATAAAGGTATGTTATAAATAAAAATTAAAGAAGCATAGATTCAATATAAATATAATATATATCATATTTATTCATTCCATTCATGTATATAATTATGGTTTAATTAAGATCATGTAGAATGAATCACATCTCATCATGGAGACAGTAGGTCGTACGTACGTACAAGTAATGATATCATTCACTTAATGGTTAAACGGTATAGAATTGGATGGTGTATTAATTATATAGAATAATTATAATGTTATATTCATTATTTAAATCCATTATAATCATCATTATACCCATCTAAATTAAGTCTTTTTGAATAAAAAATTACACCACAGTGTGGAGACGATAAGCCATACATACGTATGCATGGTTATATTATTATTCATAGGATGAATTAAAGGAGATATAAGGTTGTCCCATAATTATAATAAAATATAATAAGGTATAAGATAATGGATTATTAATTTATTATGGAAAAGATATAAGAAGAGGAAGTAGAAGAATAAAAGAATTTTGAAAGAGGGGATAAAACAAATACCTCTTTTTCGAGTCCTCATAAGGTAACGCGCACTATATGCTAACAAACCTCTCATAGGCCCCTCTACCCCATTGGGAACTGGCCTAAGACCAAGGGTTGAATACCTTGGGCCTCACTAGGGATGTGCGGTGTGCAGGTGGGGAGGCTACCCCAATACCTTGTTACCCAACAACACGTTTTCCTGTGGGGCATGGGTGATTTGGTTAAAGGCGGTGGCGTCCTGACCCAGAGGTTTCGGGTTTGATTCCTCGCAAGGTAATGCGCACTATATGATAACAAACCTCTCATGGGCCCCTCTACCCTATTGGTAACTGGCCTAAGCCCAAGGGTTGTCCACCTTGGGCCTCATTGGGGACATGAGGCGTGTAGGTGGGGAGGCCACCCCAATACCTCATTACCCAACAACACATTTGCAGTTTGGGTTTGGCTTAGTGGTAAGCACCCCATAATACTACATGAAAAATGGGGGTTCAAAACCCATTGGGTGTAGGTACTATAGCAGTACTGTAGCATACTACAGTAGTGACTGTACTATAGCAGTGGCGGGCACTGTAGCAACGGTAGGTCACTATAGCGGTGGTAGGGTACTGTAGCGACGACTGGGTATTCTGAGGTACTGTGGCAACGCGGGTACTGTAGTAGTACTATTCACAGAATGGGATTTGAGCCTATGGGCCATGTAATGGGATAAATTCCCACTGGGCCTTCGGGCTATGTAATGGGTCCCCCTCTACCTAGTTAAAAGAGGTCTTTGCTTTGATTTAATAATAAATGAGGCTTCGACCCCAAGCTTTAAAAAATACCTCTTTTTTGAGTATCTCCTTTTTATTTTCACAAAAGATCTCCTTAGGATGGATTTCATCCCAAAGTGTGGCCTCTAGGAGGAAGGTAGTGATGTTGAGATATTATTTTAGAATAATTTGGAGGATAAAAGGGTCTTTAGAGGTGTTAGTAAGTGGGTAGAGGTGGTGTCCTTTTATAAGAGGGAGGAGGGGCACTTTAGGAAAGTATTGAAATATTATTTTATTATAAATTTATTTTAGAATTATAATAGTTAAAAAGTGATATATTTCGAGTATAAAATGAGAATAGGTAGAAATCCTCTCAAATAATAGGTTTTATATAAGTTTAGTTCACAAAATTAACCTTATCTTTTAGCTTTAACCCTTAGTTAAAAACATTAACTCTTAACATGTCTTCTTGTATTTACACAATATATGGTTACTATAGTTATTATAAAATTACAATAGAAACCTAAGTGTATCATTAATGACATTTTTAACATTATATAAGTAATTTGTCCTAATATTAGATTTTTAGGATTATTATATCATTTAATAAAATAATATTTTTTTTAAAACTCATTTATGTCAATTTTGACACTATTTAGTAATTGATTTTTTTAAAAGTCATAATAATTTGATTACTTAGGATAAAAGGAATTAAATAATCCCTCACATGTCAATGCATCCAAAATTAGTTTTTATGGCATAAAAATATTCAAATTACATTTCATTTAATATTTATAATATCATTTATTGGAATCCTTTATTAATGAAGCAATCACTATATCATCATTGTGTCATAATTAAATTTATTTATTTAATGTCTAAAAATTATAAATAAAATAACATGATTTATTAAATATATTTATCTTTCCAATGAATATTTATATCCAAAGATATCAGTTATATAAACCTATATTAAAATTGTTTTATTAAAATATATATGTTTATATTATATTTCCTTTTTCTTTAAATTAAATATTATAAAATGTCATTTTCACACCCAAGTGGCTCTCAAACACCAAAGGTTCATCCTAAGGATGATCATGGTCGGTAATATGTCATCCAATAGAATTAGGACATGTTTTAGGGTAGTTTTATATTATTATAATATTATTTTTTTACCCTTATTTACCTGATTTACCCATTAACCATGGTAAATAAAAATAATTACTAAAGTTACTATTCATAATGTCAAAAAATAAAGGGTAAATATTTAAATAATTTGTACCTTTTGATTCCAAATATTGAATCCAGTTTTCTAAATTCAAAAAATATAATTGGAATAAATTAATTTAAAACTAATTCCCGTTGTCAAAACAAGAAAACTGGTTTTTAAGAAGTAAAAAACTATCAAAAGATTGATATGTGTTTATGTCCAATTAAAATATGAAATTAATTCCAATGACTATCATTGAATTAAATGATAAAAACATAATCCAATTACACTTTAAAACAAATTAAAATAAAAATCTATATATTTAAATAAACTAGATGAAAATGCAGTTTTGAATTAAAATTCAGTATTTTTCACTATTCATTAGAAAATAAATTTTATCAGAAAAATACCAAAAGTTAATTTTTATGACCCTATTCTAAATAAGAAGTTTATTTTATCATATAGAATATATAAAAATGACAAAGACTTTTTAAAAATGGTTCTCCATCAATAGGCGGTAAAATGACCTTTTAAAAATATTAGAGTATTTTATGCTTAAAATTGGATTCATTCTCATTTTAAGCCTCTAAAATTAATTGGATAAATGTATAAACATTTAAAAAATATGTAAAATAATAATATAGTTAATTTTTTTCATTCCCACCAATATAATAGTTAGGAATTAACTACCATTTAAAATAATAATATTATTGTTTATTATTTTTCGGCATAACTCAGTGTTGTGTGCAACGTAAGATTTTTGAGAAACTAGTTGTTGCGTGTCGAGTATGCTATCATACATAGTGTCCCCTTTAAACTAAAATTAATATTAAATTCAAAAAAAATTAATATATATGAAAATGTATTATTCTATAAATATTTGGGATGTTACATCATTCCCCCCTTTTGGAAATTGTGTTCTCACAATTTTAAAATTTGGCTCGAAAACTTCATTGAAAATCCCAAACCAAAAAAAGAATCAATAAAACTATCACTTTAAAAGAAATAAAGAGAAGTAAAAAGGTCACTCGAGATAACACATAATAGGATTCCATGTAGGAAAACATGGATATTGAAGAGAAACTAACCATCTTGTTCTGATGGAGAGTGATAGAAAACATGATTTGGAGTAAGTTAACAACCAGAAAAACATAAACTTGTGATGAGTTAAATGGTATTTGATTTCCCAATAGGAAAAGTAAATAGAAAATGTTTTTGTTTTAAGTTCCTTTTCATAAATTTGAGGAATATATTTATTATCTTGACTAAGAATATAAGAAAATCTAGTTACTTGTCAAGTAGAGTTTCATCCTTTAATAAATATCTACCAAAAACTCATCTTTTCTTCAAACGATGAGTATTCAAGATGACTTGGTCACACCTGAATCACTATAATCAACTTCCAGATAGTCACATAATCCAAAAAAATGAACTATATATTTCCCCTGTCTTTAGACATTAACCAAACTAAATGGTTAGTACAAGATCAGATAATCCCCCAAAAGGATAATCCATTATAAAAAGAAATATAACTCTTAGTCTCAAAAATTCAACAAACAATACCCAAAGTTAAAAAAATACCATTCAATAAACAATTGTCTTTAAAATTCTTAAAAGTAATCCAAACTAATATTGAAACCCAAAATTCAGAAGGATTTGATCACCTAGTCTTCCATAATAAATCTTAACATTTATCTCCAAATAATATCGACTACTCTTAAAGTCTCATGTTTAAAAGTAATTAACCTAATCACATATTCTCCATTATAGGTTAATAATTTCCATAAATAACCCAAATATACATATGTCCAAAATAAAAACATAGATTCTTCCAAAATAAAATTAAACCATTACTCCTCAAATGAAATTCCATAGTATTATATTTTCCTTAAGCATATAGTGTTCTCAAAAGAGAGAACATCTTCCAAAATAACATTTATCACTTAATCACCAAATCATTTTCCCATGCTAAGGATATCCATTTGATAAAACAAAATTTCCCAAAATCATCTTATTCTTGATCCATAAAATAATTTAACTAAAAATGAAAAATTCATACTAACTAGGGACTTCACATAGGCTAGTGGTAGGAGAAAAAGTGTTGTCACACTTTGGTTGTGGGTTTGATTCCCACAGCCTTGTTTGACGCAATAAGTTTTCACCCTTCCTGTGGGTTGTCCTTTTTCTAAAACTATATAATTCTTAAAACATTCCCAAAATGAGATAAAATATTCAAAAATAACCATAACACAATTTAACCTCAAGATTATATCATGCCTTTCATTTTTCATCTCAAAATATAATAAACCATAATTACCACAAAATCAAGGATCATATAACCCCTAAAGATTATTTATAATTTTATCCTTAAAAGAAAAGGTAATTATTCCTCAAATATAATTTTCATATAACAAACTCTAGGGTCACACATACTATATAAAAGTCTTCCCAAGTAATCTCATCAATAAAAGAGCATTAATACTTTTAAACATATCAGCACCCATAGATCTAACATAACTCTCGAATTTCTAAAATGTATACATATTAATCATCTAGTATTTTTAATGATCCCTTAACCATGTTTTTTCCAAATTATTCCATAAAAAAAATCATGAATCATGTCCTAAGATTCAATAATTTCAAAACACGAGACAAGAAATAATCCATACTTTTCATATGTCATTTTTCAATTTCCTCATCTTCAATTGGAATAACATTAGGTATTTCTAAACATATATTTTTAGGGTACTATTGTTCCCATTCCCTAACCATATTCATTGGACATCTATTTTCATAATAAACATACTCCCAACATTTAAAAAATTAAATTGATAACTCAGAATGAACTTTTTTCCCTTTCTTGGAGTCAACTGAACACTTCCTTTTTCTAAGGTATGTTATTGCTTTATGAACTTAATTACCACATCTATAAAATCTTCTCGTCCCTTTGAAACATTTTACTAGGTGTTTCATTTCACATACTTGACACATAGGTTATTGAATATACTTACCTTTATGATTATTACCTGAACTTCCATAGGGATTCGCTTCTCACATATATGATTCCTTAGAAAAATCACCAAGGTTCAAGTGGTCAATCATGACTCCAGATAGTTGGTTAAGAATAACCACAAGATTTATCATTACAGAACCCATTTCATTCAGATTCTTATTCATAAAACCATCATAGCTTCTTTCATATCCATTGTTACTTTGGTACTTTCTAGATCCATCCATTTACTAAAACCAAAAATGTCTGTGTGAGTATATTAGTAAAATCCCATATACTATCTTATGAGGAGGGTAAACACTAAGATATACATATTAATGTTATCATAAATTCATTCAATTTATCTAAAGTAACTATGACTCTTTCTAATACTCCAACCATTGTGGTTATATAAAACATGTCACTTATGATTAAATAACACCCTAACCTCTAAAGTTATCTAAAACGACCTCTGATACCAACTGTAAGGCCCCAACCTTAAACATTAAATAATATTGATTTTAATCAATAATTTACTTTATTTCACATTTAGTATATTTTCAGGTTTATATTTTTACAGAATTAGGCCATAACTATTACATTACATCTCAAATATTAAAAAGTAGACACTTATACTCTATCCATTTTTTACAACAATAAAACTCCTTAAAAAACAAGAATTATTTTCTTGATAAAAATCTTATTGAATTATTCCATTCTCTTACCCTTCCTTATACCTTGTGAAAACATTTCAAAAACTTGGGATGAGCATAAAAGGCTCAGTAATGGATATAAAATAAGTAACTAAAACATTAGTTCATGAATACATACAAATCAATAAAATCATACTTTTTACTCATAAAACATAAGCTCTTTAGCATAACTCATGAAATCATAAGAATTATGAATAACTCAAAGAAATCATAAATCATAATGGTAACTTGTTCCACCCATAACATAATTAAATTTTAGCTTTCACAACCACATAGGGAGTAACCTTCATGGTTAAGTTTGGAATACACATCACAGTATATTCCATAAATATATTAAGAGAAACCTTAACGTTTACCTCCATCACATTACCCAATGCATTGGAGAGCTATCATGGGCTCACCCACCTTCAATTTATCATGTAACGACCTATATACATAAGCAATGCCCAAGAACCATAACATAATCATAACACATAAACAAGTATAAAGGAAAAATAATATTTCCACATTGCAATCGTAAGACATAATTTCAAGATATTGATATAATAAATCCATTCTCAAACCCATTTTCAAAACCAAAAATACCTAAATATGGTATTTAATTTTATTTTTAAAACATTATGTCTTTAAGAGTAATCTAGATATCAAATAATGCTTGTGGTGGTGTAAAGGTTGTTGTTGTCGTGTACGTTAAAAAAGAAACATTCATTTTTTCATTGAGTAAAATGCTTCATAAAAAAAGATTATTTTTGAAAAAAGTTGAATTAAATTAAAATTAAAAGGGGTTGATTATACACCGTATAAAATAAGGTTGTATATAAATCAAAATATGCCTCAATGAAAGGAGATTGAGACGAAGCCCCTTACCTTGAGTCTGACTTGTCTTGTTCATTCTTTATCTTCATGAATAATAAAATTAGGTTAATTTCTACTTGATTCAGTAACTATTTCATTTTTATTATTCCCATTAAATCACTTATGACCATTCTATAATAATTATTTAATTATTAGAGTTCATGTTGGATGTTTTTTCGATAATCGATTCTTGAGTCAAAAATGAACATGGTATGATGTCACTAGTCCATGTGGTCATAAGTACATCATATCCAGAATATTATTAATGATTTAAATATCATAAATATCTATTATATATGTATTTATAATAGTATATAAAATTTGGATATAATAATTGAAATTCACCATTCATGGAGATGGTAGGTTGTACATAGACATGAACACTACTTTCATTTCTTTGTCATTTTAAAAGGAATAAAAACTAAATGATACATAGGTATATTATAATTCTAGTATAATATATATGTTATATATGTTACATAATTTCATTAACGTCATCCTTTATATGTTCCATGTATGGAATGAATGAGTCATATCACTTTGAGGGGGCGGTAGTCTACACTTCCTCAAATGAAATTATTGTATTTACACAATATGGAAAGCATAAAGTTATGTTGTAAATAAAAATTATAGAAGCATATAGTCAATATAAATATAATATATATCATATTTATTCATTCCATTTATGTATATAATTGTGGTTTAATGAAGATCATGTAGAATGAATCGCATCGTATCGTGGAGACGGTAGGTCATACGTACGCACGAGCAACAATATCATTCACTTAATGGTAAAAAAGTATAGAATTTGATGATATATTAATTATAAAGAATAATTAACATGTTATATTCATTATTTAAATCCATTATACTCATCATTATACCCATCCAAATTAAGGGTTGTTGAATAACAAATTATACCACGGTGTGGAGATGGTAAACCGTACATACGCACGGATGGTGATATTGTTATTTGTTGGATGGATAAAAAGTGGTATAAGGTTTTATCATAATTATAATAAAATATAAGCATAAATAAGATACTATATTATTAATTTATTATGAAAATTACATAATAATATAAAGTATAAGAAGAAAATAATTTTGTAAGAGGTGATAAAACAAATACCTCTTTTTTGAGTATCTCTTATTGATTTTCACAAAAGGACTCCTTAAGATATATTTCTGCCCAAATTGTGGCCTTTAAGAAGAAGGCAGGAATATTGGGAGCTTATTTTATTAGAATTTGGATGATTAAAGGGGCTTGGGAGGTGTGAGTAAGTGGGTAGAGTTGGTGGACTTTTATAAGAGGGAGGACGGCTACTTTAAGAAAGTCTTGAAATATTATTTTATTATAAATTGATTTTTGAATTATAATAGTTCCAAAGTGATGTATTTTGAGGATAAGATGAGTTTGGGTAGAAATTCTCTCAACCAAGAGGTTTTAGAAAAGTATAGGTCATAAAATTAATCTTATCTTTTAGTTTTAACCCTTATTTAAAAACATTAACTCTTATCATGTCTTCTTGTATTTTCACTATATATGGTAACTATAGTTAATATAAAATGCCAAGAGAACCATAAGTGGATAATCAAAGAAATTTTTAATATTATATAAGTTAGTTGTATGAATATTATATTTTTAGGACTATTATATCATTTAATAAAATAGTATTAGTTTTAAAAACTCATTTATGTCAATTTTGACACTATTTAGTAATTGATTTTTTTGAAGTCATAAAAACTTTATTCCTTTAAAAAAAAGGCATTAAACCATCCCTCACATGTCAGTGTCATCCAAAAAATTCATATCTGGCATCAAAATATTCAAATTACATTTACTTTAATATTTATAATATTGTTTATTTTAATCCCTTATTAATGAAGCAATCACTACATCATCATTATGTCATAATTAAATTTATTTATTTAATATCTAAAAATTATAAATAAAATACCATGATGTAGAAAATATTTTTATATTTCTAATGAATATTTATAGTCAAAGAGATCAGTTATATAACCCTATATTAATTTTTTTTATTAAAAGATACATGTTTATATTATATTTCCCTTTTCTTTAAATTAAATATTATAAAATGTCATTTTCACACCCAAGTGGCTCTCAAATGACAAAAGTTAATCTGAAGGATGATCATGGTCAGAAATATCTCAACCAATAGTATTATAACACGATTTAGGGTAGTTTTATATTATTATAATATTATTTTTTACCCTTATTTACCTGATTTACCCTTTAACCATAGTAAATAAACATAATTACTGAAGTTACCATTCATATTGTCCAAAAATAAAGGGTACCTATTTACATAATTTGGACCTTCTGATTCCAAATTTGGAATCCACTTTTCTAAATGAAAAACACAGAATTGGAAAAAATTAATTTAAAATTAATTCTCGTTGTCAAAACCAGAAAATGAGTTTTTAAAAAGTAAAAACTATCAAAAGATTGACATGTCCTTATGTCTAATTAAAATGTGAAATTACTTCTGACCATAATTGGATTAAATTATAAAAAAATAATCTAATTACACTTTAAACCCAATTAAAATTACAATCTAACTATATAAATAAATTAGACGAAAATGCAGTTTTGAATTAAAATCCAGTCTTTTTCACTATTCATTAAAAAAATGAATTTTATTATAAAAATACCAAAAGTAAATTTTGATGTCCCGATTCTAAATAAGAAGTTTTTTTTATCATATAGAACATATAAAAATGAAAAAAACTAATTTTAAAAATGTTTCTCCATCAAAAGTCATTAAAACAACCTTTTAAAAATATTAGAGTTTTTTATGCTTAAAATTGGATTCATTCTCATTTTAACCCTCTAAAATTCATTGGATAAATGTATAAACATTTAAAAAATATGTAAAATCATAATATATTTAATTCTATTCATTCCTACCAATACAACAACTAGGTGTTAATTACCATTTTAAAAAAAATATTATTGTTTATTATTTTTCAGTATAACTTAGTGTTGTGTGCAATGTAAGATTTTGGAGAAAGCAATCATTGCGTGTTGGGTACGCTATTGTACATAGTGTACCCTTTAAACTAAAATTAATATTAAATTCAAAAATATTAATAGATATGAAAATGTATTATTCTATAAATACTTAGGATGTAACAAAAGTTGTTTGCTTCCAATGGGGTAGGCGACTACGACCATCACTACACCGTCGACACACTCGACACCAACCACCTTCAAGCCGTCTTATAATGATCATTAAATGTCTCTCTATTCCACCACTTTATTTTATCTTAAATCATCTGTTTTTGTTGGTAGTTCTGATGGGATCTTCCCTGACTGTGATCCCCATCTCTAAAATCTTGGACACTGGTGGGATGCAAGCAAGTGACCATCTTCATTTTACTATAATAGTGTATGTGTCTAACCTTGAAACCCATTAGGATATTTATTATTTGTGTGCATCTCTTATTATATTTACACCCTCATATAGACAATCCATACTCACAATTTATTAACATGTGGCGAAACTTTTTATTCAAATGTTAATAAATTTGTCAATTTTTTAACAAAGTTTGGTTTTTTTTATAACTAAAATTTCTAAAAGAATGTTTTTTTAAATCTAGGTAAAGACGTGTTACTGTAATTTTATATTTTTATTATTGATAATTTTATAAAACTCTAGATAAAGAAAGAGTTTTGAAAAGTTGGATATTAGATGCTTCATCGGACAATCTATCCGACTCAGTCCATCGGATTAAGTTTTGGTTGAAAATTTAGAAGTTTTTGAAATGAAGAAAGTTAGAAGTTTATGGAAATCAGATTCAGAAAATTTAAAAGTTGGTGAAAGTTGTTGATCAGAATTTGTAAAACTTTCCAAAATTATAGCATGGGGTGAGATCAGGTGTTTTGTAATTGGTATTATACAGTGCAAGTTATCACATAATTACAAAGAATGATAGGCATGACATAAACCACAATCAATTATGCCATAAAATTATTAACATGATCATAGAATATATCAAAATAAATATAAAAAATCACATATAAAATTAAAAATAATTTCATAGTGATGTCGTTCATCAAAATCTTATCATCGATGCCCTTGTTATAAGACATTATTTATAATAGGTAATTCATATTCTAAATACCCAAGCTAATTTGTATCATGAGACCTATTGATCCATCAAGGGGATATAAAATTTTGGGCATCACCCATCACTCAAGTCCAATACATTCATAAAATGAAAATAATTAATAAACAATACATTATCATCATGCCTTAGTAATCAATTTCTATTGAAATAACAATTATATGGATTCTCAATAATTACCCAGTTCATAATTGGAATAACTTTCTTGGTAAAAGTCCTTTAATTTGTAAGGTATTCATACCATATAGAATAATGGATATATGGTAAATTTAATAATGGAAATTATATTGAATAAATCCATGAGATTAAAGTATTATGTTGATAATTTTTTCATATTTGCAATCAGATCAAAAATAAGAGTAAAAAAATTATAAGCTATATGAAATACAGTTAACAGAGTTGAAATAAAGTGACTGGTATTTTAAATATTATTGATGAAAGAGTTAACACTGTGGAAATTGAAAAGAAAAACTCATAGTATTGGTTACCAAACCAAATACTCCTTTAAAAGGATATTATAAAAACCAAAATTAAATGTGGATCTATAGACTGAATCCAAGGTATCCATAACTTTAAACCCATCATATGGTACCCCTATTTTATACCTATCATAAGGTTTTTCTTCCTATCACTAAGTGCATTGGGACATTTTAAATTCTGAAAATAATTAGAGTTTTGGATTACAATTTTATAATTCCATCAAGTCATGATGTGTTCCATATATCATTATTGAGGAAGTAACTTTCATACCTAATGCACATGCTCACATATGAGGAAATAGAATTGAAAAATGATTTATCATGTTGTGAATAGTCTATCTAGATTCTTGATATTAGGGAGAAAGTGTTGCAGAATCAGGAAACTCAGATAGTGAAGGTTCTTTGGAGAAATCATAAACTAGAAGAGGCAATATAAGAGACTGAAGATGACATGAGGAAGGATTACCCACATTTATTTAAGAACCTAATTTTATAATAATTTTTATGATTAAATTATTTAAGGGGTGATAATCTAATACTCGAGATCATCCTATGACATATAAACATTACAACCCAAGATTATTGCCAAACGCACATCCTATTATTTTATCATTATAATAGAAATAGTTCAAGGTTATATTTAATAGTTTAATTTTTAAATTTTAGAAATATAATTTGATAAAATGGATATCAATTTTTATTTTTGAAGTTTGAATTTATCTTATATTGATTTTTTTGGGATTTTTTAGAAGTAGTTGATTTTTGGGTGAATGGTGAAAAAAAATTAAGTTCTTGGTGAAACAGAAGTGTGTGGTGGGTCATGTCCAACTTTTCTTTTTATCATAATCGATGATAAGTATGATATTTACTTAATAATTAATTCTTTAATCAAAGGAGTTAAATCAAAGAAAACATACAAGGGATAGAACACTAGAACCAAGCGCAAGATCATCACATATTATTTATAATTAATTTAGCCAATTAAGAATTACCTTGTATGAATTCATTATTCATTTATGGATCTAATAATAGATCTATAGTGTAGAATCATTGTGTTATTGGAATCAAGAGCATATTCCCTCTAGTGGTGATCCACAGGTGTTCCAAAAATCTTTGAACTCCGTCATAGGAATCTCCGAGTGCTAGCATGACAAATCCTATCACTTGCATCATTAAACTTTGATCACAATGAGAGTAAATTTAAAATAATTATCCTTGATCTCTCTAGACTCGAGAGTTGATGGTGGAGTAAGATGGCTCTCTATTCCAGGGAGCGTTCTTAGAGAGGGAGTTATCTAGGTTTTGATAGGATTCTCTCCAGCTGTCATTGTGCACAACAAAAAATGAATTGGATCTATTGGAAAAATCATATAATTGGGTTTAAATACTACTAGGTTATAGAAATAAATATTTTCACAAGTTCCATTTAATATTTATTTAATCCCTTATGGAATCCCATACCTAAAATAATAATAATAATATTTTCTCAACATGTGCTTAACTTTTGAATTAAATTAAATATTATTTAATAAATTAATATTTGATATATATTATTTCTCACCGGACCTAAAAACATGATCTTATATTCCTCCACAATATTTATCAGGATTTGAATAATGAATATTTATTTAATAAATAAATATCACTGTCTTATTCTCTAATAAATAAATAAATATTATATTCACTAAATAGAAAATAAATATTTATTAAATATTCTCCTCACATAATATTCTCTCGAATAATTGGTGACTGAATATATGTGATCAATCATACATGAATAATTATTAAACCACATGCAAGGATAATATTTATTCAACTTATTAAATAATAAGAAATAATATATTATTTAACTGAGATTCTAGATATACTTAGTGTTTGACCCTCTAGGCCTCTTTCTTAGTGGCATTATGAGAATCAGTCTAAAGTTCAAGGTTAGATTCTAAAAACACATCAAGAAACCCATAGAGAAATAAGTTAATGTTTCAATGATATAATACCTCATTCGGATTATTACTTTGTAATATAATCATTTATCATGATATATCTAATGAGGCAGGTTGCATGCTGGTGCCATCAACCTATGTGCTTGATGTCTCTTTATTTGACTTTCCAGAAACGAAACTTGCCTATTGAGAACCATGGACATGGATTTATTTAGACTTTATCATTTCCATCTGAGGGTCTGAGATATCAATTTACATTAAAGAAAAAAAAGTTAAAAATCCATTCTCGCATTATTCATTAATGCCATATTACTCGTGATGCACCCAATGTATCCTACCTCACTGTGAAAATATGTTATCACAGCTTTCATCAATACATCAAAGAACCAGAATTATAATATTAATTAATAATAATATTAAATTCCAAGGACTAATATACACGTTCGTCGATAGGAACATCCAATGACACATATGAATGTGGATTTCCTACTGCCGGGTCTCTTTCTCATAATATCCTACACTAGATATTACCAAGTGTATACACCATGAGAAGGTGCCTCAAAGTGCTATTAGTTTTTACCCCTGATAGTCTATATCACTTGTTTCCCTAAAATTATATCATTCAAAAATAGAAAATATATTTAAGAATAGTTTCGTAACACTTCTGGGTTCTCATCATAGCGAGTAACTAACCTTTTAGTGCGATATCTACTCTTAGGACATTATCACAAACTATGTTATACAGAATAACAATCATGATGTGATAAGAAGTATATTAATATTAAAAAACATGAATATAGATTATCATAAAGTACATAAAAGTTGTTTCTAGGGCACCAACTCCAATAGACTCCCACTTTCACTAGATCCAACTGCTAACAAACTTCAGTCTCCTAGCTCACACATGATACTCATGCTTCTGCTAAAATGGGACTTTAGTCAAGGGGTCCATCATGTTTTCCTTCATAGGTATTATACTTACTACAACTTCACCCCTTTTATAAAGATCCCTCAAGAGGTGATACTTTCGGAGTATATTCTTTGTTTGTTTGTGTGACCTTGTATTTTTTGAAAGAGTCAACACTACAGTATAATCACAATACAATGTGATAGGGTATTTACTACTATGTACCACATAAAGATCCTAGAAAAAGTTTCATATCCAAATAGATTTTTTGTATGCATTATATCCTTAACAGTAGAGCAATGTTGTTCACCTAGATCTTCTTGATATCTGCCTACCATGCTCAATGCATAGGAAACATCAAGTATATTACACAACATGGAATACATGATTGATCCTATCTCTGAATCGTATGTGATCTTACTCATTCTCTCTTTCTCCTATTATGTTTGAGTACACATTTTCTTATAGAGATGTAAACCATGTGACACTAGAACCAATACCATCTTGGATTGTTCCATACTAAATATCTTTTATACCTGGTCATTTTATGTATTTTAACTTAGTCAAAGAATCTTCTTGGATCTATCACAAATGATCTTAATCCCTAGAATATAGGAATCTTCACCTAATTCCTTCATGGAGAAGCACTTGATTAACCATTCCTTAACAGACTACAGGACCGGTATGTCATTTCCAATAAGTAACATGTCCTAAAAATATACTATTTGAATAACAATTGCATTCTCACTAAACTTCTTGTAAACACATGTCTCACATTCATTCTTAATGAAACAAAATTATTTTATAACTTCATCGAATCGAATGTTCCATGACCTTCATGCTTCCTTCGATCCATAAATGGATCTATGAAACTTGAAAATATTTTTGGCATCACCTTGAGTCACGAACCCTTCTGGTTGTGTCATATAGACATCTTTATGAAGGTTCCCATTAAGGAAAGTAGTTGTGATTTCCATCTTCCAAATCACATTTTCATGGTAAAATGATATATAAAGTAGACTTCTGATGGATTTAAACATTCAAACTGGTGAAAAGGTTTCATAATAGTCAATTCCTTGACGTTGTTTAATCCCATTAGCATTAGACTTGCTTTATAAGTATTTATTTTCCCTTCTATTTCTAGTTTTCTCTTGAAACTACTAGAAAAATGATCTATATACATGAACCTATAGACACAATTTTAAAGGTACATGGAAATAGAATAATTTATAGTCATAGTTTAATTAAAACCATGTCTATATGGGTATTTAAAGCCACGATTTTTAGATAACCATGGAAATAGGGTTCATTAAATCAGGCTACCTCATGATACACCCTCCCATAAACCTCGTGAGACCCTCCTCTTCACGACCCTCCTCCCTCGATGCTTCCCCTCACTAGCTATCCTCTCTTGGACCTTCCTCCCCTGATGTTTCCCCTTGCGACATTGTCCCTCACTACCACCCAATGTAACCACACCATCAGGAGATCTTCTCTCTATGCCCCTCCTCCCCAATGCTTCCACCCAGTGTGTCCATCCCACCTCCCCACCGATGCTGCTCCTAGGTGGGTTCCCCACCTCCTCCTCTGGCACGCCTCTGATGCGGTCATCCCACCTCTCTATGATCCTCCTCCTCCTCACAGATATTCACCTATCATATCTATTAAATTCTCTTAACCCCCAAAGGTATTTAGGTTTTTCCATTGTTTGGTAGATAAAATTAGTTTCTACTCTTCTTCATTGCGCAACGTCCCCTCTATATCCAACTTAGGCTTCAATTAAGGATTAATCATGTTTTTTATTCTGATTTTTCTACCCTGACTATATTAAATGTTTTACCTCTAAACCATTGCTCAAATTTTTCCCATTCTGCTCTATTTTTTCCTTTTCTAGTATTTCATTGTAGTGTTATAATTTTTTGTGGCATCATGGTCCCTTCAAAGTATATGTTGAATGATATAGGTATGGATAATCCATAATAGTAGTGTGTAAATAATGTGTCTTACATAATTCTATCTAAATCCAGTAAAATCTAACCTTTAGAATAATTCAAATATTTAAATAATATAATAACATATATCTTTCTATAATAATTACATTTATTAGCCCTAAACTCTGATAAATAATTCTACATTTATCCATAAAAATTTATATTTAAGTCGACATTACATTATCTATAATAATCAACATTAAACACTTTTAATAATCCATGAAAACACATGTGATAGTGCCTTTAAAAATCCAACCATTATAATTTTAATATAATTATATTTTCCCAAAATAACTACCATAGACTACGATTGATAATCTATCAGATAATGATAAACAATTCATAAGTAATAGTCTGAGAATACAAAAGAGTATCATTATATGTATGTTTTTTCAACTCCCAAATCCATATGAACTAAACCTAAATATCCTCCTAAACATAACTTCTAAATCTTTAACTTTCAAGACTCCTTCACCATAATATTTAAGAGTATCTTCTCTAAATACTTAAAGGTCATTCATTTTCATGAAGAAGTACTTTCCAATATGTAAGAGTTCAAAATTTTCCAAATTTCTAAAGTCATCAATCATATATAAAGGTCCTTCAATATGTAGTATTCAAGATAGGTAATGTATTTCATTAGAAAATAATCCAAATATTCTATCTTATATAAGGGTCATTCAATATATAAGAGTAAATTACTTTTCCAAAATTCATTACATAAGAGTTAACTTCACTTCATTTGTAAAATTTTATACTTGACCAAATTTCTATCAATTTGATCTTATGAAGGATTTACTCCAAACATAAAACTAAATTCTAAAAAAATATAATACCTTAAGATTATGAATTTTCCAAATATTAGAGCATAATTTTTCCTTCTAGAACTTCTTATCTTATTAGACATTCCCATTGGATAGAATTGGCTCAGAAAATCACTAAACAATTGGTACCATCTTTCAAAAAAAAAACTTCATCCATTTGATGGAACCAAATACTAGAATTTCCCTTAATGAAAATTGGGAAAACACGTAGTTTTATTTCAACTTTTCTAAACCCCCTTTGTTGTTGTTGATGAACCACACTATATAATTAACTAATTTATTCAGGAGAGTGTTCATTAGGTAATACATTGTATGATGGAATTATATAAAAATGTGATTTTTTGACCTTATAATTTCTAGACCTAGGGGATTTCATAATACTTGATGGATTTCTATAAAATATATCACATGAAACTCTTTAATCCTTCCTCACTCTAAAAACTCATTTATAGGTTAATGTGGATAATGATTATAATTTGATTATTATTCTGATTCTCACAATTGTCATCCATTTTTCTAATCTTTTACTTTATGGAACATAGATTTCTTTGAATTTCAAGAGTAATGGGATCCAACATTTCAGTTTTGACCAAGTTTTCCTTCACAAAATAGATTTATTTAATTGATATTTTTGATATCCATTGAGAATAGATTTGATCATTGTTTTTTATTTATCTTGATAATTTCTTAATCCTTTTTGATCATATGTTATTTCCACCACAATGTCACAAAAATAACACTGATCAAGTAGATAATGCTCAATAGATTAATTATTTATATTTTTTACAAAAAAACTAGTATTGTTGAGATAAGGGTTGATCCATAGTGATGGATGTACATATGTGTGAATGTGTGACAAAGGATACAAAGAATAAGTAACAAAAAATAAATAAAAATATGGAAATAGTTTTAGATAAGGAAAGTTATGACTATGATAAATCAGTGTGGGATTAGGTGAGATAACTCAATGAATAACTTAATATACTGAAGAAATTAAAATCAGTCAATTGAAAAAATAAGATAATTAAATTGGATGGTTTTATAAATATTGTCCATTATTTATACACAAAAATCACTAGATACTAAAAAAAAGTGGCTAACCAACTATGTCAATTGATCATCCTATGAGTGGGTGAATCTCAACATCCTTCATCTATAGAACTCACCCAATGAAAAAAATGATGAACATAAATTCCTCACTAAAACCAACTTGTAGTTTGATCCTATTGTATGAATATCATATTTCAATAACATTTCATATTAATCCATAGATGTTTTATAAATTTAAAATTCAATTAGATCATGATCAGCTATCCCTGACTCTCTATGATTTATAAGAAAATTGAACTAGAAATGAAGTTGATTTTGAGGGAAACATAGAAAAAAATAAGGCTTGAATGATGTAAATATAATACCTGAACAATCCCAATCCCCTAATGAGGTTTTATAAAATCATCATATCTAATTGAAAAACATTTTAGAAATTATTTATAATTAATATAAATCTCCTAACATTAATCTATCCTTAAATAGATATTTCATGTGTTTCTTCTAGTTTTCTAATTCATGGACTCCATCTGTTAATTGTTTCCTCACCACAAGGAAAAAATATGTGTTTCATAGATAATTTTTTGTGAGGGAGTATAGTGGAAAAAATATCAAACTTCTGTTACACATAAAGGATGAATTTGGAAATATTTCATTGAGAGAAAACTCCTGAGGTATAATAGTCTAGGAAATGTAGTTATCCATTGTAATCCATTAATTTCATTTTCTTTATATATTAAATTCTTAGATCACAAAATTGTTAGGGTCAAACAATTTTAAAATAAAGGATAGTTTCTAAACCTTTTTAATAAAAAATTTTCCAAAAAAAAGTTCAATTGGGGTTATCGTATTCTCTACCAATAAATAATTTTTTTATAAAATATGCATATAAGAGATGTTCTAGTAGAAAATTAAATTCCTTAGTTCAATTCAAAATGATTCTATCCATTAATATATAAGGATAGGAAATTAAATACTCCCTTACATTACTAAAATCTTTAAAAAAACAACCACTGAATGACTTACTATATATTATATTTGATTAATCTACAGTTTTTTATCTCAACCAATAAAAAATCAATATAAAACTAACTTTAAATAAGAAAGCGAAGTCAAAAAAATATAAATCTCTATAATATATACATAGGTATCATTTTGGATCAACTGATTTAACCTAAATTGGAGGGATAAACTACATGTATATCCTATATGATAACTATTCCCATTGATGTTGATTTTATTTATTTATAAAAAAATATACAGATACTTTCACTGTGTATTTTAATTTATATTTATTTGATCTAATTTAATTTTTTTATCTAAAATATAACTATAATTGTGTTATTTTTCATGTTCAACACCTTAGTTTTGATAGGTTCATGCCTCACAACACATACTCAAGCAGCCTTTACGTCTTACTGCGTCGTACGCCTTTGATAACTATAAAGTCATCTATGCACAAAATAATCACCAAAAGATTCTAATGACAAAGAAAATATCCCCAATAGGCATAGTTGTTAATGGTGCGTTCCATGGTGAACAATTGTACCACGACTTGCGCCACACAATGCTTTCATAGTTTCCCAGTTGAGATGGGACGTCATGGAATGTGATATGTTGTACCATGGTGAAATGTGTCATTGTGCACACCATTGCATTATCATAATTATTTTTGTTTTTTTGCACCTTTTTGAATCGGATAACCCACCTCTAAAAAAATACTTTATTAAAACAACCTCTTGTAAGACAAGTGATTCCCCTCCCTCCTCCTCTGACTCCATGCGATGCATTAATCAGGTGAAATGACTAAGCACAACCTGCAAGTTTGTCACATTCTCATTATTCTTCCTGCAATTGAATTATAATGATTTGTTATTTGAATGACTAATTTTCAATTATTAAAAATATAATATTTTTCAAAATAAGTTTTCAATGAAATTTATAAATATTTTTTATTTTTTTATATTTTTGTTATTACTAATAATTTTAACATAAAACTTTTTATCTTTTTTATTTTAATGTGATTATATTCCCTTTGTGTTTTTCATGTTAATATTATCACGTACTATGTGTTGTAGATACTCTTTTTCATTGGAGGCCCTTGTCACTATTGTGCGCCATGCGCTGTAAATAACCATGCCAATAGGGATCCCATAATTCAAGAACCACAATTATTTCATTAGAGAAATATATAAATTATATAATTCATATGAAAAATATATTTAACTCAATAACATATGATATCTCTCAGGAGTGTATACATATATTATTTTACTTTACATTTAATATATTTGTTATGATTTTTTATAAACATATCATTGATGAATATAGTTTATCTTACGAAACAATACATATCATGTTAAGTCATTTTCTAGAGAATTTATTTAATGTATTTTTATATGTATTAGGATGGATAGAAGTTGGATGTACAACATTGATTAGATCATTGTTGAGTTTTAGATAGATTTGTGATATTTTTTGGGCTTTGAATTCAATAATGATTCAGATGGGGGATTGATTTGATGCTCATGTTTTGATTATGTTGAAAGATCATGGTTAAATAATGAGGAAGTGAGTTACCATATCACTAAACATGATTTCCAAGAAATATCATGTGTGGTATCATAATGTAGAAAAATCATAAGTGGAGAATGACATCGATTTAGATGAAAGGATTGGTATGGAAAATTTTATTTTTGATCAGTTTCCATTTGTTTCTGAAGCCATCTCCTCATGTATACTATTTTAGAATGAAATTAATACTAGAATATAGCTTTTATCTATTGATCAGAATGATGATGTTGAGAGTGTTAGAAATATGATGAAAGATACAAATACCCCAGCATATCAAGCATGTGTAAAAATGAGTAAACTTGAGTTTCTAATGCAATTATATCATGGGAAAGCAGTGTATGGATTTAGTAATATTGTGGTTATATATCTAATTACATTTATTAAGGATTTACTACCTGATAATGCATTTATTCTAGAAAATGATTACATGGCATCATAGTTGGTTGGAAAATTTGGATTTTCATCTACTAATATTCATTCTTTATCCAAATATTATTGTCTATTCCGAAAGGAAAATATAGAGTTGAGTTAGTGAAAAAAGTGTGTTACATCAAAGTGGAAGACTAATTAAGAAGAAAACCAATCCCGCATACCAGATAAAGTGATGTGGCACTTCCCTTTAATTCTCAGAATTTTAAAACTTTTTTATGTCAGAATAAATGAAAAGGAATATGATATGGTATAAAGATGAAATAAATAAGGATAATGGTGAAATATTGCATCCTACATATGGGTTAGCTTGGAATAAATTTTATAAGTTACATCCTAATTTTTCAACTAACCCACGAAATGTTATATTGGGATTATCCTATGATTGTTTAAGTCATTTTCTCAAATGCATACTGCACACAGTACTTGGACTATTTTCATTCACATTTATAACTTTCCTTCATAGATGTGTATGAAGAAACCATTTACTATCATGGGTATATTGATATCTGGACCCAGTGATCCTAGAAATGATATTGAAATATACTTGCACCCATTGATATATGAGTTAAAGGAGTTTTGTAATTTTGGTGTGCAAGTGTATGATGCATTCGTGGAGAGGCACTTTAAGTTTTGTGCAACTTTATTATGGATGATAAATGATTTTACTACTTATAAAATGATGTATCGTTTGAGTACAAAAGGGAAATTATCCTTCCCTATTTTGATGAAAAATAAAAATTACCTAAGATTAAAGTTTTTATGTACTTTCAACTTCATGTGGCATCAATGATTTCTACCGATGGATTATCCATACAGAAAAAACCAGAGACAGTTGAATAATGCCATCGAGATAGATAAAACACCTCAATGAATGTTGGAGAATGATATTGTTAAAGAACTTGATGGTTTGAATTATGTTCTTCGAAAAATTCAAATCAAATATTAGAAAGTGAAATCATGTTAATTCAAATTCCAATAACAATTAGAGAAGTAAAATTATATTCTTTAAGTTGTTTTATTGGTCATCAAATTTATTATGTCCTTATTTGGATGTAATGTATATCGAGAAAAACATTTATGAGATATTACTTGTTAATCTTTTAAATGTCAAAGGAAAAAAATATTATTTTAGGTCATGTCATGATTTTATGGATTAGGGTATAATATCTAGAACTAATCATGAGTTAATTTGTTAAAATAAGTGGAATGTTTCTTTTTATTTTTATTTGGAGAAAAACGTAGAGAAGATTTTTTTTCTTTAAGTCTTGGAAATTTTGAAGAATCCAGATGGTTATTTAAGAAACATTTTGAAAAGGGTGAATACACTAAATGTGAAACCAAAATCTCTTAAAACCCACAATTACCATGTCGTTTTACATGAGTTGATTCCCATTTCCATTTAAAATTTACTTTCACATAATGTTAGAGTTATTGTGATTTATTTATGTCATTTTTATCATGAAATTTGTTCCAAAAGGATGAGCAGAATTATTTTTCAGAAATTGTAGAGAGATGCACTGATTATTCTTTGTGACTTGGAGAAAATTCTCTCATCATCATTTTTCACATGTATGTTACATTAGACTGTGCATCTTCCCATATAATTTATTTTTGGTGGTCCTGTTACAATTCGATGGATGTATCTGGTAGAAATAATTATGTTTACATTGAAATCATATGTGAGAAATAAATATCATTCTGAAGCCTCTATTTTGAATGTCTATTTAGCACAAGAATGCATGGGTTTTTGTTCATCGTACTTGACTAACATCACTATAAGGTCTAATCAACAACTAAAGATGAGAAATATGATCCCATTAAGCCTGAATTTCCTTCACTTCCCCAAATGGGGGGTATCAGGATTGTACTTGTTGTGTACTATAAGTAGGGAAGAGTGGGGAATGGATCATCATATAGTATTATTCACCTGTGGTGTGCTTCATGATTACATCAAGTAAACTAATAAAAATGCATTTTTTCCGTCATGTGATTTATTCATATCTTCTAACAATTTAAAGCTTTCATATTTGTAGAGAACATTTACAAATTATAAAAAGGACACATCATTATCTATATATTAAGAGGAAGGAATAAATTCACATCAAAGAATTTATTTTTGTTTAAAGTCAAAGGTAATAAATTTCCTTTTTTCTCTTAACATAATCATAGGTATCTATTTTATATTCGATGTTGGTATCTTTTAGGTTTTAAATTTACCAATGAATGATGTATCAGATGAAATAAGATTGTTTTCCTTTGGTTCAAACAGTGTGGTAGGTGATTATAAGGAAATGTTTGTCAATGGATTTAAATTCATTATAAATATTTGTACAAAAAAATGGAAATGCATCATGTTGGTGTCACGATAAGTGGAAAAATAGTTTGTTATTAAAGTGCATCAGAAAAGAAACCTTGATCAGAAAATATATCATATTATGGGGTTTTCGAAAGAATAATTTTATTCGATTATTATGCACACAGTCATGTCACAATGATGAAATACAAGTGGTTTGATTTAATGACATGGAAAGCCATACATATAGATAATTGTGGATTTAGATTGATTGATATGAACAACCAACTTCATACTGATGAACCTTATATTCTTGCATCACAAGATTGAAAGGTGCTTTATGTAACTGACCTATTAAAACAATAATTTGGTGTTATTGTTGATATCCTTACTAGACATATTTTTGACGAAGGCATGGATGATAATGATGTTGTGTATGAACCTGTCAGTTTTTATTCAAATGTTTCATTTGATGACACATATGATTCAATTTTCAGAACAGACTATGAACCATAAACTTTCATAAAGAACACATAGCATTGGAACATTTGTAAGTATTTACATGATATTATTTTAATATTATATGTGTTTTTTTAACTTTCATACATTATATCAAATTAAATAGTATTTACCCAAGAAATTTCATGAGATATGATGTATTTTTTTAAATAATGTATTGATTATGAATTAAAAATATGAAACAGTAAACTATACAAAATAATTTTTGAAATGAAATACTTATTTATTTATGTTCTGGGAATATTCTTTTTTATGAAAAGTAGAGTCCAGATATGTTACTACAAATGTAAAGGTCATGTACACAACATTCAATCCGACTTATTCAGATATGGGTGGTTATAGAAGAATCTAGACCATTGAACCTAGGGATAGATATATCTTAAATAATTAATTATTTTCAAACAGATCAAATACAAACATTCACTAGTACCCCACCGTCATCGTTGCTCTCACTAAAACCCACTATCACCACGCTGCCTCTCTCATCGAACCCCACTACCACCATGTTGCCTCTCTCGTCGAATCCGACTCTCATCGCTGCCTCTCTCACCGAACCTCACAGTTGTCGCAATGTTGTTCTCATCGAACACTACTGACATCGTCGTCACCACTTTCATTCCAAATCTAAGGTATGTGATGAATCACTACACCACATCACACCCCTGCACCACATCGTACCACCCTTGCACCACATCGCACCACCCATGTTTGTCTATTTCAAGCATGAAAACCTTACCATGAGCCAGTGAGCATTAACGAAATTCCTTGCGTGACGGTTCTTGTGCATGTGATATTGTCGGAAGTTCGCACAAGAGGTCTTTGTGTGTCAAGATCCACATTTTTTCAGAGATAATAATTAGGCCTGCAACTTTCAGTCCCACACGAATTCATTCTTAATATCCTTCACAACAGCCTAACACTCACCCACACACAATTAATACCTACCAAAAAGGTCCAAGATCCAATTGAACCTGGTCCTATCAAAATTTATTTAAAAGTAAAAGGAAATAACATGCAAATGAGAAAGGATGGGGTCAAACAAAAGACAATCCCTTAACCAGAAAAGGGAACCACAAATGAGTGAAATCAGGACCATCTCCATTATCAGAGATTTCATCAGCGGATTCTCATTCTGACTATGAATTCTTATGATTGAAAATCATAGATTACTTTTCCATGAGTTTAACCTACTCCAAAGTGAACTACTTAAAAGAAGATGACCAGCCACGCCCAGGTGTAGTAACCCAATAATCTCTGCCACATCCTCAACCATGATTCTTTATGTGACAACCTCATTTCCATATTTTTGGTTGTTGCTAAACCCATTCCAATTCTTCCCTCTTTGAGTGAGGGACAATATCCATAATAGGATTCCCCATAGAGTCTATCTGAGGATATTCCATATGTGAAACATCCTTCATAACATTCTTTCTATTACTATCAAGCACTGGATGGTCCATAGTTAGCTTGGGTCCATATATGGAACCAATAAGGACATCCTTGAAAGAAACACTACCACCATCAATGTAACGTCCCCAACCTAGAATCCACTAAATCGGTGCTCCGAGCCGGGTTGTCACATGACCTGCAGCGCGCCTCCCCATACGCCATAGGTTGTCGACTAGCAGTGAGGGTCTAATGAGTCATGTGGGGAGACTATACCCTCTTTACCAGAGTAAGACACATCAGAACACAATATAAATAGCAGAAACAATATGAACTACCAATAAACGAGTATAACCAAGCATTTCCCAAACAGGGTACAAACCAAAAATCAAATACAACCATGTCATGCCATACTAGTAGTGCAAAGTGGAAGAATCCCAAAATAAAACAAATGTACAAAACTCCAAACGGGTCCCGACTCCAAGTTCGGGTCCTTCTCCATGTACATCCTGAGCCCAACTCAACATCTCACAGTAGGGCCTCTGTCTTTGTCCTGACCTGCAACCAATAGATCTGCTCGGGTACCCAACGGTGGCCTGAGCTGGGTGTGAGTACAAAACTCAGCAGGTCACCACCAACGGTGTCTACAAAATTTCCAGTCTAATAGATAGTGCGTGCAAGTATAAAATAAATGGTAAGTAATCAAGGGACAGTTCAGGTGCCATTATTCAACAAGATTCATTTAATTCATGACTAGAAATTATCCCAATTTCATTTCTTATACCATCTTCATTACATAAACCATATTGATCACATGTTCCATGGGTTAGGCATAAATATCATCTACATAAGGCCTAAGGCAATCATTCACAATGTATAGAGAAAACAAAGCAAGTCCCTATCTCACTAGGGATCCACATAACACATCAACATGTTTTCCTCACCTCAAAGCCTCAGTCCGAGTGGAATGACATCAATATAATAACCACACCTTGGAGCCTCAGTCTAGGTGGAATGACATCAATACAATAACCTCACCTTGGAGCCTCAGTCCAAGTGGAATGCAACCATTAGGGGAATGGAGCATCAATCCTCATCCCTAACCTGTGCATTAGGGGTGGAGTTCAGTGCATCAGTCCAACTCAACCCGTGGGCGTAGAACCTCAGTCAATACCCTACACTACCAAGCCATGTGCACATGCTTATTTATCAAATCACCACAACCAAACCATAACACAACCAAGTATATTCAATTCCATTGGATATCACAATACATAACGCAACATAACATAACCAATGCTATTGGGAATCAATATTCACAATTCATAACAAACAACATGGGAATTAATACTATGCCACAACCCATTGACACATTTTCCACATTTCACATCTTTTAGCCATTTATCCCAATTCCCTTTTTATCACGCTTATCTCACAAAGCATTCATTCATTGTGCATGTCTCACTAGGCATCATTCATTGGGCCTAACTCACTAGGCCCCAAAACCAGGCTCATAATCCATTCTATTATGGTCTCTAGTCATTTCCACCTAATAACACATTCACACAATTTCCAAATACAATTCATATCCATTCATCCAAATTCCCATTTTCATGCCTTAACCCATTAGGTGTATTCAACCACCCTTTTTCCTTATCCAAATTCATCATTGACCATTCATTAACCCATTTAGCCCATTTATCATTTCACAAGCATTTACCCACTTATGCATTCCAAACACAATTCTCATATCACATAACACAATCCCTTTATTACATTCAATCATTTATGTGTACCACCAAATTCTCATGTATTAACCCATTCCACAATTAATCCCCAATTCCCATTTCCCATGCTTATCTCACTAAGCATAATCATGTATAAAGCCAACCCCTTAGCTTTTCCCTTTATCTCACTTAACCCCTTTTTAAGCCAACAACACCCACATAGGTCACCACCCAACCAAGGTATATTACTAGGGCTCCCATTCACATCCTTCAAACTTAATATCATATTCACCCTGGGCTCTATGTTCTCACACAACGGCCCTACATTTACTTAGCTAAACTCTAAGTCCGGGAACGTTGACACACCCCATGGGTGGCCCTAACATAGGTCACATCATCCTATATGCATCCCGTGGGGATCAAAAGGGTTACATTAGGTTTTTCAAACTCCCTAAACATCACATCTCACTAATGGCATGACGAACTCTTCACAAGAGGGTAAGAATCAAACACTTCATGCACAAATCTCTATAAAACTCAAGGGATATAACTTGTAGACCACCTACCTCGAATCCAATGATGAACGCTCCCTTAATCGTGGCCTTCGATCCAGGTTGAAAAATCCCTTGGAGCCCCAACCTAGAACTCACCTGAAAAAGAGGGTTTTAGAGCTTCGGAAGGAGATGGAAGAAACCACAAACCCTAATCCACAAAAGAGAAGAAAGGAGAGGATTAGACTTACCCGGAGCTTCGATCTGCAAACGACGGTGCTCCAAATGACCAAGAAATGAGGGAGATTGATCCATGAGAGCTCTTGAGGTTCTTGGGGTGTCACTGGGGATGGAGGAGGTGGAATGGAGGAGAAACCCGAATTGGTTCTTAAAATCACAGGGTGGCATTTTTGTAATTTTTCCAACTTCTCTGGGCTGCATGGTTTACCCGCACGGTTTTCCAAACCATGCACAAACCGTGCGGGAGCTACTGTCTGCAAGAGGCCATCCCGCACGGCTTCTTGGGAATCCCACACAGTTTTCCCTAACCGTGCGGAGACCGTTCTTAGGCTCCTGTCCGATGATGGCTGGTCCGCACAGTCTACCTGCACGGTTACCCCTAACCGTGCACAAACTGATAAAACACTATTTTGTTGAATTTTTTATTGATAATAAATGAAATAATTTCCTCACATTGTGTTAAATATGTTTATTTATAAAATATTTGGGATTTGATCATTCATTTGAAAATTTGGTGAAAATTCCAGTTTTACCCTTAATAGTGCACTGTAGTATTTCAAAGATAAATATTTTTATATTTATTATTTGAATTTGAAATTTTGTAAAAGTGTTCCTAACTTAATGGTCTACAACTTGAATGCATGACACTAGAGCTAAAGAGTGCATTTGGATGGAGTAAATGGGCCATTAATCCAATGGTGGGCTAGACTCGGCAGAATGGACATGGGTTCTGTATTTGGGCCATATATTCTTCATCAGGGCTTGGATTGAGCCCAAATTTTGAGGAAAGCTCGGGGACATGATTTGGAACAAATCATTCTTCTGTAAGTCCGGTCAATTTACGCGTTTTGAAGGTTAAATGGGCGGTGCAAGTTGGAATAAAATATTTGGCCGAATTTCCACATTCACACTTGAAACCACTTGTAACCTCTCCTCCCCTCCCCTCTATAAATTGGAGTTTTTCTCATTTGGAGGGGTTGGGATGTGCTTTGGGAAGTTGAGGAAAGAGGAGAAGTGGATCCACTCCAATTCTCCAACCATTTCAATAAGGGTAGCTCTTGAAGCAAGGATCCCTTCAACGAAGCCTTCTTCTTCTCCTTCATGTTGTAATGATTTTGTTTGTGTAATAAACTTCTTTGTTCTTCTTTTATTTCTTCTCATTTCTTCTGTTTTGTTTAAATTTATTATTCTCTTAATCTTCCTATTTGGGCTGGAATTCTTGAGTAGAAGCGTTATTGGGTTATACCCATTATAAACCTTTTCACATGCAAAACGTTTCTACGATGATTATGTCACCCATGGAAGAGTAGTCTTTTAGTAATCGATCTATCTTCTACCCTCTTCATTTAATTATTTTGAATTAATGAGATACTGTAATTCACATAATATGATCCATGAATTTTGTTTTTAAATTACAAGAAACTAAGCAAGCAATTGAACAATTAACACAAAAACACGCGAGGTCGGGATTTTGTGTAAATTGTGAGAGCATAATCTTAATCGGTAATACAAGACCACACGTGATAAATTTGTAGAGTTCAAATATAATCCCTAAACACAATTCATCCTCATTTCCAAAATGGATATGTGCTCTAATTAACCACTGACCATAAGCTATCCTTAGAACAACAATCAAAGCAGGGTGCGGCGATTGCGTGTTCCGAAGCTAGCCTAGGGTTTAAGTAATTTCATCTTTGTGGTTAAGTTAAGTCTCGTAGGGTTCGAGGGATAACAAATTAGGGGATCATAATTAAGTGGATATTGATTTAAATGATAATGATTAATAAGTGAATGAAGAGGTAGAGTTAGATCGATTACGCCTTTTAAAATAGATTTCTAAAAAAACATCTTCTTGTTGTGTCATTTTAATCGAAATTCATTTCAAAACTAAAAACAAAAAAATATATATAATCTTCTTCTAGAAAACTTCTTCTAGATTCATAAACTATAAAAAAAACCCAATCCTTTAAAGTAGTTTTTTTATTTTATTCTCTTTTATTTTATTTTTAGAATACCTTTAATAAGTTGTTAAATTCACTTCCTCCTTTGAGAGACGACCTTGGTCACCCACTCTGCTGCACCTAAGTACCCCAAAATCACATTAATCATTTGAGGGCACCCACGACAGCACTCTTTCACAAACCGTGCTCCTAACACTGCTTGGCCTGATTGCTCTACTATTTGCACCCCGAGCCCCCAGGGCACCCCCGAGACCCCACCTAAACTTGGGAAACACGTATCTAGCCGCAAAGGAGAGACCCAAGCCAAAACATAAACAAAAACATACCTTAAAAGATCTGGGATCTTACAACCTCCCCACCTTATAATGGCTCGTCCTCGAGCCGCTCTTTTGAGCATCACTAACTTCCATATCAAGGGATAATGCCACAAGGTCTACCTATCCACTCCCACTTTCCAAGTTTTTGGTTGCACATTACAGGGCCACCGAACATGGGTCAGGGGAACATACTTTTCCCACAAGCCTTCATCACTACAACCACAACACAAGTTGAACACTCCTCAAGGGTCCATCCACTTCAACCATTCTCACCATAAGAACTTCCTGGGGAACTTAGGTGACAACAGCTAACCCTCAACACATGGAACTTAACACATAAGATCACATCACCATAGAGGGACCAATCGGCACCTCATCGGCCCGATTCTTCCGTATGGCTCATGACCCAAATCACTTGGCGTCATTTTCTAGTTCTCCCAACTCTAACGGTGACAAACCTGGTATCACCCAGAAGTAAACACACAACCCCTCCAACCAAATTTCCTGAAGATATCACTCCAAAACTATGCACCCAACGCAACTCAAACTATCGGCTACTAGACCAGTTAAACCATGCCAAGGCTCTCTACCAGGGCCAACTCACCTGAATGGTGACCACTTGAGTCCTTCCAACCCAAAACTATGATCACGTCATCATCCAACCATTTATTTGGTATGGTTCTCTTCACCATTTCCGGTTACTTGGCACCTCCTCCATCGACGAAGGACCACCAAAACTCAACCCAACCTTCCCATTGCCTAACATGTTCCAACTTACCGGCCCAAGCATCCATAGAAGCATTACCCTGCCTTGGAATCCAGTCACACCGTCACAACCATTGGGAAGACATCCCTACACCATCCATTCAAGGACTAAGACCATCCTGACCTCACTCGGGTTCAACTTCATTTCGAAAGGCGCTTTCCACTACAACATGAATCTGGAGGTGGGTCACTCTCACCTCACCCATCAAGTTTACCATCTCAGGTCATACCACCTTTGACTGGCATGCCCCAAAACACTCACCTTCCACTGATGGTATGCTACCCTTTTATCACCTTCCCAAGGTGCTTACTGACTTGAATTCTATCATTATCATTCCACACACCCACTGAGGTCATTTCCTGAATTCCAGTAGAATTCATTATCATAGCATTATCGCCCTCCATACTGTCATCGTCTTCACCCTTAGCATGACACCACATCATATAGCCAAGGTTCACCCAACTTTACGATGTTCCAAAACCACACAAGGGGAAATTGACCTGAGTCTAACCTCAATCTCCGTTGGAGTTATAAGACCCCAACTTCTCTTGCCACAACCTATTGTCATAACCAACCACACCCTCCTATGACTTAGCACAAACATCACAATCTTCACTTGGAACAACCCTTAGCTCAAGCCAACACTTGGTTCATTTTTCACCACATCAAGTCCCACATGCCTCTCCAAGGAACCCAACATGCACCTCACTGGTTCCTCATTGCTACCCTGGTGCCACTACATCGTCTCGATGTTCTCTTTCCCACATCCAAGGATGATTTATCACTCCCCATGCTAGGAGTGTCGTTACCTTTTCTCGCCATGAGGGATTCCAACCACCGCATCTTATACCGGATCACAAATCAAACCCCAAACTTAGATATGTCCATCCAGCCTTTTTCTCGAAAAAAGGGAATGAACGTCACCCAGTGCCCGTTCTCGGATTTCGTGAATGGAACCCAAGTCATTTGTCGACATTCAGCCCATCCTGAGGTCCTCAACCTATATCATCAAGGGTGTACATCTCGTCATCAAACTCCACACATACCGCTTCCTTGCGCGTAAACTCCATGATGTCCCTCATCCAACCAAACACCTCCATGTCTCTTGGCGAGAGCCATAGCTTCTCAACATACATGGGACAATGTCAAGATGTTGGGCATGCTCGTCACTAGCTGAGGTATGCTAAGAAGTCATCGAAGAACACCACCACCAACTTATCCGTTTCTGATGTCAAGCTATGGGACACCATGACCTTCCAGGAATCTCGAGCTTCACTGTCGAACGTGCCACATCAACACTTAACCATCACCACTCAGGTGGGATTGCCAACCAGGTTCAACCATCGCTCCACAGCCAAACCATTCATACAAACATGTTCAGCCACATGACCACCCTTACCTCGGGTGTCACCATCGAGCGAAAGTATATAACCACACTTTAGCCACCCTTATCTTTTCTGTTCAAAACAACTTCCAGACCTCTCTTATAGGTCACCTTGAAGGTTGAACAAAACCAACCCCCTTGACTGGAGTCGCAACCAGGATAAGCCATTGGCCCTCTCTCCAGACCACACTTATCATGACACGAACGAAGAAAAGCGCGTGAATGGAACTCTCACTCCCATTCCGACGCACACTATGCTCTACATACCAAACAACCATCTTCTCTAGGTTCCACACCAAAGGTGCACACATTCATCGACACTACGGCAAATCATCCTCCTAGAATTCAAGTCACAACTCGCAAGGTCTCTACTCACAAGGTCACCAAGACCCAGACACCATACTTAGGGTCCAACATGCACTCCAGACAGTCACGAACCACGAGAGTTTCCTCACTCACATTACCAAACAACTCCTCACAACCCAAAGGCCATAGCCCTACCAAGGGTTCCCTAAACACACCACCTAGGCCATATCATGACTGGCCATGCCTCACAATCCAAACCCAAAGTCTCAACTAGGGCACTCTCATTGCCCCAACCCACGCTTACAAGGGTCAAACCGACAACACCAAGGATACCCACCTTTGAACCCAAACATTCTCATTCCAAACTTTCCATTCACTCAACACTTCGAAGAATGGCCGACAGAATTTAACCACAATTGGAAAAGATCTCACACTATCATCCTTAAACAAACCATTCTTCATACTCTATCCCAGTGGTTATCATCACACTTAGAACACTACCCCCTACCATACCTGTCACGGTCATGGTCAACATGGGGTAACCAACTTACCTAATCACAAGTCTTTCTTCAACCTCTTCAAACACACTTCTTCTTTCACAACACGGTCATTTCCTCTTAGGCACATTTCCCATTTCACAACATGTTAAATCATCATTTTTAACACATTTACACCTTTCATTAGGAAAAATTCATTAACAATTTTACCATCATTACGCAACCCCTTTTTCTTTTGGGCACCGAACCAACCCTTACAATTCATCATAACCCAAAACTTTAACCCAGTCACAACATTTCTTTATACATGATATTCCTTAACTCTTCATTTTCATTCTTTTCATTCTCCCACTTTCATTACCATTATTAAGCATCATTTTCTTCATATTTATCAAGGAAGGAAAATGCCTTCAACTCTCTATGCCCCACACACCCAACCCGTGTGTGTGCCTATAAAGATGCATGACACTTGTACTTAGGTGCCTAAAATGATGCATGAATGCACATCCCCATGCCATTTCAGTAATGAGTGAAATATCATAAATCAATCAAATCACACAACATGTGCATCACCCAATGGTGAAATATCATTCAACTGTAACAACACACATCAAGAACAACAATTCCCACCCAGGGTGACTTGGGTTTTCCCTCGTACATGGGTTAGCTACTCCCAAGCACGACCTCATTACCAAGGCCCGACACTGTCCTAATCTCCTTTCTACCATCTGCAAATAGTTAGAAAGAGAAAAGAACTCCTCTGATACCACATTGTAACGTCCCCAAGTCGGAATCCACTAAACCGGTGCTCCGAGCTGGGTTGTCACATGACCTCAAGCGCACATCCCCGTACGCCAGAGGTTGCCGAATAGCAATGAGGGTTTAATGAGTCACGTGGGGAGACGATACCCTCTTTACCAGAATAAGCCACAACAGAACACAATATTAATAGCGAAAACAATATGAACTACCAATAAACGAGCATAACCAAGCATTTCCCAAACAAGGTACAAACCACAAATCAAATACAAACATTTCATGTCATACTAGTAGTACAAAGTGGAAGAATCTCAAAATAAAACAAATGGCCAAAACTCCAAACGGGTCCCGACTCCATGTCTGGGTCCTTCTCTATGTACATCCCGAGCCCAACTCAACATCTCACAGTAGGGTCTCCGCCCTTGTCCTGACCTGCAACCAATAGATCTGCTCGGGTACCCAACGGCAGCCCGAGCAGGGTGTGAGTACAAAACTCAGTAGGCCACCACCAACAGTGTCTACAAAATGTCAAGTCTAATAGATAGTGCATGCAAGTATAAAAAAAATGGTAAGCAAGGGACAGTTCGGGTGCCATTATTCAACAAGATTCATTTAATTCATGACTAGCAATTATCCCAATTCTATTTCTTATACCATCTTCATTACATAAGCCATATTGATCACATGTTCCATGGGTTAGGCATAAATATCATCTACGCAAGGTCTAAGGCAATCATTCACAATATATAGAGAAAACAAAGCAAGTCCCTATCTCACTAGGGATCCACATATCACATCAACACGTTTTCCTCACCTCGAAGCCTCAGTCTGAGTGGAATGACATCAATACAATAACATCGCCTTGGAGCCTCAGTCCAGGTGGAATGACATCAATATAATAACCTCACCTTGAAGCCTCGGTCCAGGAGGAATGCAACCATTAGGGGAATGGAGCATCAGTCCTCATCCCTAACATGTGCATTAGGGGTGGAATTTAGAGCATCAGTCCAACTCGACCTATGGGCGTAGAACCTCAGTCAATACCTCACACTACCAAGCCATGTGCACATGCTTATTTATCAAATCACCACAACCATACCATAACACAACAAAGTATATTCAATGCCATTGGATATCACAATACATAACACAACATAACATAACTAACGCTATTGAGAATCAACATTCACAATGCATAACAAACAACATGGAAAATAATACTATGCCACAACCCATTGACACATTTTCCACATTTCACATCTTTTAGCCATTTATCCCAATTCCCTTTTTATCATGCTTATCTCACTAAGTATTCATTCATTGTGCCTATCTCACTAGGCATCGTTCATTAGGCCTAACACACTAGGCCCCAAAACCAGGCTCATAATCCATTCTATTATGGTCTTTAGTCATTTCCACTTAGTAACACATTCACACAATTTCCAAATACAATTCATATCCATTTAGCCAAATTCCCATTTCCATGCCTTAACCCATTAGGTGTATTCAACCACCCCTTAGCCTTAGCCAAATTCATCATTGACCATTCATTAACCCATTTAGCCCATTTATCATTTCACGTGAATTTTCCCACTTATGCATTCCAAACACAATTCTAATATCACATAACACAATCCATTCATTACATTCAATCATTTAGGTGTACCACCAAATTCTCATGTATTAACACATTCCACAATTCATCCCCAATTCTCATTTCCCATGCTTATCTCACTAAGCATAATCATGTATAAAGCTAACCCCTTAGCTTTTCCCTTTACCTCACTTAAACCCCTTTTAAGCCAACAACACCCACATAGGTCACCGCCCAACCAAGGTAGATTATTAGGGCACCCATTCACATCATTCAAACTTAATATCATATTCACCCACGACTCTATGTTCTCACACAACAACACTACATTTACTTAGCTAAACTTTAAGTTCGGGAACGTTGGCACACCCCATGGGTGGCCCTAACATAGGTCACATTGTCCTCCATGCATCCTGTGGGGATCACCGGGGTTCCATTAGGTTGTTTCGACTCCCTAAACATCACATCACACTAATGGCACGATGAACTCTTCACAAGAGGGTAAGAATCAAACACTTCATGCACAAATCTCTATAAAACTCAAGGGATATAACTTGTAGACCACCTACCTCAAATCCAATGATGAACGCTCCCTTAATCGTGGTCTTCGATCCGGGTTCAAACATCCATTGGAGCCCCAACCTAGATCTCACTCGAAAAAGAGGGGTTTTGAGCTTCGGAAGGAGATGGAAGAAACCACAAACCCTAATCCGCAAAAGAGAAGAAATGAGAGGATTAGACTTACCTGGAGCTTCGATCCGCAACCGACGACGCTCCAAACGACCAAGAAACGAGGGAGATTGATCCATAAGAGCTCTTGAGGTTCTTGGGGCGTCACTAGAACTGGAGGAGGTGGAATGGAGAAGAAACACGAATTGGGTCTTAAAATCACAGGGTGGCATTTTTGTAATTTTTCCAACTTCTCTGGGTCGCACGGTTTACTTGCACGGTTTGTCAAACCGTGCGCAAACCGTGCGGGAGCTAATGTCTAAGGATGACTGGTCCGCACGGTTACCCCTAACTGTGCGCAGACCGTGCGTCTAGCACTGCTTGGCCTGATTGCTCTACTCTTTGCACCCCGAGCCCCCGGGGCACCCACGAGCCCCCACCTGAACTCGGGAAACACTTATCTAGCCGCAAAGGAGACCCAAACCAAAACGTAAACAAAAACATACCTTAAAAGACCTGGGATCTTACGGTCGATGTTTTGACCACATTCAACTGCATCAATAGAAGGAGATCCCTCATCCACTGAAGGGAGTTCGTCGTTTTTTTCTAGCATAGGGGAGCCATTCCCCTTCAAGTCAACATCCATATTTGTTCCCCTAGGACCAATATCAGTAGTGGTGCGATCATTCACAGTATCTTTCCCAAAAAATTTCTAACCAAAAGGATGCAAGGTGCCTGCATGTTTGACTTGAATATTTTGAACATTCCTTTCATGCCCTACAACCTTGCATAACTTATAGAATGATATGAATTCATATTCAAAATGAACATCAAATTTCTCACCATTTTCCACTAAAATGCTAGAATCAGGCAGAGGATTTAGCATGTCAACATCAACCAAGACTATAACAAAGTATCCAAATTTCCCTTCCATAGTGTTTTCATCCATTTTAATTGGCACACCAATATAGAGGACAAGATCATTAAGAATTATTGAATGCCAAAACACCCAGCTGAGACCATGAATTCTGATCCAGATTTGCACATTTGTATGTTTATGAGTGCAGATTGAAACTTAAATGCTAAGCAGAGATGCGAAAAACCTCACGATCAAGTGCATAGAAATTGGATCTCCAAGAATAAGTTCCATCATCATCATTAAAAAAAAAATGAAAATATCCTCTGCTAATTGGGATAATTCTCCAATTAGATATACCCAAAATCCTAGAGAGCCTCAAATAAACTTCTTCAGCGTTCATTGGTTTATCACTTTTTGCAAGAATCAGTCGTCCAATTAAAAGAAAACTTACATGCATCTAACCGCTTATTAAAAGCGTTAGGATTTGAAACAATTGTAAAGAACTCGTTCCTAAATCTGGAGAGGGGTGTAGATACCTCACAAGGAATCTCAACCACATGTGAACCAGTAGCCGTTTGAAGTTTCGAGCGATTAAGAACATTGGAAAACGAAATACCGCTGCGTAGGGGTTTCCACGGACGAAGCAAGGATTCTGAGATCTTCAAATCAGGCCCACCCGAACCCTGAGCTGCTTGATTTCTAGGAGCAGAGGTGTTCAGATCCAAAGCAGTGCGATCACTAGGAGCAGTAACGCGATCCCCAGGAGTCGAGGCATTTAGATCTAGAACGCAAGCTGAGGCGTTCAGATCTAAAACGCGAACATCCAAGGCGTTCAGATCTGAAGCGCGAACAGCAGGAGTTGAATCATTCAGATCTGAAATGCGAACAGCAGGAGTTGAATCATTCAGATCTGAAATGCGAACATCCGAGGCGGTTAGATCTAAAGTGCGAATAGAAGGTTCCGAGGCGGTGAGATCTGAAGCGCAAACAGCAGAAGCTGAGGCGTTCAGATCACCGCGAATGTGAGGACCCGAATTCACAACGTGATCGCCAGGCGCATTCATATCTGAAGCACAAACACCAATATCCATTCCTAGACCACTGCGCCATGGATGAACGGACCCACCTGGCCTTGCATCGGCAGTATCTTACAAGATCAGTAAAGAAGATGAAACCATCGCAGAAGAATCGCTGCAATCGCCATGAGATCTCCTCCCCTTCTTTTCCATATTCTCGCAACTAATACCTAAAACCAATATAAATTTATAATTTTAATTAACTAGTACTCGCCTGTGCGACACGGTGATATGATTCCAATTCTCTAAAAAATGTTCCATTGCTCAATAAAAACTCATGATCCACTGTTCAAATAAAATAAATGTTTCAATGCTCATAATAGAATCCAATGCTAAAATTAAATACACGATCCTCTGCTCAAAGAGAGTACATGATCCGGTGATCTCAATAAAGAGAAAATCCCTCGTCAATATCAATATAGAGCATTCAGAATATGTGAAACATATGGTTTGGTAACCTACAAATAGAAATATCATGTCATGTTTAAATTTTGATCAGCACAAATAAAAATAGCATCACAATGTTACAATTAATATTAAGAAATGTTGCAGTAAAAAACTCTTAGATGTGGTATGTGTTAAAAAATATGACATACCATCATGGACAACATTTCCAACTATCTGAAGAGAACCAGAGTTTCCTAAAAATGAATTTGTTGGGGTAAACTATATATATAGTAGGAGGTGATAGATAGTATATAGTAGGGGTTGAACCAATACTAACCTCAAAGAAATAAAGTATATAGTAGGAGTTGAAACAATAGTAAGAGTTGAAACAATACTAAGCTCGAAGTAAGATAGTATATAGCAGGAGATGAAGCATCCAAATATTTCTAGAATTCTGTAAAATATATGACAAACACACCTGAAGACTTTCACCCATTCTTTTGGGTTCCTTCGGTTAACAACTGAACTGCAGCACGAATATTATATTGTCCCGTAAGAAATACTAAAACATCACTCATGGGCTCCTAAATAAGCATATGAAAAGTAAATATGTATGATTACATTTTTAATACAAATTATTTATATTTGATACGAAACTATGAGATACACCATGAAGAAAATAAGTGTGAATGAAAAGCACTGAAAAGAATTCCATAAATGCAAATGAAAACCATTTGAAGGATAAATCATTGGTAAGAATATGATCCACTGCTCAAATAAAATACATGTTTCAAGGATATAAAAAAACATCCACAAGTAAAATTAAAAAGCTCATCCACATCTTAAATAGAGTAAATGATGCATTTTTCAAAAACATGTATCACAAGAAATATATAGTACATGTACAAGAAACAAATAACTGAGACAAAAGAAAACGATCTGTTGTATTTCTCCAAACTGAAGTTATAGTAATCGCTAAAACTTTTTTATTTAGGAAAGAAACCATACATTAACATACATTTCAAATAAGAAGTAATAATGAATATAAAAATATGAGATTTCAAACTGTGAATGTCAACATAAAAGAAAAATATTCAAACCGAGAGAACATAACAATATGATTACAACAAAATCTTTCTATCAAAAAAAGAAGCTGAGTGTTGTAACAATAGATTCTCATTTTTCATAATGCATCGTGTAATCCTAGGTGAATGTCAGCATACAACCATGTTAGTAAAATCCCTCCAGTAGAGGTTAGAGTAGTTGTAGTGGAGCCCCTATCCTGGATGTGTTCACTGTGTTGTAGAACCTTGTAGTAGAAAATATAGGTGAGAAAAAATACTGTGAAATAAGTTATACATAAAAATGTAATAGAAAATACCTCCATTGTGCCATCATCTAAATCAAATGATTTGCTGCACTGATCTACAAGCAGCGAATTGGCCATTGGGACTACATCAACAATATCAGCCAATGCAGAATGGCATAGGAAAGGAGTCTGCTCGTGGATGACCTTGTTTTTACCTCTCCAGATGACATACAACAGTTCCGCACATGCAACTTTAAACAAATTTCTTATATGTTTTGACTTTTTAATATTCCGAAAAGTAGGTAAAAAGGTTTTAAGAGTGTTTTCCTATGGTTGGTGAGTTTCAAAGATGTCAAAGACTGGCGATGAATATAGGGAAAAGGTGAGAAGAAAAGAGGTGCACCATGATGGATGAAAGCAGGTCTGCTGCTTTTTAGCTTACAAAACAACGATTCTACTTCAACAATCAAGGGGTACTAATCAATGAGCATTTGTATACGAACCTTCTATTGATACCTTCTGCAGGGGCAGGAGATATTGTTCCGGAATAGCGCAAACCAAGCGCTTGTATGCAGTGGCTTCACAGTGCATACAACTGCACTTCCACGCCAATCATATCCTCGACACAGACAGACCCACCGCCACTGCCACAACATAGTGACGAAATTTTGTACATAACAATTGAAATAATTTGAAATATAAAGTTTAAAAATTAGGATAATTAGCAATGAAATATTACAAAAACAATTTATGTAGCACATGTAAGACTTATTCAGCTGTTATGTACACTTTCTATACAATCAACAATATTTTTACATTAATGTTCAAAATTTAGAATGAATAGTAGACAAAATTGAAATATGAGTATTGGAAAAAATATGTTACAGTATGATGAATTGTTAATGAACATGTTTACTACAGTATGATTATTATAGGTAAGTAGTCATATAACATATATTAAAATCACAAAATAATGATACTTAATATTGGACATGATTATTGTAGGTAAATGGTCACAATAGTTAATGAACATGATTATTACATGTAAATGGACACATAAAATATATTACAGTATGATGAACATTTAATGAGCACGATTATTCAATATTTTGAAAATCACAAAATAGTGAAACTTAATATTGGAATACAATTGGACAAAATATATAGAACTCGTTATGAAAGGTGTACCACATTCACACACAAAATGTTGCACAACTGCATCTTGAAAATGACAAATATGAGCCTGCAAAGATAAAGTAATGAAATTAGTGAAACTAGAAAACAACGGCCAGGTGGAAATCTTGCATTATAACTCCATATAGAACGTAAATATCATAATGAGCACATGCATATTTAGGAAACTCATTCTCAAATTGAGTCTAAAAAATGGGATGATGACTCACATGTTGCTTGTTCAGTCAGAAAATATGTGTAATCAAGACATCAAATCCAATGGTAAAATGGGAAATCCAATCTGTTCTGGATTGTATTCCTAAAACTCATTGGAAAAAAGCACAAAAAAGTGATTGAAATTGATAATTCGAATTCTAGAAATGATGAATTCAAAGGGTTGAATATGGATACCATGTATGTTGTGACATGGCTACATACACACCCATGAACTTCTTCGGAATTGGAAGTATGTTCATTTAAGAATGACAACCTGAATATTCATTGTTTAGAAACCTAAAACCGAAAACATATTCTCTCGTAGATAAACATAAAAATCTATTACAGGAAATAAAAAATTGATGTAACAGAAATGTAAGAAACTAAATTAATAAAAAACATAACAATTTAACTATTAATAAAAAAATTAAATGGAATCTTCAGTTGAAAATCAAGAAACACATATGCAAATGACTTCATTAAAAAAATTAACTGAATTTTCAATTTGAAACAACAAAATCAATACAGAATGCATGTTTGGTATATCAACTAAACAAACTAAAACATAACAAATTTGATATCTAAACAAAGTATCAACTATAAATAGAAGAGTGTTGTAGATGGGCATATTTAGAGAACATATTGTATAAAAAACACATGAAATAAAATACACAAACATATAATTAAATTGCATACATCATTTGATATCTATACAAATAAATGATAAAAAAAATTTGTTGTAGTTTAAACAAATAAATTATTTTTTCATACATGAAACCATATAGAAGAATAATCACTACTGGACACCCCTCATTTAGTTGTATTTTAAACAAATAAATGATAAACAAATTTAAAATTTCAAAAAATAGAAGAATTTATATGACCTCTATTTTTATCATAAAATGCTGGCATGGCAATATGGAATTCAGATACCTGCATTCTAAACAAACAAATAAAAATATTAAATGAAAAGAACAAATAAAATTACCCAAAAAAACTACCCCAAAAATTATTATATGATGTGATCTCAGAGAATATCAATGTAATGAAATGTGATTAGTGTTTATAATAAAAGCATTTAAAATTAGAAAAAATAATTATCAAGGGAAGTTGGTTTTTCATACCTAATACCAAAAATAAGAATAATCACTTCTTGAGACCACATATCATAGCCTGTGGATCTTAAAATATTTAAATAGGGAAAGAATAAATATATTTTGGGCGGGAAGATATATTTTGGGCAGGAAACATATATTATAAATACAAACATGAATATGTGCTATAAGATATTTTTGGAAAGTTTTCTCAAATAGACCCTTACCTTTTTCATCCATACATGACATTGACATATTGTTCAAATTCAATACATTGATATCCCAGGTTTTATAGAGCCTCTTGAACCAGATCCTGAAATTATGAAAATAAATTCTATAAAATGTGAACTTTTGAGAAGTGTAATTTACAAAATACCTCTGGAATAATGTACCACATAATCATAAGGGTCAGGGGAAATTTTAGCCATGAGGTTATATTAAACGATCCTTAGTAGGCCCCAAATTCCACTTTACTTGCAAGATGGCAGGTACTTTCCCCTGACATCCAAAAACAATGATCGGAACACAAATCAATGATAAAACATAAACAATGATTCCATGAAATTAATAATCATTATTAAGAATAATATAGTTATTATACGAAAGTAATATGTTCTATGAATGAATAATTAAATTTTAAAAACCTTTAGCAGGAAAAAAACAGGTTCAAAAAGAGAATGAAGTGGACACTGGCAGGTGTCTTAAGCCTCTTATTGCACACTTTGTGTCCTCTAAGAAGAGGAAGAAACAATATTTCCAAGGAGTAAAAGTTTGATATTATCATAAACCAATGTCAAAATGCAGACTATAAGTTGAACGATTACAATACATGAATAAATAAATTATGAAACCAATATGATGCATAGAATAATCCAATAACTCCCAAGATCCCAAGGTTCTTAATATCTTAACTAACTGATACTCTTAAATTGTTTAAAGCAATGTTCATTATAATATAGAAATATAGAGTAAAATGGAGGCATATAGAAGGATTTTCCTTTGGAAGGGATGATTGAACTTGGAATTAGATCCAAACACCAAAGATTCAATATGAAAACAATATAAACAGCCTGCTATTATACAGATTTGCATCATCCATGAAAAATACATTTACAACGTGGTTTTGGTCATTCTGGTGGCTTCCACCCTCTTTCACATTATGAATGTATCATTACCTTTTACAACGTGGTATTGTTTTTCTTTATATTGAATTGTCAAGGTGTGCAGGGAAACGATTTTACTAACAATTAACAATAAATTTAATGTAAAATATGTTGCGAAGGAAAACTACAAAATGACTAAAGTTGTAATTTCTTGGTTTTATACTATCAGAAATTATAGAGAAATTAATTTTCGAACATAGAAACACTGAATGCCATGTATTGAATAAAATAAGGTTGGCATACCAGTGTTAGATGATATAATATGGTGTAAAAGAGAGATGTCAAATCTGGTGTTGAAATCAATTGTATAAAATGTCCAATAGTAATTCACCATTGTTCATAGAGTAACAATACTGAAAATATATTAGTAGATTTATCGGATGCCAATAGAGATAATGAGTCATAAAAAATAGTAAGCTGTTAATAATCTAAGATTACTACATTTATATATAGACTGCATCAATGTAGGAGGAGTTATCAGTTGCAATACTTTGTAATGGACAGTGTGGTGTGATTTCTCAAAAAAATTGATTTCCCAGAGAAGCAAGGGATATCATGTATACTGACCTGGCTTGAGGAGCAACCTGAATCTCGATTTTCTAGAGATTGATCTGTATTGTAGATTCCAATGCTATCATGACTGAAATAGAAGATTTTTATCTGCAATATATTACAAAAAATCAGGCTTTATATGTTTGAAAGTGGTTTATACCTAGCCTTACTCACTACGTGCTCGAGAGAGTGGGAACCCTAGGTGGATCGGAGGACCCGGTTATAGAAGAGTTAAAGGTAGAGTAACCAGTTGCGGAGAAGGCGTAGGTGGAGGAGCCGAAGACATAATGTCGAGTAGCAGCACTGACCGTAGATTTGGGAGGTAGATCTTGGTGAAATTGTTGGATGACGAGAAATCATAGTCGGACGAGATGAATTTAGAGGAGCCGAAGGTGGATCACGCGTAGGTGGAGTCGCGACTGGAGAGGAGATTCAAGGAGGGGAGGAAGTAGGAGAGAGGATTTGGGGAGGGGGAAATCGGGGAGGGGTGCGGGAACCCTAGAGTTGGGAGAGTGGAATCAAGGAGTTGAATTAGGGGGGGGGGGGAGTAACTATGGAAAATCCCTATCGGAATCGGGATGGCGAGAGGTATTTTTGGGTTCTGAGGACTATATACAGTAGTTGTGTTTGACGTGGAAGCGTGGATAGGTGACACGTAAGCGGAAAAAAGCCTGCTTAGTATATATATAGATATCAATTATTACTTTTATAAATTTATAAATAATAATTTTTATATATATATATATACTTTCATAAATTTTATAGTATATCATATTATACATATCTAGTTTAAATATAAAATTTTATTAATTATCTTTACATTTATAGTCTTCTTGATTTGTAAATTAATATACAATTATAGTTTTATTCATTGTAAATTATTATACTTTTATACTTCCATAAATTTTACTTTTATATATTAGAATTTTATATTTTTATAAATTTTTAAAACTATATACTTCTGTAAATTATGTATAATTTTATAACATATATGTACTTTTATATAGTTTTATAAATTTATATACATTTTTAAATTATATATATTTATTTAAAAAATATATATTTATTTAAAATATATATTCTTTTATAAATTATATATAAATATATACTTCTATATACGTCTATAAATTTATATAATGATATAAATATATATACATTTTTAATTTATATTTTTATACTTGTATACTTTTTTCAATTTATCATTAGTTTAATACGTTTATACTTTCATAAATTCAATGTTAGTGTTGAAAATATTTTAAAAAATATAATAATTTCATTTTTATTTATGAAACCATTATTATATTCAATAGTCATATTTTCTATTATGAAAATGGTTTTCAAACAATATATCTTTTTTCTATTATTACATTCAATAATAGTATTTCATCAGTTTTTTATTATGTAACTGTTATTTTATACTTCATTTATACTCATACAAAAAGGGTTTTGATCATTAAAAATATGAAATAAATTGTCGATTGATCGCTAATCCTTTATAATGATAGTTCTATCATTTAATCTTCTAATGAATCATTTATTATGCCTTAAAATATTTTCATTCCCATTGTCAAAAAATTTATGAATTCTTAAGGTATTGTGCCTCAATCCATCAACAAAGAGAACATAAATTGATCCAAAATTCTTCACTATAATTTTAGTGCTTCCTACACCATTCAATTGAAGTGAAAAATAGTTTTTAAAAGTGAAATATTCTCCATTATATTTATAAATTTCCTTCAATAAGTTTTTTTTATCATGTGGTATGATAAACCATTTTTTAATATTTCCATTTTCTTTCAAGCAATTTATGATCTCCATCTTCAATTGAACATATTTTGGAGTTTCTTTGTCACTACCCTATTTATTAATTCCTTCTCTCTAATTTGGTGGTAGATTCTAATAGGATGAGTCTCAGGCAAAAAAATTCAATAATAATTATCATCCTCATCAACTTTATCTCCCGAAAAATTATTATTGCATTTTTTTTCCTGAGACTCATTCCACATCTCTTTTGGACATGCACTTATGTTGCTTAAACTACTCTGAGCAGTAGTCATCCCATACCAGGTATCAGTGAATAGTGTGGATGAATTCATAGGATAACACCTACCACCAGTGGAACAATTATTTTTTAAAATTTGATTACCCATTTCATTCAAATCATGATAAAATTATTTGAAACATGCAAATGTTGGGTTCCCCTTATTTGAAAGGCCCCTTTTCTGTATTTATTTTTTTAAATATTAATATTACTGAATCAAATAGAATGGATATTAATAGAGAATGGATTGATGTCAATAATATGAAAAAAGAGTATGAATATGGGGTGAAAGAGTTCATCAAGTTTGAAAAAGATCTTACATATGACCCTTCTCAAATCCTTTTGCCATGTTTACGCTATTGTTATCCAAGAATAATTAGTCTGAAGGAGTTGTAAGAACACTAGATCTTTCATGAAATTGATTGAAGTTATAAATATTGGAATAAACAAAGGAAAAAAAGAGAATGTAGCAGTGATTGGGATAACACTGCATTTTATGGAACATCTGTAATGATTAAAAGTATGGACAATGAAGAATACCATATAGAGGATGTGATTAAAAGTGAGACTTATGATGAAGATCATATTGTGTAAATGACAATGAAAATTAAATATTAACTTATTGATTGTCCAAAATTGTTTTAGAAGTTAAATAGTTGTGCAAAGATTCCATTGTATGCTGGTTGCAATAAATATATAGCATTGTCAGCCATACCAAAGCTGTATAATTTAAAAGTTGGACATAGATGGAGTGATACTGGTTTTACTGTACTACTTTATCTCTTGAATGATATGCTCCCAAAATAAAATGAGATACCTTTCTAAACATATGATTCTAAATGAATACTACATTTGATGGGTATGATCTCTTAAATAATACATGCTTTTCCAAATGACTGTATACTATTTCGTAAGGACCAAAAATCACTTAAAGAATTCCCAGTGTGGTGCTTCTTGATACAAGAAAGATGAATCAGGACCTAAAAAAATTGTATGGTATTTTCCAATCATTCCAAGATTTAGTCACCTATATGGAAGTGAGGATACTATAAGATAATTGACGTGGTACGCAAATACAATAAATAAATATATGAAACTTCATCACCTAATAGACTCTCTTTAGTGGAAGATAATTGATCATGAGTATCCTGAATTTGGAAATGAGATGAGTAAACTTCATCTTGTGTTATCAACAGATGGATTGAATCCTTTTGGTTTTCAAAAAATCACTCATTGTACATGGCCAATTATGTTGGTAAATTATAACTTTCCACCACATTTAAACATTAAATGAAAATACATTATGTTACCCATGCATATATCAGGACTAAAACAACCAGGTAATGGATTATGTTTATTTAGCTCCATTGATTGAAGATTTGAAATTATTATGGGATTCAGGTGTTACATTGTATGATGCTTATAAAAATGAAGATTTATAATTAAGATCCATTTTGTATGGGATGGTAAATGAATTTTCTATTTAATGAATTTTTTTAGGATATAACATTAAAGTAACTCAAGGGTGTCCCATTTTCGAACAAGGTACATAGTCAATTAGGTTGAAACATTCATTGAATACTGTGTTTCTAGGACATTGCATATTTTTACCCCGAAGACATAAGTACTGATCTTGGATGACATCATTCGATGGAAGCTCATAAGAACATACAACACCGTCTCCACTAATAAGTGATCAACTATTTGAGAAAGTAAAATTTATAGACACTACTTTTGGTAAACCTTTTTCGAAAAACCTTATGAAAACTAGTTGTAAAAAGAGATTGGTTTTTTTTGAATTAACATATCAGAATTATATGTATATATAAAATTTTATTGATCTTATTCATGTTGAAAAAAATATATGTGATAGTGTCATTAGTATGTTACTAAATGCACCTAAAAAAGTATGGAATTAAGGCTAGGTTGGATATGATTGACATGGGAATATAGGAAGAGTTGGTGCTAGTGAAGGGTGAAAAATGAACTTTTATTCCTCCAGCTACTTACACTTTTTCCAAGCAGAAGAGATATCTATTTTGAAACTTCTTGAATGATATAAAGGTTCTATAGGGATATTCATCGAATATCAAGAATATCTTGTCAGTGATTGATTTAAAGTTAAAGGGTTTGAGATCACATAACTTTCATGTTTTGATGCAAGAGTTAATTCCTATATCTTTAAATTGCATTTTTTCAAGAATGTATGTTATACATTAACCAAGATATTTTTTTTCAAAGTTATATGTAGAAAATTTATAGCCCTGGTGAAATTTCTAACTATGGAAAAGGAAATTGTCATCATATTATGTGAATTAGAAATTTTCTTCCCGCCGACATTCTTTGATATGATGGTTCACTTGATAGTCCACTTGGTGAGATATATTTGACCATGTTGTCCTATATTATAAATGGATACATATAATTGAACGATATATGAAAATTTTGAAAGGGCATGTAAAAAATAGAAGTTGTCCAGAGGGTTGTATTACAGAGCGATATATTGTTGAGGAGGCCATTAAATTCTGTATCGACTACTTATCCGGTGAGGAAAGTATTGGTCTACCAAAATCTTGTCACACTGGGCGGCTTGTGGGTGAAGTAATTTATGAAAGAGTTGTTGTCACAATCAATATTACTGATTGGGAGTAGACCCACATTTACATTTTTCATATCATTTTAGAGGTTCCCCCTTATGTTGAAACCTATAAATAAATTATTAGACATTTGAATCCATCATGGGATGAAATATGGATATCAAATACACACAATAAACAGTTTATAGGATGGTTTCAAGACCATATTTTTAAGGAGTCTGATAAAAATACAGATTCAATTTTAGAATGACTTCGATGGATAGCCATAGGACCAAGTATGTATGTATTATCTTAAAATGGTTATGTAATTAATGGTTATACATCCTATAAAAATGAACCTGATTAAGGTAGTACCATACAAAATAGTGGAGTTACACTTGTGGTTGAAGTGATGCATGTTTCCAGTAACAATGACATAAATCCAATTTATGTGAATATATCATAATTTGGCATCATTAAACAAATATGGGAGTTGGATTATACAACATTACAAGTATCAATTTTTCAATGCAAGTGGGTTGATAATAGGTGTGTTGTTAAGATTAATGAATTGGGATTTGTGAAAGTGGATTTTAGTAAGGAAGGGTATAAATATGACCTTTTTATAATGGAATCATAGGCAGTATGAGTATTTTATGTTCCATATCCCGTAAATTGAAAGTGGTCCATTATTCTGTTATCGAACAAAAATATTGAAGGGTCAGATGAAAATTCAACTGAGGATGACCCTTTCATTGGTATGTCTCAATCATTTTTTAGTGTTCATAATATAGATGGGGTTTTGTACGTCAGAGGATACTAGAATGAAGGAATTTCAATACTTGATATAGGGGTCAAATCCCTTAAACCTTTAAAAAATATTTCAATAACCAAGTTATATTTTTTGCAATATACATTGTGTTACCTCCTCTTATTATCTGTTTGCTATTGCATTTTTGTAATCTAAATTAAATTTTAAATCACTTCTTTAGATAATGACTTCTGTATGTGCTGATGCTCCCAACCATGAGGAATAATATCAACCTACTGCTACTCCCATTGGAGAGGAATAATGACCTTCTACACATGCCAATGTTACCAATTCATAGGAATAACATATTGATGATTTTGAATTTAAGGAAATTGTAGACAATGAAGAATTGATACTATAAAAAAACAGGATTTTCATGGCATGATAATGTTAGAAAAAATTATTAAGAAGAGAAGTAAGGGCATAAAATTTGACATTGGATAGAATGTGCATGACTAGCATGTTAACCCCAACAAGTCCATGTTCAGTAGTTATATTAGGCTCATCACTCTGCAATGCGTACCGATTGATGTAGATTCATGGAACCATGTTGTGCCCACACTTAAGGCACTAATTTTGGAAGATATTATAGTAAAATTATGATAACCTTTCTTTATTTTACTAAAAAATAAAATAATAAATCATTGACTTACTCTTCATCATTCATTGTAAAGTGAATTTATAGTAGATGAATCCCACATGAAATATGTATTAATGCTTACTGGAAGGATTCACAGAGGCTTTCACATAATTCTAATGAGATTTCATCTTAAAGATGATGAAGGGAAAATAAACCCACAACCACCACTTATGTATGCACACCTGATAAGCCAAGTAGGGTGGGATGCATTTATTGTCCATCACGTGGAGATATCTTTTCAGGTACATTATAGCTGGTATAGATTATTTGACAATACATGTATTCATCACTTTGATTGAGAATTTTTTATTTATAAAATAGCAAATGGGTGTTGAAAATAAGGAATGGGTAGAAAAACCAACATACCCCTACTATAAACCAAATATGAGGTATGCTTCACTTGAAAAAAATGGTATGTATTTTAAATCTATTGTAATACTTTTATGTGATATAAAACAAAAACATAATTATGTTCCTCTATTTATATGAAAATTGATGAATCCAAATCCAAATCCACTTACATCCTACATCATGTGTTATGGAAGAAGGAATGTGTAAATAAATATGGGATACTAATAGATGAAAACACACAAAAAGTGTAGAAAACATGTGTAATTATGACATAATAATTTTTTTTCTTTTCTATAAATTACTATTATATAACAATGATTACTTATTTTCATATATTTTCTATCTCAATTAGACACAAGAATCATCAACAAATGTAATGGATGAACACCTAAAATTGGTGGCCTTGTAGCGGCTAGAACAGTATGGATGCATCAGATGTGTCGGTTTTTGGGGTGACACCATGAACATGTTTTGAGAAAAAACAATAGGAGGATAAAGATAAAGAAATGAAAGATATGAAAACAATATTATCTTCCCTTGAAGAAAAAATTCATTGTAATTCTGTGTTGCTAGAAAATGTTATGGGGGGAAGCGAATAGAATAAACAACTCAAGAACAACCATTACATGAACATCCACCCCACCCCCACCCCACCAGCTTTGAGGCAAGACATTCCCCTCAAAGATATGTCTTAGATGTGGTAATAAATATTCTAATAATTTTTTCTTTGAAATATGAATTAAATGGACACCAATACCTTTACTGTAATGATATTATATAGGGTGAAAATGACTATGATTTATATCAATCAACACTCACCCATCACCTTGCCATGGGGGATACCATGTTCAATATCCAAGAAGACACTCTATACATAAGACCACTTCCAACAGGTCATGTGGGAGTGACAATTAGTGTAGCTTATGAGATGAGTGCTGAGATACCTGTTCTACTTGATGATGTAGATATTCATACAGTCGACCAAGCTATTGAAACTTTCCTAGAATGGATGTTAGGTATTGTAAAAAAACATGTTTAAAAGGAAGTTTTCATTTCCAATTTATTTTTCATGCTAAACCTTTAAAAATTGATGGAAAATGGTCTGAACCAATAAATGTTATTACAGGGAAGGGGTGAAATGAAATTTCAAATGAAAATAATCTAAAGGGTCAACCAACTGATCAAAAAGATCTTTAGAAAGAACCTTTACCCTTCTCACTCAATATCCACATTTACCAACATTGAATTCCCATGAAGATACAAAGTTACAAATTTATAGAAATTACATAGTTTATTTTGAAGAAAAAAATGTATAAAGAGGTCATTATAGACTAACTTGCTCTTGAAAATGTAAATTAAATCCTTAAGTATTAATGGATAGGAGTGTGAGTTATAAATTTATACATGAGGTGTGTTTTCATTATTTGTTTTTACAATAGCTGATATACTATGTTAATTATGACTAAATACATTTCATATTTTTTTGAAGGCGTATATATGAATACCAATTGAAGGGATTTACACATGATCATAATTTTGGACTCATTAGTCCTCACATCAATTCTATAGAACAAAAATAAATATAATCAAAAAATGGTTGAACTTGTGGAAGAACTAGACAAATCGTTTGAAATAAAAATTGCGGATGACAAACTCTTCCTAATACGAATAATACAGGGGTAAAACTCTACAATTTAATTATATAAAATATATTTTTATTTCTTTTATTAATCATTCCATTTTTTGTTTTTAGTCAACATTGTATACTCATTACAGTCAATTTGAATACTCTAAAGATTTATTTCTTGGATTCACTACATGGATACCCAACTAACCGACCACACATGATGACATTTTTCATTTTTTAATACACTAAATCCAACATTTTAGAACTAAACTTCAAGTTATATATTTTATATTATGTTTTAATTATATTTTTTTTATGATAGGGTGGTGTTAAATACTGTGAAAATCATGGCATGAGGATATTCCATGCACATAAGGATCCTGAAAAGTTCAACAAGTGGATAAGTATTAGGGTATATATAATAATACTTTACTATCCAAACACATATCAAAACAAATTAATTATTTTTATTAATGTTTCTACAATGTCTGAAACAAACAATGGAAAAGAATATGGTTATTATGTTTGTAAATTTATGAGAGAGATCATATTCCATAAATAAACTAGCATCCTCGAAGACATATTTTCAAAGATAATTACAATTTCATTTAAAATGTTTCTTAATACTTTGTATATTTATATTTTTCCAGTACTACTATGACTGTTGAAAATTATTATATTCACAATATGATGTAGATTTACTTAGATATGAATGGGCAGCATACTTGATGGCAGAATATACACATATAACATGATGATTTGAATTCCATAGAAGCAATGAATTGTTTCATATTTTTTTAATTTATTTATTTTTAGTATTAATAACATAATAATTGTTTATTATATAGTTTTATTCCTTTGTTTTAGTTGGGGTGGTTTGTTCCAAGCTGCTCATGCTCGTGAGATATTGGACTTTGAGGCTTTAATTGAGATAATGACAGAAAGGAAATGGTTCATGAATGTATATAACCATCATGAAATGGTGAATTCAAACTAATTATTTATTTGATTTTTCATCATTTTATCTATAATTTTCAAGTTAATTTCCCAATCATTTTTATCTAATAATTATTTATTTTTCTTCATGGATGTTTTGTGATGTCATGTTTTTATTTCAATTATCCGAAACAAGCCACAAAATAGATAACATGTTCCCTTCTTCCAATGTTACCATGCTTTCCATTGACTTTAATTTCTAAACTACCAACACAAAATATTGATTCAATTTTCTTAGCCAAAAAACCATTCTCGTTGTTGAAAACTACCAGAGTAGTGGAATGTTTTTTGGCTAAGGACATTTAATCAATATTCAGTGTTGGCAGTTCAACAAAGAAAGGCAAGGTGATTGTGTGACCAGTATGACTCTAGGTTCATCTTTTTATTTAAAATTAATATTAATTTTAGTAAAAAATACAACTGACATACTCAAAATTGAGAAAACACATTCAAGTTATTTTGATACATTAGTAAAATGATTAATAATTCATTTATGATGTGTATGAATCAATCACATCACAATCTGGCGCATTGTGTGACCGATATGACTCCAAGTGTGTCTTTTTTTTAAATTGAAATTAATTTTAGTAAAAATAATAAGTGACATACTCAAAATTGATAAAACATATTTGGATTTTTTTATACTTTAGGAAAATGATCCAGAAGTCGCTTGTGATGTGTAGGAATCAACCAAACCTCAATCCGATTAACAGTGTGACCGGTATGAATCCAAGTGTGTATTTTTATTTAAAATTGACATTAATTTTAGTAAAAATAACAATTGGAATACTAAAAATTGAGAAAACACATCCATATTATTTTAATACTTTGGGAAAACAATCCAGAAGTCATTTGTGATGTGTAGGAATCAAATTCACATCAATATGATTCATGGTGCGACCATTATGACTCAAAGTGTGACTTTTTACTTAAAATTGACATTAACTTTAGTAAAAAGAATACGTGACATACTAAAAAATGATAAAACACATTCTCATTATTTTTGATAATTTATTAAAATAATATAGAAGTCACTTATGATATGTAGGAATCAATTGTAACTCAATCTGATGCACGGTGTGACCGATATGACTCAAAGTGTGTCTTTTTATTTAAAATTGACATTTATTTTAGTAAAAATAACAAGTGACATAATTAAAAACAATAAAACATATTATTATTGTTTTTATACTTTAGGACGACAATCCATAAGTCATTTTTGATGAGTAGGAACCAACCGTACCTCAATCCAATGAACGGTGTGATCGGTATGACTCAAAGTGTCTATTATCAGTTTAAAATTGTCATTTTAGTTCAAAATGTGTATCAATCATTGAAAAACAAACAAACATTCTTTTATTATCTTTATAATTTATAAAAATGATTCATAAGTTATTTGTTACATGTAGGAATCATCCTCACATCAAACTGACAAACGATGTGACCGATATGACTCAAAGTGCGTGTTTCTAGTTTCAAATGACATTTTAGTAAAAAGAAAAAGTATCATACTGAAAACTAAGTAAAATTATTAATTTTTTTTGATACATTAGAAAAATGATTTATAAGTCATTTCTAACATGTCAGAATCAACCCCACCTCAATCTGACACATGGTGTGACCGGTATAACTCTAAGTGTGTCTTTTTATTTAAAATTGACATTAATTTTAGTAAAAAGAACAAGTGACATATTGAAAATTGAGAAAACACATTACGATTATTTTAATACTTTATGAAAACAATACATAAGTCATTAGTAATTTTTATAAATCAACCACACCTTAATCAAATGTATAGTGTGACCGGTATGACTCAAAATATCTGTTATCAGTTTAAAAATGACATTTTAGTTCAAAATTTTTCACTCACTAAAAACCAAAAAAATGATTTCCAATTATCTTGACAATTTATAAAAATTATTCATACATAATTTTTGATGTGTAGGAAGTATTCTCATGTCAAACTGACACACAATCTGACCAATATGACTCAAAGTGTGTGTTTTCAGTTTCAAATGACATTTTAATAAAAAATACAAGTGACATACTCAAAACTGATAAAATACATTCGTATTGTTTTGATACTTTATAAAAATGATCCATAAGTCATTTTTCATGTGTAGGAATCACCATCACTTCAATATGATGCATGATGTGTCCAGTATAATTCCAAGTGTTTCTATTTATTTAGAATTGAAATTAATTTTAGTAAAAAGAAAAAGTGATATAATGAAAACTATGAAAACACATTAATATTTTTTTAATACTTTAGAGTAATTATTTATAAATCATCTCTAATGTTTAGGAATCAACCCCACCTCAATCTGATTCACAGTGTGACCAGTATAACTCTAAGTGTGTCTTTTTATTAAAAATTGACATTAATCTTATTAAAAAGAATAGGTGACATAATAAAAACTAAGAAAAAACATTATTATTGTTTTTATACTTTATTAAATTAATCCATAAGTAAATTTTGATGTGTAGGAATCAACTGCACCTCAATTTGACATACGGTGTGACCGGTAGGACTCAAACTGTCCGTTATTAGTTTAAAATTGACATTTTAGTTCAAAATGTGTCACTCACTAAAAACCAAGAAAAAACACTCTAATTATCTTAATAATTTAATAAAAAAATTAATAATTTATTTTTGACATGTATGAAGTAGTCTCATGTAAAACTGATACAGGATGAGACCGATATGACTCAAAGTGCGTGTTTCCTATTTCAAATGACATTTTAATAAAAAAACAAAAGTGATATGCTCAAAACTGAGAAAACACATTTGTATTGTTTTTATACTTTAGGAAAATGATCCACAATTCATTTTTGACATGTAAGAATTATCCTCACCTCAATCCGACACACAGTGTGACTGGTATAATTACAAGTGTGTCTATTTATTTAAAATTGACATTACGTTTAGTAAAAAGAAAAAGTGACATACTTAAAACTGAGAAAACACATCCGGGTTATTTATATACTTTATTAAAATGATCCATAACTTATTTTTGATGTTTAGTAATTATAATCACCTCAATATGATGTATGGTGTGACCAGCATACCTCCAAGTGTGTCCTTTTATTTAAAATTAACATTAATTTTAGAAAAAAAAACAAGCGACATACTAAAAACTGAGAAAATTCATTAGGTTTGTTTTGATAATTTAGGAAAATGAACCATGAGTCATTTTTTATGTATAGAAATAAACCATACCTCAATACTATGCACAGTGTGATCGGTATGACTCAAAGTTTATGTTATCATTTTAAAATTGGCATTTTAGTTCAAAATGTGTGTCACTCACTAGAAACCAAGAAAACACACTCTAATTTTCTTGATAATTTAGGAAAATAATTCATAATCTATTTTTGATGTGTAGGAAGTAATCTCTCTGCAAACCAAAACATGGTGTGACCGATATGACTCAAAGTGCATGTTTCTAGTTTGAAATGACATTTTAGTAAAAAACACAAGTGACATACTAAAAAATGGGAAAATGCATTTTTATTGTTTTGATACTTTAAGACAATGATTCATAAGTAATTTATGATGTGTAGGAAGCATCCAAACCTCAATATAATTCACAATATGACCGATATGACTCCAAGTGTGCCATTATTTAAAATTGACATTGATTTTAGTAGAAAGAACAAGTGACATAATCAAAACCAAGAAAACACATTCATATTATTTTGATACTTTAGAAAAATGATCCATAACTCATTTGTGATGTTTATGAATCAAACATACATTAATAAAATGCATGGTGTGACCGGTATAACTCCAAGTGTGTCTTTTTTATTTAAAATTGACATTTTATCAATGTATTTTTTTATATTAATGTTTAATTTTTTTTATAGTATTACTGACATAATATTTTTTTCTTATATAGGTGGATTATTTTTTTTGGGTTGAGGCGATTTTTTTGGAAACTGATACCATGGGCGGAATTTTTTTAGAGGAGATCACGGGCGCCAAAGACGATGAAACATTAATGTTTTTAAAAGTTTGTGGATAGTAATTGTGAATGTAATTAATAAAAAATTGTTTGAAATGTATATATTAGTGTTTTTTGTATTCATGATGTAAAATTTTTTTCAATTAAATTATTTATTTTCATATAGGTTATAGGTATGTGGTGTAGTGTGTTGTTATATAAACAACACACTACAGTAGGTTGGGCCTTTATCTACGCTATTTCTATTGTTGATAAAGGGGATACTTTATCAGTGATAAACTAGCACTGATAAAGGGTGGCCTTTATTCATTATAATAAAGGGGACCCATCCCTATAATGGAACTAATGACAACATCGCTTTTTTATCTTTGTTAAAGGAATTTTGTGCATTGTTAAAGGGAATATCTGTAGTAGTGACCATACATTAGAAGTGTTGTATTGTTAATAGAATTTATGAAATGATCTAGATACTCATTTTTCCCTTGTAGGATCCAAAGGGATATTATATATGACATGATAAACCAAATATAATGGCATGTGTTTGAGACATCCTAATCCGAAGCTTTCTTCTTTCTCATTCTCCATTACCAGTAAGATTCTAGTGGGATGTGAAGTGAATGAGAAATCATACCAAGAATAATTCTTGATGATTTTATCAACTAGTGGATACATTTGGAGATGATAAGTCATTGTTTTTCATTGAACGAACTTCCTTAACAATTGTAGTGAAAATTATACATCTATATAAATATATTATTTGTGTTTTTATCTTTATTCTTGTAAATATCTTGTGATATATCTTATGAAATTAGGTTTTGTAATGTTTTCCACCACATTTTGGGCATGAATATGTTTATCAAAACCCTTCATACTCAATATAGGGTTTTAAGTGGAGTCAATTCATGTTAATAATAAAAATTTGGATATTGATATTTTTGTGCTAAGTGACTTTGATTTCTATTAATTTTATGACTAATACCCTTTAGACATTTTAGTTTCTCACTATATAACTAGCCAATGTCAAGTTAATTATTGGCATACTCTTTATGTTTGGAAAACCAAATTAAAAGTGGGAATGATAGATATTATAAATAGTTCCCACCTAAGGATTTTAACATCGAGTATTGTTGACTGGGACTACTCTGGGGCAAAATGACATCGAAGATATAAATTACACATAATATGAAGATTGAATTTTTGGACATAATGAACTTGTTTTCCTCCACTTAGGCTTTCCCAAACCTTCCCTTGGGACATGATTTGGCATTTTGTGCTCTAAATTTTCTAAATTACTATTTCATAATGAGATTATTTTTTGTGCAGATATCTAAGATCAATTTAGTTGTTCGAGTTATCAGTTTGGATTGTGTGCTGAGATGATTAACACACCCCATAAGCCTACATGAAACCTAGGAACAAATCCCGATGCAGGAATATTTTTGGGTACTTTAGAAGTATAGTAATAGAACTATAGCAGGTACTGTAGTGGTACTGTAGCAGCAAGAACTATTCATCCATTTGGGCCTTTGACCCATCAAAGGGGGAGATGACGTGGGCATGATGGGAAGGCAGTGATGCCGGAGTAATAAAATCAGGGCCTTCGGTCCATCCAATGGAAGGCCTATAGGCCATCCAATGGTGGTCCTATGGTCCATGTAATGGGATTCATGCCCAATGGGCCTTCGATCCAAAAATAATCAATGTAATAAAACTATTGTGTGGGTGGGTTATCCCTTGGGAAGCCTATGAACTACCTTTTCAGCCTGTGTGTGTGTGGTGTGTATGTGTTTGATTGTAATTATACCCTCAAGTACCTAATATAATAATATATAAAAAATAAACTCAATTGTTATTTATGTTTAAAAATTATAAATTATATTGAAAAATAATATTATTTATATAAATTAATTAATAATTTTAAAAAATATATCATTAATAACATAAATGTATAATTATATTTCAAAATATTATAATTATAGAAAAAGATATAAAATATATATTAATAATTACATAAATATAATTAATAATTGAATTTATTATCAATTGTATTAAATATATATATTTATATATATAATATATAATATTAATTATATTTAATTTATTAATTGTATTTTTAAAATAGTTTTTAATTATATATATAAGAAAAATTAATATTATAGCTATATGAATAATATTTCATTTTATAAAAATATACTACATAATGTGTGTGTATATATATAATATTTATGCAATAATTTCTATACAAAATAATATTAATTACATTTAAATAATATATATATATATTTTTAATTATGAATGTTGATAAATATATTATTTTATAAATTCATTTAATTTAATTAATAAACATAAAAGCCACAAATAATTTTCTAATTCAAATTTTCCACATATGGATCCTCATTGGGGACCAACCGCCCTACATATGGAAAGTGGGATGGGGTAATTGAAAGCGTGCATAGATCATACATTAATAATATTATATTTCTTAAAGTTTATTTATATGAAAAATAATTAGAGTTGAATTACATAAGATTAATTAAAATAAATGTAAATAAATTTTGGGACTAGGAAAATGTGATTGAAGAACCAAATTTGGGCCTTAAATTAAACTGAATGAATGGAATTTATTCTAAAAAAACAAATAATAAAAAAAGTTATTGTTAAAAACATTATTTCAATATTAATCATATAAAAAATATATATGTTTATCATAAAATTTTATATAAAACAGAAAAAATATTAATATAAAATTGAAAAGGGATTCAGGTCGACAAACCCAAGTTTTTCTTCTGCACTATTTTCATCTAAATTTTCTATGAGAACCAAGCATTAATACTTCAAAGAGTCTCTATGTAAGGCCCTATCATCACCCTTTTCATTGAAGAAAATGCAGTGGTGAATTTGACAGCATTGGGGGCCTTTATTGAAGGCACCATCAAGGACTAGTGCTTGATGTTCGTAGTAAATTTAGATGACAATTGTGTAGGCATCTTGGGAAAATTGCAGTGGGCTATGTAGGGTTTTTCAATTGACGTTAATGATAAGCATCTTGGGTTTACCAAGAATAGGTGCACCTAAACTCACCCCTTTCATGTCTCAGAGTAACGTGCAACTGATTCCTATACATAAAAAATGATTTATGGATCATTTTTCTAAAGTAGGAGGATAATCCCAATGATTTTTCTTGGTTTCCAATGAGTGAAAAATGTTTTGAATCAAAGTTTCACTTTTAAATTGAAAACACACACTTTGAGTCATATAAGAAACATCACGTGTCAAATTGATGTGGAGTTAATTAATACGCATTACAAAGGACTTATGGATCATTTTACTAAAATATCAAGAAAATATTAATGTGTTTGCTCAGTTTTGAGTATGTGATGTTTGTTTTGAACTAAAATATTACTTTTAAACTGAAAACATGCACTTAGAGTCATACCGAACACACTGTATTTCAGAGTAATGTGAAATTGATTTATACACATCACAAATGATTTATGGATATTTTTCCTAAAGTATTTGGATAATTTCAATGGTTTTATGTGGTTTTCAGTGATTGACAAATGTTTTGAACTAAAATGTCCCTTTTAAACTAAAAATATACACTTTGAGTCATATTGATAAAACCATGTGTTATATTGAAGTGTAGTTGATTTATATATATAAAAAATAACTTATGTATCATTTAAAAAATTATCAAGATAGTATGAGTAAGTTTCCTCAGTTTTGAGTATGTGATGTATGATTTAAACTAAAATACAGATTTTAAATAAAAACATACACTTTCAGTAAAACTGGACACACTGTGTTTCATATTGAAGTGAGGTTAATTATTAAAAGTTACAATTGACTTATGGATCATTTTTCTAAAGTTTTAATACAATTTGAATAGGGTTTGGCTCTTAGTGAGTGACACATTTTTGAACTAAAATAGGACTTTTAAATTGAAAACACACACTTTGAGACATACTAGGCAGACCATGTTTTAGACCAGCTTGGGGTTGATTCTTATATATCAAAAATGAATTATGGATTGTTTTCATAATGTATCAAGACAAACTGATCATTTTTTATTAGTTTTTAGTGAGTAACACACTTTTTTGAACTAAAATATCACTTTTAACTGAAAACATGCACTTTGAGCCAAACAGGGCACACTGTGTATCAAGTTGATGTGTGTTTGACTTGTACATGTCACAAATTAATTATGAATCTATTTTCTAAAGTATAAAGATAATATGAGCTTGATTGATTAGTTTTGACTATGTGATGCATGTTTTGAACTAAAATGTGACTTTTAAACTGAAAACACACACCGAGTCATAAAGAGAATAATGTGAGTGAAAGTGGAATTTTTTTTATTCCTACATGTAAAAAATGATTGATGGATAGTCTCCTAAAGTATCAATAAAATCCTAGTGTGTTTTCTTGGTTTTTAATGAGTGACACATGTTTTAAACTAGAAATCTAAAAACATGCACTTTGAGTTATATTGGGCACACTATGTGTAGTTGATTCGTACACATCAAAAATGATTTTTGAATTTTTATCTTAAATTATCATGAAAATATGATCATTTTTCTAGGTTTTCAGTATGTGATGTGTGATTTGAACTAAAATGATAGTTTTAAAATAAAAACACACAATTTTAGTCATATCGTCCACATCGTGTGGTGAATTCATATGCGGTTGATTCATACATGTTAAGAATGACCTATGTAGTGTTTTACTAAAGTATCAAGAAAATCCAAGTGTTTTTTTGGTTTTCAATGAGTGATACATGTTTTTAACTAATATGTCATTTTTAAACTAAAAACATGTACTTTGAGTCATATTTGTTATATCATGTATCAAATTGACATGAAAATGATTATTACCCATCACAGATGATTTATGAATCATTTTACTAAAATATAAATAAAATATGAGAATGTTTTCTTGGTTTTCAGTGAGTGGGTCATTTTAAACTAAAAACACACATTTTGAGTCATACGGGTCACATCGTGTATTGGATTGACGTGAAACTCATTGATAAACATAAAAAATGACTTATGGATATTTTTCATAGAGTATTAGAAAAATATAAATTCATTTTCTTAGTGAGTGACACAAATTTTTAACTTAAATGTCACTTTTAAACTGTAAACAGACACTTCGATTCATACTAGTCACACCGTGTATCAGACTAAGATACATTTGATTCCTACAGATCACAATTAAATTATTGATTTTTTTCCTAATGTATCAAGACAATCTGACTGGGTTTTCTTTATTTTGACTATGTCACACATCTTTTGAACTAAAATGTGAATTTTAAAATGAAAATGTGCACTTTGAGTCATACTAGCCACATCATGTGTCAGATTGATGTGTGCCTAATTCCTATATATCATAAATTAATTATAGATCATTTTCCAAAAGTATCAAGACAAGTGGGTTTAATTCATCATTTTTTAGTATGTAAAACATGTTTTGTACTAAAATTTCAATTTTAAATAAAAACACACACTTTCAGTCATACTGACCATATCATGTGTCAGATTGATTTATAGTAACCAAAACACAGGGATCTTCAATGGAACAAGAGGGATCCTTGGCCTAGGGAAGGGTATCCTATCCCTCTTGTCTCAAACCGAATCCAGTGAGGGGTACCTCAAAATTATCACCATCAGAAATAGCTCCCTCTATGTTAATCTCATGAATATTAGTGAATCACCGAATTACTTCATTTGAATCTTGAAAATTTTGGTTTGGAATAGGGACCTGGGAATCCACCTATCAGTTTTCTTACACGAGACCACTATAGACTCTAGTACTATGCTCTATTTAATTCCCCATAGAGCTTATTCCACCCTTAAATCAACCTTACAAAATTGAATGTGAAATCAACACATGTCCAATTTGAAAAATTTGTTGTTTGACACTGGCTACGACCTTAGCGGCTACCCCAACATAGCGAAACCAGGCTTCACCATCATCACCATAGTCTTTAAAGACAATGTTGTGATGAATATGACTGTGACATAGCCTTCACCAGAGACACCATTGAGGAGTAGTGCTTTATGTTGGTGTCAAATTCAAATGATGAGACTATGGGTGTCTTGGAAAACTTATAGTAGGCTATGTATAGTTTGTTGATCGACGTCAATGGGAAGTAGCTTAGGTTTACCAAGAATAGGTGCACCTAAACCCGACACTCCCTTTGATGAGAAATTATTTCCATAAATATTTAAAATCTTTAAATTAAAAAAATAGTAAAAAACTTTACATTATCAATGAATAAATAATATTAAATGAATGCGTGTTAAAAATGAGTGAAATTTATTTAAAAGATGAATAGATTGAAAAGAAAATATTTTAAAAATTAATAAGTGATTAAAATGTTTTAAATTATTACATTTTATTCATTTTATATATTTATATTTAATATTTAATATTTCTTACTATTTATAATTCACATATATATATATATATTAAATTTTTTCATTTTAATTAATAATTGTTTCATTGATAATTTTTTAATACTTTTGTAATTTATTCATTTTTAACTTTTATTTGTTAAATTATTACATTTTATTCATTTTATATATTTATATTTAATATATACTATTATTAATATTTATAATAAATAAATAAATAAATAAATATATATTAAATTTATTATTTATTATTAATAATTTTTTCATTAATAATTTTTTATATTTTTTTAATTTATACCTTTTTAAATTTTCTTTGTTTAATTTTTTCATTTTTTAAATATTTTTACTATTTATAATTTTTATTTGTTTTTTATTAGAGTGTAAAAAAATGGGGCCAACAATGGTTTGGCTGAGAAGGTGAGCTGTATATAGGCCCGCATGAGAAAGGACACGTGTGAGCTCACATGTAGATGGGTCGACAATGTCGGCTGGACAGGTGGGCCAGTGAGTGGAGGAGTTGGCCCATGTATCCCATATGTGTGAAAGTGTATGTGGGTGATGATCCCCTACAACCATGACATGTTGTGATAGTGGAAAACCCAGGCATATAAAGAGTGGCCCAGAAAAACAAGAAGTCTGATGTACGATGAAGTCACGTGGAACAACCCTTTATCAGCGCTAAATAAAAGCATTAATAAAGGTAACCCTTTATCAGAGAAAAATAAAATCACTGATAAAAGGGTACTCTTTATGAGTGCTTAAAAAATGCTAATAAAGGGTGGTCTTTATCATCACTTAAAAAATGCACTGAAAAAGGTTGCCCTATAGCAGCAGTTTTTTTAAGCACTTATAAAGACAACCCTTTATGAGAATTTTTCTTTAATACTGATATAGGATACCACTATTTTTTGTAGGTTTTATATTAGTGTGTGGTTTTCTAAATTTTCTAAATTATTATTTTATAATGAGAGTTGTGTTTGTAGAAAGCTCTGGGATAAATTTAGTAGTTTGAGTTTTTCAGTTTGGATTGTGTGGTGAGATGATTAGTATTACGGTTGATTCTTTCATTATATATATTAAAAATAAACTAAGATTTTATTTATGTTTAAAAACTATAAATTATATAGAAAATTATTATTATTTATATAAATTAATTAATATTTTTTAAAAATATATCATTAGTCTCATAAATGTATAATTATATTTCAAAATATTTATATATATAGTAAAAGATATAAAATATATATTACTAATTACATAAATATAATTATTAATTGAATTTATTATCAATTATATTAAATATTATATATATATACACTATTCATTATAAATTATATTTCAATTATTATTTATATTTTTAAAATGGGTTTTCACTACTACACATATTCCCTTTAACAGCGTGCAAAAAAACTTTTAACAACATTGTTAATCGCAACACTGATAAAGAGGGTTCCCCTTTATTAGTGCTAAAAAAGAACTGATAAAAGACACCCTTTATCAGCATTATTTTTAGTGTTGATAAAGACCTAGATGGATGCAATGTGTTGTTAATATAACAACACATGCAGCAAAACCCTCTAATTTCAAACAATGCTATATACATTTAATTTACATCATGAATACAAAAATGTCTGCCCATGGTATATACAAAAAAAACTTCTATATACATTTCAAACAATGTTTTATATAATTACATTTACAATCATCCGATAAAAATTTAAAAACAATAATATTTCATCTTTTGATGCGCGTGATCCCCTCTCAAAAATATCTACCCATGGTATCAGTTTCTGAAAAAGCATCTAAACCCTAGAAAAAGATTATGTCTATATAAGAAAACAAATATTATATTAGTAATACTATAAATAAATAAATTAAACATTAATATGAAATAATACATTAATAAAATGTCAATATTTAATAAAAAATACACGTTTGGAGTGATACCAGCCACACCATGCGTCGTATTGAGGTGGGTTTGATTCCTACATATCAAAAATAAGTTATGGATCATTTTCCTAAAATATCAAAACAATCCAAATGTGTTTTCTTAGTTTTGAGTATGTCACTTATTCTTTTACTAAAATTAATGTCAATTTTAAATAATGACACATTTGGAATTATAAAAAAAACACCATGTGTCAGATTAAGATGATTCTATTTTCTACCTATCACAAATTACTGATGGATTGTTTTCCTAAGGTATCAAAAAAATCTAAATGTGTTTGCTTAGTTTTCGGTATGTTAGTTGTGTTTTTTTACTAAAATATCATTTCAAACTGTAAACATGCATTTTGAGTCATACTGATCGCATTATACATCAGTTTGACATGATACTACTTTATACATGTCACAAATGACTTATTAAGAATTTTCCTAAATTATCAAGACAATCAGAGTGCATTTTCTTGGTTTTTAGTGAGGGACACATTTTGAACTAAAATTTCAATTTTAAACTGATAATGGGAACTTTGAGTTATATCGGTCACACCATGCATCATATTGAGGTGTGGTTGATTCCTACACATTAAAAATGAATCATAGATCATTTTACTAAAGTATCAAAATAATCCTAATGTTTTTACTTGGTTTTTCGTATGTCACTTGTTCTTTTTACTTAAATTAATGTCAATTTTAAATAAAAAGACACACTTGGAGTCATACCAGTCACACCATGAATATTATTGAGGTGTGGTTGACTCCTACACGTCAAAAATTAATTATGGATCATTTTTCTAAAATATCAAAAAAATCTGAATGTGTTTGCTCAATTTTCAGTATGTCACTTGTTCTTTGTACTAAAATTAATGTCAATTTTAAATAAAAAGAGACTCTTTGAGTTATACCGGCCACAACATGCATTATATTGAGGAGTGGTTGATTCCTACACATCAAAAATTAATTATATATCATTATAATAAATTATAAAGACAATATAAATGTGTTTTCTTAGTTTTCAATATGCCAGTTTTTTTATTAAAATGTCATTTCAAACTAGAAACATGCATTTTGAGTCATACCAGTCACATTATGTGTTGTTTTGACATGAGAATACTTCATACACATCAAAAATGATTTATGAATTGTTTTCCTAAATTATCAATACAATAAGATCATATTTTCTTGGTTTTTAGTGAGGGATTCATTTTGATAAAAAATGTCAATTTTAACATGATAACGGACACTTTGAGTCATACCGGTCACACTGCGCATTGGATTGAGGTTTGGTTGATTCCTACACATCAAAAATGACTTATGGATCATTATAATAAAGTTTTAAAACAATATGAACGTGTTTTATCAGTTTTCAGTATGTCACTTGTTCTTTTTTACTTAAATTAATGTCAATTTTAAATAAAAAGACACACTTGGAGTCATATCGGCCACACCGTGCGTCGTATTGAGGTGAGGTTGACTGATACACGTAAAAAATGACTCATGGATAATTTTACTAAAATATAAAAACAATATGAATGTTTTTTCTTGGTTTTTAGTATGTCACTTGTTATTTTTACTAAAATTAATGTCAATTTTAAAGAAAATGTGACACTTTGAGTAATACTGTCCACACCGTGCATCATATTGAGATGTGGTTGATTTCTAAACATCTAAAATGACTTATAGAATGTTATCATAAAGTATTAAAACAATAAAAACGTGTTTTATTAGTTTTTAGTATGCTAGTTATGTTTTTCTATTAAAATGTCATTTCAAACTGGAAACATGCATTTTTAGTCATACCGGTCGCATCATGCATCGGTTTGACATGAGACTACTTCATACATTTAAAAAATTATTTATGAATCTCTTTCCTAAATTATCATATCAATCAGATCACATTTTCTTGGTTTTCAGTGATGGGCATGTTTTAAACAAAAATATTGATTTTAAACTGATAACAGACACTTTGAGTCATATTGGTCACATAGTGCATTAGATTGAGGTGTGGTTGATTCATACACATCAAAAATGACTCATGAATTGTTTTAATAAAGTATCAAAACAATTCAAAGGTTTTATCTTGATTTTTAGTATGTTACTTATTTATTTTACTTAAATTAATGTCAATTTTAAATAAAAAGACACACTAGTAGTCATACTTGTAACGTCCCGGTTCCGGGTGCCACTCAATGGGTGCCCCGAACCCGGTTCTCCACGTGACCTAAAACACATTTCCCTAAATGCTAGAGGCTACTAACTAGCAGTGAGGGCCCATGTCTGATAGTGGGGAAACTATGCCCTCATTTGCCAAAGTGTAGCACAACAAAATATAATATAAACATATAACAACAACGGAAGCAGTACAACATATATAACTGAAATAGATAACTGATAACCAAAAAGGGAAACCAACAGTCATATATATATGAAGATGTAGCATGTCACTATTCTATGAAAACATCCAAAACATGTTACACTGCAATACAATACATTACAACTGAAATACAAGTACAGAAAGCAGAATAGAACAACCCACAACATTGTGAGCCAATGCTCAGTCCCATGCTCTCCTACACCCAACAACAATCAAGTACCTGTATAAGGTCCCTTTACCTTATCTACACCTATAGAAACGTAATCTGTTTGGGCCGAAAAGCATGACCTAAACAGGGTGTGAGAAATAAATCTTAGTAGGCACCCACCAAAGGCCCATGCTAAACTGTGTGTAAAAATGCAACAATAGCATGCAGTAGTAAAATGCAATAAAGTAAGAAGTACTAAAAGTAACTAACTTAACCAATTATATTTCCATTTTAATATCCATTTAATCATTTAATTTAAAATATCACCACGATGAATATTATAAAGAAACAGTTAATGTCCTTAGACACGTAAACTCCTACCCTCCGGTAAAGGGTATCCAACACAAGAATCTGCCCACAGGCATTTGGATATTGCCCTCGGGTGTAAGAAGTGTCTCCCACAGGCACAGAATAAACTTCCCACAGGCATAGAAGAAGTTTCCCTCAGGCTAGGATAACAACTGCCCTCGGGTTAAGCAAACAACGCCCACTGGCTAAGTAAAACACTGCCCTCAGGCACAAGTAACCAGGCCATTCCCAACATGTAAATAAACATTCACAAGAAATTCCTCTCAAGGCAATTTTACAATCATTACTTTAAAGGCATAGTATTAACAAGGCATACCCTCGGGTATCCTGGCCAAACGACTAAACAGAGGAACGCACCCCCCGGTGGTCCTGGATCCAAGCAGCGATCCCAAACAACATTTTAATATCACATTCAATTTCTTATACAATTCTAGGTAATTAAAATATCCACGACCTCAGCCACACGACACCCCAAATATGGGTTTGTAGCTCAAAAACACACAAAAACGCACGACAGTTTGAAAATAAACACCAAGCCACCTACCTTTAAAACCCACGAACGATATACGCGAACGAAGATCCTCAACTCGTCAAAGACCACATAGATCTGGGTTAGAAGAAAACCCGTTCAAACATAAATAACTTTCCCTCGGGAAAGAATTGGTAAGAACGACTTAAGGAGAGCGGAGGGCTTACCCGTGCGGTTCCAACGAGATCGTCCGAGGTGGAAACGGATTCCCGATGTGCTCTCAACGGATCCTCGTAGATTTGACCATCCCCTCCCACTCCTTACTTTGGTTTTAAGCCTTCCCTGTGAACAGGAGAGGCTACTGCCCATTTTAAACAAAAAAAAAAACAAAGTACACGACGTGTATTTCCAAGTACACTGCATGTACTTGCCATTTTTAAACTGTTCTCCTGGCGGCTTCCTGCCAGCGTGGCACTGTTCACATGCTGATATGACTACACGGCGTGTCTTCATGAGTACACAACATGTGTTTTCGTACAGCTAGCCACCACATCACTATTCACCTGCCGACTGACTACACAACATGTAAAGGACCACTACATGGCGTGTAGTCGGTTCCTACACCCTTCATCACCGACATGGCCACATGCCCTGTGTACTCATTCCACACGGCCAGAAGTACACGACGTGTGGAAAAGTACACGGCGTGTACTTCCAAAATTTGGGATTTTCCCCCATTTTCCTTATTTTCAAAAATACTTAAGGAAAAGAGAAAAGAAGAAACTCATACCTCAAAAATAAGAACCGGTTTCTTACAAACTTCCCCCATTAAATCAAATTTTCCCCGAATTTCCCTTCCAAGGGTGGTGAAGATAAAGCTCAGAACAGCTCTGGCCACTGAGCACGTACGTCGGTCTCCCGCTCCTAGGTTTTGTCCGGCACTCGGCCATGCTGCCATAGCACCCATATAAGAGGAACTGACCAGCCACAGAGAAACTTCGTGCTCCTGTCAACGATACAAATTAGATGCTCCTCAAAGGATGCATCCATCTAAAGCTCAAACTCCTCGGGCTGAAGGATGTGAGACAGGTCTGAATGATAGCGGCGCAACTAAGATACATGGAAGACGTTGTCCATGGCTCGGTACCGCTGCGGTAACTGCAAATGATAGGCAACCGGCCCAACTCTCTCTAGAATCTCAAATGGCCCCACATACCTCAGTGAAAGTTTATTCTATCTCCTAATCCGTCTGTGTCCTAGCCTCGGTGAAACACGCAAGAAAACCTAATACCCGACCACGAACTCCAAAGGTCGTCTGCAGTGATCAGCATAAGACTTCTGTCGAGATTGCACGGTATCCATCTACTTCTAAATCAACTGGACCTGCTCAGTAGTCTCCTGCACGAGACGTGGTCCCAGTAAAGCTGCCTAACCTGCCTCTATCCAGCACAAGGGTGATCAGCATGGCCTACCATATAAATCCTCATAAGGTTCCATCTCAATAGTTGCATGAAAACTGTTATTATAGGCAAACTCGACCAGGGGTATGTGATTCTCCCAAGAGCCCCCAAAGTCTAGGATGCATGCACACAACATGTCTTCAAGAACCTGTATCATATACTCTGACTGGCCATCAGTCTGAGGGTGGTAAGCCGTGCTCAGAAGCACCTGTGTACCCAGTTCCGTCTAAAAACTCTGTCAGAAACGAGATGTAAAACGAGCGTCCCTATCTAAAATGATAGAATGAGGGACCCCATGAAGATGTACGATCTCTCGAATATACAGCCTTCCGAGCTCGTCAACCCCGACGGTCTCCTTGATCGACAAAAATTGAGCTACTTTCGTGAGTCTATCTACAACAACCCACACTACAATATTGCCTCGAGGTGACCTTGGCAACCCAGTCATGAAGTCCATCGCGACATCATCCCATTTCCACTCCGGAATGGGTAACTGCTATAACAGTCTGGCTGGCCTCTGATGCTCTGCCTTCACCTATTGACAGGTGGAGCACCTTGTAACAAAACCAGCTACATCTCTCTTCATACCTGGCCACCAGTACTAACGTCTCAAGTAACGATACTTCTTGGTAGCCCTGGGATCAACTGCCCAAGCTGAATCATGAAACTCCCGCATCATCTCCTCACGTATATCCCCTGGAACCTATACTCGTCCATGGAAACGTAGAATTTCATCATTGCCTATCGTCCAACTAGGAGGAGGGTCCTCACTTGCCACCGACTCCCGTAGAACTAGGCCTTCTAAATCATATAGTTGTCTCATCCTCACTCTATGCAGGAGGGTAAAAGTCACATCTAAAGATGAAAGATAAGTTTTCCCCTGACTGTCGTGCACCTCTAAATGCATCTCAGAGAACAAATCCATAAGCTGCCACTCATCACTAGCCTCCTGCATAGCCTGTATCTGAGTCTTCCTTCTCAATGCATCAGCTACTGCATTACCTTTACCAGGTGTGTAGGCAAGATCAAAATCAAAGGACTGTAGGTACTCGACCCACCTTCTCTGCCTCAGATTCAAGTCACGCTGAGTAAAAATATACTTGAGGCTTTTGTGGTTGGTGAAAACCACAAAATGATCTCCCAAGAGATAATTTCTCCAACAGCGTAACACATGAACAACTGCAGCTAACTCGAGATCATGCATCAGGTAATTCTTCTCATGTGGCCTCAACTGCCGAGAACCGTACGCAACAACTCGATCACCCTGCATCAACACTGCTCCCAGCCCAATACCTGATGCATCACAGTAAACTATATAGCTCTTTCCCTGCTCTGGGAGTATTAGGATTGGTGCTAATGTCAACTTTCCCTTCAACTCCTGGAAGGCTGTCTCGCAAGCTTCTGAGCAAACAAACTTCACACCCTTCTTAGTCAAACCCGTCAACGGCGCTGCTAAGCGGGAGAAGTCCTGTATAAAGCATCTATAGTAACCATCTAGCCCTAAGAAACTCCATATCTCAATCACGTTCTTAGGATGCTCCGAGGAAACTACTACTCTCACCTTCTCTAGGTCTACTGCAACTCTGCCTCTGAGATAATGTGACCCAGGAAGTGAATCTAGTCCATCCAAAAGTGGAACTTTGAGAGCTTAGCATATAGCCAATGCTCTCTCAGTGTACTCAATATGATCTCAAGATGGGTGGCATGGTCATGTCAAGTGTGAGAGTACACTAAGATGTCATCCATGAATACTACCACAAAATAATCCAGATACAGATGGAACACACGATTCATCAGATCCATGAAAACTACTGGCGCATTCGTGAGTCCGAACGGCATAACCAAGTACTCATATAGAACATACCTACTCTTGAAGGCTTTAAGCAGTATATCTAATGGTATCACGTGCAGCTGATGATATCTTGACCTCAAGTCAATCTTTGAGAACACTCGTTCTCCACGAAGTTGATCAAAAAGGTCATCAATACTCAGCAAGGGATATTGGTTCTTAACTGTCAACTAGTTAAGCTTCCAATAATCCACACAGAGTATGAGGGTACCGTCCTCCTTCACAAAAAGGACTAGAGAACCCCAAGGAGAAGTACTGGGTCAGATAAAACCCTTCACCTGTAACTCCTCTAACTGACTCTTGAGCTCCTGAAACTCAGGTGTGGCCACCCTATAAGGAGGAATAGACATCGGTGCTGCTCCTGTCACAAGATCAATAGAGAAATCCACCTCACACTCCAGAGGTAGACCTGAAAAGTCATCCGGGAAGATATCCCTGAAATGATCAACCACTGGAGGGAAATCCGTCTGACAAGTCCCCTGATCATCCAGATATAAGACAACAATCTGGGATGTGACTCCACCTTTCCCACAATGCTCTGGTCCAGCTCAACTTGCCTGAACATCCCATTCGCCCTTGTATAGAAACTCTTCGCCCTCTGGTGATGTGAAACTCACCCTGAGATGATAGCAGTCTACAAAGGCTCGAAAGGGAACCAACAAGTCCATCCCGAGAATGACGTCATAAGATGTCATCTCTAAGACATAGAGGTCCCAAAGAAAGTGACACCCACCAACCTCAAGGGGGCACTCCCTGCACTAATGCACACTAACCGTTCTAGTCCCAAACAGAGTGTCTAGTGTCATGAAATCAGTAGAAGAAGAAACAAAGAGCCCAAGTCTCTCTATAATGGGCACAAACATGAAACTATGTGTAGCACCCATATTAAAAAGTACTGAAGATAAGACTGAAGCTACTAGAATAGTACCTCTGATGGTAGAAGGCCTGGGATCCTGCTCCTGCTGGGTCTATAACACTGCATATGCCTGCCTACTGCCGCGACCCTACGACACAGCCTAGCTACCCTGAGCTATCCCACCCTGCTGCCTCTGAGATCCTGGTGTCTGGCTACCACGACCACAACCACCATCTCTTCCTGCATGCCCTAACGTATTCCAGTTCCCTAATAGGTAAGAAGCCACTGGTCCTGCTTCCGCATGCGGAGTCTGCACAGAACCCCTTCCACTAGCCATCGGTGGAAACACCCTACAAAAGCGCTGCAGATGACCCATCTTGCCGTAAGCTCAGCACTCCACTGGGTCACATGGACACTATGGCCTTTGTGCCCCTCTCTACCACACTGGTAGCACATGACCTAGCCACCTGAAACATTCTTCTGGATGGTACTGCCACCCTGAGAGAAGTCCATCTGTCTCTTCCTCTTACTAGTAGAAATAGTACCAAAAACTAGTGCTGAACCGCCCTGGACCACACCACTAGCTTCTCATAGGTTCCTTTATATAATCAACACCTGGTTCACAATAGCATGTACTGAAGGCAACCTGAAAACATTCACCAGTGCTCGGATGTCATAACGGAGACCATCCTCAAAGCGCCTAGCTCTCAACGTCTCATCACCCACCAGTATGGGTGAAAAATGCTGAAGCTCGGTGAAATGAGAAGAATAGTCCATCATCGACATAGAACCCTACTGAAGATTCATGAACTCTTGAGCTCTATCTTCCCTCAGCGTCTCTGGAAAAAATAAGTCATAGAAGGATGCCTGAAAATCTTCCCATGCCATGTCCCTGTGATGCTCTATCTGGGTGGTAACATCCCACCACCTCTTGGCAGAATCACGTAGCATATACGTCGCGATCTTGACCCTCTACCATGGAGGTGTCTTAAGATGCTCGAAAATAGTCTGCATCGACCCCAGCCAAGACTCCACAGCCTGTGGTCCGCCATCCCCTAAAAACTTAGGCAGATGCTGCTGCATGAAGATACGTGTCAGCTCGGCCATAGATGTGACAGCCTGCGGTGCTCCCTGAAAGGTCTGCATGAACCGCATAAAGCCTTCACGGAACTGTGCCTCCGCACCTGTGTTTGGTATAACAGCTGGTGCCACCTCTGGCTCTGCTGGAGGATCCACTGGTAGCCCATGACCCACTATCTATGGAGTATAATCGTTGCCGCTCTCCTAGCGAACAACGTGTGGTCGTCTAGGCAGCATGACACTACAATGTCAAAAACACGCCTTAGATTCAAGATTAACAAAACTGAAAATGAAGGAACCACAAAGGGAACAAGAGGAAGAAGGAATTTCAAAATTTGTAAAACAAGACTACATGGCATGTATAATGACTACACATCGTGTACTTAACTTCCCTTCCCATGCCCGAGTCCTTCGACACGGCTAAGCCACATGGCTCCCATTTGAACAAAACTACACAGCGTGTATAATATCTACACGGCGTGTATAATGTAATTTTCCAACTGCCCGTGTCGTTTGTGACAAGGAAGACTACTCAGCTTGACACTACACGGCATGTGACACCCGCACACGGCATGTACACCACCCTGTTTTCCAGCCACACGGCTAAGTCCACACAGTCTGTCCTCGGACAAGACTACACGGCATGTCCCACAGGTACATGGCGTGTACTAGATGAGCTTTTCCGACCCATGTTGTTAGTTACACGGCCAGGTCCCCAGGTCGCACTACACGGCGTGTCCAACATTGACACGGTGTGTTCAAGAAAAGAGTTCACCAACCCGTGTTATTAGTTACACGGCCGAACTCCGGGCCAACACTACACGACGTGTACATCGGGTACATGACATGTTTTACCCAAGCTTTTCCCTACCCTGTGTCGCCACCCACATGGTTTGTGACACGGTAAGCGACTACACGGCGTGTACAAAAGCTACATGGCATGTTCTCCCTAAGATCTTCCCTTCCCCGTGTCACCGCCAACACGGTTTGTGACATGGGAAGAGACTACACGACGTGTATTATGGGTACACGGCGTGTACTCAAAAAGTTTATTTTTCTTCCCGAACAGAAGACCATACACGGCGTGTTTAAAGTACTACAAGGCGTGTATACTGGGTTTCCAGACAGTATGCCTCAGAAACTTCCCCAGAACCCAGAAAATACCGAAAACAACACCTAAGTGTCAAATTTCGGTCCGTGAGGGCCCATACTCCCCATGAATCAAAGTTTGACATCTTATCTGTGTTACAACTAATAAAAAGCTAACACTACTGGAAATGTGACCTTTCCCAACACTTCTATACCCCCTTTCCCAACGGTTTGGCCAAACCGTTGGGAAAGCCCACTTTGTGGCCACTTTTCCCAACGATTTTCCAAAACCGTTGGGAAAGGGTAGGCTTTCCCAACAGTTTGGCCAAACCGTTGGGAAAAGTTCACTTTGTGGCCACTTTTCCCAAAGTTTTTTCCAAACCGTTGGGAAAGGTCCAATTTGTGGCCACTTTTCCCAACGGTTTTGGCCAAACCATTGGGAAAGGTCCAATTTGTGGCCACTTTTCCCAACAGTTTGGCCAAACCGTTAGGAAAGGTCCCCAATATTTCAGCATCCCTTCCAAGATTTTAGGGACCTATACCAACGGTTTTGACAACCATTGGTATAGGTCCTTTGATTTTTTATCGGATCCTCTTAACCAGAACATTATATAAATCAAAATTTAAAATAATTATGATAATACCTATATATATTTATGAAATTATGTTCACAAAAGTCATGTTAGGTTAGTGGTTAGGTCGTTTAATGATAAACCGGAGGTCTTGGGATCAAATCCCAGCGAATGTTTTTTTTGGAAATACATATACCAACGGTTTTAAGGAACCATTGGTATAGATTTTCATATTACCTATACCAACGGTTTTCAAAACCATTGGTATAGGTATATACCAACGGTTTTCCAAAAACCATTGGTATAGACCTATCCCAATGGCTAACTTGCCTATGGTTCTCCAAACCGTTGGTATAGGCTATACCAATAGTTTTGAGGCCTATACCAATGGTTCCAAACTGTTGGTATAGGTTATTTTTCCAGTAGTGTAACGATCCACCAAATTACGGTCAGTGGGGGCCCATACTCTCCAAAAACCAAATTTTGGCATCCATTCTACGAAATGGCTCACACAAGAAAATACCCTATCACAAAGCAGGTATTTATCAACCAGCTATCACAACAGCATGATTTTCTAGAACAACGACTATCACAACAACATTCAAATTCTAATGCACCTACATGGCATGGAACTATGAATGGCATGTGATTTATAGCATTTTCCTATATGATTCATGAGATGAAATACCCTCATCTCATTGTGTTGCAACTAAATAGAACCCATTAATAAAATATAACAGCACAATACAAGTGCATCACCCAATGGTGAAATCAAATCAACTGTAAATTGAAAAATCAGTAATATTGCAACATGAGGAAAATTGGATTTTCCCTATACACGAGTTAGCTACGCCCAGGCACAACTTATTACCAACTACCATTCCATCCTATCCCGAACTAAGGCTCCAAATAGTAAGTCAAAGAAATGAACCTGCCTCTGATACCACTTTGTAACGTCCAGGTTCTGGGTTCCAATCAACTGGTGACCTGAACCCAGTTTTCCACATGAACTCAAGCGCATTTCACCAAACGCCAGAGGTTTCCGACTAGTAGTGAGGGCCCAGGTCTGATAGTGGGGAAACTATGCCCTCATTTGTAAAAGTGTAGCGCATCGGAATATAATATAAACATACAACAACAACAGAAGCAGTACAACATATATAACTAAAATGGATAACTGATAACCAAAAAGGGAAACCAGTAGTCATATATATATGAAGATGTAGCATGTAACTATTCTATGAAAACAACCAAAACATGTTACACTGCAATACAATACATTACAACTAAAATACAAGTACAGAAAGCAGAACAGAACAGCCCGCAGCATCGCGAGCCAATGCTCGGTCCCATGCTCTCCTACACCCCCACAGCAATCAAGTACCTATATAAGGGCCCTTTCCCTTATCTACACCTGCAGAAACATAATCAGTTTGGGCTGAAAATAATGAACCAAAGAGGGTGTGAGAAATAAATCCCAGTAGGCACCCACCAAAGGCCCGGGTTCAACTGTGTGTAAAACATGCAACAATAGTGTGAAGTAGTAAAATGCAATAAAGTAAGCATTACTAAAAGTAACTAACTTAACCAATTATATTGCCATTTTAATATCCACTTAATCATTTAATTTAAAATATCACCACAGTGGATATTCTAAATAAACAACTAATGTCCTCAGACATGTAAACTTCTACCCTCAGTTAAAGATTATCCAACACAAGAATCTGCCCACAGGCATACAGATATTTCCCTCAGGCATAAGAAGTGTCACCCACAGGCATAAAATCAACTGCCCACAGGCACAGAAGAAGTTGCCCTCAGGCTAGGATAACAACTTCCCTCGAGCTAAACAAACAACGCCCATGGGCTAAGTAAAACACTACCCTCAGGCACAAGTAACCGGGCCATGCCCAACATGTAAATAAACATTCAAAAGAAATTCCTATAAAGGGAATTTTACAATCATTACTTTAAAGGCATAGTATTAACAAGGCATACCCTTGGGTATCCTGGCCAAACGGCTAAACAGAGGAACGCACCCCCGGGTGGTCCTAGATCCAAGCAGCGATCCCAAACAGCATTTTAATATCACATTCAATTTCCTATACAATTCTAGGTAATTAAAATAGCCACGAACTCAGCCACACAACACTGAAAATATGTATTCGTAGCTCAAAAACACACAAAAACACACGACAGTTGGAAAATAAACACCAAGCCACCTACCTTTAACACCCACGGACGATATACGCGAACGACAATCCTCGATTCGTCCAAGACCATGTAGATCTGGGTTAGAAGAAAACCTGTTCAAATGTAAATAACTTTCCCTCAGGAAAGAATTGGTAAGAATGGCTTAATGAGAGCGGAGGGCTTACCCGTGCGGTTCTAACGAGATCATCCGAGGTAGAAACGGATTCCCAACATGCGCTCAGTGGATCCTCGAAGATTCGTCCATCCCCTCCTGCTCATTCCTTCGGTTCTAAGCCTTCCCTATGAATAGGGGAGGCTACTGCCCATTTTAAGCAAAAAAACAAAGTACACGGCGTGTATTTCCAAGTACACGGTGTGCACTTCCCATTTTTAAACTGTTCCCCTTGCGGCTTCCCCCTAGCGTGGCACTGTTCACCTTCCGACATGACTACATGGCATGTCTTCATGAGTACACGATGTGTGTTGTCACCCAGCTGACCACCGCCTCACTATTCGCCAGATGACTGAATACACGGCGTGTAAAGGACCACTACACGATGTGTAAAGGACCACTACATGACGTGTAGTCAGTTCCTTCACCCTTCATCGCCGACATGGCCACATGCCCTGTGTACTCATTCCACACGGCCAGAAGTACACGACGTGTGGAAAAGTACACGACGTGTACTTCCAAAATTTGGGATTTTCCCCCATTTTCCTTATTTTAAAAAATACTTAAGGAAAAGAGAAAAGAAGAAACCCGTACCTCAAAAATAAGAACCGGGTTCTTACAATACTGGTCAAAATGTGCATCGTATTGAGGTGTGGTTGAATCCTACACCTCAAAAATGACTCATAGACCTAAAATATCAAAACTATATGATTGTTTTTACTCGGTTTTTAGTATGTCACTTGTTCTTTTTACTAAAATTAATGTCAATTTTAAATAAAAAGAGACACTTTGAGTTATATCGGCCACATCATGCATCATATTGGGGTGTGATAGATTACTATACATCAGAAATGACTTATAGATAATTTTCTTAAATCATCAAAACAATACTAATGTGTTTTCTTGGTTTTCAGTATGCTAGTTGTGTTTTTTCACTAAAATGTCATTTCAAACCGGAAACATGCATTTTGAGTCATATCGGTCACATTGTGTATCAGTTTGAAATGAGTTTCATTCCTAAACATCACAAATTACTTATGAATCACTGTCGAAAATTATCAAGACAATATGAGTTTTATTTCTCTGTTTTTAGTGAGTGATGCTTTTTAAATTAAGTATTTAAACATTTAATTTAGATTATGTTAATGTGTATAGAATATATAATATTATTTGGGAAAAAAGAGTATATTAAAAAACTTTACCTTATCGTTGAATGTTGAGTTTCAGCCTCGAATCCTGATCTCTCATGAGCATGAGCAGCTTCAAATAAACCACTATGACTTGAACAAAATAATCCACCTATATAAGAAAACAATTCTTATGTGAGTAATATTAAAAATAAGTAAATTAAATATAAATATGAAACAATAAACTACTTATATGGAAGTCAAATCTCCATGTTATTTTTATACATTCTTCCATTAGGTATGTTTCCCATTCATTTATAAGAAAATATATACCATCTTGTGAATATGATTCTTTTTTACAGTCATAGTAGTACTAGAAAAAATATAAATAAAAAAATGATTAATAAATATTTTAAATGAAATAGTAATTATCATAAAAAATGCCTCTCTAGGGATGCTAGTTTATTGATGTAATATTATCTCTCTCATAAATTTATAAACATAATAACCAAAATATTTTTCATTTGTTTATTTCAAACACTACAAAAACATTGAGGAGAATAAGTAATTTATTTTGATATGTGTTTAGATGATGAAATGTTATTATATATACCATAATACTTGTCTAGTCGTAGAACTTTTCAAAGTCCTCATGCTTATCCCCTGGCCTCATTTCTTGTCTTTCACCATATTGACGCATCACCCTATTATAATATAATCCTCATTGAAGAATAATCTAAATTATATAACTAGATTTTTAGTTCTAAAACATCGAATACAATGTATTAAAAATTTACAAATTCCATCATGTGTGGTTGGTTTGTTGGATATCCATTCATTGAATCTAGGAAATAAGTATTTGGAGTATCCAAATTGACCGCAATGAGGATCCAATGTTGCCTAAAAACATAAAAAGGAATAAGTAATGAAAGAAATGAAAATATATTTGATATGTCTAAATTATAGAGTTTTACCCCTGCATCATTGGTATTAAGAAGTGTCTGTCATCAAAAAGTTTTCTTTCAAACGTTTTGACCTAGCCTGCCACTATTTCATCCTTTTTTTAATTGTATTTTTGGTTGTTCTGTAGAGGATATGTGAGGGCTAAGGAGTCCAAAAAAATTCATGGAGAAATACCTTAAATTGTTTTTGATATATATTCCTACCAAACATATGACATGTATTTAGTCATAATTAACATAGTATATCAGCTTTGGAAAATAAAATCATGAAAACATACCTCATGTATACATTTACAACTAAGGTGCCTATCTAATTATTTTAAATGATTTCAATTATAGTCTCAACACAAATTAATTCTTGAAATTCCTCTTCATACATATTTTCTTCAAAATCAACTATGTGACTATAACCATTTTTTAAATTTGTATCTACATGAACCTTCAATGATAGTAAATGCAGATATAGAAAGGGTGGGGTACATGTGATTTTAGTAGATATTTTCGATAGGTTAGCCAATACTTTAGATAGTTTTTATTTGGTCTTTCATTTCATCCTATTCGATTTATTCTTATGTAATAACATTCGTCGGTTTAGAACTTTTTTCATTAATTATTAAAGTTTTGGATTGAAAAATAAATTGGAAATAAGTACCTCCTTACCGATATGTATTTTTACAAGATGTGACATCCATGCGATGAATGTTCCAATTTTTTTTTCGACCTTGTGAATATCTTCCTCATAAATTGGAATAAGTAGCTCAGTGCTCGACTCATGGGCTATGCTAATTGAAACTCTCACATGACATGTTGGAAGTGGTATGTTGTGTAGCATGTTATTTTGGATATTGAACACCATATCCATCACTACAAGGTGATGGGTGGGTGTTGATAGATATAAATCATAGTCATTATCAACCTATAGAATATCAGTACAAGAAAGGTATTTGTGTTTGTCTGATTCACATTTCATAGAAAAAATTATTAGAACATTGATTACCATGGAAAAGACATATCTTTGAGGTGAATGGCTCACCTCAAAGATGGTGGGGGTGGGGGTGTTAGGAAATAGTTGTTTATGATTTGTTTATTCTCTTTTCTCCCCCCCATAAAAGTTTCTAGCATCTCTCTCTACCATTGGAATTGTTCTTCAAGGGTATCTAGTCTTTCTCTCATCTGTTTCATTTCTTCACCTTGATCCTCCTCTTGTTTTTTTTCTCAAAATGTGCTCGGGGTGTCACCCTAAAACCTACACCTCTAACATGACCATACTATTCTAACCACTTTAAGGACAAAAATATTATGTGTTTATCTAGTATAGGTGTTGATTATTCATGTGACTATGTCAGATATAAAATATAAAAAAATAATTAATCATTGTTATGTAATAGATATTTAAAACAAAAAATTATTATTTCATACTTACACATGTTTCCCACACTTTTTATATGATATCATATATTAGCATCCCATATTTTTTTACACATTCCTTCTTCCATATCACATGGAATGGGATGGAATTGGTTTTGGATTTGGAGTCCTCAATCTGCATATAAACAGAGGAACATGATTATGTTGTTGTTTCATGTCAAATAAAATCATTACGGTAGATTTAAAATATGTACCAATTTTTTTCAAGTGAAGTGTACCTTATCCTTTATTTATAGTAGGGGTACATTGATTTTTCTCGTCATTTCTTATTTTCATCACTCATTTTTTTTCATAAATAAAAAAATTTCAATCAATGTTATGAATATGTATCTTCAAAAAATGTATTACTAACCATAATGTACCTAAAAAGAAACATTCGCATGATGTCTAGTAAATGCCTCCCACACTTCTTGGGTTATAAGGTGTGCATAGATAAGCGGTGGGTGTGCGTTTATTTTCCCTTAAACATATTTATGATGATGGCTAGTTAGAATTGTGTGAATCCTCTATGAATCCTTCTAGAGAGCATTAATACATATTTTTTATTGGATTCATCTACTATAAATGCACTCTGTAAGGGATGATAAAGAGTAAGTAAATATTTCATTATTTTATTTTTTAGTAAAATAAAGAAATGATATAATAATGTTTCTGTAATCTATTCTCACATCATTGTCTCAAGATTGAGTACAACATGGTTCCACAAATCTATATCAATTAGCATGTGTTGATGATTTATGATTCTAATGTAACCATTGAACATGGACTTGTTGGGGTTAACATGCTAGCCCCGCGCATTCCATTCGACCTCATATTTGATGCCTTTTATTTTGGACTTAATGATTTTTGATATCACCGTTAAACTATAACGCTCCTTTTTCTTGCACCATTGGTCCATCATTAGCTACCATTTCCTTGGATTCAACATCATCAATATATTCCTCTAGAGTGGTAGCATCGACATGTGTAAAAATTTATTGTACCTCTACACTAAGAGAAATAATAGGTTGAGAAACCTATTGTTCCTCAGGATTGTGAGCACCCGCATGTGTATAAGGTCATTGTTCCTCTACACTTCAAGCAACACCAGGTTGAGAGACCTGTTGTTCTTTAGAATTGGAAGCACCAGCACATGCAGAATTCATTATCTACAAAATTGGTTTAACATTTAATTTATAGTACTTAAATGTAGCAGCTAATGGATAATAACATGAAGTAACATGATGTGTATTACAAAAAATATATAACTTGATTATTGAACTATCTCTTTTAAAAAGGTTGAAGGGATTTGACCCCTCTATTTACTATCAAAATCCATTCATTATGGTCTCCTATTACATAAAAAATGTAATCTACATTGGGACTACTGTGAAATGATTGTGACATCCTAATGAAAGGGTCATCATCAATTGAATTTTCCTCTGACCCTTCAGTGGTTTTGGTTGATAACAGAATAATTCACCACTTTCAGTTTGTAGGATCTGGAACATAAAATACTTGTACTACTTGTGATGTCATTATAAACGGTTCTTCTTTATCCCCTTCCTTACTAAAATTAACTTTCATGAATCCCAATTCATCTATTTTAATAGTCCTCCAATTATCAACCCACTTTCATTAAAAAATCAGCACTTGGAATGTTGTATAATCCAACTATCATATTTGTTTTATGATACCAAAGTATAACATATTCATGTAAATTGGATTTCTGTCCTTCATAACAGAAACAAAAATCGCTTCATCCATACGTGTAAATGCACTATTTTTCATGGTACTGTCTTCATCATGTTCATTTGTATAGAATGTATAACCATTAATTACATAACCATTATAAGATAATATATACACACTTGGTCATTTTTCTAGCCACCAAATTCGTTCTGAAATTGAATCTATATTTTCATCTGACTCCTTAAAAATATTTTCCTGAAACCATCCTATAAACTATTTATTATGAGTATTTTATATCCATATTTCATCCCTTTATGGATTCAAATGACTAAGAATTTATTTGTGGGTTTCAACATATGGGAAAACCTATAAACTATTATGAAAAACATAAAGGTGGGCCTGATTCCAATCTATAGTATTGATTGTGTCAAAATATCTTCTAGAGATTCCATCACCTGCAATCCACCCAGTGTGATGAGATTTCGGTAAACCAATGTTTTCCACACCAGATAGGTATTCAATAGGGAATTCAAAAATTTCATTAACAATATATCGCTCTATAATACAACCCTCTAGCCAACTTTTATTTTTGACATACCCTTTCAAAATCATTATATATTGTTTAATGGGGTACACCCATCTATAGTGTATAGGACCACATAGTTGAATATTAATCACCGAGTGAACCATCAAATGAACTATCATATCAAATAATAATGGTGGGAAGAACATTTATAGTTTACATAATATGATAGCAATTTCTCTTTACATGGTTAGCAATTTCATCAGCTCTATAAATATGTTGCATATAGATTTTAATAAAAAAATAGTGTTGAGTTAATTTATGAAATACATTCTTGGTAAAAAATCAACATAAAGCTATATGAATTCTATATTGCATCAAAACATGCTAGTCATGTGATTTCAAACCCTTTAACTTTAAATCGGTTATTGACACAGTGTTATTGATATTTTATTAATACCCCTCTAGAACCTTTACATCATTCAAGAAGTTGGAAATTGATACTCTCCTTCTTGGAAAGAGTGTAAGTAGCTGGCGGAAGAAAAGTTTATTTTTCACCCTTTACAAGTGTCAACTCTTCTCATATTCTAATCTCAACCATGTCCAACCTAGCCTTAATTTCATCCTTTGTTTTGTTGGGTGCATTTAGAAACTTTCCAATGACACCATCACATATATTTTTTTCAACATGCATAACATCAAGAAAATATCTCACATATAGACAATTCTAGTATGGCAATTCAAAAAAATTTATCTCTTTTTCCAATTGGTTTTTTGTAAGGTTTTTCAAAAATAGTTTATCAAAATCATTGTCCATATATTTTACTTTCTCAAACAGTTGATCACCTATTATGGTAGATAGTGTTGTATGTTCTTTTGAAATTCCATTGAATGATGTATTCCAAGATCAGTACTTATGATATCAGGGTAGAAATATACGATGTCTTAGAAACACAGTTTTTATTAATGTTTCAACCTAATTAACTATGTAACTTGTTCGCAAATGAGACTCCCTTGAGTTACTTTAATGATATATCCTAACAAATTTACATAAGCAGAAAAGTCATTTATCATTCCGTTCAATATGGTTGTCAATGTGAAATATTTATTTCTATAAGCATCATACAACATAACACCTGAATCCTACAATAATTTTAAATCATCGATCAATGGATCCAAATAAACATCAATATCATTACCCAGTTGTTTTGGTACTCATATAAGCATAGATAACATGATGTATTTTTGTTTCATGCATAACCATGATGACAAGTTATAATATACCAACATAATTGGCCATGTATTGTGAGTGATGATTTGAAAACCAAAAAGGATTCACTCCATCTATTGATAACGCAAGATGAGAGTTTCTTGACTCGTTTCCAAATTTAGGATACTCATGATAAATTCTCTTATATTGAGGAGGGTCTTTTGGGTGTCATAGTTTCCCATATTTAATTCTTATATCTATGTTTCGAGTCAATTTCCATGTTGTCTCCTTACTTCCATAGAGGTGCCTAAACCTTATAATGATTGGAAAGTACCATAAAAATTTCATAGGACCAAATTCATCTTTCTTGTATTGAGAATCACCACATGTTGGGAATTAAATAAGTGATTTTTAGTCCTTAAGAAATATTATATAGTCATTCAAGCAAGTGTGTATTCCTTCAGAGATCATACCCATCAAGAGGAGCATTCATTTGGCATTGTATGTTTGACTCAGGAGCTCATTATCTTTTGGGAGAATGTCATTCAGGAGAGAAATTAGTTCTGTAAAACTGGCATCACTCCATATATTTCCTTCTTTCAAATTATACAACTTTAGTATGACTGACAATGTTATATATTAAGTACAATAAGCATACAATTACATCTTTTCACAACTCTTTAACTTCTCAAACAATTTTGGGAAATAATGAAGTTCATCTTCGACTAACTTTTTCATTTCCTCAATAGAATCTTCATCATCATTCACATTTGTAATCACATCCTTGATACGGTCTTATTCATTATCCATACTTGTAATCATATGAAATGATCCATAAAATGTAGTGTTATCCCAGCCACTAGCTGCATTTACTTTTTCCTCGTGTTTATTTCAACATTTATAACTTCTATCTATTCCATTATAGATCAAGTGTTATTCCAACTCCTCTGGACTAATTATTCTTGAATAACAACAATGTAAACAGGGGAAAAGGATTTAATAAGGGTTATATGCATGATCTTTTCAAAAATTGATGAACTCTTTCACTCCATCTTCATACTCTTTTGGCATACGATTGGCATCCATCCATTATTTATTCATATCCATCCTATTTGATTCATTAATGTTAATATTTAACAAAATAAATACACAAATGAGGCCTTTAAAATAAGGGGAACTCAACATTTGAATGATAGTTATTATTACATTTTATTTTCAGAGACTCGTCCCCTTAGAAACTAACACCATACCAGAAAGAAGATATAATTGCAGAGGACTCCCCTAATTTAAACAATGCAGGTGATGTTGGATGAAAATTAGTTTAGGAGTTTCAATGGGGTCAAACATTAATTCACCTTTTTTGGTAGTGAGTTGATGATGGATATCCTATGGGTTGTATAAAGTTAGTGACATTCCCTTGCCATGATGTTATTATCAATCTACTTGTCTTCCCTATATAATGTAATGGTTTTCCTAATTATATAAAAATATAAACTTAAAATATTATGGAAAAACTACATTTCAGATGTCCTTTAAAAACTATTTATAAAATCACACTTAAAATACCATTAAAAACCCAACCATTTACACAAATTCCTCTTTAAAATAACACACCCTTTTTAAAATAAACCAATCAATTCCAAGAGCTCTTTCACAGAACCTCAATTCATTTTTTAAAAATAATTCAAAGAAACTTCATGACCCAACAGTCTTAATCATTTAAAATGAGTTACAACCCTCTATATTTTAAAATTTTTCATTTATAACTTCACACACACCTTGTTAAAATGAAACCAGGATTAAGTACTCCTTCAAAACATTCACATCCCTTTATGAAAGCCAATCGGGTGAGTTGAAAAACACTTAGAAAGAAACCTAAGTCTATGCCAAGTGTTTAAATCATTTTAAAGATATTTAAAACCCATAAAGCGTATGTTGAATACATATAATTTTATAAGAAACATTTCAAAACACTTGAATCATTTTAAAATATCCACTTGAGAATTTTCACAAAGACATAATTCCCAAGAGAGGAACTTTATAAAAGACACATGAATAAAAAATTACCAACATTTTATAAAATATAAAGCTATAAAAGGTTAAACATGATCCAAAATATAAAGGTAAACCAAAAATAAATTTATTTGCAGGAGAGTCACTTTATAGTAAATTTCTTAAAACAACACAAAATGAATATTGTCTCTTTATGCCCTATGGTGACCTCTATATCCCATTATCATTATATATTTAACAAGTGACTATGGAAAACCACTATAAAAGTGAAACTCTTTCATTTTACCTATATCATAGAACACTAAGTATATATACGCAAAAATGTGTATATTTATGGTTTGAGAAAAGATCCTAGTAGGATATCATCAATGATTTTATAGCATTTATTTTTTAAGACAAACAAAAAATTCTAGTTTTAGGGAAAATAATGAAAATAATTCTATTTCATAGGGTTGAGTAAATAAAAGTAAAAAAACATATATTTTTATTTTAAAGCAAATATAATTTATCAAGATACAACCATAAGATAAAATAATAATAAAATATCAAGCATCAACCATTAAGGGCTACCTACAAAAGGCCTAAGAAGATAATCTATGTTGAAAAATTAAGGGAATCATCACGCTAGAATATTGTTGAAATACAAATGCAACACAATCAACTCACCAATAATGGCCTCATCAAGAAGGAAATTCTAGTAGCTGGTGTGAGACCTAAGATAAGGGTACTATAAATGCGTGACCATAATATTATAACTCATGTCTCTAGAATCCCCACATCTCTACCTAAATATTCTCATGATGGTTTTCTAAAATCCCAACACTAATAAACAACGAAACACATTTATAAAAATATCATATCAACATGGTATAACATCCATTGAAGCATCTACTTGAACATCAACACTCATAATTAAACATGATAAAATTTAAAATATATATTAGAAAACCATACATAGAAAACCCCTTGATTAATCCCAAATTGATCATCAAAATGTTAATCAAAACCCAAACACAGATCCCAATTTCACTATAAGTTCTAACTCAAAAGTGTTTTATCTTATTTATCCATTGAAACAAAATATTTCATATAAAATACTCACCAGAATCACTCCATTATAATTCCAATCATGATACTTTTCACCTAAAAAACCCTATAATGTTTCTAATATATCAAACCACCACATCCAAACATGTTCTGACATTTAGATCAATCCAAATTCAGAAACTTTAATTGTACCAAATTCATATACAACTATACATATAAAATTATCAAAAGTTTCATATAATAATCCCAAAAAACCAATCAAACACTTTACCAATCAAAAAACCATTGTCTCACACTAATGAATCAAATCAAACACATAATTCATACAACAAAAAGATTTCGAACACTAGAAACCAATAATTAATCTTTCATTATCTAAGAATTACAAATAAAATAAGTACATACCTTAGATTTGAAGGTCTGGTGGTAGCAGTAGGGTCCGACGGTGGTGGAGTCGGGGTAGGCGATGGCGGTGGCAGCAACGGAGGTCATGGAGGGTTTTGCGACGGAGGTGGGGTTCGTGGTGGAGGTGGGTTCACAGAAGAGGTGGGTTTCAACAACATAGGTGGGATTTGCGGTAGAGATGGGTTCACGGTGGAGGTGGGGTTTGACGGTGGAGGTGGGGTTTGCGGTGGAGGTGGGTTCACGGCAGAGGTGGGGTTCGGCGACGAAGGTGGGGTTCGCAGCGGAGGTGGGTTCACGGCGGAGGTGGTGTTCGGCGGTGGAGGTGGGGTTTTAGGAAGAGGTGGGTTCATTATGGAGGAGGGGTTCGCGATGGAGGTGGGGTTTGGTGTGCGATGGAGGTGGGGTTTGCGCTGGAGTTGGGGTTTATAGAGGAGGAGGGATTTGCGAAAGTGGAGGTGGGTTTGCGACGGAGGTGCGGTTCACGATGGAGGAGGGATTCATGGTGGTGAATGAGGGATTAGCAATGGCATAGGAGGGGTCGGGTTAGAGGATGGGTTGGTGGTAGATGAGGGGTCGATGACGATAGAGGTTGGCTTCTGCAAGAGCTTGAGGTGTATGAGAGAAGAAGCCGACTGTTGCGGTTCATTTATAAAATCGGGTAAAGCTTTTATCAGCGTTAGTTAAAAAGTGCTGATAAAGGTATGTTTTATCAGCACTAAAATAGAAAGCACTAATAAAACATACCTTTGTCAGTGCTAAAAAAATGCTGATAAAAGGTGTCTTTATTAGCACTAAAATTATAACATTGATAAAGACATGGTTTATCATCTCTTTTTAGTGTTGATAAAGGTGTATCTTTATCAGTGCTAAAAAATGATGATAAAGCTATAGTGTTAATAATTTGTTTATATTATTAAATATATTAATAAAATTATATATACAACAAATATTTATATATTTATTTATAATTTTAACTGTAAATAAATATATATTTATGTATTCGGTCGGTTATTCTGGTGACGACGACATGCGAGGCATGAAGGCCGAACACGGTGGGTTGCCTCCTACAGGGGAGACAGAGGTCGGCATGCGAGGCAGGATCTCAAGTGGTGGGTCTCGATGACGTAAAGGTGGGACACAGTGGGTCAGATCTTGTAGGGGCGATAGAGGTCAGCGTGTGAGGTGGGATCCCAGGCAGTGGGTCTCAAGACGGTGGTCCAGGGACTCTTTAGAGACATATGCAGTAGGAGTGAAAATCTTGTCGTTGACAATGTGCTCCTGGAGGTGGCAATTGGGCGGCGTGCAATGCCGGATGAGCTGAATGCATTAAAATAATAAGGGTATTCGAGCTGTTATAAGTTTGGTCTTTGGATCGTTAATGGGTGGATTATCCCTTAGGGGGGGCTATGACCTGCCCATCATGGTTGATATGTGTTTGCGTGTTTCAATTTCATTGTACCCCTAAGTACCTAATATATATACTTTTAATTTTATAAATATATACAATTGATATATTTATAATAATTTTATTTTTATTTAAATAAATAAATAAATATTTATTTATAATTATAATTATAAATATTTCTATATATTTATAAATATACTTATTTAATTATATATATTTATTATAATTTTATAATTATTTAATTATATATATATATATATTTATTTATAGTTATAATTATAAATATATATATATATATTTATTTAAATAATTATAAAATTATAAAAAATATATTTATTGTATTTATAATTTTATTAATATATATAATTAATACATTTATAATAATTTTATAATTATTTAAATATATATGTATTTATTTATAATCATAATTATAAATATTTGTATTTATTTATAAATATTTGAATATATTTATAAATATATTTATTTAATTATATATATTTATAAAATTATAAGAATAATAAATAGACTTTTGATGGGGATCGGGAGCTCCTAGATTTGGCATCTCCATGGCGACATCTAGGGTTTAGCCGATTCGGTGACCTCTTTCCCACATTTATTTGGTTCAATTCGTGTTGATGATGGCGTGTATGTGCAATTTGAGAAGGATACCTATGCTACTCATTGCAGAGGGTTGGCGTGTGACGATGGTTGTGTGTGTCGACATGCTGTAGCGATTGGTGTTGTCGATGTTCATGTGGCGATTTCCGAGAGCGAGCCTGTTCTTACAGCGGTCTCAGGTGATGATCATGTTCATGCGATGGCTTATGGGAGCTGGATTGTTGATCCCGTGGTGGATTCCGGGAATGAGCCTACGGCGGACTCAGGTGATGAACATGTTTGTGCGATGGCTTCCTATTGAGAGCTTGTTCGTGCGATGACCTTTGAGAAATACGAGCCTGTCAAATTGGCTCTAAATTATTTATCAGTCTTCAAAGGGTCCTCTTATGGGATGGTTCGTCAGAAGGGGTGCACCGACCATGTGAGAACGGATGATGGAGTTGTCTCCGAATGGATGGAGTTAGGTACGCACTCGATCATTGCCAAACTGATATTACCCAGGGGCTCCAAACCCTAGAAAATTGACAATTTGGTTAATAGACTATCTACAATTTGGGTATTCACTGATTGGTGATGTGTCTCACTGGGGAAAAGGATTCTTTCACATTCTATTTCCCACGAAGGAGCAGAAATTGAAAGCGTGGGGGTTTGGTTCACTTTCCCTCAAGCTCGACGGTCTTCACCTTTAGAAATGACATTATTGCAAACATGGCCTTTAAAAGTGCAAGAAAAGGGAATTTACAATGCTAAAAAAGCGTTGTTAATCTCAGGGAAGATAAAGGGGGTTCCTTTTATCAGTGCTCAAAAAAGCACTGATAAAGGCTCCTTTTATCAGTGCTGAAGAAAGCACTGATAAAAAGGGTCATTTATTAGCGCTAAAAAAATGCTGATAAAAGTCAAAAACAAATCTTTGAATCGGAGCCACCTTTTAACAGTGCTTGAACCACCCCTTTAATAGTGCTGGCCCCACCTACACCCACCAGTGCCCCCACCACCCCCTTCTATTTCCCACTAAGGAGCATAAATTTAAAGCATGGGGGTTTGGTTCACTTTCCCTCAAGCCTGACGTTCTTCACCTTCAGAAATGGCACTACTGAAAATATGGCCTTAAAAAGTGCTAGAAAAGGGAATTTACAGTGCTAAAAAAGCATTGTTAATCTCAGTGAAGATAAAGGGGGTTCCTTTTATCAGTGCTAAAAAAAACACTGATAAAGGCTCTTTTTATCAGTGCTAAAAAAAACACTGATAAAAGGGGCCATTTATTAGCGCTAAAAAACGATGATAAAAGTCGAAAAAAATCTTTGAATCAGATCCACCTTTTAACAGTGCTTGAACTACCCCTTTAATAGTGATATCCCCCACCTACACCCACCTGCGCCCCTACCACCCCCCTTTAACAGTGCCACCTACCCTCATTTAACCATACTATCCCCCCACCCTACACCTGCCCGCACGCTAGCCACCCCTGCACCCATCCATGAGACTCTACCTCCCCCAGGATTCGAACTTGAGATCTCTCCCCTACGCGTTTGGACCCTTTACCACTCCCTCATATTACTTTGTTATCCATTTAATGATATATCTATTTATTTATATATATATTTACTTACATTTATTCGTATATTAATATAGATATATATATATATATGTATATTTATTTATATTAATATATATATATATGTATATTAATATATATTTGTATATATATATATATTGTAATATTTTTTTATCTGTATATTTATTCATATATTAATATATATTTATAAGACTAGTTTTAAATACATTTATAAAATATATTTTTTTGTGTGTGTTTATAAATAAATAAATACATACATATATACAACATACATACACTTGTATATATTATATATATATGTGTCTATCTGTAAGTATAATTATACACTTTTATATATATTTACATATATTATATATTCATATGTATATTCATATGTATATTCATATGTTAGAATATATAGATAATATATACCGGTTTGTTAATGCAGACACACGCACACACACACACACATTACACAGGTATATAAATATATATATATATGTATTTTAAATAAGATGAATATTATAAGGCTTACATATTGATAAATATACTTTATATGTAAATATGTTTAACTATTTATTTGTAAAATTAAATTTTTATATGTGAATATATAAAAAATATGTATATATTATTATATATTTAATTATAAATAACATTAAATTTCGAAAATGATAAAATTTCAAAGCCATAATATTAATATGAATGTAATCACTCGGAATAAATTCAGTCCCCACTGAAAAAGGGCAAAAAGACCCCCTAAAATGAGGTTGAAATTCTGTCGAATGTTAAAAAAATTGGGTATCCCAACTAAAAACTCAGTTTTGGAGGCCTTCTGAGGCTTTTTTGGCCTCAAAAAATGTGACAAAAGGTTCCCTTGTTTTATTAGTGTGTAGATCTCATCGCATAGTTTGATTTGATATGCAATAGAGCTCAAACAGACACCCGAATCAAAAGTTATGGTCATTTGAAGTTTGAGTTACGTTTTCAACTTATTTTAGATCTTTTATTAATTTTTTGATTCTTCATGTCTTCAAATTATTATTAAATGATTATTAGTCAATGATAATTAGAAAATTATTAATTAATAATATTTTTTAAAATATTTGTAAGCCATTTTCACAAAATATCTTATATATTAAATGTAAATGTCTATTTGTACTTATCTAAAATGTATTTAAAAAATATATATTATATTTATATTAGTATAAATATATTTATATATTAATATATTATTTTTAATGATTTTTTTTGAAATATATCATTTAATAGCATTAGTAAAAAACGCTGATCAAAAACCCTCTTTATCAGCGATAATAAAAAAAATGCTAATAAATGGGACCCCTTTAACACCGCTAAAAAAGGGTTGATAAAGGGGTACCTTTATCAGCGCTAAAGAAAAGCAGTGATAAAGGTACCACTTTATCAGCACATTTTTTAGCGCTGTTAAAGGGTGGCGTTGTGGAAACTTGATTTTGTGGTAGTGTGAGACAAAGGATTCAACCCTATAGAGGTTTGCAATTCTTCTATGTAGTTATGGGTCAAGGTCTTTGGTCTCAATTGGTTGTTGTGGAATCCAAAGATTATGTATGATATTGCGGTTGCAATCGGTGTTCCCATAAAAATCGATTCTGAAACCAAACATGCTCTCTTTGGACGTTGTTAGATTATTGGTTGAAGTTGATTTGGGTGCTAGCATGATTAATAGAATTTATCTGTCCATTGCCTCTGATGAAATCGAGTTGAAAATTGAGTATGAGAAAGTTCTAAAATTCTGCACGAATTTCAAGTCAGTTAGGCATGAAATGGTTAATTGTAGAAAATCTACTGTATGTTCTTTTTGATCTACTCATGGCCATGAAGGTATTAATTGAAACAAGAGGTTCATGCCTGTCCGTGTTGTAGCTGCTAGAGTTTCTAAAATCAATCAACCCGATGGGAAGTCACCGATTCAATCGCCAGTGTTGGGTGATGAGGGATTGAAGATATTGGCGGAACAACACCCAGATATTGGTATGCAGGATGTCTCTGTGTACAATGATTTTGCACAACATGATGAAAGTGGCTCTTGACATTTGGGTAGTGCTGTGGGAAATGAAAATATCCTAAATGATGATGCTCGGTTGGATGCTAGGAAAAGTGATGGAAATATTGATGATGGTATGCATGTAGTAATAGGGACTGAAACTGATAAAGCTGCACCTGTGAAATGTTCCGGCATGTTATGGTCAGACATTGTTGCCAATTAAGAGTTAGCTACACCCATGCAGAAGATCATTTGTTCTTCTCTTGCTAGTGAGACTATGGATGCCTCCACTTTGTCTGACAAAATGGTGCTCATTAAGAGGGAAGGTGCGACTGCAACTACGACTAATGTTCATGAATATATAACTTCTCATAGTAGTAAAGGTAAGAATAAAGTGGAAGCCGATGGTGTTGTTGTGATGTGGTAGTGTTTAATTATATATATAATAAAAATTAATACATTTGAGTAATATGTATATATATATATATTTATATATACTTTTTTAAAATTATCAAAGTTTATAAATATATCATTTTAAAAATTCATTTAATTCAATCAATTATAGATTATATATCTATTATCTATACTAAACTTGGCTTCTCCATGCTAAGGTGTCACCTTCCCATGCTTCCACATCACCCTAATTTCTCTACTCCTCCCTCCATACCCTAAAAAATCTCCTGTTATCCATCCCCCATTGGGAATTTCCTCCTTCTAGTGCTACCCTCCTTGAAACCCCTCCCCAAATCCCCTCTCCCTGCTCTCCGATTCCCACTCCCCTCCCCAAATCTGCTAGGGTTCCCGCTCCCCTCTCGTGCCCCCTTCCCGATTATCCCCTCCAACGCGCACCGCTCCCACTCACAATTTTCATCACCTACTTATACACTTCTCGGTTGATTTCGTCTCCTCGAACCTCTTCAAAGAACAAATCCTCTAATTCGGTCTACATCATCTACTATTAACACCTTTGGTTATCGAATCCCAGCTCGAATCATCCTTTGAATTCATACAATTTTCATTTTTCAGAACCCTTACCCATACAACGACGACTGAAGTGACATTCAACTTAAATCGGATTATGAATCTTCTTCGAAGCTCATAATTGGTTCAATTTGGTCTTCCTTCATTAATTTCTTTCCAAAGGTTCGGATTTTGTTAAAATCTCTCCTATAAGAGTCGTTTTCTGATCTTCAGTTCGATACGGTAAAATATTTTAACCGTTTCATTCGTGATTTATAGCCACTCGAATGCAGGTTGATCTTGTGTTGCTGGTTCTGAGCTCCCATCACCTACGGTTGTCTTCGATGATTCTCTCTCTGGCTTCAGCCCCATCTTCTTCTTCCTTCAAGATGCCTCATTCGTCCATGTTAACCATTATGTAGTTTTTTTCTCTTGCATGAAGCTTCCTCTGGTTGCGGGGAACTTATGGTAGAAAAATCGTATTTGATTTCATGTTCATAAGCGATGAGTTTCTGATTGCATTTTCTATTTTATTTTAAAGAAAATTTTTGTTGTCTCTTTATGCTTCATGAGGAAAAAACCTATCCGTGTTTCCTAACTATTTTCTTGATTTGGATTTGAATTTATTCCATATTTATTTCGGAAACAAAATAGTCTAACTCTTCTCTTCCCTTGATTCAGTTTATATATCATTGCATCCTCTTGTGGATTCTATTTATAATAATTTTTGTTATGAATCTCTCCCATTCATGGAATATACACATAAATTATTACCTTTTTAAACACCAGAAGTTGATTTGTTTCCATTGAATAGACGAAGATGAAGGTTGGAAGCTTCTTTCTAGGTTCTGTTATGAAGAATAAAACATTCCCTTTTACCTTGAAGCATGTATAAATTGTGATGTTTTATTATCATGCAATTTGATTACTGTTGTGACATTCATGGTTTTTGATTACTCAGTTTAATGTAGATTATTGATCTACATACATCGATCATCCAAGGTTGTATTTCATTCCTAGATATATTTTCAAATTAATATCTTCAATTTTTAATTATTTCACAAGTTTATTAGAGTTTTTTATGGAAATGAAAACTGTATGCGACTTAAATTAAACAAGTGCACCCATTGTAATGATGCTCAAAGATCAAGTCATTTTCTTTTTCACCCAGGGCACTGTTTCTTGGATAGAAAAGTAGGTGGGAATATGATGAAGATCACATAGAAGACAACCTTCATATATTGTTGCATGAACCCACTTCTTCAAGGTTTTTACTAGCACAATTTTTTGAATTTAGTTTGACTCTAAGGGGGACACTATCTACTATCAAAGTATCCAGTTACTATAATAATTTTCACCCATATTTTTTCTAAATAAACCTTATGTCCAAACAATTTGTTTTTATTTTCACGTGTTCAATTCAAAATCAGCATTGATACAACTGTTGTTTCAATTTGAATGTTTCACTGTTTGTATTACATTTTATTATTTGATATGAATGATACTTCATGTATTTAATTTCTCTATGTTGAAAATATATTACCATTCTGTTTCATATATACTTTCTGCTTTTTACTAGAATATTGAATTTTTAGTAACAATAATTTTTTTCCATTACATTGAGTACAATGACATTACATTTTGTTTTCAATGTAGGAGATAACCCTACATTTACGCTGTACTAACATCGACACAAACCACCACAAGATCCTACTTCTAATTACTATTGACCAGAAATACAATAACAATTTATTATCTGGTAGTACCACTCCCTGCATACCGTATAAGATTTCCTTCCCTCCTAAGCTACTACATCATCTAAATTGGCTGTCTGTTACAGGTAAAAAATCTTCACACCTACGTACTGGAGGCCCAGTTACAGATTGGAGAAGGTCTTCTGGACTTGTGACAGCTTCATTTTGTTTCACCATCACATCTAATTACTCATTGAAGATAAGTGAACATGTAAATCAAGATTCATCTACTCTGGCTTCCAAATATACCTGTTCTTTTAGTTTTAGGAACTTACTAACAACTTTCAAAAAATTTATACTATATTTCCACTATCCTGATTCAAAAGATCCATCTAGACTACTATTGTTCATTTAGACTATATATCTACCATCATTGGCATCTTTCTATTGCAACACATCATATAGCAAACTACTGGTAAAAAGAATTATTTTCAAGAATCCCTAGATTTCTATTTTATTATCTTCCATGCTTTATTTTACTCAATATACCCATACATAAACATATGATTACTGATTTAATAAAACTTACATGATTACATATTCCTTTTTCTTCTTGGATTAATGTCTTATATGATTGTGAGTCTACAGAGACCCTACAGATCCAAGGGTATGCAAAAGGTGCGTTCATCTCAATTTCTGGATTTTCTTTCCCTTCTCTCCAAGATTTATTAATTTTGGTTGAATATTAATTTCGGTTTAATGTTACACTGTGTCCTTATTTTAGAAATGTTTCCATACCCACTGACTTCTCTATATTGTTTTACATATCATGCCAATAGAGTTCTTGGAAGTAACATGTTTGTGCACTGCATAATGAACATTTTTTTTTCAATTGGCAGATTTATGTGATTTTAGAAGTGAGATGGTATACCCCTAATATAATAAACCTTTTTTTCCAACTAAATGATTCATATTTACATTGAAAATAATGCTAAATTATAGCCTTTCATGTAAACTATTTGAATTGGTTCTTTCTCCATCAGTAAGAAGAAGTAGAGTGCTGATGGTTTTCTTTCATCGTATACTCAGTTTTGAAATTATTCAAGGGCAATGCAGTCAATGTAAAGCAGTAAAGGTACCCTAGTTAGGTAGATTTGTATGAATCACATTTTAAATTTTACCAAACACAAACATCGTTCAACAAAGTTCTTGATTACCTCTATGTTGCTACATTGACACTAAATGTACTCTACATTGCAAAAGGTCCATTCTTCATATCTCCTGAATTAATTTTCCTACTTCTCTAAAATATTTTTTATTTACCTTTTCATATAATTTTTTCATAGGTTATTAAAATACATATAAATTTATGATATATCAATTATGGGACTGTGATTTTGGTAAAAAATGATGTTAAATGATGTTAATATTTTCATGTTGTTGTACTTCATCCTGACTTTAGGTGTTTGTGAGATGTCATTCTGTCAAGATATTGATTTATCTTTTAGTAAGGGTCGATATTCTGGGCATTTTGGGGATTCCAACTATAATGTACTGGGAAATGTGAATCTTATCCTAAAAACTCTTATGTCAAGGATTGTATTTTAAGGGAACCTACTATATTGGTTTTGTCTCTGTTCCCACCGACTTCTCTATATTGTTCTAAATAGCATGTCTATAAAGTTCATGGAAGTAACATGTTTGTGCACTGCATAAGGTCCGTTCTTCGTACCTTATGAATTAATTTTCTCTCTTATATAAAATATTTTGTATTTACCTTTTTGTATAATTTTTTTATAGGTTATTACAATACATCTAATTTTATGATTCAAAAATTATTGTCCCATTCCTTTGGTAATAAATGATGTTTGATTATGTTAATACTTTCATGTTGTTTCACTACATCCTGTCTTTAGGTGTTTATGAGTTTTCATTTTTTCTAGAAATTGAATTATCTTTTAGCTAGGAAATATGAATCTCCTCCTAGAAAATCAACTATAGAGGAATGCATTTTAGGGGAACCTACTGTCTTGGATACATATCCATCCCCACTAACTTCTCTATATTGTTCTATATAGCATTCCAATGAAGTTCTTGGAAGTAACATATTAGTGCACTTTATAAGGTCCATTATTCACACCTTCTAAATTAATTCTCTCTTCTCCAAAATATTTTGTATTTCCCTTAGAAAGTTTTCATAGGTTATTACAATACATCTAATTTTATGATTCATCAATTATGGTCTCCTGCTATTAGTAAAAAATGATGTTATATTATGTTATTATTTTCATGTTGTTATACTGAATCCTAACTTTATGTGTTTGTGAGTTTTCATTCTTTCTATAAATTGATTTAACTTTTATTAAGGGTGGATCTTCTAGGCATTATGGGGATTCCAACTATAATGTATTGGGAAATATGAATCTTCTCCTAGAAAATCAGTTGTCAAGGAATGTCTTTCAGTGGAAACAAATTTATTTGATATGTCTCCATCCCCACTAGCTTCTATATATTGTTCTACATAGCTTGTCAATGATGTTCTTTGAAGTGACATGCTGGTGAACCTGCATTCAAATTGGACTTAAGTTTACAGAATATCTTATAGGTTGTTGAATCTTAACAGATTCCATATTAGCTATATGTAAGTTCTTCCTTATTAGTTATACATAGATATTTATTAATTTTTCTTATTAAAGTGTATTCAAATTGTGAAAAAATGGTGTTTCTATATATATCTTGTACATATTTATGGATTTCTTATTTCAATTTTTCCCTTTTATTCATGCATATTATGTTTTATTCTTAAACATTACTATATGTGTAGGTTAACATATAGGATTAGGTGATCAAATCATGGAATATTACCTATTATTAAACCACTATGAATATTTCTCACAACTAAAATATTAGGTATTAAAACAACATTGTTTTCTAGAAATGTTTTCATATTGTCAATAGAGCATTTAATAAGTACAAATATGGTCATTGTAAGATGTTTTATTTTACCTTCAATATTTACCATGCAATAACCAAGGAAATTTTTCTTCTCATTGCAGAACCATGATTGACAAAAATTTTCATTGGGTTCTCCAAATGCATGGGATAAATAGTGAATACCACCCATTAAACACAAGTAGAGATGATTGCAATCATATAGTAAGGAAATTTTTGGATTTTTGAATATGTATGCACTTATTTGTATTTTCATATTCAACATTCACTTATTATTTATACAACTTTTTAGTTTAATACAACAGTGATATTGAATCTCATGCTACACCAAGATTCAATCTATCTTCATATATTTTTATTTAATATCATGTTTCTAGGTCTTATAAAGTGGTTGAGAGCTCTTTGTTAAAGCTGCTTAGCATGGGTGAATGTCTCTAATAAATGAAAACAAACCTATCAACCCTACTGCTTACCCATTGTTTGAATATATTTAGACGAGGTTTAAATACAACAACACAACTCTTGACATTGAGTTAAGAAACATCAACATTTAAGAAGTCCTCATCTATTTTTTTTCATGTTTTTAGGTTTTATGGAGAGATTTAAGGCTCTCTTTAAATGATTCATAGCATGGGTGACTGTCTCTATTCAGGGAAATGATATGTGGAATCCCCTCCTCTTAACCAGGATTGGTATCTATTTAGGCAAGCTGTAAAAAAAACAACCCATGCAGATTTTTTTTGTTCCTCATTGTATTTTAATTTCATTACATCATTGGAGTGGAAAATAATGTTTTTTTCAGTATCATTTTCATTGTATCATTAAAACACCATGTCATATGAATTGTCTTCATAGCAATTTTGATTCCATTCCGCTTTTTGTTTTTTGAATTTGCGTATTCATTTTTCAAATAATCATTACATTTTACAGATTCAGGGATCAAAATAGCTGTCTATCAGTTGGCTATTGATATGTTGACACCAATTCATAATCCATGTGCAGGGAATTGCCTTTTCATTGCTGGGTGTTGTATAATTTTGACAGTTTCATCATCCAAGGTCTATAATGATGTCCCACCTCCACTGGATTTGTTGGCTGATTTATCAAGTGTGGGATTCAGCTCTGAGCAGTGGTATGTGCTAAGGATGAGTGCTCAATTTTGGACTATCCCAAATAAATCTCAGTTCCTAATCACATCAACCTCTGACCACATGTACGTGCTATGCCTTATTCCCAATAAACTGTAATTATATCCATCCTTAAGTATCAAATTATGACCATAAATGTTGGTTCCTATTTGTATTATGCGATATTTAGTGATTTCCTATCCATAATCACTTATGATTTCAAATACTTATTTGGATAGATTTTGCCTGTATCAGTCCACTAGAGTTTTAAAACATTGGAATGTTGACACATCCTGACCTATAGGATATTCTATTTCTGGGATGATTAAATAATGACTACAATTTATTTATTTTTATGTTATTATTAATATATTAATAACTTATCAGTAGTTGTTATATTAATAACATATCACTTTTAACACCAACCACTAGCTTGAATGGAAATTTTTGTTTACTATTTCATTTTCTGGTTGTAATATACACTTTTTTCATGTAACTGAATTTTGGTTTTTCATGATATATCATTAATCATTGACAACAAACACTATACCAAATTCTTGATTGATACTACAAATAGACAACACTATCCAAAACTTCAGTCCTGAAATTATTAACATATTAGTTTTATTCCTTGATTATGTATGTCATTTTTTTTCAAATATTTTCAATATTATTATGAAATTTTGTTCCAAAAATGGTATTCTATTATTTATAATAACAATTAATTTATACTGCTGTGCGAATGCACGGTCGGAGTACTAGTATATATATACACATATATATATGACGGTGTGTATATATAAACACAAAACATGCAAATAATTTGCTTATTCAAATTTTCCACAAACGGAACCTGACCAGGGACCGACCGCACTGCACATCTCATGTGAGAGGGGATGACTGAAAGCATGCATAGCTCATACATAAATAATATTCTATTTCTTAAAGTTTATTTAAATGTAAATAATATTTTGGACGGGTCTAAAAATATTTGATCCGTTTGGTCTGACATTTAATGTTTATTCATAAAATTGAGTCAATTCTATCTATACTTTCCAAACAAGTCTTCATTTGCGATCAAAATTAAAAATAAGTTGTTAAAAAAATTATTAAAGAGCATTATATGTATATCAATCATATAAAAAATATAATGAATATTAATTAAATCGTCTCTTGTTCTGTGTTTCCTTTTAAAAGGAATGCACTTCCAACACCTACTGCCTGCAAGCCCTCTTTTAATTCTCATTAACCTTTTGTTTCCATTGGTCCCTCAATTTATTTTTTCTCCCTCCATTTATATTACCAAAAAAAATATCAGCCTGCAATTCCAAAAAAAAAATTGTTCACCTATCCAAAAAAAGGCAATTCGTGCTACTAAAAATATATATATGATAGTTTGAAACTTTGAAAAAAAGTCAGAATATTCCATTTTTAGTCAAAATATTTTTTTAATCTCCATGGTGAACACAATTGCACAAGCTTTGATTCTAAAAGTGACGAATGATAATTACAACAACTGGTGCATCCAAATTTGAGAACTCTTTGGCACATAAGATATCATGATATTGTAGAATATTGATAAATCAAACCGGAATCCAAAGCATTGGAGACTGTCCTTTCAGATGTTCAAAAGGTCACTCTTCGAACAGAACAGAACCAGGACTGCATGACCAAATCCATGATTTATAAGGCCTTGAAGAAACGAATTTTGAAATAATCTCTTCACCAAAATCATCAAAGGAGATATGAGAAGATCTAATCAAAGCTTTCAAAAGTGCCAAAAAAGTGAAGAAGATCCGACAATAATCTCTAAGAGGTGAGTTTGAATCCATTTTCATGAAATCTTCTAAAACCGTTGCTGAGTATCAAACTCATGTAATGGTTGTGGAGAACCAACTGAGAAGAAATTGAGAAAATATTTCTGACATGCAAGTACGTGGGAAAATTTTTCTATCCTTAGATCCAAAATTTGATTAAATAGTCATTTCCCTGAAAGAAATTAAAGATCTGAAGACAATTTATATAGAAGAACTCATGAGATCTCTACAAGACCAAGAACTGAAGGTGAACTGCCAAAGTGATTCCAATGGAGAGTGGAGCATGTCTTGAAATCAAAGTTGTATCTCAACAACTCTAATAAGAAACAAAGGGGTCCATTTCGAAGAGGTAAATCCAAAGGATTTCATGGATAAGAATCTGATCCAAGAAGAGGAGGATGAGGTGAGGGAATCCCACATCGAGGAGGTCGTGGATATCATAATTATACTCCACAAGAACGAGGACAAGGAAGAAGGGGAGGATTCAACAATCACCAATCGAACAAAAGAAATGTTCAATACTATAATTTTAAAAAATATGGACATTATAACAATGACTGTTGGAGTAAGAAACCCATGGATAATGACACCAAGAAGACACATATCAACAAATCATAAGATACTTTTGGCGAGTCCCATGTGTTTATGACACAAACATTAACACAAAATCATGGTATGCGGTATCTTGACTCTTGAGATAAAAACCATATGATAAGTCACAAACACTTGTTTAAGAACCTAGATTAGAGGGTTTGGAGGGAGATTTCATTTGGAGATCTCTCAATAATATTTTTCTAAAGGGAGATATTTTGATCAAGAAAAAATACAGCAACCATGCTTTCATATCTAATGTTTACTATGTACCCAACATGAAGAAAAACATTTTGTGTCTTGGGGAATTGGTAGAAAAATAATTCCACATAAGCCTAAAAATTAAACAAATGTCGATTATTGATGAAAAAATAAGACTAGTCACAAAAGAACTGATGGCAAAGAACCACATGTTTTCGCTTATGATCCAACCCAATGTACCACCGTGTTTGACAACGATATATGATGATAAAGATTGGCTATGATATCTCAGATTCAGGAATTTAAACTTTGAAAGTTTAAGATTATTAGGAAGAAAGAAGATGGTGAATGATATTTCTATCATTCGACAACCAAATAAAATATGGGAAAGTTGTGTTTTAAGAAAACACCATAGAAACAACTTTGTAATGAAGTCCAACTGGAAAGTTTTTCCACTAGTGCTAATTCACACCAATGTGTGCGGTCCATTGAATCCAAAATAAAATGGGAAAAGGATGTATTTTTTTGACTTTTATTGATGATTATATCATAAAAAAATGGATATACTTTCTCAAGATGATGTGAGAAGTGTTTTAAGTCTTCAAAGAATTCAAGGTGCTGGTGGAAAATCAAAGCAATCATCACATACAAACATTGCAATCTGATCAAGGCGGGGAGTAAACCTCTGATGTTTTTCAAGAGTATCTCAAGAAATATGGAATTTAGCACCAACTAACGCTGTCTTACACACTTCAACTCAATAGAGTAGCCGAAAGGAAAAATCAGACCATTCTCAACATGACAAGAAGTATGTTGAAAGACAAAGGAGTACCCATGAATTTTTGGTCTGAAGTGGATTTATGCATGGTTTATTTACTCAATAGATGAACAACCAAAAATCATGAAGCAAAGTCATTTAATGAAACATAGATTACTCATAAGACAAGTGTAAACTATCTTAGAGTTTTTGGTTATATTGCCTATGTCAATATCCCGGAGGAGAAATGAACAAAGCTTGAGGACAAAGAAGCAAAGTGTGTCCTTATGGGATATGGAGATCGAGAAATGGGATATCTCTTATATAATATCATCAATAAGAAAATTATATTCAGTATGGATGTGATATTTGATTAAAAGGATACTTGGAAATAAAATCAACATGATGGTTCAAGAAAGGTACGACTCACTCTAAAAGACGAAGAAAGTGTTGAAGAAGTACGATTGGAGGAACAAGGAGTTGAAGAAACAATGATGCTGTCACCACATACTCCTACATCTGAAGACATAAAATGTGAAATTTCTCATATACATCCCCAAAATGTTCAAAACTTCTGATCCAGTTAGCTTTGAGGAAGCTAAATCTGATGGAATGTGGAGGAAAGTGATAGATTAGGAAATATATCCCATAAATTCAACTAAAGGCTACAATAAAAAGGAATACATTAGCTATGGTGAATTCATTAAACCTATTGATCAACCACCCGAATATGATGATAATTCATAGGTCATGAGGAAAATGAGTTTAAGGGGTGATGTTGGAAGATGAACTTGTTTTCTCTTGCAAAACACCAACCATCCACTATAACAATGGAGACTTGATGATTTAAAATGAAGGATTCTTGATGTGTCTAGCTTTAGAGGCTTGGGTGGCACCTACTGTAACCAATTTGTGGAATTGATTTTTTTCCTTTATTTTGATCTTTTGTTTTGTTGTACGTTTGTATTTCTATAAATAAGATGCATGGTGTGTGTTATTTTTCATTCCAAGATGAAGCAATAAAATCTAGTGTGTTTACATGACAAGTTGTGTTCCTGCAAGTGCCTCCAGTGATCTGTATCTGCTTCTGCATCTGTGTTTGCCTCTGTGAAATCCACCTTAAATTTCTTTTTAGTGTGCATCTCTTATTATATTGAAGCCCTCATTTCAAAAATTTGGGCACACAATTTACATTTCCCATCTAATACAAAATATTAAAATCCCCCCATCCTTCACTACAAAAATAAAGGTATTAGCGGAGATTTTTTTTCTATACACCACAGTTTAAACCACCACTACATGTTTTAGTGGCAGTTATTTTCTTTTAGGAGTGTTATTTTGTATGTGTTGTTTTTGGATCATTTTAAGGTGGTTTTGATTTTATTTAGGTGTGGTTTTTTTTAAAAAATTAACCTAAAAAAATAGATAAAATGAACATAATTTCCACTAATATATATAGTGATGGTTATGTTTAGTGGTGGTTAATATAAACCACTTCTAATTAAGATTTTAATAAATTTATTTAGTGGCGGATTATAACAACCGATGCTAAATATTTTTCTTAAAATTTAATTTTTAAAACATAATTAATAAAAAATATAGATATAAAATATCCAACATGAAATAAACTAAAATATAAATGTATATTGAACCCATCATATATAAAGCATACATATACAATCATATATATATGCATGCACAATCACCATAACATGAGTCACCATAACCTCAGTCAACTAATAACCTCTGTTAACCCATACCTGAATCTCCAATATATACATATAAAATATGTCCAACAGAAACTCATGCCCTATATATGTCCATACCATGACCTATGGTACATCCATCCACATCCACATCATCTCATTAACTCAAACCAACCACAAAATCTCATCAACTATAATGAAAAAGAAGACAAAAATTAAAACTGAACATAATAAATCAGAATTACAATAGAATCATTGAAAAAATTTAAATATACCATGAAAATAGAATAAATTTTAACATAAAACAAATAATATAACATACAAACCACTTTGAAAATATAAAATTACATATTTAAGATATTATTCAATACTTAAAACTGAAAAGGTATAAGTATATATCAATCTAATTAATTTTTAAATCGACGTGCAGTGTGTCTGAAATTTACTTAATAAACAAATTTTAAAGACTTTGATATGATATAATGTCCTATATTTCAAAAAAATCTAAATGGTGGTTATACCATGATTTAACATCAATTTTAGGTCATTTTATTTTGTTTTGACCATTACACACACATTTTAGTGTTTTAAAACACTATAAAAACGTTTACAGAAATCTCGGGAAAACTGTAACTCAGAATGATGTGTCATTAGTTCATACATTTCAGAAAATAAATCTATTGTTGTTTTCCTATGATTTCATGGTAATATAATGTTGTTTAAATATATTGAACACCCGAAACATTTTTAAAGGGTTTGGTACCTTTAAAAACCATTTATTGAGTCATTCTGACTACACTACAAGTCAGATTGATGTGTAGTCTACGCGTACATGTCAAAAATAATTCAATAGTGGTTTTCCCATGATTTCAAATCAATATTAGCTTATTTGATATGGTTTTGACTATTACACACATGTTTTGGTGTTTTAAAACACTAAAAATGAATTTATGAGCATCCCGAGCCAACCATAACTCAGAATGATATGTCGTTAGCATTTCAAAATTCAATCTACGATTATTTTCCTCTGGTTTCATGGAAATATGACTTCATTTGTCTTTTTTTAATCCCCCAACACACATTTTTAAAGGCTTTGGTACCATTAAAAATTACTTACTGAGTCATTTTGACTACACTGTATGTCATATTGACGTGTTTTATATGCATACATGTCAAACATTTATGGTTCCAAGCATAGTGGAAGCACACAGTGGTAGGGGATATATTAAAATTTCATATAATAATTTTTTCCTGAAACCATGAGAGAGGATCTTGCATGTAAAATTTATAATTAATTTATTTAATATCTGAAGAAATAAATACCTAGTCTTAGGGATTTTTTTTAGTGATGAATATTGATCATTCGAAATGACCCTTTTGTACTTCCTTCATTATGCTTGTTAGGATCCAAGATTAGAATCCCTCTAACAGTGATCTATATGTGCTCCAATGATCTCCGAGCAATGCCACTTGATTTCCAGGTGCTATCATAGTGACTTAAATTTCATGCGTTTTTCGTTCTTGATCATTCATTCTTTGATCTTGAATAAATATCTCTTGTGTTTCTCTTTCTTGAGAGGGAGAGAGGAGGAGGATTCGAAAGAGAATTTGTTGTGCACAACAATTCTCAATTCTCATTTTTTGGATGCAATACATAATAGGCATAATTATCTATTAATATAGTTAGAGTTTAGGTTAAAATATTATTTCATTGCATATCATCCATTAAATAACATGTAACACCATTAATAAACCCCATTCCACATAATAATAACAATATTTTTATTCTGAAGCGTGTGCCAACTTGCACAAGTTGATAAATAATATTTACCGGCTTGTAAATAATTATTTATCATTAGACACTGTCTTAGTCCATTTAAACTCCTCATTATTTATTGATTATACAAATAAATATTTTATTCATAAATAAATATTTCATTCATATACCAGTGAATAAATATTTATTAAATATTCAAAAAAATAAATAAATATATTTTTATTCAAATGTGAGTGAATAAATATTTATTTAATTTATGCGATCAATAAAACATGAATAAAATTATACCTTGTATTTGAGAATAATATTTATTCCATTAATTAAATTTAAATAGAATTTAATCAAGATTAACAGAAGCACTTTATGTGTGACCCTCTAGGATTCTTTCTCGTTGGAATTAGTCAGGCTTTCCTAAATTCCAAGATTACTGTCTTGAAATGAGCCAAGGAACCCAAGATAAAGAAATTAATGCCACAACGAAGACAACCACATACAAGCGATCACTGTATAATATAAAATCTTTATCTCAATATCTCATTATGTAGGTTGAAAATCTATGCCACCAACCTATATTCTCCATACGTCTTTCTTCAAACATCCGAAACAAACATGATGTTACATCATGACCATGGAATTTAGGGTAACCATTCTATTCCAATGAAAGGCTGATATATTAGCTTCCAAAAATATGGAAAGAATAGATCCTTCTTTGATTATCCATTAATGACATGTCACTTGTGATTCACCCAACATATCTAACTTTTCCATGAACTATTATTGTTATGGTTTACAAAATACATCTAAGTACGCAAGTTGTAACATTAATTATTAATAATCTTAATGACTAAGGACCATCACAAATGCTTGTAGATAAGAATATCTGATGACACCAAAACATGCAGAATTCCTACCGGTGGTTCTATCGTCATAATCTCCCATATTAGAGATAACCAAGTGAGAACTTCATGGGAAGTTTCCTCACATTATTACGAGTACACACACCTAATAGTATATATACTATATGTCCCATCATAGTATGTTTTTAAACCACATAACATTATTTAAGAATATTATCCTAGGATATCAAGGTTCTCATCATATCAGGGAACTTTTATGACCTTATCAATGCGACGTATACTCTAGGTCATTATTAAATTGGATTCATGCAAAACAATGAACAATATGTAATAACACTACTAGAAAAACAGGTATTTGCGACGGGGGCCCGTCGCAAATGGCCCGTTGCTGAAAATGGCATCGCAACAAAACTTATTTGCGACGGGCCCATCGCTAAAGCCTTTTTTTGCGACGGGTATTCTCCCCATCGCAAATAGTACTCCGTATATTTGTAAAAAACTTTTAAAATTGTTTTTGCGACGGGTCCCGTCGCAAAAACTATTTAAAAAAAAAACAATTAATAAATTATTTTAATGCATATAATAATAATACTATTTGCGACGAGCATAGTATCTCGTCGCAAATACTATAAAAAAATAAAAAAATAAATTATTAATAAATTATTTTAATTATTATAATAATAATCCAATTATAATTCAAAAATAAAAAATAATAAAATATTAATAAATGATTTTAATTAATATAATAATAGAATTATAATTCACAAATAAAAATAATAAATTATTTTAATTAATATAATAATAATAGAATTATAATTCAAAAATAAAAAATAATAGAATATTAATAAATGATTTAATTAATATAATAAAATTAGAATTATAATTCATAAATAAAAAAAATATTAATAAGTTATTTTAATTAATATAAAAATAATAGAATTATTTTACATTCAAATATTAAAATAATTCAAGTATTACAAAAAAATATAATTAAATTATAATATTATAAAATTTTAATATATATATAAAATTTAATATTATAAAATATAAATAATATTATTATTCATATTAATATTGTTATTTAAAAATATAATATTATTAATATTTTATAATGAGACAGAAACTACGAATAGAAAAAAAAATCATATTTTGATTTCACAAATTTTATAACATAAATACAAACTCTAATCTGAAGGAGGGGGGGAGGTGGGGGATCTGTAGATGGTGGTGGAGGAAACTCCATCCCTAAAGCATGAGTGAGTCGGCGCATGTACTCCATCTGCTCCTGATGCTGCTGCTGCCACCGACTCGTCTGCTCCTCATACAGCTGCTGCTGGCGTCGATGCTCCTCCTCATGCTGCTGACGCATCTGCTCCTGCTCCTGTCGGAGACTCTCTATCAGTGCAGTCTGAGATCGCAACTGATACTCATACTGTGTAGTAGAAGAAGATGCACGAGCTCCTCTCGAGCTGGACATCGACATCGCAGCACTGCCATAATAATCTCCGGGAGTCAGTCGAGAGCCGATACCAACTACCCGACCCTTCTTGAAGGCATACTGGGTGGCCTGCATCCATGCCGCCTCATCAAACTGACGGCCAGTGGTCTGATCTGATGACTCGGCCTGAATCTCAGGCCGGGCCTGTGACGCTGCGGCCTCATATGACTCCTGTAGTTGCAATTTAAAATTAAAATTGTGAATATATTATATGCAGTTAATTTTTAAACTTGAAAACAAATAATACTGACCACGATGTGATGCTGACGATCACCTCTAAGCTCCCAAGTAGCAGGATCACTATAAATCCTCTGATATACATCGTACTCCGTAATATCGGGGTGCTCGACAGCCTATAAGAATAAAAAATAAACTGTTAATATTTATAGTTATATAAAATATTTATAAATAATGTACGTACCAGATGCTATCTATGAGTACTGAAAGAACGACTCCCAGCTCGATGAGTCACCTCCTGTCTCCCCCGATTCTGCCTCCCCACCGATGATCTCCTCTGAAAGGAAACACTTAACCAGTGCGCACATAATCCATCCCATACATGGGATGAAATGTACTCTGGTCGGTGTGCTCTACATGACTCGTCAAAATCTGACACTCCTGCTTTCTTCATCGCTGCTTTTCTTAAATTGTGAAAAAACTGACGAAGGCGATCATGCATGGCCACCTCCCATGCCTCGTGGATGGCATCACGCATGGTATCCTCGATCGGATACCATAAACCCTACAAATAAATCAAAATATCAAGTTAGAAATGAAATAATTTTCAAAATAAAAATTATTTATTTACGTACATACCAACCAATGGCCGAACATGGCCTGCTGCACATCAATGGGAATCTGCTCCCATGTGGTCCACGGCTGAGAGAAATAGTTGGGCAAAATAGTGCTGCCCTGTCCGACTACTATATATGGAAAACTGTAAAAATAATAAACATTTATTATGAGAATAGATTAATGAAATCTTAGTCAAATCCACAGGTTATCACACAGGTTATCACACCTCTGTGTGTGTGGATCAAACCCAAGACGTGGACGTCGCTCGGGGACGAGGTCAGGAATCATCAATCGTGCAAGACCGCGCCCCCTCCACGTACTCCCCGAAGCGCCTGCAGGCTGAGGGTCATCTGTCAGCAACTCATCCGCATCGAAAGTCAGGTCAGCATCCGCCAACTCACTAAATGTGGCATCGTCCATCTGAAACAGAAAATGTTAATGTTAGAAAATAATTGATAATTACTATTATATATACATATATACATATTATGATTATATATAAATACCATGGAATTCTATCAGTGTTCATCTTCATCATCATCTCCATATATTTCAATGTCATCTTCATATTCCTCCTCAACATCATCGATATCCATTCGAGTTACAGTTGCTTCATCTCTTACCATTTCAAATTCATATGTGACATCATTAACATCATCGTCATCACCGACTCTTAAATGTGGGGTGTCGTCATCGATACTCATGTCTCTTTGTAAAAAAGATTGATTTTGAGTACTCTCTTGAAAAACTTCAATTCTTTGCACATCAGTGAAAGCACATTCACTTTGACTAAACTGATTGTCTCGAATTTTGATTTTTATTACACTCCACCAATCAGTAAAGTCTCTTGATGTAGCACAGTACTTCGCGTAATAAACTTGATATGCCTGTTGAGCCAATAATAATGGTTCATTTACTGCGAGAACACTTTTACATTTAATATTGATGATTCCATGAGTCGGATGAACACACACGCCTCTCTCTGTATCCAACCACCGACATTTGAACATGGTTATGTAATGTTGTCCAAGATAACAGAGTTCAATGATTTCATCAAGTATGCCATAAAAGTCAACTTCATTTTCTCAATGATGAGATCCTCTCATGCTAACTCCACTGTTCATTGTTTTTTTTCGATTCCTCATATGCATGTGTGTGGAATCAAAATCCATTCACCACATATGAATTATAAGTTTTAACAAGTTTGGAAGGTGGGTTACTCAATACACACAGCCGTTTGTCAATTTTATTAGCATGTCAAGACACCTGAAAATTTGTGAGATAATTATCAATATAGTAAACTATACATTGAATGAGTTTCTAAAAGATAAAGAATTTATGTTACCAGTTTTTGAAACCACTGAGAGAAATTTTTCAGTCGACGTTCTTCGAGAGCAGCTGCTGTAATTTGTGGAATTTGTTTCTTGATATGATTATCATACAACCTATAAAAACCAAAGTTATTTACTGTAACATAAATGATAGAATAAGTGATATAAACACTTACAGTACAACTGATTTCATCTCTTCACAGTTGAGCAGAACATACGTATGAGCTCTATGATGTTCATCATCTGAAAGCCAGCGTTCATAAACACCACCAAAACCAAGCTCTGACTGGTTGAAAACAGATAATTGATTTTCGATTTCATCAATATTCCTCTCATTCCATCCCATTCGGTTGTGTTTTTAAGGATACTCAGATTCAAAATAATGGGAGCAGAAAAAAGATATTTCCTCTTGCAAATAAGCTTCTACAATAGATCCTTCAACAGATGCTTTGTTACGTACTTTTCTTTTCAATTTTTGCATACATCTTTCAAATGGGTACATCCATCGAAACTGTACTGGACCTCCACATTTGGATTTATATGAAAAATGTAACATCAAATGTTCCATTGATTTGAAGAAAGACGGAGGAAATATTTTTTCCAGTTTACATATAATTACAACAACATCTTCTTCAAGTTTGCCTAGAGCATCATAATCTGCCGTAGCCGCACAAATTTCCCAAAAAAAATGAGACATGTCTGTTATGGTATCCCAAATCACAGAATTCAACAGACCTCTTAATCCAATGGGTATAAGTCTCTCCATTATAACATGACAATCATGATGTTTTAATCCAGTAATATGACAATTCTTTACACATCTACCCAAATTGGAAGCACAGCCATCTGGAAGTCTCAAATCTGCAATCCACTAACAAAATAATAAACGCTTTTCTTTAGACAGTGTATAAGCTGCTTTTGGTTTCAGTAACCTTTCTGTTCTGACATTCTCAAATAGTTCCAATTCTAGACGCCTGCAAATTTGGGAAAGATCTAAACGTGCATTTACATTGTCTTTGCTCTTTCCTGGCGTATCCAAAACTGTATGAAACAAATTATCAAAACAGTTCTTCTCAATATGCATGACATCTAACATGTGTCAGACCAACAAATCAGACCAATATGGAAAATCCCAAAATATGTTACGTTTAATCCAATTGTGTTCTTTCCCAAAACCAGAAATTTTCTGTTGGTTTATTGTGGGACCAAAAGTGATGGGAGGTAATGAAAATACAACTGATTTTAACTCCGAACCTGATAGCATTTTTGGAGGTCCATCCCTTTCAACTGTTCCTTTTCTGAAATGAGATCTGTTTCTGCAAAAAGGATGATCAGCTGGAAGAAATCTGCGATGACAGTCAAAATAACAAGGTTTCTTTCCATGAATGAGCATAAATGCTTTGTTCTCTCCCATACAGTAAGGACATGATTTCTGACCATGTGTACTCCAGCCAGATAACATCCCATAAGCCGGGAAGTCACTTATTGTCCACATCAATGCTGCTCTCAGTATGAAATTCTTTTTTTTGCAACATCATATGTACTGACACCAGTACTCCACAATAAATTTAATTCATCAATCAATGGTTTCAAATAAACATCAATATTTTTCTTCGGATGTCCTGGAATTAGTAAAGTCAAAAAGATATATGGCTCCTTCATCAACATCCATGGAGGTAAATTGTACGGAGTTAAAAAAACAGGCCAACATGAATATTGACTACCATAAGATCCAAACGGATAGAAACCATCAGTGGAAAGGCCTAGTCGAACATTTATAGCTTCTAAAGCAAAGGATGGATGCACTCTATCAAAATGTTTCCATGAATCACCATCGGCTGGATGATTCAAGCTTTTATCGGTTGAAATATTCTCTTTATGCCATGACATCATTGTCGCTGTATTCTTAGACATGAATAAACGCTAAAGTCTGGATGTAAGCGGAAAATATCTCAACTGTTTTACAGGAATCAAACCAGACTTCCCGTGTTGTCCTTCTTTATATCTCAGTTGCCCACATGTGGGACAACTATCCAACGACTCATTTTCCCCAGAATATAAAATGAAGTCATTTGAACATGCATGAATCTTCTGACAAGTAAGTCCCAAATTTCGAACCAGCCTCTTACTCTCATAGTAATTTGCAGGTAAAACATTTCCTTCGGGTAACAATGTTTTAAGCAAAGAAGATATCTGGTCAAAACAGGTGTTTGACATTCCATTATCTGATTTGATAGCCATAAATTTTGCAACAGCTTCTAATTTGCTCATCTTGCAGCCAGGATATAATGCATCCTCAGCAGACTTCAACAACTCATAAAATTCAGACGGTGCCAACTTAGGATTTGAAGCTATATCAGCCGGAGTTTCTGTATGTTGAACAGATGAACCTGCAATATCATGTACTAAATCTTGAAACCGGGATGGATCTGGAATCAAGTTGGTATCACCTGCTCTGGAACTACGTTCACCGTGTTGATACCAAAAAACATAATCTGGTTGAAAACCAAAACGCAAGAGATGTTCTCCCACTTTGTCAAACGTGTCAAACGTTCTCAATGCACATTTTCTACAAGGGCATTTTATTTTGCCTTCTGAAACAAATTCTGGATTTGAGGCCGCAAATGATAAAAAAGTCTCCACACCCTCTATATATACTGGATTTAAACCAGAACCGTTTGGATTTCTACGTTGATTTATCAATATGCGGTCACCTAATAATGATTGTTGACGACCTCATTATTCCATATTTCTCTATAAAATATAAAAGCATTACTGGTTTTGAATAATTTGTTAGAAAAAACACTCAAGCTAGGATAATTATAGAGTTTCGATCATACACGACTGACACAAACTTTTTATTGAGATAGACCTAAAAATTGACCCTTTAAGAATTAAATATGTTGAGAATAAAGCAAAACATGTTACAAATATTGATAATTTTAATATTATATAATTTTTTTATTATTTTCATAGTACTAATATTATTGGTAATTAATACTAATTATTGGTAATTAATACTAATTATTGGTAATTATTACTAATTATTGGTAATTATTGGTAATTATTGGTAATTAATACTAATTATTGGTAATTATTACTAATTATTGGTAATTATTGGTAATTATTGGTAATTATTGGTAATTATTATTAATTATTACTAATTATTCCTAATTATTGTTAATTATTACTAATTATTGTTAATTATTATGAATTATTGGTAATTATTGGTAATTATTACTAATTATTACTAATTATTACTAGTTATTGGTAATTATTACTAATTATTCGTAATTATTATTAATTATTACTAACTATTCCTAATTATTGTTAATTATTACTAATTATTGGTAATTAGTACTAATTATTACTAATTATTACTAATTATTACTAATTATTGGTAATTATTACTAATTATTACTAATTATTACTAATTATTGGTAATTATTGGTAATTATTGGTAATTATTGGTAATTATTACTAATTAATACTAATTATTTGTATTTATTATTAATTATTACTAATTATTGATAATTATTACTAATTATTGATAATTATTATTAATTATTACTAATTATTACTAATTATTACTAATTATTACTAATTATTGGTAATTATTACTAATTATTGCTAATTATTACTAATTATTGGTAATTATTACTAATTATTACCAATTATTGGTAATTATTGGTAATTAATACTCATTATTGGTAATTATTACTAATTATTGGTAATTATTTGTAATTATTGGTAATTATTGGTAATTATTACTAAGTATTGGTAATTATTACTAATTATTGGTAATTATTACTAATTATTGTTAATTATTACTAATTATTGTTAATTATTACGAATTATTGGTAATTATTACTAATTATTACTAATTATTACTAATTATTACTAATTATTGGTAATTATTGGTAATTATTACTAATTATTACTAATTAATACTAATTATTGTTAATTATTGGTAGTTATTACTAATTATTGGTACTTATTACTAATTATTACTAATTATTTCTAATTATTACTAATTATTGGTAATTACTCCTAATTATTACTAATTATTACTAATTATTGGTAATTATTGGTAATTATTGGTAATTATTGGTAATTATTACTAATTAATACTAATTATTGGTAATTATTGGTAATTATTACTAATTATTGATAATTATTACTAATTATTGATAATTATTATTAATTATTACTAATTATTACTAATTATTACTAATTATTGGCAATTATTACTAATTATTACTAATTATTACTAATTATTACTAATTATTGGTAATTATTACTAATTATTACCAATTATTGGTAATTATTGGTAATTAATACTAATTATTGGTAATTATTACTAATTATTGGTAATTATTGGTAATTATTACTAAGTATTGGTAATTATTACTAATTATTGGTAATTATTACGAATTATTGTTAATTATTACTAATTATTGTTAATTATTACGAATTATTGGTAATTATTACTAATTATTACTAATTATTACTAATTATTACTAATTATTGGTAATTATAACTAATTATTGGTAATTATTATTAATTATTACCAATTATTCCTAATTATTGTTAATTATTACTAATTATTACTAATTATTGGTAATTATTACTAATTATTACTAATTATTGGTAATTATTGGTAATTATTACTAATTATTACTAATTAATACTAATTATTGGTAATTATTGGTAGTTATTACTAATTAATACTAATTATTGTTAATTATTGGTAGTTATTACTAATTATTGGTACTTATTACTAATTATTGGTAGTTATTACTAATTATTGGTAATTATTACTAATTAATGGTAATTATTACTAATTATTGGTAATTATTACTAATTATTACCAATTATTGGTAATTATTGGTAATTATTACTAATTATTACCAATTATTGGTAATTATTGGTAATTAATACTAATTATTGGTAATTATTGGTAATTATTGGTAATTATTGGTAATTATTGGTAATTATTGATAATTATTACTAATTATTGGTAATTATTACTAATTATTGTTAATTATTACTAATTATTGTTAATTATTACTAATTATTGGTAATTATTACTAATTATTGGTAATTATTACTAATTATTGGTAATTATTACTAATTATTGGTAATTATTACTAATTATTGTTAATTATTACTAATTATTGGTAATTATTCCTAATTATTACTAATTATTGGTAAGTAGTACTAATTTTTACTAATTATTGGTAATTAGTACTAATTATTACTAATTGTTGGTAATTATTACTAATTATTGGTAATGATTACTAATTATTGGTAATTATTGGTAATTATTACTAATTATTACTAATTAATACTAATTATTGGTAATTATTGGTAATTATTAGTAATTATTCCTAATTATTCCTAATTATTACTAATTATTACTAATTATTGGTAATTATTGGTAATTATTGGTAATTATTCCTAATTATTACTAATTAGTGGTAATTATTAGTAATTATTACGAATTATTACTAATTATTGATAATTATTAATAATTATTACTAATTATTAGTAATTATTACTAATTATTGGCAATTATTACTAATTATTGGTAAGTATTACTAATTATTGGTAAGTATTACTAATTATTGGTAATTATTACTAATTATTGGTAATTATTACTAATTATTGGTAATTATTACTAATTATTGGTAATTATTACTAATTATTATAATTATTCCTAATTATTGATAATTATTGGTAATTGTTCCTAATTATGAGTAATTAAATGAATAATTACCAATAATTAGGAATAATTACCAATAATTACGAATAATAACATTATTAGTATATTTTATTATTAATATTAAAATAATATAATTTTCTAATTTATATACAATTCTTCTTTCATCTGTGTGTTTTCTCTCTCCACATACAAATAATACATGTGGAGACAGCAAACACACAGATGAAAAGAGAATTGTATATATATAAAAAATTATATTATTTTAATATTAATAATAAAATATACTAATAATGTAATAATGTTATTATTCCTAATTATTGGTATTTATTACTAATTATTAATATTTATTCTTAATTATTAAATATTATTACTAATTATTCCTAATTACCATTAACTATGAACAATACTAATAATTTAAATTTATTAAGTAACAAAACAGTGTAAACATAATTAAATTACAACTAATTAAGAATAATTGAAACTAATAAAAAATTAAAAATAAATATTAAATTAAAATGAACATAAATACCTTGAAAATTGATCTGCTCTGATCGTTCTTCAAAACTTTAATATCAACTCCGGAGAAAAAAATTAAACTTGAGAAAAACTGAACTTTAGAAATAAAACTTTGAGAGAAGAAGAAGATGGAGTTTGAGAATGATTTGAAAAAAATAGATGGGCGTATTTATAGGTTAGAGTATTTGCGACGGGATCTCCGTCACAAATAGTGGTTATTTGCGACGGTACCCGTCGCAAATACCTTAGCCATCATTTATTATGGTCAACGGTTAAATAGTTATTTGCGACGGGAAAATATTCCCGTCGCAAATACCTTTTACCGCCGCCGGTTATTTGCGACGGGAATATTCCCCCGTCGCAAATATGTTTCCCGCGATTTGGCGCGCAACGCGCGCCAGTTCTTTTGCGACGGGGAAAGCAATCCCGTCGCAAAAGGCTACTTATTTGCGACGGGCAAATACCCCCGTCGTAAATAAGTTTTTAACAGGACTATTTGCGACGGGAATAAATCCCGTCGTAAATACCCATTTTTCCCGTAGTGTAAGAATTTTTATTAATATTCAAAACATCAAATATACATATAATCAAAGTACAAACGGTTGATCCTAGGACACCAACTCGAACAAACTCCCACTTAGACTAGAGCCAACTGCCTACAACCTTCAATCCTCTAGACCTCGCATGATAGTCATGTTTCTACCGAGTCAAGACTTTAGTTAAGCGTCCCTCCTTGTTGTATTCAATGGAAATATTACTCACTAAAACTTCATCTATCGGATAAAAATCCCTCAAGAGATGATACTTATGAAGTATGTGCTTCATCTACTGATGTGACCTTGGCTATTTTACAAGATCCACTGCTACAGTATTATCACAATAAAGTGTGATAGGATCATTTTAGTTATAGTGTGATACGATCTTTATTGCCTGGTACCACATTAATCTTGGATAAAGTTTCACATCCATACTACTTATTTATCTACCTTAGAAGCCATAATATACTCAAAATCTACTGTAGAATCTATGACCATATCCTTCTTTGAGATCTACCGGCTCACACCACCTCCATTAAAAGTGAATATGTATCATGTTTTTGACTTCATGTTATCTTGATTAGTTTGGAAACTAGAATCTATATATCCTCTAATGACTAGTTTCTCACCTCCACTATAAACCAGGAACATATCCTTAGTATGACTCAAATACTTAAGGACAATCCTGACTTCCATCCAATGACTTTCACCAGGATCAACTTGATATCTTTCTATCGCACTTAATGCATAGGTGACATCTGGACTAGTACATAGCATAATATATATGACTGAACCAATCACTGTTGCGTAAGGAATCCCTGACATTATATTTCTTTCCTCATGTGTCTGAGGAAACATTTTCCTGGAATGATGAATTCCATGCGACTCTAGAAACAATCCCCTCTTAGATTGTTCAACACTAAATATCTTTGGTATCTTTTTAATATACGTACTTTGACTTAGGGTGAGCAACCTATTATATCTATCACGATGGATCTTGGTCCAAAGAATATATGTTGTCTCACCCATGTACTTTATAGAGAATCATTTATTTAACCATTCCTTAACTGATTATAAGAATAATATTCCATTTATAATGAGTAATATATAATAAAAATATACTATTAATAAAATGATTGCACACCCACCACAACATTTATAGATACATGACTCGCATTCATTCATTATGAAACCAAATTCTATTATGGCCTCATCAAAATGAACGTTCCATGACCTAGATGCTTGCTTTAATCCATAAATAGACCTTTTTAACTTTCATACCTTGTTGGAATCCTTTGGAGTCACAAACCCTTCAGGTTGTGTCATATAGACATCATCCTAAAGGTTCCCATTAAGTAAGTTGTTTTGAAATCCATTTTCCAAATATCATAATCGTGGAAATCTAAAATGAAAAGTATAATCTTGATGGATTTCAACTTTGAAACTGGTGAAAAGGTTTTTTCATATTCAATGCCTTGAAACTATTTAAACCCTATTTCAACCAGTCATGCCTTATATGTACTAGATTGTCCTTCCATATATATTTTCTTCTTGAATACCCATTTGAAACCAATGGGATTTACATCTATTGAAGGATCTACCAAAATAAAGACTTGGTTTTTGTATATGTATTCCATTTCAGAATTCATGGACTCTTTTCACTTAGAAACATTTATTCCACTTATTGTTTCTTTATAGGTTAAAGGATCATTATTATCAACTAATAATGAGTCACCATCCCTGGTGACTATAAAACCATACCGCTATAGTTCTATAACCATTCTAATACTCTTACACTATAATTGTGTTTCTAGAACAATTTCTTCTTCCATAGGGATTTGTGGAATTTTTCCTATTCCAACTCTTGTGTATCTTGATCCTGGACATCATCGAATTCTATCTCTCTCCCACTATCTCATTTAGAGATAAGAACCTCTTAAAGAAATATAGGACTTATCACAACCACAAACTTTTTATTTAAATGATTATAAAGGTAGATTATCTTTGTTTCTTTGGGATAATCTATAAAGATACACTTTGTTCCATAGGGTGAAATTTTTTTAACTGAAGAGGCCTTAACAAACACTTCACAACCCCGTACATGTATGTAAGACAAGAAAAATTTATTTCCATTCCATAATTGGTATGGTATACCATTAGCTTTAGTTGGAACTCGATTTAGTACATATTCTACTATTTATAATGTGTATCCCCAAAAGGATAATGGAATACTTGCATGACTCATAATTAATCTTACCATGTCCAATAAGGTATGGTTCCTCTTTTTGTTTACACCATTCCACTAAGGGGTATAATGAGGAGTGAGTTGAGATAATATCCTAAACCCCTGTAAATAAATAATGAAGTCTTAATTAAGATATTATCCACTATGGTTTGAGCATAGTTTCTTAATATTATTACCAATATGGTTCCAACTTTATTCATGTTTTCCCTGAATTTATCAAAAATAATTTGACTTAAACCTCATTAAGTAGAAATATCCATATCTAAAAAATTATCAATAAAAGTTATGAAGTACGAGTACCCACCCCTTTCTTCAATAGGAAATGGTCCACACACATTAGTATTAACTAATTCATGAATCTCTTTATCCCTTTCACCTTTCCCAATAAATAGGGACTTGATCATTTTTCCTTGTAAACATGCGTGACACACACCAAGTGGTTTTAGTTCAAAAGAATCTAAATAACCGTCTTGATTTAATTTAGTTAAGTGTTTTTCATTTACATAACCTAGCCAAAGTTGGGAGTGGTATGAGTCATGTGAAGTAACTTCATTATCAATTTTCATTACTTGGTTCATGTAATTCAACACATAAATTCCACTATTTAAATGTGCCTTACCATGAAAAATGCTATATTTATAAAAGAAGCAACATTTATTCCCAAATTTGTAAATAAATCCATCTGTATCTATTACAGATATAGAAATAATGTCTTTGGTAACTGAAGACACATAATAACAACCCATTAAAACCAAGATCATTTTGGTCAGCAATGTGAGGTGGTAGCCCCCGATAGCTACAACAACAAGTACAGCTACGCTAGATACTCTTAGATCTACCTCCCATTGGTCAATATTTCTGAATATAATTGGTTTCTATATTTGAATACATATGTGAGCACCATAAGATGTATCTAATAAACAATTTGTAGAAATAGATAAATTTCACTCGATAAAAAATTCATATGAATCTTCTTCTTTCTTATTTCGATGGGTGCGGTTTTTCTTCTAGTGGCCCTTATTTCCACATGTGAATTATACAAAATCATGTTATTTTGATTTCCCATTGATCTTCCTCTTCTTAGAAGAGTGTGAAGAGGATTTGGACTTAAATCTCTTTGCTTAACCTTTCTATTTGTTCACTATAAGGGCGAAAGGCCTTTTTAACTTCATATCATTATATACTTGGTGAAGGAGAGTAAGAAGATCTAGAAGAGACTTACCAATTTTGTTCATATTAAAATTTACAACAAAGATAGAGAATCGCTGATAGAGCGACTCCAAAAATGAGAACGGTGCTCAGTTCTTTAGGGAGTTTAAACCATAGAACCTCTAGGAGATCAATATAGAAAATGATCTTGACTACATAAGGCCCAGTTAGGAAACCCTCTCCAAGATTTCTCTAAAAGAGTGCCTTGGATATATCAAACCATTGATATTTAGCTCTCTCCTGGTAAAGACCATGGCGATGCACAAGCATGTTATATGCTTCCATGTTTTTGTGAGACTTCATGAGTTCACTATATATATATGAAATAATTAAAGATTGAACATTAACCATATCACTCAAATGTTTTTCATAGACAAGAAACTCTTCATCACATGCATCCTTAGTATGAGGATCATGCATTGAGGATTCTAGCATGCAATATTTCCATCCATGGCATAACACAACCTGAAGGCATCTAAACCACTCTTAGAAGTTTCTTCTAGTTAGGAGGTTGTCTTTATCCATTATTGATCATAGGGATAGTGTATATAATGAACCTTCAATTTTATTCTACAATTTAAAAATAGTATATTATTAGCACTTTTATTCATTAAAATTTTTGTGATAAATAATAAATTTATTGATTTTTATTAAATATCCCACTATTTTTAAGTCCCAATAACCCTCACCATTGAACACATAATGTATAGTTACTATGAAATTATAGTTTCAAGGACCCCCATTTATTTTTGTAATGATCCAAACTTTGACCATGAAAACCATAAGAGAGTAATTAGGTAGGTGGTCTTACCAACTACAAGCTTGCAGCTCCTTGATCCATTGAGTGGATTCCCCTATCTTGAAATACTGACTTGAATTTCCTCAACACTTGCCTCCAAATTTTTATTGAATAGATTTTTTCCATTAAATTCAATATAAGTTCAGTTAATTCAACCCAAAACTCTCATGAGAACTCCTCGATAAAAGTAAGTGTCTAAACTTTGGCCATGTACTTCACTTAGTTATATGGTTTCATTTCCAATCAAGTAATGGAAGGCTTAGTGTGAATTTATATTAGGCTGAAGGATTTTAATTAATTTACACATAAATTTTATCTTTTTTATCCTTTACATGTATTGTTAATATTATGTGCAATTTATTTAATTAATTAACCACATTGGATAAAACATTTACACAAAATTCATTTATTTAATTTTCATATTTTTATATTAATTCATTCATTTATGTGATTAAGGTATTACAAACCTAAAAGAAAAAATGCATAGATAGAAATAAATAAATAAAGTAAACGACCCATTCACGAGCTTATCTAATGGTTGATATAATGACGAGAAATTAAATCAACCTATGACCAAGGGAAATAACTCCATTTTCAGCTATGGAATGAGTTACATCTTTCCACCTATATATCTATGTACCAGTAAGTTGGTATCATTTTGGTTCTGTCTTGAATCGCCTCCACACACATTAGGATGTTACATTAATTACAAGTATTTATTACTCACACATAGGGGAGGGGAACCAAAATATTGGTTAAATGGGATTACATAAATATCCTTGGACATACAAGTCCTATATAATAATGGAGGGAGAGATGACTTAGAGGCCATCATTTAATTTAATATTAAATAATTGAAAACCCATGTAATAAATTAAATTAAATAAATTAAAACACATATATAGGTTTTGATCAAGCTCTTGATCATTCAATCATGCAATGAATACACAAAAAGTAACCAAATAGAATTCATTTCATTATTTATTCTTTATTATTAAGATAAACGTGCTTGCAGTAATAAATAAATAAATCCCATTTCATCTTAATGATCATCCAAAATTAATTAGAGATACCCATAATTAATGAAATTCATAAAAAACTAGTTATATGGTGTGTACCTCGGTTTTCATGTATCTAAGTCACATGCCTGTGGATTTGGTGTGTTAACTCGGCTGGACCACACGATGTGTACATTCTAGAAACATGACATGTATCTACTTGTTGTGTGTCATTTTGACCCAATCAATACGTGGTGTGCAATAAATAAACCACGTGTAATTAACTGTTTGGTGAATCTAGGTACAATGCTCATGGGTACACAACATGTACTCTAGCTACACGCTCTGTAACCCGATTTTATAGGCCAAAGATTTGGAACTTCCTGATGAAATCTTCAGTCATTCTTTATATGTTCTTAAACCTTTAAGAAAATGGAACACTAAATGAACATGATTAATATTTTGATAACATCTTAATTCAAATAGGATTAAAGAAAAAATAATATAAAATGAAAATCAAACAATAATTGCACATAAATCAACAATAAAATAAATAATTATAAATTTAAATGTGACCCCTCTGATACTACTTTATGGTTCTAGGCACAACATAAGTGTGTGATGGTGGGTGATATATTTAAATTTATTTTAATAATAATTGCCCGAAACCATGAGTGAGTATCTTAGATATCAAATTTATAATTAATTTATTTAATATCTAAAGAAATAAATACCTGGAATTAGGAAGTTTCTTCAATGATGAATGTTGATCATTTGAAAGGGCACTTTCAGATTTCCTTCATTGTGCTTGTGAGGATCCCATAATAGAATCTCTCTAGTGGTGATCCACATGTGCTCTAATGTTTTCTGAGAAATTCTACTTGATTTCTAGGTTCTATCACAAAAAATAAAATGTCATGTGTTGTTCCTTATTGATCAATCATTCTTAGATCTTGAATAATTATCTCTTGTATTTCTTGTTCTTAAGAGGGAGAGAGGCTGAGGAGCTGAAAGAGAATTCTTTGTGCACAATAATTATCTATTCTCAAATTTTAGACGCAATCCACAATAAACACAACCGTCTATTTATAGTCTTAGAGTTTAGGTACAAATATTATTTAATTTTATGTTAGACATTAAATAATATTTAAAACCATTAATAAAAATCATTATATATATTATTATTATTATTTGGCACATGCCAACTTTCCAAAATTGATAAATAATATTTACAGGCTTGTAAATAATTGTTTATCACCGAATTCAGTCTTGATCCATTCAAACTCTTCGGTATTTATTGAATACATGAATAAATATTTTATTCATAAATAAATATTTCATTCAGATATCAGGGAATAAATATTTATTAAATATTCAATAAAATAAATAAATATATTTTTATTCACATGCTAATGAATAAATATTTATTTAATTTATACGATCAATAAAACTTGAATAAAATTATTCCTCAGTCTTGAGAATAATATTTATTTCATTAATTAAATTAAAATATAATTTAATCAAGATCAAGGGAAACGCTTAGTGTGTGACCCTTTATGATTCTTTATCATTGGCATTAGGCAGTCTTGCCTAAAGTCCAAGATTACTATCTAGAAATAGGTTAAGGCACCCAATAGAAAGAACTTAATGTCACAATGATGACAACCACATACGAATTCTCATTGTGTAATATAATCCCTTTGTCTTGGAATCTCATTATGCATGTTTCACATCCATGTTTCCAAACCATATGATCGATATATCTTTTTTTTACTATCTGAAATAAACATGATTTTTACACCATGACCATGTGATTTAGGGCGACAATTCTATTCCAATCAAAGGGTCGAGCTATTAGCTTCTATAAAGATGGAAGGGATAATTCCTTCCTCAACTTATCCATTATTAACATGTCACTCATGAGGCACCCAACATATCTAACTTCACCATGAACTGTTATCATCATGATTTATTAAATACATCTAAGTACATGAGTTTTAATATGTGTTAATAATAATCTTAAAGTCTAAGGACCACCACACCCACTCGAATATAGGAATATCTGATGACACCAAAGCATGTGAAATTCTTAATGGTGGGTCTGTTATGACAATATCCCATCTTGGGGATTACCAAGTAAGAACTTCATGAGAAGAAGTATAATCTTCTTATGAGTACTCGCAACTAAAAGTATATATATTATGTGTTCCATAATAGTATGTAATCTAAATGTAGAATATTATTTAAGAATATCATCATAGCACATCAAAGTTCTCATCATAGCGAGGAACTACTATGACCTTATCAATGTGACATATGCTCTAGGACATTATTACATTAGAGTTATATAGAAAAAAAAACAATATGTAATAAGAAGTTTAATTAATATTAAATACATTGAATATAAACACAATAAAAGTATAAACTGTAACATACTAATATTTTAAAAGGAAATACTATGTTTGATAGCATAGAAAGATACACAATACCAATCATAAATAAACAAAATCTTATTATTTAAATGTGACTATTATAATCTATCCATTAAATTGGTGGTTATGAAAAATATTAATTACATTATGAAATATGTAATTATAATAATAATTTATAAGGTATTAATGAATTCTTTTTAAAACAAGTACTATATTTTTAGAAAGTCATTTTATTCTTTAAAAATAAGTTTTCTTCAAAAAACGGGGTTTCTTTCATTTTATGAGTGAATAATATAATTATATTTTGGAAATTTTAGAAAATGAATTTTATAAAATTAAATTAAATTTTCAAATCAGAATATAATTTTTTTACTTTTGATAAAATTTTGTGATTTTTTTTCTGAAAATAATGGGGGTTTAGTGGATAATGCAAAATACTATTTTTTTAAAAACATCATTTATTTTCAATAAATTAAACAACTTAAAAGTCCCATTATGTTTTGAATTTGATTTCAAGTAACATAATTGTTATTTAGTTACATTTTATCCACTTAAATTCATTTGAATAAACTTTATATTATATCTTAGAATAAGTTTATTTTTAGGTTTAAAAATCAGAATTTTTAAAAACTGTTTTAAAGTACATAATGGTTATATTTTTTTAATAAAATATTCCCTAATAGGAAATGTTTTAAATGAAATTTGTAGATTATATATAATTAAATATTAATTTATTTTCACACAAGTATTATTATTATTCATATATTTAATATAAAATCATATTTTTCTTGAAAAATACACTTCTTGAAAACCCGCATTTTCATCACGTCTGTAGGTTTTTTTTAAATTTATTTTTAAAAATTATGTGAATTGAATTTATTAAAATGAATTCTATAGTTGGAATTATAATTTCCAAATTAGATAGTAATTTAATTTTCATTTTTAGGCATAAAAAGTTACTATGGTAAAAAAATATTTACCGCAATATAGGTAAAATAATGAAACGAGTTAAAGTTAAATGGTAAAGGATTAAAATACCTAAAAACTAAAAAATTAAACGGGTGATTTTTGTGTTTATTTAACTTAACTGAAATTTAAAACATTAATTTCTAATATATTTCGTTGGAATTAATGCTACCAAAATATGGTTGACTATAAATATAAAACAATCACTTTTTAATCACTTTAAACTAACTCTCATCAAGTATAAATACCACTCTTGAAAGGAGATACGAGAAGATCTAATCAAAGCTTTCAAAAGTGTCGACAAAGTAAAGCAGATATGACAATAATCTCTACGAGGTGAGTTTGAATCCATTTTCAGGAGATCTTATGACACCATTGCTGAGTATCATACTCGTGTAATGGTTGTGGAGAACCAACTGAGAAGAAATTGAGAAAATATTTCTGACAGGCAAGTATGTGAGAAAATTTTGCTATCCTTAGATCCAAAATTTGATTAAATAGTCGTTGCCCTGAAATAAATTAATGATCTGAAGACAATTTATATCAAATAACTCATGAGATCTCTACAAGACCATGAACTGTAGGTGAATTGTCAAAGTGATGCCAATGGAGAGTGGAGCTTGTCTTGCAATCAAATTTGTATCTCAACAACTTTGATAAGAAATAAAGGGGGACATTTAGAAGAGGTCAAGGCAAAGGATTTAATGGATAAGAATCTGATCCAAGAAGAGGAGGATGAGGCGAGGGAATCCCACATAGAGGAGGCCATGGATATCAAAATTATACTCCACAAGAATGAGGAAAAAGAAGAAGGGGAGGATTCAACAATCACCAATTGAACAAAAGAAATGTTCAATGCTATAATTTTAAAAAATATGTACATTATAACAATGAATGTTGGAGTAAGCAACTCCTGGAGAATGAAACCAAGAATACACATATCATCAAAGCAAAAGATACTTTTGGCAAGTCCCATTTGTTGATAACACAAACATTTACACAAAATCATGGTATGCGGTATCTTGAATCTTGAGCTAACAACCATATGACAAGTTAAACACTTGTTTAAGAACCTATATTAGAGGGTTTGAGGGAAGATTTCATTTGGTGATCTCTTAATAATATTTTTCAATATGAAGATATTCTGATCAAGAAAAAAGACGGCAACCATGCTTTCATATCTAACGTTTACTATGTACCCGACATGAAGACCAAAATTTTATGTCTTGGGAAATTGGTAGAAAAATACTTTCACATAAGCCTAAAAAATAAAAAAATTTCCATTGTTGATGACAAAACAAGACTGGTCACAAAAGAACTGGTGGCAAAGATCCACATGTTTTCTCTTATGATCCAACCCGACCTACCACCATGTTTTACGATGATACATGATGATAAAGATTGGCTATGACATCTCAAATTCAGGAATTTAAACTTTGAAAGTTTAAGATTATTAGAAAGAAAGAAGATGGTGAATAATATTTATACCATTTGACAACCAAATAAAATATGGGAAATTTGTGTTCTAATCTAACAACATAGAAACAACTTTGTAACGAAGGCCAACTAGAAAGTTTGCGCCACTAGAGCTAATTCACATCAATGTGTGCGGTCCATTGAATCCAAAAATGAAATGTGAAAAGGAGGTATTTTTTTTGACTTTTATTGATGATTATATCAGGAAAACACGGATATAATTTTTCAATATGATGTGAGAAGTGTTTGACTTCTTCAAAGAATTCAAGGTGCTGGTGGAAAATCAAATCAATCATCACATACAAACATTGCGATCTGATCGAGGTGGGGAGTACACCTATGATGTTTTTTAGGAGTATCTCAAGCAATATGGAATTTAGAACCAACTAAATTTAGCTTACACACCTCAACTCAATAGAGTAGCCAAAAGGAAAAATCGGACCATTCTCGACATGACAAGAAGCATGTTGAAAGACAAAGGAGTTCCCATGAATTTTTGGTCTGAAGCATATTTGTGCATGGTGTATTTAATCAATAGATATACAACCAAAAATCATGAAGAAATGTCATTTCATGAAACATAGAGTACTCATAAAACAAGTGTAAAGCATCTTAGAGTTCTTGGTTCCATTGCCTATGTCAAGACCCCGAAGGAGAAATAAACAAATCTTGAGGACAAAGAAGCAAAGTGTGTCCTTATGGGATATGGAGATCGAGCAGTGGGATATCTCTTGTATAATATCATCACTAAGAAAATTATATTCAGCATAGATGTGATCTTTGAAAAGGATACTTAGAAATAAAATCAATATGATGGTTCAAGAGAGGTATGACTCACTCTAGAAGCAGAATAAAGTGTTGTAGAAGTACGTTTGGAGGAACAAGGGATTGAGGAAACAATGATGCTATCACCACATAATCCTACATATGAATACATGAATGTGAGATTTCTCATATACATCCCCAAAATGTTTGAAACTTCTAATCTAGTTAGCTTTGAGGAAGCTAAATATGATGGAATGTAGAGTAAAGTGATATATTAGGAAATCAATCCCATCAATGCAACCAAATTCTACAATAAAAAGGAATACCTTAGCTATATGATGTCATTACACCTATTGATCAGCCACCCGAATATGATGAGAATTCATAGGTCAGGAGGAAAATGAGTTTAAGGGGTGATGTTGGAAGATGAACTTGTTTTCTCTTGGAAGACAACAACCATCCACTATAAAAATGGAGGCTTGATGATTTAAAATGAAAGCTTCTTGATGTTTCTAGATTTGGAGGCTTGGGTGGCACCTACTTAAACCAATTTGTGGAATTTTATTTTTTCCCTTTATTTTGATCTTTTGTTTTTTTGTACGTTTCTATCCCTATAAACAGGATGTGTGGTGTGTGTTATTTTTCATTCCAAGCTGAAGAAATAAAATCTAGTGTGTTTAAATTTCAAGTTGTGTTCCTACAAGAACCTCCAGTGATCTGTATCTGCTTCTGCATCCATGTTTGCCTCTACGAAATCCACCTTCAATTTCTTTTTAGTGTGTGTCTCTTATTATATTAATGACCTCATTTCAAAAATTTGTGCACACAATCTACATTTCCCATATAATCCGAAATATCAAAATCCCCCATCCTTCACTAAAAAAAGGAAGGTATTAGCGGTAGTTTTTTTGATATACACCGCGGTTTAAACCACCAATACATGGTTTAGTGGCAGTTATTTTCTTTTAGGAGCATTATTTTTTATGTGTTGTTTTTGGATCATTTTACGGTGGTTTTGATTTTTTTAGCTGTGGTTTTAAAAAAAAAATTAACCTAAAAATAAAATAGATAAAATGAACATAATTTACACTAATATATATAGTGATAGTTATGTTTAGTGTTGGTTAATATAAACCAACACTAATTAAAATTTTAAGAAATTTATTTAGCAGAAATTTATAAAACCTGATGCTAAATATTTTTCTTAAAATTTATTTTTTTAAAAAATAATTAATAAAAAAATATAAATATAAAAACTTTAACATGAAATAAAATAAAATATAAATGTATATTGAACCCATAATATATAAAGCATACATATACAGTCATATATATATGCATCCATAATCACCCTAACATGAGTCCCCATAACCTCAGTCAACTAATAATCTTAGTCAACCCATACCTCAGTCATCAATATATACATATAAAATATGTCCAACAGAAACTCATGCCCTATATATTTCCATCCTACAACCTATGATATATCCATACACCTCTACATCATCTCATTAACTCAAACTAACCACACCATCTCATCAATTATAACAAAAAAGAAGACAAAAATTAAAACTGAACATAATAAATCAGAATTACAGTAGAATCATTGACAAAATTTAAATATACCATGGAAATAGAAGAAATTTTAACATAAAACAATTAATATATATTACAAAACACTTTTGAAACATAAACTTACCTATTTAAGATATGATTCAATACTTGAAATTGAAAAGGGATAAATATATATCAATATAATTAATTTTTAAATCGACGTGCGGTGTGTTTGAAATTTACTTAATAAACAAATTTTAAAGACTTTGATATGATACAATGTCCTATATTACAAAAAAAACTCAATGGTGGTTTTATCACGATTTCGCATCAATGTTAGGTCATTTTCTTTGGTTTTGACCATTACACACACATTTTAGTGTTTTAAAACAATAGAAGAACATTTACAGGCATCCTAGGAAAACCGTAACTCAGAATGACATGTCGTAAGTTCCTATATTTTAAAAAATAAATCTATGGTTTTTGTCCTATGATTTCATGGAAATCCAATGTTTTTTGACTATATTGAACACCCAACACATTTTTAAAGGCTTTGGTACCTTTAAAAACTGTTTATTGAGTCATTCTGACCACACTATAGGTCATATTGATGTCTAGTCTACGTGTACATGACAAAAATAACTCAATAGTGGTTTCCCCATGATTTAACATCAATATAAGGTTATTTTCTATGGGTTTTAATGTTACACACATGTTTTAGTGTTTTAAAACACTAAAAATGCATTTATGAGCATCCTAATCCAACTGCAACTCAGAATGTTATGCCATTAGCATTTAAAAAAATCAATCTACGATCATTTTCTTCTAGTTTCATGGAAATATGACTTCATTTATCTTTTATTGATCCCCCCAACACACATTTTTAAAGGATTTGGTACCTTTAAAAATTTCTTACCGAGTCATTTCGACTAAACTTCATGTCGGATTGACGTGTTTTCTATGCATACAAGTCAAAAATTGATGGTTCCAAGCATAGTGAAAGCATGCGGTGGTGGGCGATATATTAAAATTTCATATAATAATTTTTTCCTGAAACCATGAGAGAGGATCTTTCATGTAAAATTTATAATTATTTTATTTAATATCTAAAGAAATAAATACCCATTCTTAGGGATTTTATTTAATGATGAATGTTGACTGTTCGAAATGTCCCTTTTGTATTTTCTTTAGTATGCTTGTTAGGATCTAAGATTAGAATCCCTCTAGCAGTGATCCACATGTGATCCAATGATCTCCGAGCAATGCCACTTGATTTCCAATTTCTATCATAGTGTCTTGAATTTCATGCGTTGTTCATTCTTGATCATTCATTCTTTGATCTTGAATAAATATCTCTTGTGTTTCTCTTTCTTGAGAGGGAGAGAGGAGGAGGATTCAAAAGATAATTTGTTGTGCACAAAAATTCTCAATTCTCATTTTTTGGATGCAATACATAATAGACAAAACTGTCTAATAATAGAGATAGAGTTTAGGTTAAAATATTTTTTAATTTCATGTTGGCCATTAAATAACATTTAAAACCTTTAATAAACCCCATTCCATATAATAATAACAATATTTTTATTTTTCAGTTTGTGCCAACTAGCACAAATTGATAAATAATATTTACCAGCTTGTAAATAATTATTTATCATTAGACGCTGTCTTGGTCCATTTAAACTCCTCTGTATTTATTGAATACTTGAATAAATATTTTATTCATAAATAAATATTTCATTCATATACCAGTGAATACATATTTATTAAATATTCAATAAAATAAATAAATATATTTTTATTCATATGCTAGTGAATTAATATTTATTTAATTTATGCAATCAATAAAACATGAATAAAATTGTTCTTTGGTTTTGAGAATAATTATTATTCCATTAATTAAATTAAAATAGAATTTAATCAAGATTAACAGAAGCACTTTATGTGTGACCCTCTAGGATTCTTTCTCGTTGAAATTAGTCAGGCTTTCCTAAATTCCAAGATTACTGTCTTGAAATGAACCAATGAACCCAAGTTAAATAACCTAATACCACAACAACGGCAACCATATACAAACGATCACTGCACAATATAATCCCTTTATCTCAATATCTCATTATGTATGTTGCACATCCATGCCACCAACCTATATGCTCTTTACGTCTTTATTTGAATATATGAAATAAACACATCGTTACATAATGACCATGGAATTCAGGGTGAAAATTCTATTCTAATCCAAGGCTGATATATAAAATTCCATAAATATGGAAGGGACAAATCCTTCCTTGATATCCATTAATGACATGTCACTCGTGATGCACCCAACATATCTAACTTTACCATGAACTGTTATCATTATGGTTAACAAAATACATTTAAGTATGCAAGTTGGAACATTAATTAATAATAATAATAATGTATAAGAACCATCACAAATGCTTGTAGATAAGAATATCTGAAGACCCCAAAACATGCAGAATTTCTACTGGCGGGTCTGTCCTCATAATCTCATATATTTGAGATTACCAAGTGAGAACTATATGGGAAGAAACCTCACATTCTTACATGTACAAACACCTAATAGTATATATACTATTTGTCCTATCATAGTATTCTATTCAACCACAGAACAATATTTAAGAATATCATCCTAGCGTATTAAGGTTATCTTCATATCAGGGAACATCTATAACCTTATCAATGTGACATATACTCTTGGTCATTATTAAATTAGATTCATGAGAAACAATGGACAATATGTAATAAGAATTTTTATTAATATTAAAAACATAAAATATACATGTAATCAAAGTATAAATAGTTGGTCCTAGGACACCAACTCAAACAAACTTCTACTTAGACTAGAGACAACTGCCTACAACCTTCATTCCGCTAGACCACACATGATAGTCATGTTTCTAATGAGTCAAGGCTTTATTTAAGGGTCCCTCCTTGCTATATTATATGGAAATATTTCTCACTACAACTTCACCTATTTGAGAAAAATCCCTCAAGATATGATACTTATGAAGTATGTGCTTCATCTACTGATGTGACCTTGACTATTTCACAAGAGCCACTGCTATAGTATTATCACAATAAAGTGTGATATGATCATTTTAGTTATAGTGTAATATGATCTTTACTTCTATGTACCACATTAATCTTGGATAAATATTCACATTCATACTACTTCTTTAGCTTCCTTAGAAGCTGTAATATACTCAGACTCTACTATAAAATCAATGACCATATCCTTCTTTGAGCCCTTATAGCTCACAACACCTCCATTAAAAGTGAATATGTATCATGTTTGTAACTTCATGTTATCTTGATTAGTTTGGAAACTAGAATCTATATATCCTCTAATGACTAGTTCCTCATCTCCACTATAAACTAGGAACATATCCTTAGTATGACTCAAATACTTAAGGATAGTCCTGACTTCCATCCAATGACATTCACCAGGATCAACTTGATATCTTCCTACCACACATAATGCGTAGGTGACATCTATCCTAGTACATAGAATAATATACATGACTAACCTGGTCACTGATGCGTATGTAATCCTTGCCATTCTATTTCTTTCATCATGTGTTTGAGGAAAGATTTTCTTGGAAAGATAAATTCCATGCGACGATGGAAAAAATCCCCTCTTAGATTGTTCCACACTAAATCTCTTCGATATATTTTCAATGTATGTACTTTGATTTAGGGCGATCAACCTATTAGATCTATCATGATGGATCTTGATCTAAAGAATATATGTTGTCTCACCCATTTTCTTTATAGAGAATCATTTATTTAACCATTCCTTAACTGATTGTAAGAATAATATTTTATTTATAATGAGTAATATATCATAAAAATATACTATTAATAAAATTATTGCACACTCACCACACCATTTATAGATACATGACTCACATTCGTTCATTATGAAACTGAATTCTGTTATCATCTCATCAAAATGAATATTCCATGACCCGAATGCTTTCTTTAATCCATAAATAGACCTTTTTAACTTTCATACCTTGTTTGAATCCTTTGGATTGACAAAACCTTTAGGTTGTGTCATATAGAAATCATCCTAAAGGTTCCCATTAAGTAATCTATTTTGACATACATTTTCCAAATCTCATAATCATGGAAATCCATAATGAAAATTATAATCCTGATGGATTTAAGCTTTGAAACTGGTGAAAGGGTTTTTTCATATTCAATGCCTTAACACTGTTTAAACCCTATTTCAACCCATCATTCCTTATAGGTATTGGATTGTCCTTCCATGTCTAGTTTATATTGAATACCCATTTAAAATCAATGGGCTTTACATCTATTGAAGTATCTACCAAAATACAGACTTGGTTCTAGTATATGTATTCCATTTCAGAATTCATGGCCTCTTTCCACTTAGAAACATATATTCCACTTATTGTTTCCTTATAGGTTATAGAATCATTATTATCAACAAATAATGAGTCACCATCATTGGTGACTATAAAACCATACAACTATGGTTCTCTAACCACTCTAGTACTCCTACACTATAATTGTGTATCTAGAACCATTTCTTCTTCCATAATGCTTTGTGTAATTTTTTCCTATGCCAACTCTTGTGTATCTTGATCCTAGACATCATCAAATTATATCTTGCTCCCACTATCTCCTTTAGAGATAAGAACCTCCTAAAGAAATATGGGACTTCTCTCAACCAAAAACTTTTTATTTGAATGATTGTAAATGAAACTTTCTTTTGTTTATTTGGGACAACCTATAAAGATACCATTTATTCCTTAGGGTGAAATATTTTTACCTAAAGAGGCCTTAACAAATGCTTCAAAACCCTGCACATGTAACTAAGACAACACAAATTTCTTTCCATTCCATAATTAGTATGGTATACCATCATCTTTAGGTGGTACTCAATTTAGTAAATATGCTACCATTTATAATTTTTATCCCAAAAAGGATAATGAAATACTCACATGACTCATCATTAATATCATCATGTCTAATAAGGTATGGTTTCTCTTTTTGTTTACACCATTCCACCAAGGAGTATAAAGAGGAGTGAGTTGAGATAATATCCTGAACCCTTGTAAATAATTAATGAAGTCTTAATTAAGATATTCTCCACTGTGGTTTGAGTATTGTTTCTTAATATTATTACCAATATGGTTCCCACTTCATTCATGTTTTCCCTGAATTTATCAAAAGAATATGACTTATACCTCATTATTTAGAAATATCAATATCTACAAAAATTATCAATAAAAGTTATGAAGTATGAATACCCACCCCTTTCCTCAATAAGAAATGGTCCACACACATTAGTATTAACTAATTCATGAAGCACTTTATCCCTTTCACATTTCCTAATAAATGGGGACTTGGTCATTTTTCCTTGTAAACATGTGTGACACACACCAAGTGGTTTTAGTTCAAAAGAATCTAAATATCCATATTGATTTAATTTAGTAAAGAGTTTTTAATTTACATGACCTAAAAGAAGTTAAGAGTGGTATGAGTCTTGTGAAGTAACTTCATTATCAATTTTCATTACCTTTTTTATGTAATCCAACACATAAATACCAATATTTAAATACAACTTACCCTGAGAAATGATATCTTTATAAAAGAAGCACCATTTATTCCAACATTTAAAAATAAATCCATATGTATCTATTCTGGATATAGAAATAATGTATTTGGTAACTGAAGGCACCTAATAACAACACATTAAAACCAAGATCATTCTGGTCAGCAATGTGAGGTGGTAGCCCCTGATAGCTACAACAATAAGTATAGCTAAGTTAGATACTCGTAGATCTACCTCCCCTGGGTCAATATTTCGAAATCTACTTGGTTCCTATATTTTAATACACATGTGAGCACTACAAGCTATATCTAATACACAATTTTTAGAAATAGATAAATTTCACTCGATCAAAAATGCATATGAAGCTTCTCCTTTCCTCTTTTGATGGGTTCAGTTTTTCTTCCAATGGCCCTTCTTTCTACATGAGAAATATATAGAATCTTATTCCCTTGATTTCCCCTTGATCTTCCTCTTCTTGGAATGGTGTGAAGATGATTTGGACTTAAATCTATTTTCTTAACCTTTCTATCTGTTCACTATATGGATGAAAGGCCTTTTGCACTTCGTATCCTTATATACTTGGTGAAGGAGAGTAAGAAGATCTGGAAAACACTTACCAAATGTGTTCATATTAAAATTTAAAACAAAGACGTAGAATCTATGAGGGAGTGATTCTAAAAATGAGATCGGTGCCCAGTTATTCTAGGAGTTTAAACCCTAGAACCTCTAGGCACTCAATGTAGCCAATGAGCTTGACTTCATAAGGCCCAATTAAGGAACCCTCTCCAAGCTTGCTCTGAAAGGGTGACTTGGATATCTCAAACCATTTCTATTTATATCTCTCATTGTAAAGACCATGGAGGTTCTCAAGCATGTTATATGCTTCCATGTTTTTGTGAGACTTTATGAGTTCACTATATATATATTAAAGCATTAAAAAATTAAACATTAACCATATCACTCAAATGTTTTTCATAGAAAAGAAACTCTTTATCACATGAATCCTTAGTTGGAGGATCATTCATTGAGGATTATAGCATATAAGATTTCTATCCATGGAATATCATAACCTAAAGGCATATAAACCAATATTGGAAGTTTCTACTAGTTAGGAGGTTGTCTTTCTCCATTATTGATCATAGGGATAATGTATATGATGAACTTTTCATTTTATTCTACAATTTATAAATAACATATTTTTAGCACTTTTCTTGATTAATTTTTTTGTGAGAAATAATAAATTGATTGATTTCTTTTAGATATCTCACTATTTTTCAAGTCTCAAAAACCCTCACCATTTAACCCATAATGTACAGTTACTATGAAATTCTAATGTCAAGGACCCCCATTGATTTTCTAATGATTGAAACTTTGACCATGAAAATGAAAACTATAAGATTGTAATTAAGTAGTTAGTCTTAATAACTACTGGATTGCAGCTCTTTGATCCTTTGAGTGGATTCCCCTATCTTAGAATACCGACTTTGATTTCTTCAAAACTTACCTACAAATTTTTATTGAATAGACTTTGTCCATTAAACTCAATATAAGTTCAGTTAATTCAACCCAAAACTCTCATGATAACTCCTTGATAAAATTAAGTGTCCAAAATTTGGACATGTACCTCACATAGTTCTATGGTTTCATTCCCAATCAAGTAATGGAAGGTTTAGTGTGACTTTATATTAGGTTGAAGGATTTTAATTAATTTATTCATAAATTTTATCTTGTTTTATCCTTTACACGTCTTGTTAATATTAAGTGGAATTTATTTAATTAATTAACTACATTGGATAAAACATTTATACAAAATTCATTTATTTAATTGCCATCTTTGCATATTAATTCATTAATTAATGAGATTATGGTCTTACATACATAAAAGAAATAATGCATAGATAGAAATAAACAAATAAAGTAAATGACCCCATCAAGAGCTTATCTAATGGTTGATTTAATGACCAGAAATTAAATCAACCTATAACCTAGGGGAATAACTCCATTTTTCAGCCATGGAATTATTTAAACCATTCCACCTATATATCTATGTACCACCAAATTGGTATCATCATGGTTCTTTCTTGAACCACCTCCACACACCTTGGGATGTTCTATTAATTACAAGTATTTATTACTCACACATAGGGGAGGGGAACCAAAATATTGGTTAAAGGGGATTACATAAATATCCTTGGACATACAGGTCTTATATAATAATGGAGGGAGGGATGACTTACAAACCATCATTTAATTTAATATTAAATAATTTCAAACCATGTAATAAATTAAATTAAATAAATTAAAACACATATATAGGTCTTGATCAAGCTCATGATCGATCATGCATCTAATGAATACACAAAAAGTAACCCGCTAGAATTTATTTCATTATTCATTCTTTATTATTAAGATAAACGTTCTTGCATTAAAAAATAAATAAATAAATAATTAAATAAATAATTAAATAAATACCATTTTAACTTAATGATCATCAAAAATTAATTGGAGATACCCAAAATTAATGAAATTTATAGAAAACTAGTTATATGGCGTGAACCTCGGTTGTCAGGTATCTGAGTCACATGCCTGGGGATTTGGAGTGTTAAATCGGCTGGACCACACGGCGTGTACATGCCAGAAACATGACATGCATATACTTGTTGTGTGTCAGGTTGGCCCAGTCAACACATGGTGTGCAATAAATACACCACGTGTAATTAACTATTTGGTGCATTCAGGTACAATGTGCATGGGTACACAACATGTACTCTCGATACATGCCACATAACCCAGTTTTATAGGCTAAAGATTTGGCACTTTCTAATGGCATCTTCGATCGTTCATTATATGTTCTTAAACCTTTAAGAAAATGGAACACTAAATGAACATGATTAATATTTTGATAACATGTTAATTCAAATAGGATTAAAGAACGAATAACATAAAATAAAAATCAAACCATAATTTCACATAAATCAACAATAAAATAAATAATTATAAATTTAAACGTGACCCATCTGATACTACTTTATGGTTTTAGTCACAACAAAAGTGTGCTATGGTGGGTGATATATTTAAATTTATTTTAATAATCATTTCCTGAAACCATGAGTGCGTATCTTGTATGTAAAATTTATAATTAATTTATTTAATATCTAAAGAAATAAATACTTGGGATTAGGAACTTTCTTTAACGATGAATGTTGATCATTTGAAAGGGAACTTTTAGATTTACATCATTTCACTTGTGAGGATCCCAGAATAGAATCTCTCTAGTGGTGATCCACATGTGCTCTAATGTTTTCCGAGAAAGGCTACTTGATTTCTAGGTGCTATCACAAAAAATCAAATGTCATGTGTTTTTCATTATTGATCGATCATTTTTTAGATCTAGAATAATTCTATCTTGTATTTCATGTTCTTGATAGGGAGAGAGGATGAGGATTTGAAAGAGAATTCTTTGTGCACAATAATTCTCTATTCTTAATTTTTGGATGCAATACACAACAAACACAACCGTCTATTTATAGTGCTAGAGTTTAGGTTCAAATATTATTTAATTTTATTTCAGACATTAAATAATATTTAAAACCATTAATAAAAATCATTACACATATTATTATTATTATTATTATTTTTTGGCGCATGAAAACTTTCAAAAACTGATAAATAATATTTATCGGATTGTAAATAATTATTTATCACTGAATGTAGTCTTGATCCATTCAAACTCTTCGTTATTTATTGAATACCCATATAAATATTTTATTGATAAATAAATATTTCTTTTAGATATCAGGGAATAAATATTTATTAAATATTCAATAAAATAAATAGATATTTTTTTTCACATGCTATTGAATAAATATTTATTTAATTTATACGATCAATAAAACTTGAATAAAATTATTCCTCAGTCTTGAGAATAATATTTATTCCATTAATTAAATTCAAATATAATTTAATCAAGATCAACAAAAACACTTAGTGTGTGACCCTTTAGGATTCTTTCTCATTGGCATTTGGCGGTCTTGCCTGAATTCCAAGATTACTTTCTAGAAACTGGTCAAGGGACCCAAGATATAGAACTTAATGTCACAACAATGACAAACATATATGAATGCTCACTATTTAATATAATCCCTTTGTCTTAGAATATCATTATGCAGGTTTCACATCCATCTTTCCAAACTACATGATCGATATATCTTTCTTTGACTATATGAAATAAACACATTGTTACACCATGTCCATGGGATTTAGGGTAACAATTCTATTCCAATCAAAGGTTCAAGATATTAGCTTCCATAAAGATGGAAGGGATAAATCCTTCCTCAACTTATCCATTATTGACATGTCACTCATGACACACCCAACGTATCCAACTTCACCATGAACTGTTATCATCATGATTTATTATATACATCTAAGTACATGAGTTTTAATATGTGTTAATAATAATATTAAAGTCTAAGGACCACCACACCCACTCGAATATTGGAATACTTGATAACACCAAAGCATGTGAAATTCCTAATGGCAGGTTTGTTATGACAATCTCCCATCTTGGGGATTACCAAGTACGGACTTCATGAGAAGAATTATCATCTTCTTATGAGTACTCGCACCTTAAAGTCTATATATTATGTGTCCCATAAAAATATGAAATCTAACTGCATAACATTATTTAAGAATATCATCATAGCACATCAAATTTCTCATCATAGCGAGGAACTGCAATGACCTTATCAATGTGGTGTATGCTCCAGAACATTATTATACTAGAGTTATGTAGAACAACAAACAATATGTAATAATAATTTTAATCAATATTAAATAAATTGAATATAAACACAATCAAAGTATGAACTGTAACATACAAATATTTTAAAAGGAAATACTATATTCGATAGCATACAAAGATACACAATACCGATCATAAACAAATAAAATCTTATTATTTAAATGAGACTATTATAATCTATCCATTAAATTTGTGGTTATGAACAATATTAATGAAATTATGAATTATATAATTATCATAATAATTTATAAGGTATTAATTAATTCTTTTTTAAATAATTACTATATTTTTATAAAGTCATTTTATTCTTTAAAAATAAATTTTCTTCAAAAAATGGGTTTTCTTTTATTTTATGAGTGAATAATATAATTATATTTTGGAAATTTTAGAAAATAAATTTTATAAAATAAACTTAATTTATAAAATCAGAATATCATTTTTTTACTCTTGGTAAAATTTTGTGTTTTTTTTCTGAAAATAATGGTTTTTTGGTGGACAATGAAAAATATTGTTTTTTGTAAAAATATCATTTATTTTCAATAAATTAAACAAATTAAAAGTCCCATTATGTTTTGAATTTGATTTCAAGTAACATAATTATTATTTAGTTATATTTTATCCACTTAAATTCATTTGGATCAAATTTATATCATATCTTAGAATAAATTTATTTTTAGGTTTAAAAATCAGATTTTTTTGAAAACTATTTTAAAGTAAATAATGTATATATTTTTTAATTAAAATATTCCCCAATAGGAAAAATTTTAAATGATATTTATATATTATATATAATAAAATATTAATTTACTTTCATACAAGTATTATTATTCATATATTTAATATAAAATCATATTTTTCAAGAAAAATACACTTCTTGAAAACCTGCATTTTCGTCACGTCCGTAGGTTTTGTTTTAAATTTAATTTTGAAAATTATGTTAATTGAATTTTTTAAAATGAATTATATAGTTGGAATTATAATTTACAAATTATATAGTAATTTTATTTTCATTTTTAGCTATAAAATAGTTACTGTGGTAAATAAATATTTACCGCAATATAGGTAAAATAATGAAACAGGTTAAAGTTAAATGGTAAAGGATTAAAATACCTAAAAACTAAAAAATTAAGTGGGTGATTTATATGTTTATTTACCTTAACTAAAATTTAAAATATTAATTTCTAATATAATTCCTTTTAATTAATGCCATAAAAATATGGTTGACTTTAAATATAAAATAATCACTTTTTAATCACTTTAAACCACCTATCCTCAAGTATAAATACCACTCCTCACCATGATATTTATCTTTAAAATCCTTGAAGATACTAAAATATCTTCAAAAACCTATCCTCTCCACTCTAACCACATCCAAGTATTACCGATCTCACCAAAAATCCATTTCTAAGATCATTAAGGGGTCCTTCAAGGTGGAGATATTCAAGAGGTAACTTTCACAAACCACCTCTCTTAATTTATTTTCTTATTCTACCTTATCGTCACCTCCTTTATCCATAAATAAATAATAAATACAGTATCATTTATATAATGTAATTTTATATTTATAATTTATTATCTTATATTCATCTCTTTTATTATCTCCTATTATTCAAAGAAACTAAACCATTGTCCAAATTATGGCGGTTAATCATTTCCATGGATAATGAGTTTTCATTTTCCATTACCACCTTCAAGACTGGTCATAAAACAATTATTATGGTTAAATAAGATTTTAATAATTATATTATAACATATTTCATGTTTTATAACTAATATATAGACCTAATATTAAATAAAACAAAACTAGTTCATGATGGTCATAAAAACTACCAAAATAAACTAACCTTTTATCATTAATGTTATTATAATTTAATCATCCTCATGTCGAAAAATAAAATGATATATTGGAAAATTTATAATTATTTAAGTTAATTAATACCATTTCATTCCACTTTTTTAGTTTTTTCCCATTTGACAAGAATATCCATAATTATACTCTAGTAAATCAACCATGAAACCATGAAACTAACGCTCCCAGAATAATAAAATTGAAGTTTACAACTCATAGAAATGACCATAAATGGACTTAATAAAATCATAATAAATAAAATATATGTGAAATAATTAATTAATTAATTAATTAATGAATCTAATTTTATTATACAGGATATTAATATCAGGTGAAGAAGTCTTTCAGACACAAGGTAAGGGACCCATCTACCCCTCTCTTTTCATTTCCATTCAAGCACCTTCTTTATTTTATGTGTTTGATTTCCAATTAATATTGATGGGATAGGTTTTTAAACATAAATATTGATATAATTTTTATTTTAAAATGGTTAGATGCACATGTTTTCTCTCTTTAATCAATTTTATGACTCTTTAAGTACTGTTGTTATGCTACTGAAATTTAGTAAGGAACTTCATCTCAATTTCCTTTCGTTGAGAAATATTTTGATGTTATGCACACATATTATTTAATGATGTATATATTACTCCAAATTTATATATTATATCATGAATTTATCTATTAAAATTTTATTTAATGTTTTATTAAATTTTAACCATTCACGAGGCATATGATTAAACTGATTACAAATTGGTAATGGAAATTATAAACTCAATTTCCATTCTTTGGGATAAACCTATACTTTATTTTTTATTTCATGCTATAATTATCTATGAAATTAATTTGGTATTATCTTATGTTTTATTTCAACTTTTTTATGTGGATTTACATTTAATACATATAATCTATTCAATTGATTAACTTTCACTTCAATATGATATTTGTAAAGAGTATTTTGTTATCCAAAAGTGATTTGAGTTTTCCAAATATTTTATGATGAAAAAGTGAAATATTAAAATTTTTATTCATAATGTGATGGTTGATGATTACACTATGGGGTGGACCATATAGTATTGGTTAATCCTATTACAACTTATATGATGGGGTGTCCCAGATAGCATTGGGTGATCCCATTACAACTTATATGATGGGGTGGGCCAGATAGCACTAGATGAGCCTGTTATAGCTTTAGGTGCACCCAGATAGCACTCTAATGTATTAAGTAATGATTATATTTAATGTTTTACTTATGGTTATTTTAATTATAAGGGTTTTAAAATGGTTTTATGAATGTAACTATCAAAGTATCCAAAAAGGGTTTTATTTTTCTTGCTATGGGTTTTAATGTTTTTTTGATCTAAAAGTGTGTGTTTTCATATAAAAATGAAATATATTATTTTATAAAAGGAAATTGAGATAAATCTAAATATTTCATGGGATTTCATATTTTTCACTAGATAAACATATTTCTCCTTTTTTATATCCCTTATTGTGCTTTTTTTGCTCATCTCACATTTTTAAAATGTTTTTCACAAGGCTTAAGGAAGAGTATGGACAATGATGAGATCAAGATGAAAATTGTGAATATTTATCTCGAAAGGAATTATTTTTTTATTTTATGAAAACAATGGATATTGTGTAGTAGTTTCCACTTGTAATGTATGTGTTTACTTTGTAAGTGTTTTTAATAATTCTCTAAAACTCTAAACTTAAAAGATATTTGAAAAAATAAAGTGATTTCTCATTTTAAAAGAACTAGAATATGTAATGTTTAAGGTTGTGCCCTTAAAGTTGGAATCAATGCAGACTTTAGAAAACTTTTAAGATTATTATGTTTTTCTAAGATTCATGGATATCATTATGGGTTTACAAGTTTCATGATGGTTATAATTTTAAAGTTTCAGAAACTCATTTTGTAGTTTAAAGTGATAGAATTATAGGATAATATATTTATAAAGTTAATCAATTTAGGTATAAAATATTTGAAGTCTAAATTATTAAGGAATTTATGTGGGTATTTTATTTTCAAGGAGAATTTTTATTTTAACATGTAATATTCATTTCATGTTTTAAGGATATTATTTTATATATATTAAGTATAATTTATCAATATTTAAGGAAAGATATATTTAACAACCTTTTTATTATTTTTGGGTGATTTGATTATCATTATTATTGAAAAATATTGATCAAATGATTTTTATAGCTTTTTGAGTATTTAAATAACTTGAAATAAATTATTTGACTTATCTAGAACCTTTTATTTTCTCTAAAAAATTTATGGGTCATGGTATCTTTTTATTTGATTTCAAAATCTCAAATTTACAAACTCTCTCAGAAAAAGAAATTCCAAAAAAGACATGACCATTTACTTTCTAGAAGTTGGACATAATGTCATAAGATAAATAGGATATCAAAGAAATCATGATGTTAGGATTTAAGGTATGAATTATTTCCTTATGTTTAAAGTATTCAGCATTTTTGGGTAGATCTTGATGAATCATAAGGATATAATTCACATATTCAATTATAGGAATGAAGTATTGAGGAATAAGATCACGAAGCATGGTTAATGGTTTAAGAAGGAAATTTAATGAGGGATGTGTTTATTTATTGAGTTTTCAAATTGATAATATAGTTTTATTTTATAAATATTATGGGAATCTTGGAAATATTAAGGAATTTTATATAGTAGGTTTTGTTTTTAATAATTTGGAAACACATGTTAGATGGGATCGATACCTTTGAAAAGTGGTATTTTGAAAAGGTGATAATTTTTTTGAGGTACATATAGCTCTTAAGTTTATGATATGAAAAATATTATTTAAAAAACAATGCATTTATTTTTAGTGGAAATAAGTTTTAAGGTACTGATAGTCTTTTTGGATTATATGATCTATGAATTTGAGGTAATTTTGGTTTCTTAATTTTTGGGATGAAAAATAAAAGGTATGAGATAACCATTGAGTTTAAATATTTTAAGGTTATTTTTTAGTATATTTCTCATGTTTCTGGAATTTTATAAGGATTATATTAATGTAAATTTAGAAAAGGACAACCTGAAGGATGGGTGACAACCCATCACGTCCGACAAGACTATGAGAATTGAGCCCACTAACGAAGGGTGGAAAAGGAGCATCGCCTACCACTGGCCTATGTGAAGTCTTGGTCAATATGATATTTTTATTTTTAGTTAAATTATTTGATCAATTAAAAATAATTTTATTTTTAGAACGTATATTTTATCTTATAGATATCCACGAGATTAGAAAAATGATCTGGTGATTAAGTGATTAATGTAATTTCAGAATACATTCACTATTTGGGGAACCTTATATGAATAAGGTAATCAAAATACTATAATATTTTATTTTATAAATAGATGAAAAATTTTATTTTAGAAACATATATGATTTATGGTGATTTAGATTATTTATGGAAATAATTATGCGACTATGTAAATTACATTTTTGTATGATACTTTAAGAATGATTGATATTATATTAAGATAAATATTAAATTTATCTTGGAAGATTATGTGATAAAATCCTTTTAATTTTTTAGTTTCAAAATTTAGTCTAGAATATTTTGAGAAATTTTATGGATAGTTTTTTGAATGATGTATGTTGAAATTTGGGTATTACTATTTAAGTTTAGATATTAAAGTAGGTTTTTATTATATAAAAGTTTATTATTTATGTAATATTATTTTACTAACATTTTTGGTTTTGGTTAATTCCTAAAGTTAGAAGGCATATATAGTTATACCTTTTTGGATTTCATGATCTATAAAAGTTGATTCTAATGCTTCAGGTATGAAAATTCAACTTGAGTACTCATCATTTGGAGAAATGATGAGGATGAAATTATACTTTTCAAGTAAGTACATATCCTTATGTTCATTGTCTAGGTACTAAATTAATTTCTCAACTCCAGGATTTTTTTTGAAACAAAAACATTATTTTTTTACTTTTCTTACTGAGAAATCAATGTTCTTTTAACATATCACAGACTTAATATTTTGTGATGGTTAACTCTCTCATGAAAATGTTCCCTATCACTCCCTATCAGACCTTGAGTATTATATTTTCTCTTATATGTCAATCTTTTCCTACATGTAAACCTAATATGTGTTATTTCAAATGACCTTCTTACATTCCTTTCTCATTATTCATGTGAAAATTTTATTGATATTTTTACGATGTGGGATTTTAACAAAGGTATTCTGAAAAGTCAAACCCCTACTTTTCGATTTTGAGTTAAAATTGTGAGGATGAAATTTATTGTGGGGGAGAATGTAACATCCCAAGATTTTAAATGGAAAGGCTTTGTTCGATAGCATACAAAGATACATAATATCAATCCTAAAAAAATAATGGAATCTTATTATTTAAATGTGATTATTAAAATCTAGCTGTTAAATTGGTAGGTATGAAAAATATTAATGAAAAATTGAAATATATAATGGTCATAATAATCTATAAATTATTAATTAATTATTTTTAAATAAGTTCTATTTTTTAGAATGTTATTTTATTCTTCAAAAATAAATTTTCTTTAAGAAATGGTTTCCCTAGCATTTTATGAGTGAATATTATAATTATTTTTTGAGAATTTTAGAAAATTAATTTCATAAAATAAAATCAATTTTTAAAATTAGAATATAATGTTTTACTTTGGGGGAAAATTTTGTATTTTTCCAAAAATATTGGGTTTCCAGTTAAAATATCAATTTTTGTAAAATTATCATTTATTTTCAATAAATTAAATTTTTTAAAAGTTCCATTATATTTTTAATTTGTTTTAATGTAACATAATTATTATTTAGTTATATTTAATCCACTTAAATTATTTTTGATAAACTTTATTTTTTATTTTAGATAATTTTATTTTTGGGTTTAATAACATGATTTTTCTAAAAACCGTTTTCAAGTACATAATGTTTCTCTTTTTTAAATTAAAATAATAACTAATGTGGAATGTTTTAAATGAAATTTATATATTATATATCATTAAATATTAATTTATTTTCATATGATTATTATTATTATTATTTATAGTGTTAATATAAAATCATATTTTTCTTGAAAAATACACTTCATGAAAACCTTTTTTTTCGTAGTGTCTATGGGTTTTGTTTTAAATTTAATTTTTCCAATTATGTTAAATGAATTTAGTAAAATTTATTTCATATTTGGAATTAGAAGCTCCAAATTAGGTAGCAATTTAACTTTCATTTTTAGGAATAAAAAAGTTATCTTGGTAAAAAGAAGATTCATCGTAGTATAGGTAAAATAATGAAACATGATAATGTTAAAAGGTAAAGGATTAAAATAACTAGAAACTACAAAATTAAATGGGTGGTTAATGTATTTATAGACCTTAAAAATTATTTAAAAAATTAATTATCAATCTAATTAATTGGAATTAATACCACCCATATGTGATTAGATTTAAATATAAAATAATCATTATTTAATCACTTAAAACAACCCCTCCCCAAGTATAAATACCACTCCTAACCACCCCTTCTTCCTAAAAAGAATTTAATATATTAAAATATATGAAAAAATCTCTCCTTCAAACTATCCCAATGTCTAAGTGATTAATGTTTCACAAAAAGACCAATTCCAATATCCTTAAGGGGTTCTTCAAAGAGGTGATATTCAAGAGGTAACTTTCTCGAACCACCTCTCTTAATTTCTTTTCTTCTTATACCTTCTACTCACCCCTTCATATATCAGAGAATAATAACTCTAGTATCATGTATATAATAAAATTTTATATTGATAATTTAATATATTATATCCATCCCTTTTATTATCTTCTTTTATTCAAAGAAACAAAACCATTGTCTTAATTATAGCATTTAACCGTGTCTGTGGTTAATGGGTTTTCATTTTACATTAATGCCTTCAAACCTGGACATAAAACTATTATTATGGTAAAATAATATTTTTATAATTATATTATAACTTATTTCATATTATATAACTAATACATAGACATAATATTAAATAAAACAAAACAAGTTCATAATGGTCGGAAAAATTACTAAAATAAACTATTCTTTTATCATTAATGTTATTATAAAATGAATCATCCTCATGTCAGAAAAAAATATATGGGGCCATTTATACTTATGTAATTTCATTAATACCATTTAATTCCACTTCTATATTAGTTTTCCCATTTTAGAAGAACATCCAAAATTATAATCAAGTAAATTGACCATGAAAGAATGCCCTCGGAACAATAGAATTGAACTTTATAACTCATAAAAATGGCCATAAATAGACTTCAAAAATTTAATAAATAAAATATATGTGAATTTGTTTCTTAATTGACTAATTAATTAATCTAATTTGATTATATAGGACATTAATATCAAGTGAATAACTCTTTCGGACACAAGGTAAGGGACCCCTCTACCCCTCTCTCTTTATTTCCATCCAAGATCCTTATTTATTTTATGTGTTTTATTTACAATTTATATTGATGGGATATAATTTTACACATATCTCTTACTCTAATTTTGTTTTTGAAATGATGATAGAGATATTTTGTCTCTCATTAGACCATTTTAGGAATATTTAAGTACTGTCGTTATGCTATTGAAATTTAGTAAGGAAATTCGTCTCAATTTCCTTTCATTGAGGCGTATTTTATTATTATGCACCCATATTATTTAATAATGTATATATAATTTTCCGTTGAAATATTATATCATGAATTTATATATTAACATTATATTTAAAGTTTTTTTAAATGTTAACCACTCAGGAGGCATATGATTCAACTGATAACAAAGTGGTAAAGGAAATTCTTAACTAAATTTCCATTTCTTGGGATAAACTTCTACTTCAAAATTTATGTCATTCTAAAATTATTTTTGAAATTACTTTTAGATTATCTTATGTTTTATTTACACCTATTTTATGTGGATTTACAACTAATACACATAATCGTATTAATTGTTTAACTCTCACTTCAATATGATATTTGTAATGGGTATTTTAATATCCAAAAGTGGTTTTGAGTTTTTTGAATATTTTATGATGAAAAATTTAAATAATAAAAATGTTTTATTTATTATGTGGTACTTGAGAATTATACAATTGGGTGGAACATATAGTTTTGTGTGATCCATTTATAACTTATATGATGGGGTGACCCAGATAGCACTAGGTGAGCCCATTACATCTTATACAATGGGGTGGCCCAGATAGCATGGAGTGAGCCCATTATAGCTTTGAGTGAGCCTAGATAGCACTCCAATGAATTGGATAATGATTATATTATAATTAGGCCATATAGTTATTCAAATTATAAGAGTTTTGAAAGAGTTTATAAATGTGATTCTCTAAGTTTCTAAAAAGGGTTTTCTTTTTCTTAATGTGGGTTATAATGATTTTCTTTGAGTTAAAAGTGTGTTTTTTTTCTTTTAAAAATAAATTATCTCATTTGATAAAATAATATTTACATAAAGTTAAATATTTAATGGTCTCTCAGATTTTTCATTGGACTAACGTATTTCTTCTTTTTATGTCCCTAACTAAAATTTTTGTGCTCTTCCCACATTTTTAAAAACTATAGGGACAATGATTATATGATGATAAAATTTTTAAAGATTAATCATAAAAGTAATTGTTGTTTTATTTTAAATACTTTTGTTTTATGAAAAAATGGATACTGTGTATTAGTTTCCACTTGTAATGTATGGGTTTACATTATAAGGGTTTTTACTAATTATCTAAAATGCTAAACCCAAAAATACCCTTAGGAAAATAAAGTGATTTTATGTTTTAAAAGAACTAGAATATGTAATGTTTAAGGATGGTTCCTTACACAATAAGTTATTACTGGGATTCAAACTCTAACAAAAATTACTCAACGGTGATTGTCCCATGATTTAACATCAATCTGAGGTCATTTGTTATGGTTTTGACCATTATACACATGTTTTAGTGTTTTAAAACACTAAAAACATGTTTACGTTCATCCAAGGAAAACCATAACTCAGAATGATGTGACTTAAGTTCCTACATTTCAAAAATAAATCTACAATCATTTTCCTCTAATTTCAAGGAAATTCGATGTTGTTTTCCTGGTTTTGAACCCCTAGATACACGTTTTTAAATGCTTTAGTGCCTTTAAAAAACTATTTACCTAACCCATTATGACAACATAACAAATTTGATTGACGTGTTCTATACACATACACATAAAAAATAACTAAAAAGTGGTTTTCACTTTATTTCACATCAATCTATTGTTGTTTTCTATTGTTTTGATCATTACACACACATTTTAGTGTTTTAAAACACTAAATATGCATTTATAGTAAAACCATAATTTAGAATGATGTTTTTTTAGTTCATATATTTCAAAAATCAGTCTAACGTCATTTTTTTATAATTTCAAGGAAATAAGACATTTTTACCTATTTTGACACCCCAATACATGTTTTAAAATCTTTGGTACCTTTACAAACTATTTACAGATTCATTCCAAACACACCACAAGTTGGATTAATGTGTTTTCTACGCATACATTTTAAAAATTACTAAATGGTGGTTGTATCATGATTTTATGTCAATATGAGGTTGTTTTATGTGGTTTTGACTATTACATGCATGTTTAAGTGTTTTAAAACACTAAAAAAATGTTTACGGTAATGTCAGAAAAAATGTAAATTGGAATGACGTGTTGTCAGTTCACACATGTCACAAATCAATCTATAATCATTTTACTCTGATTTTATGATAATCTAATGTCTTTTTCAGGGTTTTTATCCCATGATAAATGTTTTTAAAGGCTTTAATAACTTTAAAAATTGTTTACTGAGTCATTCTGACAATATCACACATCAGATTGACGTTTTTTCCACACTTACACATAAAAAATGACTTAAAAGTGGTTTTACCATGACTTCACATCAATATGAGGTCTTTTTCTATGGGTTTGACTATTACACACACATTTTAGTGCCTTAAAACACTAAAAATACGTTTATGGACATCCTAAGAAAACCATAACTTAGAATGATGTTTAATTAGTTAAAATATTTAAAAAATAAATCTAAGGCGATTTTTCTATAATTTTATAGTAATATAACATCATTTTTCTAGTTTTGACCCCCCAACACATGTTTTTAAAGGCTTTGGTACCTTTAAAAACTATTTACCAAGTCATTCTGACCACACTGGAAGTTAGATAAACATTTTTTCTATGCATACATGTCAAAAATAAATCAAAAGTTGTTGTATCCCCATTTCATGTAAATCTAAGGTTGTTTTCTATGGTTTTGAGCATTACCCGCACATTTTAGGGGTTTAAAACACTAAAAATAGATATACAGGAATGCCATAAAAACCGTTACTTGGAATAATTTTTCATTAGTTCCTACATCTCAAAAATAAATATATGATCATTTCATTATAATTTCATGACAATATGACGTTGTTTTCTTGGTTTTGACCGCCCAACACAGGTTTTTAAAGGCTTTGGTGTCTTTAAAAACTATTTACTGAGTCATTACCACCACAATGAATGTCATATTGATGTGTTGTCTATTATTACATGTAAAAAATAACTCAAAATTTGTTTTACCTTGATTTCACATCAATTTTATGTCATTTTCTATGGTTTTGATTGTAACACACATGTTTTAGTGTTTAAAAACACTAAAAACGCATTTACGTACTTCCTGATAAAACTGTGACTTGGAATTAAATTTCATTAGTTCATAAATTTATAAAATCAATCTATGGTCATTTTACTTAGATTTCATGGAAATATGACATTGTTTTCCTAGGTTTGACCCATTGACACACATTTTTAAAGGCATCAGTACCTTTACAAACTCTTTAATGATTCATTTTGACTGCACTGCATATCATATTGACATTTTGTCTATGTGTACATGTAAAAAATAACTAAATGGTGGGTTTCCCATGATTTTTTGTCAATATGAGGTCGTTTTATTTTGTTTTTTCTGTTACACGTATGTTTTAGTGTTTTAAAATATTAAAAACACATTTATAGTTATCTCTGGAAAACTGTAAATTGGAATGATGTGTCTTCAGTTCCCACATTTAAAAAATCAATATACTATCATTTTACACTGATTTCATGACAATATGACTTGGTTTTATTGGTTTTGACCACTTGAAACATGTTTTAAAGGGTTTGTTTACAAATTATTTATTGAGTCATTCCAACCACACCGAATGTTGAATTGATTTGTGGTCTCTGTGTATAAATAACAAATAACTCAATGATGCATTTATCATGATTTCACTTCAATATTAGATTATTTTCTATAGTTTTAACCATTACACACATGTTTTAGTGTTTTAAAATAGTAAAAGTTCATTTATGGAAATCCTAAGAAAACCATAACTCAGAATAATGGGATGTCAGTTCTAACATTTAAAAAAAAATCTATGGTCATTTTACTATGAATTCATGGAAATCCAACATCATTTTCCAAGTTTTGACCCCTGAAACACGTTTTTAAAGTCTTTGGTTCCTTTACAAACTGTTTACCAAGTCATTCTGAACACACTGCATGTCATATCGAAGTGTTGTCTAGGTGTACAAGTCAAAAATAACTAAACGGTTGTTCTCCCATGATTTCTTGTCAATTTTAGGTTGTTTCCTATGGTTTTTACCATTACACAAATGTTTTAGTGTTTTAAAATACTAAAAATGGGTTTACATGCATCTTGGAAAAACTGTAACTCGAAACAACATCTTGTTAGTTCTTAAATTTTAAAAATCAATCTACATTCATTTTTCTAGTCCCAAACCCCTGAAAAACATTTTTAAAGGCTTTGGTACCTTTACAAACTATTTATGAATTAAAAAATGAGCAAAAAAGATCATATTTTTTTCAGACATACGGATAACGATCCATAATTCATTTTTGGCATGTAGGAATCAATCATTTGTCAATCCAAAAAATAATGTGGTTGGTATGACTTGAGGTGAGAGTTTTTGAGCATGGTTTTAGAGGAAAGTAATGCAATAACTTTTCAGGAATTTTCTTCTTCTTTTTCTTCTTGGGAGTTACATTGATTTACACTCTCATTGTTTTTCATTGACTTCCATCTAATTGTATGAAATATTATGAATTATTCTTTATCATACTTCTCTCCCTAGTAAAGCATTAAATCATTAGGATATACATGTATATTTATATAATCAATTCCAAGTTTTCTGATGACTTTATTCATCTCATATAATGATGCAAGGATCTTAGCTTCACTAAATGCATCATAAAGTAACTATAAAATCATGGGAATTTCTTTGTTAGTAATTCCATAGAGACACTTGATATGATACAAATTAAGTAGAAAAGAAAAATTTGAATACTTGGAACACCCTTTATATAGTTCTTGTTGTCTTTCTTAAACTAACTCATAAAACTCATTTTTTGGGTCACTAAAGTTCTAAAAAAGATTAACCTGGTCTAGATCAACTAAAGGTTGTTTTGATCTATTAAAATCTTAGACATTGTATCCAATAAATCCAAATGTGTCATTTATCAAATTTTAATCTGAATTATACTCTGGAGGGTCACTTTGTGTTTTTTTTAAAATTATTGTTGTTGTTTTGACATTCTGTAACATTCGATTCACCACGCCAAATCCAATATATATATCGAGTATGAAACTATTTCAATATCAAATGATTGTATACTTTTTTTCTATTCAACCATCACTTTACCTTACAATTAAGACACATACATTTTATCTTACTATCCACTAATCAGTTTGTAATTGAATAATATAAAAATTATTCCAAACCCTTGGCATACCGAGGTGTGTTTTGTGGTAAATTATTCCAACTTTTATCCATAGGAATTGTATTTCCACACTTCTCCATATACATTTAGATATAAATATTTAAATATTTAATCAAACAAGTACAATCAAAATTAAACATCACCCAACTTTTTCATTGACCAGGGTAGGGTCTTGATTCGACATAACACAAATTCAATATAAAAACGATTCAATCCAACATTAAAAACATAAACAACACAAATGAATGAATATTACCCCTCATAATAATAGAGTCAGATGTCATGGAATAGGTTCACTGATACGAGGATAGAGGTTACTGTGATGTTAAGAATACTGTTATCAGTCCACAATAATATTGTTATCAGTTCACAATAATTTTTATATTAAAATTTCTCCAACTTTTCTACTTTTCATATTATCAATTTTTATTTTATATTAAACATGATTGTCTCTATAGCTAGATTTTGATTTGATAGTCTTATAAATAAATATTTATTATTTCTCAAAATAAAAACTTGGCACTATGATATCCAGTGCATGTGTTTCCATATATGTCATAGCATTGCATGAAATTATGGTTTTACAACATTTTCAGAATCGATTTGAAAAACATCACTCAACTTGAAGAGAATAGAACATATAGAAATCTTTATATAATATGAAGACATGTAGCTTGAAGTAATAATTATGCATTATACTCATGATTTAGAGTATTTTTTATTTAATATATTAAGTTCATGGTATCATTTAAAAAAATAGTGGTAAATTACATGTGGGATGTGTTATTAAACCACAAGCTAAATAATCGGGTTTTTTCGAATGAAAACCCCTCTACAAAACATCTAAAACTACTATTCTCACCAATCCAACCCATAATTTCCCTTAAGGTGGACCTCAATAAAAAATTATCATTTGAAAAACATTTAAATGATTATTAAATGGGTAAGTGACACAAAACCAAAAGATCAACCCACCTCTTCATGAAAATGTAAAAGCTTTAAATCTCAAACCACACACCAGAAACATAATGGGCAGCTGTATCATGCCACATAAAATAAATAAAAAATTGTAACAATTTATAATTAATTATTAAAAATTAAAAATATAGGAATAATACCCTAATTGAACATTGAGGCGAATCCACTCTCCTAAACTGTGACCAATTGTCGATGGAAGGTCTGTAATATAACCTCGACATCATCGGGGGTCACAGTCTCCGAAAAAATTGGAAGAGAGGTCTTTGGGGGTCACCCTTGATGAGTGTGGGGGGGATCACTGCGAGATCCTCATCATGGAGCAAGTGGGTTAGGGTCATGAGGATCAGAGGTGGGGGGGCAGATGTCGTTAGAAGAAGGGGGTCGGGGTTACAAGGATTGTTGGGGAGGAGGGATGGTCACTGTTGGGAGCAGGGGGTCAGGGTCATAAAAGTTTTTGTTAGGAGCGGGAGGAGGGGGTCAGGGTCGGGGATCCCCAAGGGGATTGGTAGTGGAAAGGGGTGGGTTGAGGCCAAGGGGACTAGGGGGAGGGGCCAAAATTAGTTTTTTTTAAGATTTAACGACAATTTAAATAAAACTCCTGCTAAATAAAAAAATAAAAAAAATACAGAGGTGGTTATACTAAACCACCAGTCTATTATAAATTATTTTTACCACAATTTATTTCATGGTGGTTATTAAAACCACCTCTAAGTCCTTTTTTTATGTAGCGATTTGATGTTGAATGGGAAAAAATCAAATAATTATCATATATAACTTTTACAACATGAAATTTGTGTTCTGAATAATTCATCTTTTAAAAAATTAACATTATATAATAAAAATTCACATATAACCTATAATTTATTCATGCACATCACAAATAACATATGGATAATTTTCCTAAAATAACAATACAATCTGAGCATATTCTATTGGTTTTGATTATGTGACGCGTTTTGAACTAAAATGCTAACTTTAAATAAAAACATGCACTTTCAATCATATGGGTTACACATTTTTTTATATTGATGATTGGTTATACATATTATAAATGAAATATTCATCATTTTCATAAAATTATAATAATAATTTGAGAGGGTTTGATCAGTTTGTATAGAGTGACACACTTTTTTGAACTAAAATATCACTTTTAAACTGAAAAACATGCACTTTGAGTCATACTAGACACACCATATATCATATTGATGTGCAATTGATTTTTACATGTTAAAAATTATTTATAGATCTTTTTTCTAAAGTATTAAGATAATATGAGTGTGTTTACTCAGTTTTGAGTATGCAATGTGTATTTTGAATTAAAATGTGACTTTTAAACTAAAAACACACACTAAGAGTCATATCGGGCACATCGTGTGTTAGAGTGATGTGTGAATAATTCCTACATATCAAAAATGATTTATGGATCATTTTTATAAAGTATCAAGACAATCCTAGTAGAGTTTCTTGGTTTTCAGTGACTGAAGGATGTTTTGAACCAAAATATCACTTTTAAAATGAAAAGATGTGCTTTGAGTCATATTAGGAATATTGTGTATCAGATTTATGTGAATTTTATTTGTACATGTCATAAATGACTTATATATCATTTCCCTAAAGTATCAAGAAAATCTGAAGGTGTTTATTTAGTTTTGAGTATGTGATGTGTATTTTGAATTAAAATGTTGATTTTAAATAGAAACATGCACTTTTCGGTCAAAATGGACACACCATGTATTAGACTAAAGTTAGGTTAATTATTAAATTACAAAATTGTCTTATGGATCATTTTTATAAATTATTAAGACAATCCAAGTGGGGTTTTTTGGTTTTTAGCAAGTGACAATTTTTTAACTAGAATGAGACTTTTAAACTAAAAACACACACTTCACATCATACCGGTCATACCATCTATCATATTGAGATGTGTTTGATTATTATATGTAACAACTAAATTAGGGATTGTATTTCTAAATTATAATTATAATATGAGTGGGTTTGGTCTATTTTGAGTTTGTAATGAGTCTTTTGAACTAAAATTTTACTTCTAAACTGAAAACACACACTTTGATTCATACCGAACACACCGTGTGTCTAATTGACATGTGCCCAATTACTACTTGTTACAAATGAGTTATAGATCATTTTTGAAAAGTATTTAGACAATATGAGTGTGCAATAGTTTAGAAATACTTTTTAACAGTGTTTTTTTACTTTTTTTACATCAGTTATTAGCTGATGTTATTGAAGGCAACGTTGTAAATATGTCTTTAACATCAGTTAAAAAGTGGACATTGTAAATGTATCATGGAACTGGTTTTTTTACATTGGTTATTAAATAACGGATGTAGAAAATCCTATTATATATACGTTTCTACATAATCGATGTGGAAAATCTTAGACATGGAGTATTTTTTATGTTGGTTATTAAATAACCGATACAAAAAAGCCTCTTCCACCTCATTTATATAGATAACTGACATATAAAAGCATCAACATAAAAGATCATTTATATCAGTTATTAAATAATCGACATAAAAGATCCTATTCCAAGTCAGTTCCAATGTAACCGATGTAGAAAATCATTAAAATTATGGTTTTTTACCTCAGTTATAAATAATAGATGTAAAAAAACCATTTTCCACATCGGTTACAAAAAAATCAATGTATAAAACAATGAATATGTATTTTTAACGTCGATTATAAAATAACTGATGTTGGTTTATTTAAATGAATCATTTAAATATTCCTCTCAACTTCCGACCAAAACAACAAACAAATGGAAATAAGAAGAAACATAAATAGTATAAAAACAACTAAAAAATACAAATTTACAACTACAACATTCAAAATTAATATATTAACTAAAAACAAACTAAAATCCAACCAAACCTGTAAAATAATTTTCCCATTGAAATTGTAAGTGTATCATATCTTCTGCATTTCAAGGAAAATATTCATTAAAAAGATAAAAATTAAAAGGAAAGTATTTAACATGTATAATGAATACAACAATTTAAATATTAAGGAATAGTTTATAAAGAAATCTAACCTGATTAAACTTTGTAATTGTTCTAGTTGTAATTATTTCATAAATAAATCTTAACACATAATATCTTCATTCTTTAACAAATTTTTATTTATGAAAATGTTGTTTAAATGAGTTTTTCAATTCAAAATAATATTTTTAAGTAATATATTCAAAATGTACTAATTGTAAATGAAAATTCACCTTTAATTTTACATATTTGATCTTGGATCTCTTTTTATTTGTAGTATTTTGAAAGAAATTCCAACCCCTATTAGAAAATAATATAAATGAAATAAATTTAAAATTCTTTATAATATAAACAAATATTATGAAATTAAAACTTATAGTTCCAGTACATTCTTAAAATCTCCTCACACATTTCCATAGATAGATCATATCCAGTAAAGTGTCTTCTCCCTTAGACAAAAGACACCTAACATCTAATGGTCACTAATATAAAAGAAAATTTAATGTTAGTGGTTATTATTTTAAAAGATAAATAAAAATTTGTGAGATATATGTTTCATACCTCTCAATATAAGTAAACATCCAACGACGAGTAATTATATTCTATTAAAATTTTTTAATAATATAAATTTTTCTTTCTTCTTCCATTATTATTTGCACTTTAGGTGAAATGAACTACGGATCCATAAATGCATATACATTTATCTTGTCATTCTCCTCACACATTTTACAAAGATACCTAATAAAAATATCCATAAATATAAATTTTCAATAAATTTAATTCAGGGAAATATTATATTAATACTTACATGGAAAAACTTGCATTGTTTTGATGCCCAACTTATCTCCAGTAACAAGCTCCATGATATCATTTTTCAAAAACCCCACAGTAATTTCATTCCCACATAAATTAGATTCCATTGAAATCTCATAAACCCCTGACAACAAATTTAAATATCTTGACAATCTATCAAGACTACTAGAATCTATATCTAAAGTCATATCCCTTTGTCTTTGTTGTTGTCTATAAATTATTTCCTTACCTTTAAAGTATTCCTATAAATAAATAAATAAATATATTAACTTTTAAATGTTAAAACAAATTTAATAAAAAAATTAAGATAAAATATACACATAACTCTATGGTAATATGTCGCATAAGTATATATGGCCATAATAAAAATGGACAATACTTTGTGTAACTATCCTCACCTCATCTGTAGGTAATGGTACTACAAGTGATATATCTATAATATCATTTATAGTGACCATTTGATAATCTTTCTCTAACTTTTGATAATGAACGATATATATAATAAAACATATCAACTCATATACAATAATATAATACTGAGGATCATCAACATAAAACTTACAGTAACTTAGAAGTTGTGGAGGAGGGGGTGCAGAAGTAGGATAAAAACTGTGGTCTGCTGATGGAGGTGGAGAAGTGGGAGCTATAGTCTGAATTGTTTTTTGTATGTATGTAAAAATGGACTGTACCGACACTGTAAACTTATCCTCCATCATAACATTAATATTATGAACTTTAGCATCCAAAGATTCTATTTTTTTATAAAATCACTCCATTGCAGAAGATGAAGAATGTGGTAACACTTTTCTCACTGATACACCCACCAGGTATCCTTGTACACAACCTGGGTGTTCAGGCTTTTCCAATGCTATAGATAAAATATCATGCCTACCCTCAACTACAAATACCCCATATATTCTTTGCTCCTCAAGAGAATCATGTATGAATTAATTGAAAAATTATGTAATGATTCAAAATATATATAAATAATTGAATTAAGTTTTATAAAAAAATAAAGTAAAAATCTTACAATCCTCTTAGCTACAACCCTCGACTCTTCTGTAAGATATTGTACTTTTTTTCTCATCTGATCCCTCTTCCATTTTTCATGTCTAGCCCCGGGGGGGGGGGGGGTTGGAGGGGTAACCTCACCAGAGCTTGAAGACTCAAATCTCAGTTTTTGAAAATTTTCATCCATCATTTGTTCTTCCAATAACGTATAACCTCCCCGAGATAAAGTATGAGGGTATAAGTTTCTATATTTGATCTCCTAATTATATCTACTTGATTTATATAAATTAATAATAAGAAATCATTAATAATATCATTAATATAAAAAAACTTCAAAAATTTTACATTACACTTAACAAAAATGATTCTTGTCTTCTACTTTCAACAAATTTCTTCGATGTGTCTTCATCTATAAAAGAATATATTTGACATGGATTTTCATGTTTCCTATGCTCAAAAATGAAATTAGATGTGAGGGTTTATTTAAAATCCCTCTATCTCCTAGCAGCTAATGATAAACATTTCTTCTTAACTTCTCCAATGTCAGGTATATCACATGTTAGCTGAAAAGAAGGTAGGAAACATATATTACTATAAATATTTCAAGATTAGTGAAAAAATAATAAATGAGCTTACCAATATGGTCTCCCAAAACTGAGATAGTGTTACATTATAAACACTTCTCTAATCATTAATCAAAATACTAACTTTTCTTTTACCTTAAACTGATACAAAATTCTTAAATTGTTTTCATTAGGACCTCTTGGAATACCATTATCATCAAAGTACATCAATATCCTATTTTACTAGCTACGAGCAATTGATAATTTTAGTAAACATGTTTTTCCACATTTACCAAACCTCTAACTCTTGTTTGCCTCTGTGAGAGTGTATGACTATTGTAAAGAAGGACAAGTATCATCAAGAGGAGCATGTGCACATTCCTCCCTAGAGGTATGAGTACACTCAGCTATAAAAGTATGGGGTTGATCAGTTGATTGATATGAAATTATCCTAAAAAACAAAGCAATAAAAAATTATTAACAAAAATATACAAATTTATTTTATAATATTAATGTAAATAAAAAATTAAAAATTATGAAAAAAAGTAATATAAAACTTAACACATTATTATTCATATTTTTTATAGTTAACTAAAATGATAAAAATAATAATGATATATGAAATTTTATGTAAATGAATGAAAAAAATCCAAAATGGTGTAGGAATATTAAAAATGATCCGACCTAATAAATCATTTTTAACACAAAAAGAATATTTTCTCAATATAATCTTATAAAATATTTTTGTTTTTATTTAATATATTAGATTTAAAATAATTGTATTTAAACAAAATCAATAAATAGATAATTTACATAAGGGTAAACATAGTAAAGAAAACAAAACAAAACTAATATAAACAAACATTTTAATTTATTAGTTTTAATAAGTGTTTTAGTAAAGAAAATAAAATTAACATATCTAACATTTTGTGAAATTTAAGTAAACGAGAAATAAAAAAATGTTACCTGTAATATTAGGAATGTACTAAAGGATTATTTTCCCAAATTTCTTCTTCATGATCATTCCTTATGACACAAACCATGTCTATGATGTGCTCATCATTATTATTTGTTAATATTTCCATGGAAGTAGGTAACTCACATAAATTAGTATCTTTATCAAGTTGATCATCACCAACATATTGTTTTTTCCTTAAAAATAAATAGACCACTTTATATTCGATTGATCAAGAACATTGAAAATTTGTTTTTCATGTGTTTCCATTATAAAAGGATTGGCTGTGTATTCCAATCTATTCAGATTAACAAATGTCATTCCAAATTTATCATGTCTGACATTGTTGTTACCAATAAACCATTTTCAGTTAAATAATGGAACTTTAAATTTAATGTAATCAACCTCCCATATTTCTTTAATGACTCCATAATATGCACTTGACGTATAAATTGGGATTTTGTCTTTAGAACTAGAAAAATGAATTGCTTCTATGAAGGCCGATATACCACTCTTCCAAACTGCACTTCTATTGTCCTGATCTTTTGTATGAAATGTATAGCCATTAATTTCATACCCGGACCATGTTATCACATTTAAACTTGGACCACCCACTAAACATATTAATGTTTCTGATGCATCTTATCTACCAAGCATGATATTTTTAAATCATGGAAAAATGTTTTGTTATGCTCATTCAAAATCCACATTTCTTTCTTCTTTGGATGAAATTGTTTCAAAACATTAATATGAAATGTTATATATGGTTGAGAATCATATATGTAATTTAATATGTATAAATGTAACTTCTTTATCTTTTCACCTGACAAAGATTTGACTTTAAATCCATGAATACCCTTTCCCCCATAATTAACCCGTTTATAGAAAGATAAAGGGAAACTAATGTGGTCCACCAGAAACAAGTAGCTTGTATAATACTCTGAAACCTCACTAAGAATATAATTTTCAATAATGGAGGCTTTTGGTCGATATGGATTCTTAACATACCCCTTCAATATCTTCATATACCTTTTAAAAAGGATACACCCAACATAGATATACAAGTCTACAAAGATTAATTTCTCAAACCAAATGAACCATTAAATGCACCATTATATAAAAAAAGATGGAGTAAAATATATTTATAATTGAAAAAGTATAGAAATTGCTTCATTTTCCAAAATGTTCAAAGCATTCAGATCAATCAACTTATTTCAAATTGAATTGAAAAAATAACACACCTTTATGATAGTCTTTCTAACATATACGGGCAATCTTCCACACAATGCAATTAGTAGAATTTTCTTCATCATGACACAAAAATCATGAGATTTTATACCTATAAACTTCAAATCCTTTAAAAAAACAAAATTTTTTACATTTGGAGAATAACCCTATGACACTTTGATATCATGAAGACACTAAAAAAATCTATTTTTCTCCTCCTTGTATAATGTATGAAAAGTTTGGGGAAGAAATGTTCGCCTTCCATCAAGAGTGGGAGATAACTCCAAAAATATTCCCATTGATAGTAAGTCCAATATTGTATTTAACCCATATTTACTCTTTCCTTTAACATATAACAATTTTCCAATCAATCTATCATAGATATTATTCTCCATGTGCATTAAATAAATGTTATGTTTCACCTCACGATATCTCCAATATGACAACTCAAAAAATATTGGTCATTTCTTCCAAATATATCTATCATTACTAGATTTATGCATCTTTCCAAATTTCACATCAAGGTTTTTCACCCTCTCAAAATACTGATAATTAGATAAAGGTTTTGGATCAATATCAAATTATTGTGTGCCATTGAATGATTTTTTTAATATTCTATAAGAGTGATCCATAGACAAAAACTTTCCATGACCCATGTATAATATTTTTCTATCACAATGTAGTTGATAATATGAAGTCTGTTGTTTGAAAATTGGACACACTTTATGCCCCTTAAGAATATATCCAAATTTTTTTTCATATGTTGGGAAGTAATTTATAGTGAACATAATCTTTTCACATAATTGAAAATATTCTATTTTATAAGAATCATACACCCTAATAACATCCTCACATAATAGTTTCAAATCAACAATTAATGGTGAAAAGAAAACATTAATATCATTTATGGGTTGTTTTGGTCCTGAGATAATTAAACACACCATGACATATTTGTGCTTCATAAACAATTCAGAAGATAAGTTGTGAATTATTAATAAAATAGGCCATGAACTATGTGTTCTAATAAAGATTCAATATGGATTCATTCCGTCCATGCACAATCCAAGTCTCAGATTTCTAACTAACTTTCAAAATATAGGAAATTGGTGATCGATTTTCTTCCAATATAGACAATTAGTTGGATGATGTATTTTTACATCATATATTTGATCACCAACATGTCATCTTAACCTTTTTTCATCATGTGAATTAGAAAATAAATGTTTAAAACTAGAAATTATAAGAAGGTACCAAAATACCTTTGTAGGGGTCTCTGTAACCTCTAAATCAACTTGTGATTTTTCTTTCAACTTATACCATAATGTCCCATATTTAGAAAAATCTGAAAGAAATTCATATTTGTTCCTATATATCACATAGTCATTCAGGAAGACATGTATTTTTTTGTGCCCTATTCCCACCAAACATAGTATTTTATTCACTTTATAATTTGAATCAGTAAGATCGTTTCCTTTAGGAAGAATATATTTCAACAATTGTAACAAATCAGTAAAGATTTTTTCACTCTAACCATGTTTCACCTTAAAGTTAATCAATCCCAACACTGTCGATAAAACCTTCAAATTCATGCAAAAAATATACAATGGTTTTTCAGCATCACCATAAAACACTCAATTTTTAGTTCTTTCTTAATTACCTCTCCTTCAATATCATGAATCCTTTATTCAATTTCATCAGAGTTACCATCTTGCAAAGCATCATCATCAATAGATCTAAAATCCTACCCAATTTTACCATGCCAAATCCAAGGTCTATAACTTGTATTAAAACCATGAAAAGTTAAATGATCATTAATCTCTCTACTTTTAAACTTCGTCATATTTAAACATTTCAGTCATGGATAGAAAAACATGTCCTTGCTTGGAACATTTCATTTATAAAATTCCAAAAAAGAATCAACACCTTCCTCATATTCATCACTCATTCGATGTTCCATAATCCAACTTCAACTCATTATTACCAATAATAAATATACAAAATATATATACTGTAAAGATAATCCAATTTTATATTTATATGAAATATTCCATAATTTGAAAGTAACACAATATTGAAATATAAAACAAATATATACGTATTTGAAAAATATAATTATAAATTCTATACAATAATAGAAGATAAATTTAAATATAAATGATAAATCATAAAAATATATGAATGGAAATAATTTAAAAAAGAAAATATAGTTATAAAATCCAATTTTATATTTATATGAAATATGCAATAATTTGAAAGAAACACAATTTTGAAATATAAAGCAAATATATGAATATTTAAAAATTATAATTATTAATTCTATACAATAATGGAAGATAAGTTTAAATATAAATGGTAAATCATAAAAATATATGCATAGAAATAATTTAAAAAAGAAAATAATGTTAGAATAAATTTTGGCATCTAATATACACACTCATTGGGATACTAGATATGCACATTCATCAAAGTTGTAAGTTGTTTTGTCGATAATGGATTCAGTTAGGGAACCACATGGAATGAATATGAAATTGGCGTGGGGATTAAAAAAATATTCCAAATTTCATATATTTAAAGATATTTCCCTAACTTAACTAATTCTTTATAATAATTCACTCACATTTTAATGATATTGTTTTTGAGAAATAAGATAGAAAACCACTATATAAAAATAAATCATCACCCACTAGTGTGATGTATTATTAACCCATCACAATTTTTTTTTGTGTTAATGTAACTCATAGATAAATCAATACATAAGAATAAAACCCTTTAAGCCATATAATAATTCAATCACTTTTTTTGTCACACTATAGTTTAACATATTTCTACAAGACGTGGAATATGAATAATGTCCAAGGGTTACCACATGGAGACCATATTCTATAATTTATCGCAAAACTAGTCAGGGATGTGGATTTCATGAGGTGAGGAACCATACTCAATGAAACAAAAATTAAAATGATTAATTTTTGTCATATACTACAATCTAAATATACCACCACAGATATACGATATTTTGTTTGAAGTATTTATTAATATCTCTTATGAAATCACTATAGTTTATAAGACACTATATTGTAAATGAAACATGATAATATAACATGTTCAAATATATTGGGTGTATGTATAAATCTATATAAGAGAACCCATCAAATAAAATTAAAAGCCTATGAAACTGGAGAATGAAATATGAGATTGTATGACCAATAAAATTGTAAAAAAGGAATTTCAAGATTGAAATTAAAACTACCAATCATGTGTTAATGATAAATTGTATCATAAAACATATAAAACCCATTATTGTTCATCCATAAAACAATTATCAAGGAATGTTCATGGACATTTAAAAGTACAACAAAACATTATTACATCTTGTAAGAGAAAATTATGCTATTGTATGAAGACAATTCCATGTGCTAGATATGGATGCAATGAAACAACATGAGGAGATTAAACAATATGGTAATGTGATATTTTAGTAAATGAAATCGAAAAATAGAGATTTAGGGCATCAAAGAAGTTGAATGATTGAAAGCGAGACATGTGAGTCTTACTTGGGAGTTACGAGTTGATTAGATAGATGCACCAATGAAAAAAAGGATGAATGAAGCTAGAAAAATAGGTTAGAGGGAACAAGATTGAATAAATTATTTTAGGGTTTCCGCATGAGAGTGAACCGAGTCTATCGTCACCTGATAGAAAAACACCACAATGAATCAAAACGGGAATTCATAAAATTTTAAATGATTTATCACGTCGGTTATTCTATAACTAATGCATCTGTTATTGAATAAATTTCATGATAAAGCAAAGATATGTTTTTTATCATGTAGGTTATTCTATAATCGACATAAAAAACCCCGCTTTATCACATCTGTTATATAATAACCAACGTGATAAATCAATATACACAACTTTGCACGTTGGTTATAAATAATCAATGTAAAAAGGCCGACGTGATAAATAATTTTTATACTCGTGGTGTTTTCTTAGTTTGGAGTATATAAAGTGTGTTTTGTTCTAAAATGTCAATTTTAAATAAAAACCCAGAATTTCAGTCATACCAGCCATACCCTATGTCAAATTGATGTGCAGAAACCAAAATGTCAGGACCTTCAATGGAATAGTGGGGATCCTCGACCTGGGTAAAGTCAATTCATCCCTCTTGTCGTAACTGAGTCGATGTACAAAAACTTTTTCTCATACTTCTTATTAATCTCCTATAAGGGGTACCTGAAACATAACACCACCAATGACAGCTCTCTCGATATAGTGTACACTAATCTCATGACTGTTATTAGGTTGTTGAATTACTTCATCCTGCTCCTAAAAATCTAGGTTTGGAATAGGGATCTAGGAATCCACCTATTGGTTTTCTCCCATAGGCTCACTATAGACCCCAGAACTATCACTACCACAAATTGGCATAAGGGATGTGCCTACTTTTATCAGCGCTAATCAGAAAGTGCTGATAAAAGCCACAACTTTTTCAGCATTAGCTAAAATCATTGATAAAGTTTAACTTTATCAGCGCTATTCTTAGCACTGATAAAATTTTTAAATAAAATATATTATTAATATATATATATATATATAATTATTATATTTATATTCAATAATAATGTTTACTTATATATATTAATTAAAAAACACATGTTTATAATTAATATAAATATGATATATTAATTATATTTGTTTAATAATTCACATATATAGATATAATTTTTTAAAAAAGTATTTATAAGATTTTAAATAAATAAATAAATAAATATATTTATTTAAATAATTATTAAATTATAATATTTTTTTAAAATAATAAATATATTTATTGTATTTATAAATATATATATAAATACTTTTAAAAAATAATTATTTTAAATTATAATTATAAATAAATTATACATATTTAAATAAATATTTTTCCCCAAAGAATTGAGTTAATATATATATATATATCATGGGAGAACGATGATATTCATGGACATGTTTATGTTCATATATTGATATGTGTGAGTATAATTGACACTAGGTATGATCATAAGTTTATTTGTAGACATGATTGGGTTGTTATATATGTTATAAATGCTATATTACCTATTCTTATGACGACACATGTATATGTTATTTATTCATGACTCACGAAATGCTCATTTATACATCGACACACTTATTATTCATGCTTCCATATATGTGATGACTCATTTTTTATGGTCTATACTTTTCATTCATGTTATATGCTTGAACTTATTTATGTTCCCATAAATAATTATAAAATTACAATAAATATATTTAATTAACTGTAAGATTTTATCAAGGTGTGAATTGAATGAGAAATCCTACCAAGAATAGTTCTTGATGATTTTCACAACTTGTGGATACATTTGAAGGTGAGTTGTCATTGTTTTTCATTAAACGAACTTCCTTAACCATTATAGTGAAGGTTAGAAATCTACATAAATATATTATTTGTGTTTTTATCATTATTCTTGTAAATCCATCATGATAAATCTTATGAAATTAGGTTTTGTTGTGTTTTCCACCACATTTTTGGGCATGGAGATGTTTATGAAGACCCTTTAAACTCAATACAGGGTTTTAAGCGAAGTAGTCATGTTAAAAATAAACATATGGATATTGTGATTTTTTTCTAAGTGACTTGGATTTCTATTAATTTTATGACTATAAGACCCTCCAGGCATTTTGGGTTCTCATCATGTGACTCTGATGTCAAGTTACTTCTTGGAAAACTCTCTATGGCTGGAAAACCAACTTAAAAGTTGGAATGCTATATATTATCAATAGATCCCACACAAGTATTGAAACATTGTGTATTGTTGACTGAGATAACACTGAGGCATAATGACATCGAAGATAGAAATTGCATGAAAAACCAATATTGGAGATTTTGGACATAATGGACTTGTTTTCCTCCACTTAGGATTTTTCAAGAATTCCCATGAGATATGATTTGGCATGTGGTGTTTTAAATTTCCAAATTATTATTTTATAATGAGACCCTTATTTTTGGAGAGCTCTTGGATAATTTAGTAGTTCGAGTTTCTAATTTGGATTGTGTGGTGAGATGATTAGTATTACAGTTACTTATTTCATTATATATATTAAAAATAAACCTAATTGTTTCTTACACTTAAAAATTTGAAATTATATTGAATTTTTTATTATTTATATAAATTAATTAATATTTTTAAAAAATATATCTTAAATTATATAAATGTATAATTATATTTCAAAATATTTATATTTACAGAAAAATATATAAAACATCTATTACTAATAACATAAATTTAATTATTAATTGAATTTATTATAAACTGTATTAAATAAAAATATATACATACACAATTCATTATTAATTACATTTAATTTGTTATTATTATTTTTAAAATGGTTTTTAATTATATATTTATAAAAAATTAATATTATAGTAATATAAATAATTTTTAATATTATAAAAATATATTACATGATGTTTGTATCTATGTATATAATATTTCTTCTATAATATCTTTATAAAATAACATTAATTATATTTAAATTATATGTATATATATATATGGGACTGTGTGTGTGCGTGTGTGTGTTTTAATTATCAAAGTTTCTAAATATATAATTTTATAAATTAGTTTAATCGAATCAATAAAAACAAAACATGCAAAACATTTTCTCATTCAAAATTTCCACATATAGATCCTGACTATGGACATACCTCCCAGCATGATAGGTGAGATCAGATGATTGAAAGCAGGAACAACTCATCCATTAATAATATTATATTTTTAAAATATGTTTATATGATAAATAATTAGAGACAAATTACCTATGATTAATTAAAATAACTGTAAATAACATTTGGGACTGGGAAAATGTGATTGACGAACCAAATTCAGGCGTTAAATTAAAATAAATGAACAGAATTTATTCTAATAAAGTAACCCTGAATTTATTTTTTGAATATATTTACACATAAATGTGTCGAATTGACCCCTTCATGTAATTTTACCCTAAACTTATCCCACCGTCATTAAAATTGACATAACTTTATTAAGGTTATTTAAACTAATTTCAAATAAATAAATAAACAGATGGACTAAGACATTGTATGTAACACCCCAATATTTCATAATAAGAAATATCATTAAATTAATTGAATAGCTTATACTGCACGCAACACTAACTTGTCTTGCGTTATACTCAAGATTGAGTTTCTACGAGACAACATATCAGTATTATAATTATTTAAACAATATATATATTTATAAATTAAATATTGTTATATGAATAGTAACAAATAAATTTTAAATTCTATTTTTATGGTTTTCACATAAATAAAACATATTTATAATGAAATGTATATGTTTTTTTTAAAATAGTTATATATTTAGAAAAACTATTTTCTTAAAAGAACTACATTTTATGAACTTTTGTGAAAAATAATAAAATTAATATTAGACACTCCTAAAAAATAAATTTGGTAAAATATACTTCATTTTTGGATTCGTAATATCAAAATCAGCTTAGGGTGAATTTTTGGTATTTTTTAGAAAACTTTCAATTTTTGATGAATAGTGAAAAATACTGCATAGTGCATAAAAACCGACTTTCATTTAAATAATTATTTTAAATTAAAAATTATATTAAATTCAAAATAGATACATAAAATATATATTACCCCAATATAAGTCATTTGTGTCATTTTATAATAATATTAGATATATAAAATTTTATTGAACTTTTTAACATCTTTTACCCACCTTCTAGGCACATTAGCAAATTGGCATAAAACTTAATTTTACCACTTCTGTGAATTGAATTTCAAAAATACGACATAAAATGTTGTCATTAGTAAGTAAAATTTGGTTCAATATGGTGAAAATAATTTTTGGTGAATAGTAACTTTTGAATTTTATTTACTACGGTTAAAAGTAAATAGGGTAATTAAAGGTAAAAATGATATTATAATTACCCCAACACATTTCCTAATTCTATTTTATAAGTGTATTTCGACCAAAATAAAACTTAGGACAAAAATATGATCCTTTTTGATCCACTTGGATTAGATTAATACATTTATTATATTTTATTTAAAGAAGAGTTAAAAGTGTTAAATTCAAATTTTAATAACTAAACCATTTTTAATATAGGGTTATACATAAGTTAAATTTGACTATAAAGATTCATTAGAAATATAAAAATCTTTGCAATATCATGGTATTTTATTTATAATTTTTAGATATTAAATAATTAAATTTATTTATGACACAATGATGATATAGTAATTACCTTACTAATGAAAGATTAAAATAATTGATATTTTAAATATTAAAATAAATGTAAATTGAAACTTTTTATGACATCCTAGAATTTTCTAGGTTAATATGATATGTTAGGGTTGATTAAATGTATTTTTTTTGAAGTAATCAAGTTTTTATGACTTTCAGAAAAACCAAATACTAAATAGTGTCAAAATTGACATAAATGAGTTTTTGAAACAAATACTGTTTTATTAAATGATATAATATTTCTAAAAATATAATATTTGTCCAAAGGACGGATATAATTATATATATATCATTAATTAACCACTTTAGTTTCTCTTGACACTTAGTATTAGTTTTATTAACCATGTAATATAAAAATTAAAGAAGACATAGTAAAAGTTAAATTATTTAACTAAGAGTTAAATCTAAAATATAAGGTTAATATGGTGACCTAAACTTGTCTAAAACGTGTTTTTTGAGAGGATTTAGACCCATACCCACCTTCTACTAGAAATAAATCTTTTTGGAGCAATTAGAAAATGAAAATGATTTTATAATAAAATAATATTTCAATCTTTTCCTAAAGTTCCCCTCACCTCTCTTATAAAAGAGTACTTCCCATTATATTAAATTCACACCTCCAAAGCCACTTGTCTTGGCCAAAACCTACTAAAATATCATCCCAAATACCCTTAATTCAACCTATAGGCCTTACTTTGATCAGAAATCCAACTTAAGGAGCCCTTTTGGTTAAATCAAATGGAAGCATCCGAAGAAGAGGTAATTAGTTCATCAACTCTCTCAAAGTTCTTTTCTTCTTCCACTTCCTATTTATTTGTTGTTTCCAACATACTGAGATGTTATTATAAATTTTGTACAACCATATTCATTATTATATCCATCCTATGAATGACAAAGTCACCATACGTGCGTACGTACGACTTACCGTCTCCACGTCGTGGTGTAGTTTTTTATTCAACACTTCATTATTTGGATGGGTATAATAATGAGTATAACTGATGTAAATAATAAATATAACATGTTAATGATTATTTATATATAATATAACATACAATTACATATGATTTAACCACTAATATAATGATATTGTCGCTCGTGCGTACGTATGGATTACCGTCTCCACGACACGATGAGATTTTGTTCCCCATCATAACCATTCAAGAATAATTTTCATTTGATGATTAAAAATAATTTTTAATAACTAAATATTATTCTATATATAAATCAAATACATCCTATCCGTAACAAACATGACTTGTGTAACAAAACATATAAAGGAAAATGAATCAGTTAACAACCGAAACAATGATACTACTAAAATATTATCAACAAAGAAATATTAGAGGATCATATATGATATCATATTTATGTATTTGGTTCTTGTATAATTTAATAAAAATGATATAAACATTATACATGAGGTTAAAATTACCCTCTACTAAATGAAATTATAAGGTAAGAAGTTTTCATCAAACTTTTTTATTCCCATGAGATTTATGCTATATTTGCCACTATTTCCTTTTGTGTGGTTTATGTACTACCCATGATTGTATTATTTGTGTAATATAATTTAATTTATGGGTATTTAAATATTCATTGTATGATCCTTCTTTCATGGGGTGTATGTTTTGTAAGTTACCAAATCCGTAAGGGAATTTTTAATTTCAATTTTCACTCATTGGATTTTACGCACACTTCATTATTTTTTTACTCTAAGATTATGTGTGAAATCACTATTTATTTATTTTTGTATAATTTAAATTACCCTTTGTGTGAATATAATTTTGATACACATAATAACTCCATTGATACATTCTAAAGTCTTTGATAAGAACTTGATAAGGGAAATCATAACTCAATTTCCATTCATTGAGTTAAACATTCAAGTCATTGGTTTTATTTTTACAAGAATATGTGTGAATGTCCTTTGATTAATTTACACTGAATATCCAATCATATTGAGTGTATTTATATTTTTCACACATAATTATGTTATTTATTTATCCTTAATATAAGGATACAGTCTTTATAAGGTATTTTGCCTCAATTTACATTCTATTGAGACTTCTTTATAGTTATGCACCAATTCACTTTTATATGGTGTATATACTATCCTTTGACATATTATATCATGAATCACATTATTCTCATGATATTATAATGTTTTGATTAATGTTATTCCTTAATTATTTGTATTCAAGCATCTTTCATTTGGTTAGTAACTCTTTAACTAAAATATCATTTTAAATGTTTTAAAGATTTATTCTTCTAAATATTTCTCATTAATGTGCATGTATTAAAAATGGTTTTAAGGATTTATTTACATGGAAATGAATGTTTTAAAATTAAAATTCCTTTCAAGAGTTTCAATGTGGTATGGGAAACTTTTATTCAAAAATCTCTTTTAAACAACTTCTTTGATAAATTGTGTGACTTTTAAATGTTTTCAGGAAAAAGGGGATATTTCTCTCGAAACGTTTTACTGATTATTTTCATCTACATCAATATCCTTCATTGTATTTTATTATCGATTGAGGTTGATTTATTACAATAAATTTTTCCATATTTTATTGAATGAGTTATATTTGGATTTTGATGTGCTATTTTTATACCATTCATAGTTTGTGGTTAAAGTATTGACATTTTGTATACTAGTGTTTAGATTATGTTTCACCCTTTTCATATGAGGAATGCATTGGACTTAGTAAGTGACGGGCGAGGCCCGCTATAGTCTCTTGATGCATTAGTATGTCTCATGAGACAAACTAGTGTCTTGGAACAAGGCCTTAACAAAATTTATATTTAGGGTCTTGGCATGAGGACTTGATTTTGTGGTTAAGATGTCTGACATTATGCACTCCAACATTATGAGATTAGTTATTGATGTTACATGTGATTATCAGAATATTAGAATATCCATGTGAATAAGTAAAAGGAATTATTTAATTTATCTTTTCTATATTATGCTGAAGTTTATGTTTAAAGGGATTATGTTTCAGTTTTATAATTTACCATAAAAGTTTATGATTATTTATGATAGCTTCAGATATATTGTTTATCCTTACTGAGAATCTGAGCTCACCCATTTCTTATGTTTTATTTCCTCAGGATACCAAGAAGTGTATTATTATTTATATGCAGGGTTAATCTAGTATAATAATGGAATTTCCAAAGGATTATCTATGTTGTATTTTATGTTAGAAATTTTAATTTTAATTTCATGTATGTAATATATTTCCCAAGACTGTTAAACTGATCAGTCCTTTGGGACTTGATTCCTTGTAATCATGCAAATGTTATGTAATAATGCACCAGATCTGGGATTCTTGGGTTGGGGTGTTACAATTGGTATCAGAGGAAGTTAACAATGACCTTGAAGACCATATTTATATTGACTTTGGTAAGGAAACATTACCCTAAGATAGATTTTGAGGATTAGTATAGGATAACTTCTTAGAATTTTGGTAATTTAGAGATTTTGTGAGTTTTCCAAGAAATAAATCCAGGTCCAGATACTACAAGTGAATGTGGTTCTGACACAAATGTACCTAGGAGTGAAAACTCCAACAAGGAGTTTCGGGCTTGACCTAGAGTATCTTAGTACATGACAACAGGCCTTATTGTGCCCTTGGTTTGACACTCCCTGGGGATATGCTTAGGATAATTCACATTTTATTTACAAACTGATTTGAAGGATTTTAATATAAGATGAGAATAAATAACCTTGGCTAATACTAATATATTTTAAATTGAAAATATTGTTTCAATATATTCTCTAAATTATTTTATGAATATTGTTACTCACACTATGCTTTCTGGTTTTAGTCAATGGCTAGATTTCAAGAAAGTCATAGTAGCATTGAACATGATGTTCAAGATGGGTACGATGGTGGAAATGAGAAACTAAATGTAATGTTGATAGGCATAAAAGATATCGTGTTCATGCTGAATCGGGTTTTCAAAAATATGATCAACAACATATACATTAACCAACTCCAAAACTCAAAAAAAGAGAAAGGCGGCACTACTGGAAATAGAGGATATACCAACGGTTCTAAACTGTTCGTATAGGATGGAAAACCGTTGGTATATTCTATACCAACGGTTGTCCAAAACATAGGGAAGTAAGGCGTGGGGAAAGATCTATACCAACGGTTTGAAGTAAACCGTTGGGATAGCCCACTCTATGTATTGATTCCCAATGGTTCAACAAGAACCGTTGGTATAGGTTTACCCAACAGTTTAGAACCGTTGGGAATTATATAATTCTGATCTTATACCAACGGTTCACAACCGTTGGTATAGTTTTTTTCCCAACGATTTTAATAAAACCATTGGGAATTAAATAATTTTGATCTTATACCAACAGTTGTAAACTGTTGGTATAGCTTTTTTCCCAACTGTTTCAATGAAACCATTGGAATATGTTTAAGTATAGTTTTTTACCAATGGTTTATTGAACCGTTGGTATAATTATTTCTCAAAGTATACCAATGGTTGTAAACCATTGGTATTCTGTATTTCTAGAATTGTTGCACAACAACCCCTCCAGTAGCCCCTCCGGTGCATACACCTGCATAAAAAAAACCACTAAAACCACTGACAGACTTAAAACAACAAAAAAGAACACCACCTATTTGATTAGATACATGGTGAATAATTCCCCATTTGACTCTTTATATGACAAAAATCATCCAGTATAGTTAAATCAGTGTTTCAATAAATCAAATATTATTTACATCCATTTCAATCTTCATATGACAACCACTTTTATAATATATAGTGAAAATGTATTTTCATAGGAGTCTCATCACTTGTTACTCCATGAGTGCCACACCGGGCCTCAAATTGAGGCTGGGTTGACTGGTACACATCACATATGATCCATGGATCATTTTCCTAAAGTTTCAACACAATCAGAACCTATTTAATCGGTTTGGCATATGTACATAAAATATTATCCATTTTGAAAAAAAGAGAGGCAGTTTGGGTGGTCCCCGCCCCACAGTGACTTGGATTGAGGTGGGGTTGACTCTTACACGTCACATATGACCCATAAATAATTTTCCTAAAGTGTCAACAAAATCCAAAGGCATTTGGTCTGTTTCCCGTATGTCAGTTGTTGATATCACTTTCAATTTAGTCCATTTTGAAGAAAAGAGAGACAGTTTGAGTGGTCCTGGCCACACTGTGGCTCAGATTGAGGCGGGGTTGAATCTTACACGTCAAATATGACCCATGGATCGTTTTCCTAAAGTTTCAACAGAATCCGAAGGCGTTTGGTTGGTTTGGCGTATGTCAACGGTTGTTTTCACTTAAAATTAAGTCCATTTTAAACAAAAGAGAGGCACTTTGAGTGGTGTAGGCCACACTGGGCCTCAGATTGAGGCGGAGTTGACTCATACACGTCACATATGAGCCATGAATCGTTGTCCTAATGCTTCAACACAATCAGAATCCATTTGATCAGTTTGGCGTATGTATGTAAAATATTGTCCATTTTTAACATAAGATAGACAGTTTGGGTGGTGTTGGCCTCAATGCACCTTGTATTGAGGCGGCATTGACTCTTACACATCACATATGACCCATGGATCATTGTACTAAAGTGTCAACAGAATCCTAAGTCATTTGGGAAGTTTCCCGTATGACAGTTGTTGATTTCACTTAAAATTTAGTCCATTTTCAACAAAAGAGAGATAGTTTTAGTGGTCCTAGCCACACCGTGGCTTGGATTGAGGTGGGGTTGACTCGTACATGTCACATATGACCCATGTATTGTTGTAAAAAAGTTTCAATCGAATTCGTAGGCGTTTGGTCAGTTTCCCGTATGTCAGTTTTTGTTTTCACTTAAAATTAAGTACATTTAAAAAAAAGAGGCACTTTCAGTGGTTTCGGCCACACCAGGCCTCAGATTGATGCAGGGTTGACTAATACATGTAACATATGAGTGATGAATCATTTTCCTAAAGTTTAAACACAATCAGAATCCGTTTGATCAGTTTGGCGTATATACATAAAATATTGTCCATTTGGAACAAAAGAGAGACAATTTGGGTGGTCCCGGCCCCACTGTGCCTCGGATTGAGGCGAGGTTGACTCGTAAAAGTCACATATGACACATGTATAGTTTTCCTAAAGTTTAAACAGAATCCTAAGGTGTTTGGTCAGTTTCTCCTATGTCAGTTGTTGATATCACTTACAATTTAGTCCATTTTGAACAAAAGGGAGACAATTTGAGTGGTCCCGGTCACACCGCGGCTTAGATTGAGGCGGGGTTTACTCGTACATGTCTCATATGACCCATGGATTGTTTTCCTAACGTTTCAATAGAATCATAAGTCATTTTGTTGTTTTGGCGTATGTTAGTTGTTGTTTTCACTTAAAATTATGTTCATTTTAAACAAAAGAGAGATAGTTTGAGTGGTTTCGGCCACAACGTGGCTCGTATTGAGGCGGGATTGACTCGTACACATCACATATGACCCATGGATCGTTTTACTAAAGTTTCAATAGAATCCTAAGGCGTTTGGTTGGTTTACCGTATGACAGTTGTTGATTTCACTTACAATTTAGTCCATTTTGAACAAAAGGGAGATAATTTCAGTGGTCCCGGTCACACCGCGTCTTGGATTGAGATAGGGTTGACTCATACATGTCACATATGACCCATGGATCGTTTTCCTAATGTTTCAATAGAATCAGAAGACTTTTGGTTGGTTTGGCGTATGTCAGTTGTTTTCACTTAAAATTATGCCCATTTTAAACAAAAGAGAGACAGTTTGAGTGGTCTCGGACACACCGTGGCTCGGATTGAGGCGGGGTTGACTTTTACACGTCACATATGACCCATGGATCGTTTTCCTAAAGTTTCAACAGAATCCAAAGGTTTTTGGTTGGTTTGGTGTATGTCAGTTGTTGTTTTCACTTAAAATTAAGTCCATTTTAAACAAAAGAGAGCCACTTTGAGTGGTGTCGGCCACACCGGGCCTCAGATTGAGGCGGGGTTGACTCTTACACATCACATATGATCCATGGATCGTTTTACTAATGTTTCAACACAATCAGAATCCGTTTGATCGGTTTGGCGTATGTACGTAAAATATTGTCCATTTTTAACATAAGAGAGACAGTTTGGGTGGTGTCGGCTGCACCGCACCTCGGATTGAGGCGGGATTTACTCTTATCCATCACATATTACCCATGGATCGTTTTCCTAATGTGTCAACAGAATTCAAAGGCGTTTGGTCAGTTTCCCGTATGACAGTTGTTAATTTCACTTACAATTTAGTACATTTTCAACAAAAGAGAGACAATTTGAGTGGTCCCAACCACACCACGACTCGGATTCAGTCGAGGTTGACTTTTACACATCAGATATGACCAATGGATCGTTTTCCTAAAGTTTCAATAGAATCTGATGGCGTTTGGTCTGTTTGGCTTATGTCAGTTGTTGTTTTCACTTAAAATTAAGTCCATTTTAAACAAAAGAGAGGCACTTTGAGTGGTGTCATCCACACTGGGCCTCGTATTGAGTTGGAGTTGACTCTTACACATCACATATGGGCCATGGAATATTTTCCAAAAGTTTCAACACAATCAGAATCCGTTTGATCGGTTTGGCGTATGTTCGTAAAATATTGTCCATTTTGAACAAAAGAGAGACAGTTTGAGTGGTTTCGGCCACACCAGGCCTCAGATTGAGGCGGGGTTGACCCGTACACATCACATATGATCCATGGATCATTTTCCTAAAGTTTCAATAGAATACGAAGGCGTTTGGTCCATTTCCCATATGTCAGTTGTTGATTTCACTTACAATTTAGTCCATTTTGAACAAAAGAGATACAGTTTGAGTAGTCCCAGCAACACCATGGCTCAGTTTTTGGCGGGGTTGACTCGTAAATGTCACATATGACTCATGGATCGTTGTCCTAAAGTTTCAACATAATTCGTAGGCGTTTGGTCGGTTTCCCGTATGTCAGTTGTTGTTTTCACTTAAAATTAAATACATTTTTAAAAAAAGAGAGCCACTTTGAGTGGTGTCGGCCACACCAGGCCTAAGATTGAGGCGGAGTCAACTTTTACACATCACATATGAGCCATGTATCATTTTCATAAAGTTTAAACACAATCAGAATCCGTTTGATCGGTTTGGCATATGTACGTAAAATATTGTCCATTTTTAACAAAAGAGAAGAAATTTGGGTTGTCCCAGCCCCATGGTGCCTCTGATTGAGGCAGAGTTGACTCGTACACATCAAATATGACCAATGTATTGTTAGCCTAATGTGTTAATAGAATCTGAAGGTGTTTGGTCTGTTTCCCGTATGTCAGTTGTTGATTTCACTTACAATTTAGTCCATTTTGAACAAAAGAGAGAGAGTTTGAGTGGTCTCAGCCACACTGTGGCTTGGTTTGTGGAGGGGTTGACTCGTACATGTGACATATGACCCATGGATAGTTTTCCTAAAGTTTCAACAGAATCCGTAGGCGTGTGGTCAGTTTGGCGTATGTCAGTTGTTGTTTTCACTTAAAATTAAGTCCATTTTAAACAAAAGAGAGGTACTTTGAGTGGTGTTGGCCACAACAGGCCTCAGATTGAGGTGGGGTTGACTCGTACATGTCACATATGATCCATGGATCATTTCCCTAAAGTTTAAACACAATCAGAATATGTTTGATCGGTTTGGAATATGTACGTAAAATATTGTCCATTTTGAACAAAAGAGAGACAGTTTGAGTGGTCCCAGACACACCGTGGCTCGGATTGAGGCGGGGTTGACTCTTACATGTCACTTATAACCCATGTATCGGTTTCCTAAAGTTTAAATAGAATCCAAAGGCGTTTGGTCAGTTTCCCGTATGACAGTTGTTGATTTCACTTACAATTTTGTTCATTTTGAACAAAAGAGAGACAATTTGAGTGGTCCCAGACACACCACAGCTCGGATTGAGGCAGGGTTGACTCTTACATATCACATATGACCCATGGATCATTTTAATAAAGTTTCAATAGAATCCTAAGGTGTTTGTTCAGCTTTCAAGGAACCATTGGTATATTTTTGTTGGAAAAAATGTGATTTCCAGTAGTGAATGTTGTCCATTTCAAATAAGCCCGAGACACGTTGAGTGGTGTCAGCCACACTGGGCCTCTTATTGAGGATGTGATGACTTGTACGCATAAAGAATGACTCATGGAAAGTTTTCCGAAAGGTTCAACAAAATACGAATGCGTTTGATTGGTTTTCCGTATGTCAGTTATTGTTTTCACTTAAAATGAAGTCAATTTTAAACTATAGAGAGACACTTCGAGTGGTGTCAGCCACACCACACCTCGGATTGAGGCTGGGTTGAATCATACATGTCACATATGACTCATGGATCATTTCCCTAAATTTTCAATGGAATCCGAATGCGTTTGGTCAGCTTTCCATATGTCAGTTATTTTTTCACTTAAAATGATATCATTTTGAAACAAAAGAGAGACACTTTGATTGGTTTCAGCCACAAAGGGCCTAGGATTGAGGCGAATTTGACTCATACACATCACATATGACTCATGGGTCGTTTTACTAAAGAAAAAACACATTCCAAATGTGTTTGGTCAGTTTTCCGTATGTCATTTGTTGTTTTCACTTAAATTTAAGTCCATTTTAAACAAAAGAGAGAAACTTTGAGTGGTGTCGGCCAAACCGCACCTCATATTGAGGCATGGATGACTCGTACATGTCACATATGTTCCATGGATCATTGTTCTAAATTATCAACACATTAAGAATCTGTTTGGTCGGTTTTTCGTATGCCATGTGTTGTTTTCACTTAAAATGAAGTCCATTTTAAACTATAGAGAGACACTTCAAGGGGTGATGGCCACACCGCGCCTTGTATTGAGGCAGGGTTGACTCATACATGTCACATATGACTCATGGATCGTTTCCCTAATGTTTCAACAGAATCTGAATGCGTTTGGTCGGTTTTCCGTATGCCACGTGTTGTTTTCACTTAAAATGATGTCCTTTTGAAACAAAAGAGAGACACTTTGAGTGGTGTCGACTACACCACACCTTGGATTGAGGCAGAGTTGACTCGTACACGTCACATATGAACTATGTATCATTGTGATAAAGTATCAACACAATCAGAATCCATTTGGTTTGTTTTCTTTATGTACTTAAAATGTTGTCCATTTTAAACAAAAGAGAGAAATTTTGAGTGATCCTGACCACACCGCGGCTTGGATTTAGGTGAGGATTACTCATATACATCACATATTACCCATGAATCGTTTTATAATGTTTAAATAGAATCCTAATTCATTTGGTCATTTTTCCATATGTCAACTGTTGTTTTCACTTAAAATGAAGTCCATTTTAAACAAATGAGAGACACTTTGAGTGGTGCCGGCCACACCGTGCTTTGGATTGAGGCGGGGTTGACTCGTACACATCACATATGACTCATGGATCATTCTTCCTAAGCATGACGAGTCCATCCATGAGTTCTTAACTTGTAACCCATGTCTTATCCTAACAATTAACAAGTAAACCAAATCAAAAAAAGGCATAATTCACATAACATGGAGAATGTACAACAAGGATTTTTATTCAAATTAAAGAATACCATCACATGCATTTGATGAGAATGAGCTAATAAGCTTACCAAGAAATTCATATAGTTCAAGACATAAAAAATGGAATAATCCTAAATAACATTGCATGATCATAGAAATAAAAAAGGCATGTGAAATCAACATGCCTACAATTACATATCATCCATGTGGTATAACATTTAATCAACTTGGAATAGAATTATACATAAGGAATATGAGTCTCATTTACTTGCATACATAGTGGTACAAAATGAAAATGTTATTCATGTCCGTGGGGCTGTCCGGGGTCCAAGGAGGAGGGTGGGGGCTATCCGGGGTCCAAGGAGGGTGGGGGGATGTCCGAGGGGCTGTCTGAGGGGCTGTCCAGGGACCAAGGAGGAGGGTGGGGGGCTGTCTGGGAAGTTATTCGGGGTCCAGGGAGGAGGGTGTGTGGGGGGGGGGGGTGGGGTGGGGCTGTCCGGGGTCCAGGGAGGAGGGGGGGGGGGGGGCTGTCTGGGGGGGTGTTCGGGGGGCTGTCCGGGGACCAAGGAGGTGGGGAGGCTGTCCGGGGACCAAGGAGGAGGGGGGGGGGGCTGTCTGGGGGGGCTGTTTGGGGACCAATGAGAAGGGTGGGGGGGGGGGGGGGGGGCTATCCAAGGGGATGTTTGGGGGGCTATCCGAGGACCAAGGAGGAGGGTGGGGGGCTATCTGGGGGCAGTCCAGTGGGCTATTCGGGGGGGGGGGGTGTCCGGGGGGCTGTCCGGGGTCCAGGGAGGAGGGTGGGGTGGATGTACAGGGGGCTGTCCGGGGGACTGTTCGGGGACCGAGGAGGAGCGTGGGGGGATGTCCGGGGGGGGGGGGTGTCTGGGGTCCAAGGAAGAGGGTGGGGGCTATCTGGGGGGTGTTCGGGGGGCTGTCCGGGGACCATGGAGGAGGGTGGAGGGGTTATACAAGGTCCTGGGTGGAGGGTGGAGGAGGGACTATACAAGGTCTTGGGTGGAGGGTGGAGGGGGTTGTCCAGGGTCCAGGAGGGGGGGGGGGCTATCCAAGTTTCAGGAAAGAGGGGGTGGGCTATCCAAGTTCCATGAGGGGGGTGTCTAGGGTCCAAGAGGGGGGTGTCCATGGTCCAGGAGGAAGGGGGCTTTGTTAAAGAGAGGAAATCCCCATATAATTTTTGGAAAATTATCTAAACCCAATCCAAACAACATCACAATTCCAATCCATCACCCTACCAACATCCAATTCATCCTCAATATCAGTAACCTTCCCATTATTCCTTGAACAAAAACTATAAATACAAAACACATATCCATTTTTTGAACTAAAATAAAGTCCATAGAAACTACCATATCACCCCACTAAAAAAATGGAAAACCACCTATGCCACTACCCCAACCGTCCGCAATCACATCACATGGAACATCCTTATATCCATTACCTACCTCGAGACAATATGACTAAAAAAACTCTTTATCATCTTTGAGTGGGGATACATCTCACCAGCACCTCCATTGGTTCATATGGTTCACTAAATACATGGAAGGATTGGCTATGTAGACTTCAAATAATGTTGATCCATACAATCATGAAACATAAGTATTGAAGAAAAACAAAAAACAAATCAAAGTGCATTGGTTGGGAATTCCATGCCATAAACATCACAAAATGGTTTATACCAAATTAAAACAGAAAACAAAAATAATAGATGAAAAACATTTAAACAAAGGTAGTACTTACAGATTTAGAGTGTAGAACTAAAAAATTCTTTGATTTAAGATGGATCTATCAAGTGGAACGAGTTTCTCAATCTGGGTATAGAGAGATCCCTCACGTTTAGGTCAAATAAAAATAGAAAATAAAAAAATAGATAAAGAACATTAGAACTGAGGTAGGACTTACAGATTTGAAGTCTAGAACAGAAAAATTGTTTGATCGAAGAGGATAGATAGAGTTTCCAATACTGGTAAGGAGAGAGCGTCGGGAAAGAATCAATTTTAGGGCTGCAGTCACGCGAAGAGAGAATTGGGGGATCTCTGTATTTGGAGGGAATTTCTCCCAACGATTTTTAAAAACCGTTGGGAAAACTATGATTTACCAATGGTTCATTGAAACCGTTGGTAAAGGTTATAGAATATGAAGTTTTCCCAACGGTTTCATTGAACCATTGGAAAAATGTGGTTGATTCTCAAGTTTTCCCAACAGTTTCATTGAACCGTTGGGAAAAGTGTATGTTTTACCAACGGTTTTTGTAAACCATTGGTAAAAGTGGTCCAATTGTGAGATATCCCAACGGTTTAATGAAACCGATGGGAAAGAGGTCTGTAATCCACATATGACAACGGTTTTCTAAAACCATTGGCACCAAAGTGTTGGTATAGCTCTATATTCCAATAGTGCGGAGAATGATAAGAGCTCTAGCAATGGAGACCATAGAGAAAATAAAACTCAATTTCCATCATGAAGGAAATGTGGAAGGAGACACCCAGTAAAGTGTCTCAATGGAACAAAGAAATACTTTATGTGTGGGAAAAAAGGACATAAACTAAATAATTTCCTAGAAAAAATGAAGAGTACTAGGGAATAAAATAAAAATGATCCTAAGAATACATTTACAATCATTTTCCGTAAATATAGGGGACTTGGGAATTACCCAAGTCAAGTCCCTATTCTATAGGATAACCACTTGGTCTAGGAAGAACCTATGTGGAAATAAATGGATGGAGAAATTTTTAAAAGTATTAATGCTATTTTTTATGGGATAACTTTGGAAGACCTTTCTCTTGTATGTGTAACACTGAAATTTATTATGTGAAAATTCTATTTGAGGAAGAATTATCTTCTTATTTGTGGATATAGTTATAAAGAACCATTTGGGTTTATATAATCCTTGAATTTGAGGCAATTATAGGTTATTACAGTTTGGGATGAAAATGCAAGGTATGAGATTAAATTTGTTTTTAAATTATGTTATGGTTATTTTTGAGAAATCTATATATTTTTGGGAATGTTATAAAATTTTATAGTTTTTTAAAAATGACAACACATAGACCATGTGACAACCCATCATGTCGGACAAATCTGCGGGAATCCAATGCACAACCAAAGTGCGATTGGGACTTATCACCTACCATTGGACTACATGAAGTCCCTAGTTAGTATAACTACTTATTTTTAGTTAAATGATTTTATGGATCAATAATATGTTGATTTTGGGAATTTATGATTTATCAAATGGATATCCTTAGTATAGAAAAATGATATGGTGATTAAGTGATAAATATTATTTTGGAAGACGTTCGCTCTTTTGGGAACACTATATGCCTAAGGAGAATAGAATACTATGGGATTTTATTTGAGGAGTAATGGTGGATTTTTATTTTTGAAGAATATTTGTTTTTATTTTGGAATTATAGAGATTTGGGTTATTTATGGAAATGATTAAACTATCATAGAGAATATGTGATTAGGTTAATTACATTTAAGTATTTTAATTTAAGAGTAATCTATGTTATTTGGAGATAAATGTTAATATTTATTGTGGAAGTCTATGTGATCAAATAATTATGAATTTTGGGCTTCAAACTTAGTTTGTATTATTTTGAAGAACTTTAAGTACAATTTTTTATTGAATGGTCTTTGTTGAACTTTGGGTATTGTTTGTTTAATTTTGTAGATTAAGAGTAATATTTCTTTCTATAAAGGATTATCCTTTCTCGGGATCATCTGATATTGTACTAACCATTTTGGTTTTGGTTAACGTCTAAAGACAAGGGAAATATATATTTCATATTTTTTGTATTATGTGATTCTCTAGAAGTTGATTCTATCACTTCAGGTGTGACTAATTCATTTTGAATATTCAACGTTTGGAGAAAATATGAGTTTGTGGTAGGAATTTATTAAAGGATGAAACTTTACTTGAGAAGTAAGTATATCTCCTTTTGTTTTTATTCAGTCTCATAAATAAATTCCTCAACATTATGACACGGAACTTAAAACAGAAATGTTGTTAGTTCACTCTTACTAATGGGTAATCAAACACAATTTAACCCATCACAATTTTATGGTTTTCTGGTAGTTAACTTTCTCCTGATCATGTTTTCTATCACTCTCCATCAGAACTTGATGGTTTGTTTTCTCTTCCATATCCATGTTTTCTTACATGAAACCCTAACATGGGTTGTCTCGGGTGACCTTTGTACTTATCTTTCTTTCTTGTAAAGTGATAGTTTTATTGACTATTTTTCCGATGTGGGACTTTCAATGAAGTTTCCAAGCCCAATTATAAAATTGCGAGGACACAATTTTCAAAATTGCGAGGACACAATTTTCAATAGGGGGAAGAATGTAACACCCCAAGATTTCATAGTAATTTATATATTTAAAGTGATTCAATAGCTTATACTATATGCAATACTGACTTGTCTTGTGTTATACCCAAGATTGAGTTTCTATGAGACAACACATTAGTATTATAATTATTTAAACAATATACATATTTATCAATTAAATATTGTAATATGAATAGTAAAAAATAAATTTTAAATTTTATTTATAAAATTTTCAGATAAATAAAACATATTTATAATGAAATCTATATGTTTTGTTAAAATAGTTATATATTTAGAAAAACTATTTTCTTAAAAGAACTAATTTTTATGTCCTTTTGTAAAAAATAATAAAATTAATATTAGACACTTATAACAATTGAATTTGGTAAAATAGACTTCATTTTTGGATTCAGAACATTAAAATAAGCTTAGGGTGAATTTTTGGTATTTTTCTGAAAAATTACAATTTTTGATGAATAGTGAAAAATACTGCATTGTACATAAAAACCGACTTTTTCATTTAAATAATTATTTTTAATTAAAATTTATCTTAAAGTCAAAGTAAATACATAATACATATATTAGTCCAATATAATTCATTTGAGCCATTTTATAATAATATTAAACATATAAAATTTTATTGAACGTTTTATCATCTTTTACCCACCTTCTAGGCACATTAGCAAATTTGCATAAAACATAGTTTTATCGCTTCTGTGAATTGAATTTAAAAAATCTGACATACACAGTTTTCATAAGTAAGTAAAATATGGTTCAATAGGATGAAAATATTTTTTGGTTAATAGTAACTTTTGAATTTTATTTACTACAGTTAAAAGTAAATAGGGTAATTAAAGGTAAAAATGATATTATAATTTCTCTATCACATGACCTAATTCTATTAGATAAGTGTATTTAGAAAAAAATAAACCTTATGAAAAAAATATGATCCTTTTTGATCCACTTGGATTAGATTAGGACATTTATTATATTTTATTTAAAGAAGAGTTAAAATTATTAAATTCAAATTTTAATAACTAATATATTTTTAATATAGGGTTATACATAAGAAAAATTAGACTATAAATATTCATTAGAAATATAAAAATATATACTACATCATGGTATTTTATTTTTAATTTTTAGACATTAAATAATTAATGTTATTTATGACACAATGATGATGCAATAATTACTGTATTAATGAATGATTAAAATAATTGATATTATAAATATTAATATAAATTTAAATTGAAGCTTTTGATGCCATCCACTAATTTTATAGGTGAATATGACATGTTATAGTTGATTGAATATATTTTTTCGAAGTAATCAAGTTTTTACAACTTTCAAAAAAACCAAATACTAAATAGTGTCAAAATTGACATAAATGAGTTTTTAAAACAAATATTATTTTATTAAATGATATAATATTTATAAAAATCAAAGATTTGGAAAAAGGAATTATATAATGATATAAATGTCATTAATTAACCACTTGAGGTTCTCTTGTCATTTTATAGTATGTTTATTAACCATGTAATATAAAAATACAACAAGACATAGTAAAAGTTAAATTATTTAACTAAGAGTTAAATCTAAAAGATAAGGTTAATATGGTGACCTAAAATTGTCTAAAACCTATTGGTTGAGAGTATTTATACCCATAACCACATTATCCTCTAAATAAATCCTTTTTGAGAAATTATAAACTACAATATATTTTATAATAAAATAATATTTCAAGCTTTTCCTATAAAAGGGTACTTCTCCTTTTCTTAAATTCACACCTCCAAATCCATTTTTCTCTTGAAAAAAACTACTCAAATATCCTCAAAACTACCCTAAATTCAAACAATAGGCCTTAATTTTATCAGAAAGCTAACTTAAGGAGCCCTTTTGTTCAAATCAAAAGGAAGCACCCGAAGAAGAGGTAATTACTTCATCACCCCTTTCAAAGTTCTTTTCTTCTTCCACTTCCTCTTTATTTGTTATTTCCATAACAAAATAATAACTACATTACCTTATACACACATATATTTTATTATAAATATGGTATAACCATATTCATTATTCTATCAATCCTATGAGTGACAAAGTCACCATACGTGCGTACGTATGGCTTACCGTCTCCACGTCATGGTGTAGTTTGTTATTCAACACTTCATTATTTGGATGAGTATAATAATGAGTATAATTGATTTAAATAATAAATATAACATGTTAAATAGTCTGTATATATAATATACCATCCAATTAAATAGGATTACATCACTAATAGAATGATATTCTCACTTGTGCATACGTACGGCTTACCGTCCCCACGACGTGATGAGATTTTGTTCCCCATCGTAACCATTCAAGAATAATTTTCATTTGATGATTAAAAATAATGTTTAATAACATAATATAATTCTGTATATGAATCAAATACATCCTATTCATAACAAACAAGAATTACGTAACAAAACATATAAAGGAAAACGAATCAGTTAACACCCGAAACAATGTTACTACTGAAATATTATTAACAAAGAAATATTAAAGGATCATATATGATATCATATTTATATATGTGGTTATTTTATAATTTATTAACAATTATTTAACCATTATAAATTTGGTTAAACTTACCCTTGACTAAATGAAAGTATAAGGTAAGGGGTTTTCATCTCACTTTTTATTCCAGTGAGATTCATGCTATATTTGACACTATTTACTTTTGTGTGGTTTATGTACTATCCATGATTGTATTATTTGTGTAATATAATTTAATTTATGAGTATTTACATCTTAATTGTACAATATTTCTTTCATGGGGTGTATGTTTCGTTAGTTACCAAATTAGTAAGGTAATTTCTAATTTCAATTTCCACTCATTGGGTTTTACACACACTTTATTGTTTATTTTACTCCAAGATTATTTGTGAAATAACTATTTATTTATTTATTTAGTAATTTACACTCCCCTTTGTGTGGATATACTTTTGATACACATAATCACTCCATTTAAAAATTCTCAACACATTGATATGAACTTGATAAGGGTAATCTTAACTCAATTTCCATTCAATGAGTTAGACATCCAAGTCATTAGTTTTGTTTTTACAAGAATATGTGTGAATGTAATCTGATTGATTTAAAATGAATATCCAATAATATTGAGTGTATTTATATTTTTCACACATAATTATGTAATTTATTTATCCTTAATCTAAGGATACAGTCTTTATAAGGGATTTCATCTCAATTTACATTCCATTGAGACTTCTTTGTGGTCATGTGCCAATCACTTTTATATTGGGTATATAATGTCCTTTTAAATATTATATCATGAATCCATTTATTCTCATGATATTATAAAGTTTTGATTAATTTTATTCTTCAATTATTTTTATTCAAGAATCTTTTATTTGGTTAGGAACTCTTTAACTAAAATATCATTTTAAATGTTTTAAAGATTTATTCTTCTAAATATTTCTCATTAATTTCCATATTTTAAAACTAGTTTTAAAGATTTATTTATATGGACATGAATGTTTTAAAATTAAAATTCCTTTCAATAGTTTTAATTTGGTATGGGACACTTTTATTCAAAAATCTCTTTTAAACAAATTCTTTGATAAATAATACGAATTTTAAATGTTTTCAAGAAAAAGGGTATACTTATCTCAAATTTTTTTACTAATTATTTTCAACTACGTTAATATCTTTCATTTTATTTTATTCTTGATTGAGGAAGATTTATTATAATACAATATTCCATATTGTATTGAATGAGTTATGTTTGACTGTGGATGTGCTATTTTTATACCATTCATGGGTTGTGGTTAAAGTATTGACATTTCATATGCTAGTGTTTAGATTATGTTTCAAAATTTTCGTATGAGAAATGAATTGGACTTAGTAAGTGACAAACATGGCCCGATATATCCCCTCTATTCATTGGTAGGTCTAATGAGACAAACTAGTGTCTTGGAGTAAGGCCTTGAAAAAATTTATATTTAGGGTCTTGGCACGAGGCCTTGAATTTGTGGTTAAGGTGTCCGAAATTATGCATTCCATCATTGTGAGATTAGTTATGGATGTTACATGTGATTATTCGACTAGTAGAATATCTATGTGAATAATTAAATGAAATTATTTGATTTATATTTTCTATATTATGTTGAATTTTATGTTTAAAGGGATTGTGTTTTAATTTTATACCTTTCCATAAATGTTTATGATTATTTATGATAGCTTCCGCTATATTGTTTATCCTTACTAAGCATCTGATCTCACCCATTTCTTATGTTTTATTTTCTTAGGATGCCAAGAATTGTATTATGATTTATATTCAGGTTTAATCTAGGATAATAATGGAATTATCAAAGAATTATCTATGTTGTATTTTATGTTATAAATTTTAATGTAATGTTCATGTATGTAATCTATTTCCCAAGACTGCTAAACTGATTGGTCCTTCCAGACTTGATTCCTTGTAATCATGCTAATGTTATATAATAATTCACCAGATCTAGGCTTCTTGGGTCGGGACATTATATTGCAATCTAAGGATGGGATAATTCTAAAAATATCTGATCCAATTTGTCTCATATTTAATGTGTAGTCATAAAATTGAGTCCAGTCTATCGATAATTTAACCAAAAAAGTCTTCATTTGTAATAAAACTTAAAAATAAATTCTATAAAAATAGACAATTATTTTTAAGGGACATTATGTGTATATTAATTATATAAGAAATATACATGTTTAGGAAACTAAATATGAATCTATATCAATAAAAAAGGTCTCTCCGCTGGTTGAGATATCATCCCTAGGGTTTCCCAAGGTTTGGAGATTCCTAGGATTTCCTAGGATCGGTAGTGCCTTGTTTGCATTACAATCCTGGTTTCTGATCATGAACATTCTATTTATGATGCTTCTATGCCTCCACTACTAAAAATCGGTGTAATGGATGCACCTTCTTTTATCAGTGCTAAACAGAAAGCACTGATAAAAGTTTCACCATTATCAGTGCTAGATAAAAGCGTTGATAAAAGTTTTTAATAAAATATGTTATTAATATATAAAAAATTATTATATTTATTTTCAAAAATAATTTTTATTTATATAAATTAATTAAAACATACATTTTTATAACAAATATAATTGTGTTTAATACAACATCGGGTAACGAAAGCAAGTGTCAATATATAATTAAATATTTACTTATTTAAAACACAACATCATGTATATTCTAGAGATTCACATCAAGCAGTTCAATTTATAAAAGACTAATAAACATAAAATGCCTCAATTTAATAGCAAATCACCGCATCAATCACCCCAACTCCATCGTCTAATTGTCATCTTCCCCAGATTGCTTTGATCCAGCCACCCCAGCCTTGTTTTGTGATTTACTGTTGGTCAATAAATAAATAAATAAATATATATATATATATATATATCATTAAATAATGATGGTATTAATGAACATTTTTATGTTTATATATTGATATGTGTGAGTATAATTGACACTAGCTATGATCATAAGTTTATTTGTGGACATGTTTGAGTTTCTATATATGTTTCAAATGTTAGATTTCCTATTTGTATGATGACACATCCATATGTTATCTATTCATGACTCTTGAAATGTTCATTTATACATTGAAACCCTTATTATTCATGCTTCCATGTACGTGATGACTCATTTTTTATAATATATAATCTTTATTCATGTTATACCCATGAAATTATTTATGTTCTCATAAATAATTATAAAATTAGAAACATATATTTAAATAATAAATATATTTATTATATTTATATTTATAAATTATTAATTATATATAAATACTCTTTTAAATATATTTATTTATAATTATAATTATAATTATATATATTTAATTAAATAATCATAAAATTATAATAGATATATTTAAATAATAAATATAGTTATTATATTTATAATTATATATATTTATGTATTTTCATAAATATATTTAATTGTATAAATATGCCAACAAAGGTGCGTACCATGAGGCATAATTATATAAATATAATTATAATTATATCAAAATATTTTTAAATATATATTTATTTATAAGCAGTCTCTCACTCTAACTGTGAGTTTCATTGATTAAAGATCACCACATACTTCTTCCCGATATTCTCCTGCTCTGGAGTGAGTTTAAGAGAAGACCTATTAGACACACTTTAGCCACACCCTCGTGCCATAGCCTAATCATCTTGTCCACATCCTTTTCAACGTCCTTTTGGATGTCTACCCCATCTCCAGGATTTGTAAACCATCTTATTAGTCACCACATGGCCCCAAAATAACTTTATTAAAAAAGTAAAGTACAAACAAAAGGATGGAAAAATGCGATCACCTACACACAACACACAAATGACATATTCTTTCATAACACCACCACAAAGAAACAAGCACAAAAAATAAACAGAACTATCATCCGCCATGTCCCTGGGGATGAAGACCCCTCCTCTATTTTTGAGTGACCCAAGGTCTACACAATCATCCATGCTTAATGATTCCCCAAATTCCTGAGATGTAGATAACCAATCTGCACGCTATCCACCAGCTTCCACCTCCTGAATCACCTCCACATCATTATTACCTCCCTCTAGAATAGTCAGTTGAAGACTATCCACTGCAGCATCCCCCCTCTCTTTCATAGGGGTTGTGAAAACTCCAACATTACAAACTCTGGAAGACCGTTTATTACATACACCAGACTTCTCTAAGCTATCAAGATAAACTTGATCAAACTCCACATTATCATTTCTCTCAAGCATTGTAAAAAAATTACCTTTATCTTTACCCTTAGAAATAGAGGACACAAGAGAACATGATATGTTTCTAGCCAAAGGGGCACAACTAAAAATTTCAGCACCTACACTAAGCAGTCCACCATGACTAGTAGCTGCTCAAGCATGGCCATGAGTTTTAGTACCTATACTAAGCCGACCGCTGCGACGAGTAACTATTAGAACACAGGCCAAGAGGTTCAACACCTACACCAGAAGATGATTCAACCCCCTCCAGTTCATCTAGAGCCCCATCCTCACCCCCACCAACTTGTACATTCCTCACAAGAACCCTATCCACATTAGTTCTAGCCTTTTCAGGCTGAAGAAGATCATTTTCAGAGGGTGCCTTCCCAAAGGCAGCATCACCACCATTCAAAAAATGAAGAATCTCATCACCATGAACAACATGTGTTTCATCCCCTCCCTTTGGTTCTAGTATAGCCCCAGCCTCACCCTCATAAACATGAGTAGCCTATACAAGATTTAAAATAGGTTGATGAAGAACATTCCCAACACTAATTTTTCCACAGGGAAGATACTTCTCTTCTAGGAGCTTTACAAGTCCCCCTCCTCCTCATTTCTTAGCTCCTCACATCCATCAAAACTATCTACCCATTTCAAATGATTCAAATCCCTATCAATATTTTCAAATATATTTTGAAAAGTTTTAACAACATCAATGAAAGATTTAACCATATCATCCCTCACCACTAGCACCCACTTTCATGATGTCAGAAAGATGAACATTCACAGCTGAACCACTCTCATTAAAAAGTCTAAAATCCTTAGAACTCATCATAGTAATTTTATCAGCAATTCCTTTATCAACCTTATTCAATCTGTGTCCATTAGAGAAATCATGTTCATTAATTGGTAATTTAAGCTTACAATTTTTGACCTTATTCCAAATATTTTTTCAATTGGATCATTTGACTCCCTTGATACATAATTTCTTAACATGACCAATACAATGGAAATTAAATAAAAAAATTAGACACAAATTGAAACTCAATAAAAAGATCAAACTTAAAGACATCAGCAGCTAAGAAAACAGTTTCAATAAATGGAGAAGCTAGATCCACCTCTATAAGAACTCGGGCATAATGCCCATACCTTGTGAAATCATTTTCCTTGTCAAATTTAACCAGGATACCAATAGCTAAAGAAACATACTTTAGTATCTAAGGGTTCTAAAAAAACTAATTCAACCCCTGATTCATATCCATGTTTGAGTGCTTAAATTCTAAGCCTTGGATGGTTCTAACCATGAATCCCAATCCTGTAGTCTTAATGTCCTAAGATACCTCATACTGGTTTGATCAAACAATTTGGTACGGGCCTCCCCATCGAAGGTGACCCTATTAGTGATGCGCGAAGGGGTGATGGTGTCCTGCCTCATCGATTTCTGGTGATGTTTTTTTGCAGGAGCAGTGGGAGTCAGCCTCAAATTAGACGATGATAGTGAATTAGGACGAATGGTGTGGGTTGATCTTCCAGGATTGAGTGGTAAGGAACTACTCAGGCGGATGATGTTTCTTTGCAGCATTTAGAGTGGACAAACAATTTATCAGTGGCGGTTGGTGATGATGGTGTTAGACGAAGGCGAATTGTTGGCGTGTTGAGGCAGTTTTGGATTCCCGGCCGGGCGTAGTCATGGGGTTGCGACTTTGTGTGGGATCCTAGCGATATCAGGCATCTCGATGAAGGGATGACTAGGGGTACATGTGTTAGAGGTGACGAGATCTTGTCCCCTGCTCGGTGGCGGCGTCAGACCAGTGAAGCTCTGGTGAGGGGATGCATCCCCGTGGTAGGATTTGGCCATATGACGATGGAGGGGTGCTAGTGCTGGCAGTGTAGGTCCCTGACTTGGAATGAAGGGTTGTGGCCAGAGGCGTGTGACAGGGCGACTCATTGAGCTAGGGGATTTATGGTTTTCTTTCTCTATCGAGTAGAATAATGGCGACGAGGTAATTTATGACATCTGTGTGGTAGAGAGAAGGTGAAAAATATGGGGACAACCTCATCCATAGTGTGATTGGCAGGTTTGACCTCAGGTTCTGAGCGTGGAGGTTGTATGACATGCTTGTGTCAGTAGATGTTTTGGCTGCTCAGATTGTGTTTTGTAGGATAATTATCTCTAGGCCTTGGGCCTTTAGTAGGTTTGAAGGTCTAATTTAGGGCATTGTTTTAGGGACTTTGGGATGTATATCGATGATAGTGTGTGATTATTTGGACTATATGTGTTTTGGGCAGCATTGTTTTACCATTTTTCTAGTTTGGCGGTGCTTTATGTGCCACATTTCACTGCATTTCTATTTTCTCTAATAAAATATTAAGACCGAGCTCGCTCATGTCCTGAAATTCCTTGATATATATAAATATTTATAAACATATTTATTTATAATTATAATTATAAATATATATATATATATTTAAATAATTATAAAATTATAATAAATATATTTATTAAATTTATAATTTTATAAATATGTATAATTATATAAATATATTATATAAATAGCAGTTGGGGGCTTACCAGAGTGGTAAAGGTTAATCCTACATCAGACCTAGGTTCAAATCCAGGTGGGAGTGAATTTTCGCTGTTAAACGGTGACGTAGACATGATGTTGACATGCGGTGACATAGGCGTGACGCTGACGAATGGTGATGCAAGCATGATGCATGCATGTCGCTACACCGGGCCTTCATGCCAGTTTGTGGGCATTTGGCCCATGAAATGGGTTTCATGCCCACTCGGACTTCGGGCCAAGTACTGAATAAATAAGGCTTGATGGGTGGGATATTCCTTGAGGGGGGGGGGGGTGCTATGATCTGCCTTTCTAGACTGTGTGTGTGTTGTATGTGTGTTTAATTTAATTGTACCCCCAAACATCTAAAATATATTTATATAAATATTTATAAATATATTTATTATATATATAATTATAAATAAAAATATATTTCTTTATAACTATAATTATAAATAAATAAATATTAATTATATATATAATTTTATAAATATATATAATAATATAAATAAATTATTATGATTATACTTTTATCATTACTGATAAATCCTGTCTTTATCAGCACTATAATTTTAACATTGATAAAGGTCAGTTTTATTAGTGTTTTTTATTTTTGCGCTGATAAAACTGACCTTTATCAGCATGTTTTGGAAATCACTAATAAAATCCTTTCAGGTTATTATAAATTGAACCCTAACAAAATCCTTCTGCTGCTTTCCCCTCAAGATTTCACAAGACCCGAACTCTCCTCCCACTACTACCGCCGTTGTCACTGCTACCGAACCCTACTACTATCTCTGATCCATTTTATCATCAAATCTCCAAATCTAAGGTATATGCCAATTTATCTTATTTACGCCCCCTGGAAACACTATTTTTTTCAGTCGTACCTCGCCATGTGCGCATCTTAAGTTCTTTTCGATGAACTGAAAGATCCCATACTTGTTTCATGGGATGTTACTATATCATGGATGTGTGGGTTTTTCTAGTGGATCATGAATTCTATTTAAAGGGTTACTTTCACCACATAATTTTCCCATCCCAATACCAATAAATACATAATTTTTCCATATGAGTTTGTGTGCCTATATTTGAGGAGTTCTAATACAACATAGAGTAAGAATATGAGGCTGAAGATACACAGGAGGATAATAGATAGATATATATTTTGGATGTATATATATCATGGATTATTAAAGGTTTATCTCATGGAGATATTTAAAGTGATAAATTCACATGGTATTCATATGTACATATAAAAAGATGAAGGATGATTTAAGATGGATTTTAAAATTGAGAAAAGATATGGGAGATATTAGATTTATAATTGGAGATATAAGAACTACACTCTCTCTATAAATATAGTGCTAATTTGTATTGTGAAGGGATTTTTGGTGACTGGTTCAATTGGAGCCTTGAGTTGGGAGACTTTTCTACTGTGTTGGAGTACTCCTACTTAGGTTAATATTTTATTTCACTATCTTCATAGAAGAGTATTTCATAGATATTTTGAACTATGAAAATTAAATATATATAATATTGTTGTTTTTTAATTTTTTATTAATGATATAGTGTTTGATTGCAATGAATATATTTTCATTATCAGTAATTCATATAAAACCCATTTTATATTAAATGAAGTAATTTTTAACAGTAACCAAATTTCAATTAAATTATTTTATATGCATTTAATAAGGAAAAACATTAATAGATAGTCTATGAACCTTCTATCATATTTAAAAAATTTATAGGAAGCACTAAAAATGCATGTTATGCAAATGTATTTTGACATATTCAAAGTGTTTCAAGCATATAATTTTATAGTTTTGTATGATTTGAAATTTATATACTTTTATTAATTATATAGTATATCGTATTATACTAATATAATTTAATAATAGTGTTTAATAAAAATTTATACTTTTATAGTCTTATTCATGTATAAATTTATACACCTTTTTAAATTTTTTAGTATACCATATTTATATATATAGTTTAAATATAATATTTTATTATTTATTTATACTTTGATAGTTTTCTATATTTATAAATTAATATAAAATTATATTTTTATTTGTTATAAATTATTATACATTTATACTTTCATAAATTTTACTTTTATATATTATAATTTTATACTTTTATAAATTTGTAAAACTATATCCTTTTATAAATTATGTATACTTTTATAACATACATGTAATTTTATAAAATATCTCTAATATGATTATTATTTAAAAAAAAAATTAATTTGGATAATTAAGAGTTATTTTATTATATGAAATATTTAATTTTTTAAATCATAACGGATAGATTGAGAGTTGTAGTTAGGATTGATTTATTACTTTAGAACTGATATATAAACCTCTAATTATTTTAGTTCAATGTTAGGAATGGACATGTACTCTATGTTCATGATTTATCTCATGGGTTTAGTGATTAGTGTTCCCAAAAAATAATCAAAGGTGTTATATTCAATAGATTCAAGTAAATAAGAAAAATTTTCCTCATGTAAATAAATTAAATAAATTTATTCTTTACATAAACATCCTTTAATAATTCTTTGATATGCCACAATACCACTTTGAAAATTCTGTTACCAATTCACCTCCTGAAAATCCTCATCATCATTACTAATTTGAGATATTGGATTATAGATATTGAGATCAAGGCTCATGTTTTCAAATGTTGTCATATTTACATTCCTAAATCATATGACTGAGTTGATTATTTCTATGAAGGAATGACCAAGAATGATGTGGGTTTTCAAGTAACTAGATTCTCCCTTTAAGGTTATGGAAGGGACATCTTAAGTGGTATTGGGTGATTTATCAGTTTTAATTATTTTTAATTCAAATATTAGTGATGAAACCTCACAATTAATTTTCTCTATTTGATTACATAATTGCTCAAGCAATGGTTATGGAAAAAATTGGATAGGGGATGAGCTGGTTGGTTTATCTCAAGAGGATATCTAAGTTGTTGTATGGATTGTTTCATGGGTTGTTGTAATTTAACTAGAGTATGTTTTAAATTTTATTTTCACGATTAAAATAAGCTACAAGTTAGAAATTTTTGTGAAGGGTAGGGATTTAGACCCTACTATTGACTGGGTTATTGATTATCCTTCCAACAAAACCCTGGATTGTCATTGAACCTTGGAATAAAATTGTTTTAATTTTGATGCTTTTAAAAATTTAAATCATTAACCTCAATAGATGGTCCTCCGATAAGGACCTTCTTGATTAAAGGAATGGTTAGGTAATTATCAATCTTCAGGTTATTTTTTTACAAATTGTGAAAACATGGTCAATAGTTTAAACTCTATGGACCTTCTTAAGGTCTATCTCTTTTACCTTCCTAGAGAGGGATACAATTTTTCCATAAAGATTTTATTATCACTAAAATTATTAATCCAATCTTATTTGGAGGCTTATCATAATTGGAAGTGGTTCCCCATGTTTAGTTTTGTTTAGTAAGAACTTCTAGATATTCATAAGCACCATTGGGGGTTTTGTTTTTTAAGTTCATGTTACACATCATATGTTTGAAATGTTTTCTTTATAGAAATTATACTTCCTTAAATATTTGATTTTTTTAGGATTTAATAACCATGGGGAGTTACCCCATGCAGGGTATCGTAAAAAATTTCCCATGTTTTATGAAAAAATATCCCTATTTCTTCGAAATGTTTTGAATACACTTTTTGAGTATATATTTTTTTGTTGTTGTTTAAGTATTTTTTTGGATGAATTCTGAGGATAACCCATATCAACAATGGAGTAATTATTTTATTAAATTCAATTAATAATTTCCTTAAAATCCTGATGAAATTATTTGACACATTAAAATTTTGGGTTACCTTTATTGGAAAGCCCCCTTTTTGTGAATTTGTTTTGTTAAATATTAATATTACTGAATCAAATTGGATGAACATGAATAGATAATAGATGATTTCCAACTGTATGACAAAATATTATTAATATGGGGTGAAATAATTCATCAAATTTGAAAAATATCATTCATATGACCCTTCTCAGATCCTTTTTCCATGTTTATACTATTGTTATTCCATACTAATTAGTCCATAGGAGTTGTAAAAACACTTGATCTATCACAAAATTGATTGAAGTTATAAATATTGGAATAAAAATTGAAAAAAATTAATGTAGCTAGTAAATGGGATACAAATGCATTTTATTGATCATATGATATGATTACAAGTGTGGACAATGAAGAGGACCATATCAAGGATGTGATTATAGGTGTGAATGATGATGAATATCATAATGAGGAAGTGACAATGAAAGTTGAATATTAACTTCATGATTGTCCAAAATTGTTTGAGAATATAAAGAGTTATGCAAAGAAACCATTGTATGCTAGTTTCACTAAATATATAACAATGTAATCCATACTGAATCTGTATAATTTAAAAACTAGAAATGGATGGAGTGATGCCAATTTTACTGAACTACTTTCTCTCTTGAATGACATTCTCTTAGAAGGTAATGAGATCTCTAGCCAAACATACTATAATAAAAAAAATGCAATGTTCAATGGGCATGATCTCTAAAAGAGTACATGCCTATCCAAATGACTATATAATATTTCTCAAGGACCACAAATCGATTAAATAATTCCCAATGTTTGGTTATTCTCGATATAAGAAAGATGAATTGGGTCTTACGAAAGTTGTATAGAACTTTCCAATAATTCAAAGGTTGATGCACCTATATGGAAGTGAGGAGACTGTAGGAAAATAAATATGGCATAAAAATTCAAGAAATAAAGATAGGAAACTTCATCACTAGGAAGAATATCTTCAGTGGAAGAGAACTGATCATGAGTATCCTAAATTTGGAAATGTACCAAGAAACCTTTATCTTGAGTTATCTATAAATGAAATGAATCCTTTTGGTTTTCAAAGCAGCACTCATAGTACATGGCCTATTATATTGTTAAATTATAACTTGATACTGTGGTTATACATGAAATGAAAATAAATTATGTTATGTATGCTTATATCAGAACCAAAAAAACCAAGTAATGATATTGATGTTTATTTGGCTCTATTGATCGAAGATTTGAAATTATTATGGGATTCACTTATTACATGGTATGATGCTTACAAAAATGAATATTTCACATTAAGAGATGTGTTGTATGAGATAATAAATTAAATTAATGCTTATGTAAATTTTTTAGGATATATAATTAAAGGAACTCAAGGGTGTACCATTTGCGAACAAGGTGCACTGTCAATTAGGTTGAAACATTTATCAAAGATTGTGTTTCTCAGAAATCATAGATTTCTTCCCTGATGACATAAGTACTGATCATAGATTAAATCATTCAATAGAAGTTAAGAATAATATACAACACCATCTCCACTAATTGGTGATCAACTATTTGAGAAATTAAAATACGTGGACACTTATTTTGGTAATTTTTTTTCGAAAAACTATTATGAAAAGTAGTTGGAAAAAGAGATCATTTTTTTGAATTACCATTATGGAATTTTCTATATGTCAAAAATTTTATTGATGTTATTCATGTTAAAAAAATGCATGTGATAATGTTATTGGCATGTTACTAAATGAACCTAAAAAATTATGGAATTAAGGATTGGTTGGACATGATTGACATGAGAATACGAGAAGAGTTGTCACCAGTGAAGGGTGAAAAATGAAATTTTCTTCCACAAACTACTTACACTCTTTATAGGTAGAAGATATATCAAATTTTCAACTTCTTGAATAATGTAATGGTTCCAGAGGGGTATGTATCTAATATCAAGAATATCATGTCAATGACTAATTTAAAATTAAAGGGTTTGAAACCACATGCTTGTCATGCTTTGATGTAGGATCTAATTACTATAGCTTTACATTGCATTTTTCTGAGGAATGTATATTATACATCATCCAAGATTTGTTTCCTTTTCAAAGATATATACATAAAAGTTATAGACTCGAGAAAATTAAAAACTATGGAGAAGGAAATTTTCATCCAATTTTGTGAATTGTAAATGTTCTCCCCCCCAGCATTCTTTGATATGATGTTTCACTTGTTGAGAGAGATTCGACAATGTGGTCCTATACATTATAGATGAATATACCTCATTAAATGGTATATGAAGATTTTAAATGGGTATGTCAAAAATAAATGTCGTCAGGAGGGTTGTATTATAGAATGATATATTGTTGAGGAATCCATTGAATTCTGTACCGACTACCTATCTGGTGTGAAAATCATTGGTCTACCAAAATCTCATCAGACTGGGAAACTTGTGGGAGAAGGAATTTTTGGAAGAGACAATGAAACAATCAGTATTATAGATCAGGAGCAGACCCCCCTTTACATTTTTCATAATAGTTTAGATTTTGACCCATTTGTTGAAACCCATAAATAAATTCTTATGCATTTTAATCCATCAAGGGATGAAATATGGATATAAAATACATCTAACAAATAGTTTATAAGATGGGGTTGAGACCATATTTTTAAGGAGTTAGATGAAAATATGGATTCAATTTCAGAATTAATTCGATGGATAGCTATTGGAATAAGTGTGTATATATTATCTTATAATGGTTATGTAATTATTTGTTATAAATTATATACAAATTAACATGATGAAGGAAGTACCATGAAAAATAGTGGTGTTTCACTTGTTGTTAAAGAGATGCTTGTTTCTAGTACTAAGGGAAAAAATCCAATTAATGTGAATATGTTATACTTTGGAATCATCAAGAAAATATGGGAGTTAGATTATACAATATTATAAGTACCAATTTTTTAAATGAAAGTGGGTTAATAACATGAATGTTGTTAAAATAGATGAATTAGGATTCTTGAAAGTGAATTTCAGTAAGGAAGGGTACAAAGACAAACCATTTATAATGGAATCATAGGCATAACAAGTATTTTATGTTCCAGATCCCACAAACTGAAAGTGGTCAATTGTTCTATTATCAACCAAAACCGTTGAAGGGTTAGATGAATATTTAACTACAGATGACCCATTCATTGGGAAATCGTAATCATTTCATAGTGGTATCAATGTAGTTGGGGTTTTTTATTTCATAGGAGGCCATAATGAAGGGATTTCGATACTCGATAAAGGGGTCAAATCTCTTCAACCTTTAAAAAGAAGAGAGTTCAATAATCATGTTATATATTTTTTGTGATATACATTGTGTTACCTCATGTTATTATATATTAACTGATTCATTTATGTAATCTAAATTAAATATTAACCACTTATAAAGACAATGACCGATGCATGTGTTGATGCTCCCAATCTCGAGGAAGGACAGTTTTCTCAATATGTTATTGCTCCTAGTGCAGAGGAAAAATGACCTTATATACATGCCGATGATACCAATATCAGGGAACAATATATTGATGATATTGAATCTAAGTAAATGGTATATGAATAATAACTGATGTTGCAGAAAAAATAGAAGCACCATAGTCTGATTGTGTTAAAAAATTATTTAGGTGAAAAGAAAAGGCATCAAATTTGAGGTTGGATAGAATGAATGAGGCTAGGATGTAAACACTAATAAGGTCATGTTCAGTAGTTACATTGGGATCATCACTCATCAGTGCATTCCAATTGATTTAGATTCATGGAACCATGTGGTGCCCATGCTTAAGACACTGATTTGGGAATAGATTATGGTAGCATTATAATATCCTTTATTTATTTTACTAAAAAATAAAATAATGAAATATTTTCTTCTCTTTACTATACTTTGTAGAGTGAATTTATAGTAGATGAATCCCATAGGTAATTTGTAATAATGATTTCTGGAATAATTCACATAGGATTTCATACAATTATAATGATATTTAATCTTAAATATGCCGATGAGAAAATAAACCCACACGAACCGATTATGTATGAACACTTGATAAGGAAAGCATTGTGGGATGCATTTATTGGCCATTTTTGGGAGACATATTTTCAGGTACATTGTGTATGGTAATACATTGTTTGATAATATGTTTATTCATCACTTTGATTGAGAATTTTTTTATTTATGAAACAACAACTGAGTGCTGAAAATAAGAAACAGGTAAAAACCAACGTACCCCTATTGTAAAGCAAGGATGAGGTACACTTAACTTGAAAAAATTGGTAAGTATTTTAAATTTATCATAATAATTTTATGTGACATGAAACAACAACATAATTATATTCCTCAATTTATATAAATATTGATGAATCTAAATATAAATCCACTTCCATCCCATGTTATGTGCTATGGAAGGAGGCATGTGTAAATAAATATGGGATAATAATAGATGAAAACACACAAAAAGTGTGGGAAATATGTGTAAGTATGACATAATATATTTTTTGATTTAAATATCTATTACATAATAATGATTAATTATTTTCCCATATTTTATATTCAACTTAGATACAAGAATCATCAATACTTGTCTAGATGGACACCTACTCTTAGTGGTTATGAAGCAGCCAGAACAGTATGACCGTGTTAAAGGTGTAGGTTTTGGGGTGACACCCCAAACCTATTTTGAGAAAAGAAAATAGAAGGAGGATAAAGATAAATAAATGAAAGAGATGGAAGAAAGATTAGATTCCCTTGAAGTAAAATTTCATTGGTAGTATGAGTTGTAAGAAAATATTATGGGGTGGGGGGGGGAGAAAAGAGAAGAAACAAATCAAGAACAAAAATTGCATGAAGATCTATCCCCACCTCCCACTAGCTTTGAGGTGATCCATTCCCCTCAAAGATATGTCTTAGATGAAGTAATCAATATTCTCATAATTGTTTATATTAAATGTGAATCAGGAAGTCATTACATTATTTTCTATAATGATATTATATAGGGTGAAAATAACTATGGTTTATATCTATCAACACACACCCATCACCTTTTTATAAATGAATACCATGTTCAATATCCTAGAATACTCACTACATAATAGAAAAAATTCAATAGGTCATGTGATAGTGGTGATTAGTGTAGATCATGAGCTGAGAACTGAGCTACCTATTCTAATTGATGATGAATATCTTCATATGTTTGACCAAGCAGTTGGAACATTTGTTTCATTACCATCATATCTTGTAAAAAAACATGTTGATAAGGAGGTATTCCTTTCCAATTTATTTTTCATGCTAAAACTTTAACAATTAATTAAAAAAGGTCTCAAATGATGAATGTTATTACAAACCGAAAAATGGAAGGGTTTAAATAAAAGGTCAAATCAAAATGATCTAAAGGATCAACCAACTGATTGAAAATATCCCAAGAAATCACCTTTACCACACCTATTCAATATCTAAATTTACCAACATTAAAGGTTCATGCAGATATAAAGATATAAAGTGGAAGTAATCATATAGTTGATTTTGAAGAATAAACTAATGGAGAGGCCTTTACAGAATACATTTCTCTTGAGAATGTAAATGAAATCATCATGTATGAATAAATAAGAGTGTGAGTTGTAAATGTATATATGATGTGTCTTTTCATGATTTGTTTTTCCAATATATGATATACAATGTTAATTATGAATAAATAAATTTAATTTTTTAGGTGTATATATCAATAATAATTGAAGGGATTACCCCATGAACATAATTTTGGAATCATTAGTCCTCACATCACTTCTATAGACCAAACAATATTGAATAAAAAAAGGATGAAATACTGAAAAAACTAAAGAAATCATTTGAAAGAAAACTTACGGATGATAGACCCTTCCTAATACCAATGATGCAGGGGTAAAACTCTAAAATTGAATCATATCAAATATATTTTTATTTATTTCCTTACTTTTTCCTTTTTATATTTTTAGGAAACATTGGATAGTAATTGCGGTCAATTTTTAATACTCCAAATATTTATTTTTTGAATTCACAACATGGATACCCAACAAATTGTCAAAAAATGATGACATTTTTAAATTTACAATACACTAAATCCAATGGTTTAGAACTAAAATTCATGTTATATATTTTATATTATGTTTTAATTAGAATTATGTTATGATAGGGAAGTGTGTAAATATTATAAAAATCATGTAATGAAGACAATTTATAAAATCAAGGACCCTAAGAAATGGGTATCATACTTGATGGTAGAATTTACATATATATCATAAAGATGAGTCTTACTAATCATTATTTAGTTTATTTTATCATCAAATTATCTACTTTGTTAGTTAATTTCATTAGAATTTCTATCAGATACTTATTTTGTTAATTTTGTCAGAGAAGGTAATGAAATGACCACATGTGTGATTGCACTTTGTGGCTGCAACTGAAATAATGAAAATAAGGAAATGGGTAAAGAATCTATACAACCACCATGAAAGTTGAATTCATACCACTTATTGAATTAATTTTGTCATCATTGTATATACAATTTGTAAATTAATCTCCCTATCCTTTTTATCTAATTCTTATTTAGTTTTTTTCATAGATCTTTTTAGAAGTAATATTTTTCTTTTAACTATCTAAAACAATCCAAAAAAGAGATAAAATGTTCCTTTATTCTAATGTTACCACAATTTCAATTTCCTTTATTTGTCAAACTATCAGCATTTCATATTGAGTTGATTTTCTTAGTTGAAAAACCTTTATAGTTGTTGAAAACCAAAAGAGTAGAGGAAGATTTTTCTTCTAATAATATAGACTCAATATGAAGTGTTGTCACTTCGAAAAAGAAAGTAAATGGAATGCATGGTAACATTTAAGGTTCAAAGTGTTTTGATAATTTAGGAAAATAGTCCAGATGTCATTTGGGACATGTAGGAATCAGCCACACCTAAATATGACACATAGTGTGACAAGTATGACTCCAGGTACGTCTTTTTATTTAAAATTGACAATAATTTTTGTAAAAAATAAAACTAACATAATTAAAATTGATCAAACTCATTCTTATTATTTTGATACTTTAGGATAACAATCCATAAGTAATTTTTGATGTGTAGGAATGAACCATACCTCAATCCAACTTATGGTATGGTCAATATGACTCAAAGTGTGTTTTTTTAATTTAAAATTGATTTCAATTTTAGTAAAACAAACAAGGGACATACTAAAAACCAATAAAACACAGTAGGATTTTTTTGATACTTTATGAAAATAATCTAAAAGTAATTTTTGATATCTAGGAATCAACCACACCCCAATATAATGTATGGTGTGATCTGTATGACTCCAAGTATGTATATTTATTTAAAATTAACATTAATTTTATTAAAAAGAAAAAATAATAAACTGAAAACTGAGCATACACAATAATATTTTTTTGATACTTTAGGAAAACAATCAATGAGTCATTTTTGATGTGTAGGAATCAACCACACCTTAATATAATAAACTTTGTGACTGATATAACTCAAAGTGTTTCGTTTTATTTAAAATTGACATTAATTTTAGTAAAATGAATAAGCGACATATTGAAAATAGGGAAATCACATTCAGATTATTTTTATAATTTAGTAAAATGGTCCATAAGTAATTTTTGATGAGTAGGAATCATCCAAACCTCAATTTGACACAGGATGTGACTAGTATGATTCAAAGTGCCCATTATCAGTTTAAAATTTTAATTTTAGTTACAAACATGTTTCACTCACTGAAAAACAACCAAACAAACTCTTATTATCTTGATAATTTAGGAAAGAAACTCATAAGTTAGTTGCGACATATAGGAAGCAGTCTGAAGTCAAACCAACACACAAAGTTACCGATATGACCCAAAGTGTGTGATTCGAGTTTCAAATGAAATTTTAATAAAACGAAAAATATACATACTGAAAACCAAGAAAAAACATTTGGATTATTTTGATACGTCAGAAAAATGATCCATATGTCATTTTTGAAACATTGGAATCAATCCCACTTCAATCTGATGCATTGTGTGACCCATATAACTCTATGTGTGTATTTTAATTTTAAATTAGCATTAATTTTATTAAAAATAAAAAGTGACATATTGAAAACCAATAAAACACTTTTTTATTATTTTTATACTCTTGTAAAATGATCCATAAGTAATTTTTAATTTGTAGGAATCAACCGTACCTCAAGCTAATGCACAATATGAACAGTATGACTCAAAATGTCCATTATTAGTTTAGAATTAACATTTTAGTTCAAAACACATCACTCACCAAAAACCAAAAAAATACACTCTCATTATCTTTATTATTTTGAAAAATGGTTCATAAGTTAGTTGTGATGTATAGGAAGTAGTCTCACATTAAATCAACACATGATGCGACTGATATGACTCAAAGTGCATGTTTTGAGTTTCAAGTGTCATTTTAATAAAAAACACAAGTGACATACTTGAAACTGAGTAAAAACATTCATATTATTTTGACATATTATGATAATGATGTTTAAGTCATTTTTGACCTGTATAAATCATCTGCAGCTCAATCTAACACATTGTCTGACTGGTATAATTCCAAGTGTGTCTATTTATTTAAAATTGAAATTAATTTTAGTAAAAAGAAAAATTGATATACTAAAAATTGAGAAAACACATTTGTATTTTTTTATAATTTATAAAAATAATCTAAATGTCATTTATGACATGTAATAATCAACCACACCTAAATCTGATGCACGGTGTGATCGATATGACTCCAAGTGTGTCTTTTTTTTTAAAATTAACATTAATTTTAGTAAAAAGAAGAAGTGAAATACTGAAAACCAATAAAACACATTTGTATTATTCTGATACTTTAGTAAAATTATCCATGAGTCATTTTTGATGTGTAGAAATCAAATTCACCTCAATCCAACACACAATGTGACCGATATAATTCCAAGTGTGTCTTTTTATTTAAAATTGACATTAATTTTTGTAAAAAGAACAAGTGATATATTGGAAACCAAGAAAAAACATTTGGATTGTTTTGATACATTAATAAAATGATCCATGAGTCATTTATGATGTGTAAGAATCAACTACATCTCAATCTAACACGGTGTGACCGGTATGACTCAAAGTGTCCATTATCATTTTAAAATTGACATTTTAGTTCAAAATGTATCACTCACTGAGAACCACAGAAATAAACTCTGATTGACTTAATAACTTAGTACAGTAATTCATAAGTAATTTGTGATGTGTAGGAAGCAGTATCATGTAAAAATGACACATGATGTGACCAGTATGACTCAAAGTGTGTGTTTCCAGTTTGAAATGACATTTTAGTAAAAAACATAAGTGACATACTCAAAACCAAGAAAACACATTCTTATTGTTTTTATACTTTAGAAAAATGATCCATATATAATTTGTGACATGTAGGAATCATCCAAACCTCAATCCGGTGGTGTGACCGTTATAACTATGAGCATATATTTATTTAAAATTAAAAATAATTTTAGTAAATAGAGCAAGTGACATACTCAAAACTAAGAAAACACATTTGTATTATTTTGATACTTTGGGACAATGATCCATAACTCATTTTTGATATATAGAAATCAACTGAACCTCAATAAGATGCATGGTGTGACCGGTATAACTCTAAGTGTGTCTTTTTATTTTAAATTTCCATTTTATTGATGTATTCTTTCATATTAATGTTTAATTTATTTCTTTATTATATTACTAACATAATATTTATTTTCTTATATAGTTGGATTATTTTTCTCATCTATAGGTGATTTTTTCGACAATTGATACCATGAGAGGACTTTTTTGAGAGGGGATCCTGGGTGCCAAATGATGAAACATTAATGTTTTTAAATGTTCTTCGATAGTAATTGTAAATGTAATTATAAAAAGAATTTTTTGAAATGTATATAATAGTGTTTTTTTATTTGTGATTTAATTTTTTTTAAACTGAATTATATATTTTGTATACAGGTTACAGGTTTCTATAGTGTGTTTTTATACAAATAGCACACTACATCAAGTTAGGTATTTATTAGTGCTAATGAACGCACAGATAAAGGGGACCCCCTTTAATGACGCTGAGGAAAAAAATGATTTTTTTAGTGCTGTTAAAGGACTTTTTACATGATGTTAAAGGAAATATCTTTAGTAGTGTTATATGATTTAGGCATTGTGAAATAGAGTCTAATCTATTAAACTTTTGAAAACATCTATAATTGAGAGACCAATATAAAGCACTTATTCCAAAAAAATGAATATGAAGATACCTTCCTACTACATTATATGTCTCCTCTCACCATCAAAAAATTCATCATTAATCATAATTTTAATATGATTTCCCTAAAAAATACACTTCAAAATATATGTCAACTAAATGACGGCATTATTATAAGAGAAAAAGGATTGGGTTTCATGATATTTGATTTCTATAACGAGATAGATAAACAAAAGGCTCTTAATGGGAGGCCTCAGTCCTTTGATAACCAAATCATCTTAATAGAGGATTTGAGAGATGGAGGGGATATCCAAATTTTTTTTTAAAACCCCCTTTTATATTCAGCCTATAAGAATCACCTTCTTAGGTAGATCAGAATGAATTATACATTCCTGTGCAGATTATGGTGTTGGTCTATGTTGCACAACCACTCATGGTATTAGGGAGAATCCTCTCTTAGAATAACCTTCATGTGACCTTTTAAAAAGAAATAAAATCAAAAAATAGATATTGTGAGATAAAGATGAGTTTCAACTTTTTTAGGAGGTGCTTTTTTTATAGTGAAAATCTCCTCTCTCACTCAGAGGTGTAGTGTAGTTAGGTTTTTTACCACGGATTTTCAGATCTGAAAGTTGTGAAATTTCTTGAGTTTGATTGAATTTAATCTATAGTGGGTTTTGATCTGATCCTAGTGTTTTTCTTCCACACCTTTTACTTGGACAATGAATACCGACTCTACACAGTCAGATTTATTTGGATATTTTTATCAGGATACATTCTTCATTTTAGATTTCTTTCCAAATGCATTTGCTTTATGCCTTTGATATGATATTTTTTAGAGTATTATTTTTGATATATTTATCATCTTTGAGAGCCACTATAATGAACTCTTTATTATTAGTGGATTATTATTTTTGGACTAGGTATTTTGGTTTTTACCTTTTTAGTTTTTCATGTTAAAGATTTTTGGTGCCATTTTTTTTTCTGCACATATTTTTTGGTTGCTGCGCACCCACTTTAAATTTTAGTATTATTTGAAGGGATATAAAATTTATTTCTATTGCATGTTTTCTATGTTGTTCATTTTTTACTTCATTTCTTGTCTACTTTCCCAACATATGGTATCAAAGGGGTTGGTGTTTTTTCAGATAAATTATGGAATCCAATTACAGTCAGATTATTTTGTTGAATGGTACCAACTACTATATGTGATGATTAAAAATGAAGGATTTGATTTTTATCAAGCTAATGCATCTACAGGTGTTTAATTACAAAAACCATGATATAATTTCTTATGAAGATTGAGATTTTGAGGAATATTTGGTTTATTGTTTCATTCTTTAGTGGTTCGAAGAGGATGTGATGAACCATATTGTCCACATCTCTCACACCAGAACTTTGTGGGAAAAGATTGAGACCACCTATGATTTCAAGATAAGAAAATATAATTGTTTCTCCTCAAATAGGTGATGGATTTTAGGTATAAATAATTTACATCTATTTCTAAATATCTTAGTGAATTTCAGGTCTTTTTTGATAAGTTATCTAGTATTGGTATTAATTTTGATTATGAGGTTTTAGAGATCTAGTTTCTCAATACATTACATGATTCATGGGAAAATTTGTGTGTTACTCTAACCGGTTTTTCTCATAATGGTTTTGTGACACTCAATTTTCTTAATATAATATTTTTAATGAAAAATCATGAGATGTACTTAGGTGAGATCTTCTTTGGATATTTTTTTCATTGAGAAATAGGGAGGAGTTAGGAAATGAATCAGGGACAGAGCAGCCGAGGTAAGAGAAAATGTAAAAGCAAATCCAGGTCGTAGTAGGGGGATTATGAGTGTCATATTTATGGTAAGAAAGAACATGTTAAAATTTTCTTCTATAATCTAAAAAAATAAAACAAAATGAATGAAAATTAATAAAAGAAAAATGGTGATGGAGATGATCGTGTTGCCGCTGCTACATGGGGTGATCTAGTTATTTTTTATGAATCCATTAAAATTGATTCAGATGATTCTTGATGGATTATTGATAGTGGTACCTACTTTCACATGAAATTGAGGAAATATTTATTTAAATTTTATATCCCATGTTATTTTGGGATTTTGAATATGAGTAATGATAGTTGTGTTGATGATTTAGGTATGGAGACTTGTTCTTTGGAGACCAACACAGAGAGTAAGCTAACTTTGAATAATGTTTGACATGTGCCTAAGGTTTTTATGAATCTTATTTCTGCTAGTGTTCTTGATGATGATGATTTTATTATTACTTTTGGTGATTTCCAATGTAAGATTTGAAAGGGTTCCTTGATAGTGGATTAAGGAAATAAGTAGTTAGGTTTGTACTATACTAGATCTTATTTATCTTTTGATACTACTTATGTTATCGAGTGAAATATTTCATCTATGTTATGGAATAATAAACTCAGACAAATTAATGATAAGGGGCTTGGTTTATTGTCCAAGATAAATTTTCTTCTAGGTTTGAAGGGTGTCAAATTGGAAATCTGTGATCACTGTATGAAAAAAATAGATCATAGTGAGTTTTAAAACACATCCATTACACAAGAAGTCACTAGAACTTGAATTAGTATATTCTTATGTTTATGGCCTTTTAATAATTTTTGTATAGATATTTATTTTGTGACATGTGTGGACTAATACCCACATAAAATTTGGGTTTATGTTTTGAATGAAAAAAGTTAGGTGCTCAGTGTTTTTAAGGAATTTTAGGTTTTAGATGAGAGATAATCTGTTAAGAAGTTGAAATTTATTAAAACTAACAATGGGGGTTAGTATTAAGTCTATTTGATTAGTATTGCATGTAGAATGTAATTTATAATCAGAATACGACTCTTAAGACACCTCAGCTAAATAGTGTAGCTGAGAAAATAAACATGATTTTTTTGTAAAGATCTCTATGTTTACTTTTGGAATAAAATTTTCCTAGACATTTTTGGGGTGATGCTTAATTTATGGCTACATATATTATCAATTTATCATCCTCGATATATTTTCAGAAAAATACTCATGACAAGTTTTTGGTATAAAAAAGAGATTAAGTATGACCATTTACCTGTTTTTACTTGAAAAGATTTTGTTCATGTTTCTAGAGATGAGATATCCAAGATGGAAAGTAAGTCATGAATTTTTTTTATTAGGTAGGTACATGATGATTTTAGATACATGTTATATGTTCTTACTTTGAAAAAAGTTTTTAGAATCCATGATGCGACATTTATGGAAGGTTAAACTATTTTAGATATTTATATTGGATAAAAATATACTTCTTCAATTTCTGATGGATTTTTCAGTCTTGAGGCAGTTTTTGATTCAAATTTACCTCATGTTGTTTATTCCAATTACTGTGTTGATGTGCATAAGGATGTTCAGGGTGAATAGGTTAGGGTTAATTTTTTAATGTACCTTTTGTTTCTGATGATCCAATTATAGGGGTTATTAATGAACCCATAGTTCCACTATGAAGATCATCTCATAATCATACTATTTCTACTAAACATTCACCTGATGAGTATGTGCTCCTCACTAAAGGGGGAGAACCAAAATCTTTTGATGAGGTGATGGAAAGTGATCATAAGGACAAATGGGTTACAACAATAGATGATGATATGAGATCATTGCATGGAAAAATACCTTTGAGATAGTGAAGTTACCTAAAGGAAAGAGAGATTTTCAAAATCAGTGGGTTTATTGGATTAAAAATGAAGAATCTAGTTCAGTTCCATGATATAAGTAAATGTTAGTTGTTAAAGGATTTCGTCAGAAGAAAGGTATTGATTTTGATGAAATTTTTTCACATGTTGTCAAAATTTCTTCCATTCAGGTTATTCTTGATTTGGATGCTAGTTTAGATCTTACTATTGAGAAGAGGGATGTTAAGACAACTTTCATCTATGGATATTTATAGGAGGATATTTATATAGAGCATACATTGGGTTTTGTTGAAACATGTAAAGAGAATTATGTTTTCAATCTAAAGAAGAGTTTGTATGGTCTGAATAAATATCTAATGCAGTGGTATAAAAAGTTCGAATCTATAATTTTGCATCATGTTTTTAAGAATACATATTCTTATCATTATGTTTTTGTTCATATATTTACTGATGATGTTTTCATTATACTATTGATTTTATGTTGATGATATTCTTACTGTTGTCCATGATGGTTCTAAAATTGAAATATTGAAGAAGGATATTTTTTAGTATTTTTAATGAAATAATTGGGGCCAACATGACATATTATTATCATGTTGATCTCTCATGATAGAAAATCCAAGAAATTATGGTCATCTCAAAAAAGATACATTGGTAAGTCACTTCAACTATTTTCTATAGAATGAGAAAAAGTAGTTATTACTCCTCGTACTTTACATTTTAAGATCAGTTCTAGTTAGTTGCCTCATTCTAATGAAGAGAGAGAGGAGATGTAGCATATAATTTATTCATTTTCTATTGTCTATTTGATGTATGCGACAATATATACTAGACCTGATATATCTCATATAATTGGTGTAGTAATTCATTTTCTATCTAATCTAGGTAGAGATAATTAGAGATAAAGGAAGTATATATTTTGTTATATTCATGGTACTTCTGTTATGAGATTTTGTTTTGGAAGTGAGGAACCTATGTTCTGTGGATTTATGGATTTATATATGGAAAGATATTTGGATTCAAGAAAGTATACTTCATTATATTTGATCAATTTTACATAGGGAGTTGTATCTTGATAGTCCTTATTGTAGAGATTTTTTATTTTATCTACCACTGAGTCTATGTTTATTACAGATACATAGGTATGCCAATAATTATTTTGGATGAAATTTTTTATTAGAGAGTACAATTTTAATTTGGAAAAGTATGTTTTATTCTATGATAGTCAGATTTCTATTTATTTAAGAAATAATCTTAATTTTTTATAGAAGGTTGAAGCATATTGATGTTCAATATCATTGGATCCATGATGTACTTAATTTGATATATTTAGTGCTCGAGAAGATCCACATAGATGAAAATGGGTGGACATGTTGACCAAAATTTTACCTAATGGTAAATTTGATACTTTTTGGCTGATTGTAGGGTTGACAGCGATCCCCTGTTGAGTCGGAGGGGGAGTATGTTTGGGAGCCACCTCTCTTGGTATGCCTTTTATATGAACTTTTAAAATAAAAAATATCCAAAAATATATATGGTGATATAAGTAGTAGTTATTATTTTTTAGGAGGAATTCTTTTTTAGGTAAATGATTGTTTTACAGTGGATCTATCCTCTCTCGCTCAGATGTGTTGTGCAGTTATGGTTTCTATAGTGGATTTTAAATATAAAACCTATGATATTCTCTATGAATTATTAGATTTCATCTGGAGTGTTCTTTAATCTAATCCTAGAATTTTTCTTCACTACCTTTTATTTGGACAGGGAACTCTGACTCTACATGGTCAGATCTATTTAAGTTTCTTTATCCAGATGTGTTCTTCATTTCAAGCTGCTTTCGGACTACATTTTCTTTCTCCCTTTGATCCTTTATTTTGTAAGAGTATTAATTTTTATTCCCTTATCATATTTGAGAGTCTCTAATATAAACTCTTTATTATTAGTGGCTTTTTATTTTTTTATTATGTTCCATGGTTTTTCCCTTTTGGGTTTTCCATGTTAATTTTTTTGGTGTCATCATTTATTTTTTGGAACATATTTTTTTAGTAGTTGTGCATCTGATTTAATTTTTCAGGCTTGTTTATAGGGGAATAAAATTAATTTCCAATGTAATTTCTCTTTTTTGTTCATTTTCATATTCATTTCTTGCCATATTTCCCAAAAAATGAGAGGTATGTTCCTATCTATTGAGGATTCTAGTGTCAAGATTTCTTTCGAGTATGAAACACTTCCAATTCTCTTATTCTTTTGTGGATGTATTGGGGACATGTATAATGACTATTTTTATAAGGTGGAGGTTTAAGATGGATAATTTATTATGTAGTATAGTCAATGGATGCAAGAAAAAATATGGGGATGTCTTTTATTCTGGAAGAAAAAAACAAAGGGTCATAGATAAAACTTATAAGGCCTTAAGTGTGAAACCAAATACAAATCATAAAAAAATATTCATGTTGGGTTTTACTATCATTCCTGAAGAGTAAAAGAAATAATTTTGATACTAAGACATTTAAATTAAATAATTCAAAGGAGGTACTAGTGTTTCTAGGATTATTAATGAAAGTTAGGTTAAATAACCTAGGGGATGACTGTTTACACAACTCAATGCCATGAAACCTCTGTGGGAAGTGATAAACCCCCTCAGCCAAAATTACATCTTATTAAAACTTATGGATTATATTTTCCCAAATCCTTGATAAAACCTAACATTTATCATTACCAAGATCGGACCCTAATGTACCCTCAGTATCTGGCTCTAAGAAATTTTGAATGTGGAATAGGAAAGCGAGAGAGGATAATGTGTTTTCTATGAATATAGCAGAAACCAGTGGCTCCAAGAGATGCATGGAGGGGTTTCTAGTTAATGAGAGATAATAACAAGGATTTAAAGTGGGGGAGGATGTGACATTTATTGAATTTTCATAGATGGAGGTTGGATTGATCCATCCACACCTATCCTAATGAAAATCTATAGATTGAACTATTGCGGTCTTGACAACCCATGATTAGTTCGGATGCTCCAGCACCATTGCACTAGAAGTCACCTCAATATGACTTTCATGTTTGAAACCATATTAGTAATCAAGGATATGGATTATATTGCGGAAAAAGTGGGTTTCCGTGGATACTTCATGGTTTCTCTACAAGACTACTTGGATGTTCTATTTTTCTTTTGATGGAGGAGGTGGGTGTTAGGGTTAAATATTTCTCTTCAAATCACCTTTATTCCACCATCCTTCAACATGACACCCCGATTTGAGATTTTTTATGTTTTTATTGATGGACATCATAGAGGGATAAATGGAAGGAATAGAATCTTATTAAAACACTTCGTGAGATATTACCTTGAACTATCCTTTTTTGTGGTGATTTTAACAAAATTATGTTCCAAAATGAGAATAAAGGTGGTACCAGAAGACCCTATGCCTCAATGATGGAGTTTTATAAAGCATATAAAATGAAGTATATTTCTGATCTAGGCTATTTAGGTAATCATTTTACATGTTTTTGAGGTAATTCTGTGAATACTCATATTACAAAATGCCTAGAAAGATTTTTGTGTGCATTTTAATGGACCAAACTCTTTAATTCATTCCAAGTCTCTCACATGGCTCCCGCTAATTTGGACCACTTTCCTATCCTCATTGATATATCACATGATTATATAAAACTAAAACATGAGAGGCACTTCAAATTTGAATGATTTTGGGCTAAGAATAAAGAATGCGAAGAAGTGGTCTGCTCAATATAGAATGTGGGAGATCCTAATTTGTGAAGAAATATCCACCATGTGGCTTTGAAGTTAACAATTTAGAGAAAATTCAAGTCTCAGTAGAATAAAAGGATTTGTGACATGATTGAAAGGAATATTAACATCCTTTATTCTCACCCCTATGATTTTTATCTTTACATAATTAGAATCCTTAAAGTAAAACTGGATAAGGATATTTGTATTAAGGGAATTTTCTGGCCCATATGCACTCATCAAACCCACATCAATGAAGGTGAGGTCAATACCCTCTGCTTACACTAAAAGGCCTCAATAATGTGACACAAGAATTATATATATATCTTTTATAATTAATTAGGTAGAGTTATAATAAATGAGATGGGGATCCATGATATTTTCATGAAATTTTATTAGAAGCATTACACGGTTGGAGAATCTATCATTTCTTATAATATTATGTCTTTTTTTTCATCCTGTTGTTACAGATACAATGAATGGAAAACTTAGGTGTTACTTTTAAAATGATGAAATTTTTAGAGCCCTCAATCAAATCCACTCTACCAAAGTGTTGGGTCTGGATAGATTTCATGCCATATTATTTTAAAATATTTTGGCATATTATTAGACCTAACATTTCAGGACTTATGAAATAAATTTGGGTGGGTAAATATAATTTTTTTACTCTTATTGAAATAATTATCACCCTTAATACAAAGATAAAAAAACCCATATTGGTATCAGATTTAATGCCCATCTTTTTTTGTAATGTTATATATTAAATCATTTAAAATATTTTGGTAAATTTCCCACACACTTAGTTACCTTCCATTATCTCTTAAAACCAAAGTGACTTAATCACTAAAAGTTTCATTAATGATAATTCCATGATTTCCCATGAAGTTTTTCACTCTAAGAAAACATGATATTTTGTGAAAAGAGGCATTATAACATGGAACCTTGATATAAAAAAGGCCCATGATTGATTGGAATTAACCTTCATTTTATTTTGAATAAAATGGACTTCTACACTAAATGGGTTGTGGTCTTTATGAATTGTGTCTCGTTGGTTTCTTTTTGGATAAAAATTAATGGTGGTCTGTCTTAGAGATTCACCCATTCTAGTGGCCTTCACCAGGGGACCCTCTTTTTTATTTCTTCTTTATTTTAGTAGCTAATGTTTAATGTAATCTGATTTTAGTGGAAGAAAAATATAATATTATTCATGGGGAGATGGTTTTTTAATGAATTCCACCCATATCTCATATTTTCTTTGCTAATGAAAAACTTTTTTTTTCAAGGGACACACTTAAAGAATGAAACTCTATTTTTCACCTTATTTTCAGATACAAGATGGGTTCTTGGAGATAGGTTAACCTAGATAAATATGAAATCTATTTTATCTTAGGACTCCCAACAAGTAGGAAGGACGACCTCAACAAATCCTTAATAATTTGGGTGGTTGAAAAGAATAATTAATACTTTGGGATCCCCACAATCACTGGTCGATCTAAAAAAGTGTTATTTTATAATATTATTGATAGAGTGGGAAAAAAATATAGGACTATAAAATCAATAGGATTTATAAATTTGGGAAGGACATACTTATTAAGGAAGTGTCACATTTTTTTCTGAGCTATGCCATGTCCCTCTTCAAACACCCTAGCTTGGCGTTTGACCAAATTCATTCCCACACCACCAATTTTTGGTGGGTACAAAATAATGAAAAGAATAAAATTCATTGGACGGGGAGACCAGTCCTCAATTTGATCACCATTTGAGTTTCACATGTTTAATATAGCCCTATCCATGGGGTATTGGATAATCACATGTAGGGTAGATTCCCTATTAGTGATCCGAAACTCCAAAATCTTGGACATCACTGAGATGCAAGAAAATGATCATCTCTGAACACTACTATAGATTGATCTATAGTCAAAACCAGTAAAACCCTTTATCAGTGATAAAAAGAATTGTTGTTCTAAGAGCTGTTAAAAGGGTATCTCCTTTATCATCACTAAAAAAAGAACTGATAAAGGCGGTTCTTCATCAATGATAGTGTAGAACTCATAAAGGGCCCCCTTTATCAACTATTTTCTAGTTTTGATAACGGAGGACCTTTATTAGTGCTAGAAATATCAATGATAAAGGCCCTACTTCCACAGTGTGTTGTTAAAATTACAACACAATACAACAACAAATATAGGTATATAGAAAATTCATAATTTAATTAAAATAAAAATTACATTATAGATATAAGAAAAAAACACTATATTATAGAAATTTCAAAAATTGTTTTGTATAATTAAATTATTAATTACAATTTATCATAAAATTAAAAAATATCAATGATTTCTTTGCCTTTGGAACCTGACCCCCTCTAAGAAAATCCCGATCAAGGTATCAGTTGCTGAACAAACCACCAAACTATAGCAGAAGAATCCACCTGTATAAGAAAACAATTCTTATATTAGTATTATAATAAATAAATAAATTAAACATAAATATTAAATAATAAATTAATAAAATGTCATTTTTAAACCGAAACCATGCAATTTGAGACATATCGATCATGTTGTGTATCAGATTGAGGTGATTCTAATTTTTACACGTCACAAATGACTTATGGATTTTTTTCCTAAAGTACCAAAATAATCTAAATGTGATTTATCATTTTTGAGTATGTCACGTGTGTTTTGAACTAAAATGTAATTTTTATACCTAAAACACATATTTTGAGTCATACTTGGAACATTGTGTATCAGATTGAGGTGTAGATAATTCTTACACGTCAAAAATAACTTATGGTTCATTTTCCTAAATTATCAAAACAATATGAATGTGTTTTATCGGTTTTGAGTATGTGATTTGTGTTTTGAAATAAAATGTAAATTTTAAATAAAAAGACACACTTGGAGTCATACATGCCACATCGTACATCATATTGATATACATTTGATTCTAACACATCAAAAATGTCTTAAGGTTCATTTTTCTAAATCATAAAAACAATCTGAATGTGTTTTATTTATTTTGAGTATATCACATGTCTTTTTTACTAAAATGTCAATTTAAATTTGAAACATGCAATTTGAGTCATACCATTCATACAGTGTGCTATATTGATGTGAGACTAGTTCCCACACATCAAAAATGAATTATTAATCATTTTACTATTGTATCAACATAATTCGAGTGTTTTTTTATTAATTTTTAGTGAGTGACACATATTGTGAACTAAAATGTCAATTTTAAACAGATAATGGACACTTTGAGCCATATCAGGCACAATGTGTATCAAATTAAGGTGAGGATAATTCCTTTAAATAATTTTTTTACGGATCATTTTATTAAGGAATCAAAATAATCCGAATTTGTTTTCTCAATTTTGTGTATGTAACATGTCTTTTAAACAAAAATGTCAATTTTAAATAAAAAGATACACTTGGATTCAAACTAGTCACATCATGCATTATATTGATGTGAATATGATTCCAATAAATAAAAATGACTTAAGAATTTTTTTCCAAAATTATCAAAACAATTTGAATGCGTTTTATTAGTTTTGAGTATGGAACATGTATTTTTTAGTGAAATATCAATTTAAACAGAAAACACACAGTTTTAGTCATATCAGCCAAATCCTATGTCGGTTTGATGTGAGAATGATTCCTACACATCAAAAAAATTATGAATCATCAGACTAATATATTAAGACAATCCAATTGTGTTTTCTCAGTTTTCAGTGACTGGCATATATTTTGAACTAAAATTCCAATTTGAAACTGATAACATACACTTTGAGTCACAATAGCCACACCATGTATTGGATTAAGGTGAGACTAATTACTACATGGCACAAATGATTTATGGATTATTTTACTGAAGTATCAAAATAATGTAAATTCATTTTCTTGGTTTTGAGTATGTGGTGTGTGTTTTGAACAAAAATGTCACTTTTAAATAAATACACACATTGAGTCATATTGGTCACAAAAAGTTTCAGATTGATGTGGTTTGATTTCTACATGAAAAAAATGATATAAAGGTCATTTTAATAAAGTATAAAAATAATCCAAATGCTTTTTATCTATTTTAAGTATGTCACAAACTTTTTTTTATTAAAACATCAATTTAAACTAAACACATTCATTTTGAGTTATACCAGTCACATCATGTGTCGATTTTTACGTTTGATTGATTCATGCACATCAAAAATGAATTATGAATAGTTTTCTTAAAGTATCATGTCAATTCGAGTGTTTTTTATTTGTTTCTAGTTAGTGACACACATTTTTAACTAAAATTTTAATTTTAAATTAATAACATACACTTTGATTCATATCAGGAACTATATGTATTCAATTCAGGTACGGATAATTCCTACACATTAAAAATGATTTATGGATCTTTGTTCTAAAGCATAAAAACAATCAGATTGAGTTTTCTTGATTTTGAGTACATGACTTGTGTTTTGAACTAAAATGTCAATTTCAAATAAAAAAACATTTTGAGTGATACCCGTCCCACTGTGGATTAGATTGATGTGAAATTGATTTATACACATAAAAAATGACTTAAGGATCATTTTCAAAAAGTATTAGAACAACAAAAATGCATGTTCTTATATTTTAGTAGGCCATGTTCTTTTTTTTTATTAAAATGTCAATTTAAAATAAAAAAACACACTTTGAGCCATACCGGTCACATCGTGTGTTGGTTTGACATACGACTGATTTCTGCACATCCAAAATGACTTTTGAATCATTTTCCTAATGTTTCAAGATAATTCGAGTGTTTTTTCTTAGTTTTCAGTTAGTGACCCATGTTTTGAACTAAAATGTCAATTTTAAACTGATAACATACACATTGAGTCATACATGGAACACTATGCATCAGATTGAGGTGAGGATAATTCCTACATATCAAAAACAATTTATGGATCATTTTTCTAAAGTATCAAAAAAATATTAATTTATTAGCTCAATTTTCAGTATACAACTTATTTTTTGAACTATAATGTTAATTTTAAATAAAAACACACTTTGAGTCATACCAGCCACACCATGCGTCAGATTGACATGTAGTTGATTCCTACATGTTAAAAATGAATTATGGATTATTTTCCTAAATTATAGAAACAATTAGAATACTTACACTTTGATTTATACCAGTCACATCTTGTGTTAGTTTGAAATGATACTGATTCATACACATCGAAAATTACATATGAATCATTTTCATAAAGTATCAATACAATATGTGTGTTTTTTTCAATTTTCAGTTTGTGTTACATGGTTTTAACTAAAATGTCAATTTTAAACTGATAACATACACTTTGAGTCATAATGAGCACATCATGTATCAAATTGAAGTGTAGTTGATTCATACACATACGAAATATGTTATGGATAATTTTATGAAAGTATCAAAACAATCTAAACTTTTTTTCCTAGTTTTGAGTATGTGGTGTGTGTTTTGAACTAAAATATCAATTTTAAACAAAAAACACACACTTTGAGTCATAAAAAGCATACCATGTATCGGATTTAGGTATGATTGATTACCTCATCTCACTAATGAATTATGGGTCATTTTTATAATTCATTAAAACAATATGATTTTTTCTTAGTTTTGAGTATGTCACATGTGTTTTGAAATAAAATGTCAATTTTAAACTAAAAACACACACTTTGAGTCATATAAAACACACCATATATTAGATTGAGGTGAAATTAATTCTTACATTTCATAAATGAATTATGGATAATTTTTATAAATTATCAAAACAATATAAAATAATTTACTTGTAATTGAATATGTGATGTGTGTTTTGAACTAAAATATAAATTATAAGTATCAGATACAAATGCTAATGAAATTAACTTAAACAATAGTAGATAAAATAAAGAAAAAATTAACTAAATAAGCAGTAGGAATTATACATTTCATAAAATATGTATACATTCTTGAACCATTTCCCCATTTAAATTATCTCAGTTGCATCCTCAAAGTATAATATCTCATGAGCATGAGTATCTTTGAACAAGTTACTAGCCTTGTCATACCAGGAACATCATGTATTTTTATTCAAAAATGCCTCCAAAATTTGGGGTTGTCTAACAATATTTATGTTCAATAACCTGGAATGTTGAATGAATTTAAAAATAAAAAGAAAATTGCATCATCATGAGTGCATCATCCATGTTTATTGTTTGATCATAGTACATGGGTTCATAATCCTTATTGAATACATCTTTAATACTCATTTTTTCTCTAATTATTTTGTGCTCTTAATAGAGAAAAACATGGTTAGAGAACAAATAATTATAGATGATTTCATTTGTTCAAGATCTTTGTGAAAATTAATAAAATAAGTATTAGATAAAAATGATAAAGAAATTAAAAAAAATAGTAGATAAAATTATTTTAAAATTAACTAAATAAGTAGTAATAAGTCACCTCTTCTTGATGTATGTATACATTCTAACACAATGTTTTCTTCCCATTCATTTCTAAACAAATCTATTTCCTCTTTTGAATATGAGGACTAAAAATAGTCTTAATAGTAGTGAAAAAATATAAATAAAAAAGTATTAATAAATATTTTGATTTAAACTGTATTTATCATTAAAAATTACCCTTTGTGGATGATATTTTATTGATATAATATGATATAATTCGTATATTTACTAGTATAATAACCAAAATATTTTCCATTAGTTTGTTTTGGTCACCAAATATACTTTGAGAAAAATATTTAATTTGTTTTTATATATGTTTTTATTATAAAAAATTATTATATATACCCTAATACTTATCCTATAGTAGAATTTAATATGATTTTTATTCTCATGGACTATCCTCATGCCATGATTTTGATGATATTTTAACATTTACATATCATAATATAATTTTTTTAAAATATAATATAAAATGTATAAATAGAAGTTTATTTATTAAACGTTTCATGTAGAGTATTATAAATTGATAAAATATATCATGCGTGGTTGGTTTTTTGGGTATCCCTGAATTGAATATAGAAAATAAATCTTTCAAGTATCCAAATTGATTTCAATTAGTAACCAACGCTGCCTAAAAAACAAAAATAAATAAGTGATGAAAGGAATGAAAATATATTTTATATGGTTAAATTGTAGAGTTTTACCCCTATATCATGTGTATTAAGAAGATTATGTAATCTGTAATTTCTATTTCAAACATTTGCTGCCATTTTATCAACTATTTATTTATATTTTTTTGGTTCTAATGAGAATAGTTGTGTAGAAGTGATGTGAGGACTAATGATTCCAAATTTATATTGAAAGGGGGTTTCCTTAAAATAGTATTGATATATATGCTTGAAAAAACTATGAATAGTATGTAGTCATAATTAACATAGTAGATTAGCTATTGGACACAAAAATTAGGTAACAACATGTCACGAACCATCCCAATGGGGCCTGGGATCTAACTCCCCAAGCCCACATACAATCGGTCAGGGGTTGGAAACTAGCCCTGAGTAGGCATATCATTAACACGGGAGGACTTAGCCTAAGTACCTACACGCACACAAATATTAAATCTCATACAATGTTAAAATCTAAAAAAAACTGAACAACCATGCATACACACATCTAAATCCCACAACCAAAGTACAATAGGAAGTAAAGGAAAGTAAACAGATCCAAATACAATCCCACCACCAAGAGTCTAAAAACAGGTCCAACCTAAAAATAATACTAGGAACTACTGTCAAGATACCATAAAAACACAACTCAGTCTATCCAGTCTCACTAAGCACTATCTATTCTTGGTCCGTTTAGGACTCTGTCAAAAGGTTGATCATCTTCACAAGACATGATACGTACGGAAAAAACCCATGCATGGGTGATTATAATAATACCTAGTGGGACACCCCAAACCACAAAACATATAACAAAATAATATATTTATATCTACCCAGGTATACATATAAAACACATATAACAAGAATATCCATATATACTCAAAAAATACACACAAACTCAAAGGTAAAGTCACAACCAAAATTCCAGACTCATATTTCAGCACAAATGTTCTATATAACACTCATCTGGGATGACATACTCAATGAGTCTAATAGAACTGATGATGTTCGTCTGAGAGGTATTTCACATCAGGTTTCACGATAGGAAGTAAACACTGAGTTTCTGAAGAGATATAATACATAGATGAGAATCACATCCAAGTCCATGGGGTATACAATAACTCAATCTAGTTTAACCTTCTAAGTATAAGATCGGTGCCCGCATTGTGTTGGTCATGAAGATAACAAAAACTCCACCTAGGGAAAAAAAGTTGAATAAAGGATCTCACTCCGGGCCTCATGAAGGGCTTCCAAAAACCATATCCAAGAAGTCCAACTGAAGGGATTACTATCCTATATATTGGAGGCGATTCCATACTAACCCTCAAGGAATTGATATGGGGAACTCACTCTAAGAAAACTTTCCCAAGATATAGAGGACAAGGGATACAAGACGACTTTAAGGTAGTACACAAAGTACAGTAGGGTTACACACCATGTCAATTCAAACTTGGGCCTTTAGCCTATAAATAGACTATGTTTGTGTCCGTGTTTGTGTAACAGTACACGACATGAAACTGCATGTGTACCAGAACACACGTATGACCATGTACACCAGAATAATTCATTTATACGTGGGAGTATATGGAATTCCCATTCTTGTGTACTCCAGACCGTGTTTCTATACCCTAATAGGTACATACTGAGCCACTGGGGAGAGGTTACACACCATGTAATAGGGTTACATGCCGTTTGATTCTTAAATTTCTCTTGAAACCATAATAGCTTCTAGGTGGTAACCACGTGTAATGTAATCCTATATTATAAGAAATGTGGTTTAGAATTTCTAGAATTCATTGTTTGTTCCTTCCACACATGTCCATGCTACTACCACCTCAAATTTCAGCTTCAATCATGCCGGAAATTGAGGATCTACCACGGCCAAACCTCTCCATGGATATTCATTGGATTCCATCTCTTCAACCCACTTGTAAGATAACCTTGCTCATCATTATTCATTATGAACCAAAGAACACGTAATCAAGTATCAAAAACCATCCGATCTACCACCACTTCCATCGTCGCACCACCGTCGGGTCGTATTGATCACAGATCTACAATATCAGATCATTGTGCCAAGAAACTAGTGAGAAATGATTGAATCCTCAGGGTATGTCAAACCACATGCTAAATGTAGAACACCCATGACGAAATAAGAATCAAGGTAGAAAATAAAATGAAAAATCATGAGGAATGGTCCTCAGTAGATGTTTGTTTCGACCTCATCTTGTTGGCATTAGAATGATGAATGAAGAGATAACAATTTTATCACGAATAAATTCTCCCCAAAATAATCCCAAAAATAAACCCATCCTATAAAATGATCTATCTTTGAATCAATCGATTGTTCAATTGATTAATCTTCATCTTAGAAACCATAAATGGGGAATAAAACAAAAAAAGCGTCCTACCTATATTTTGATTGACCACTAATGAAGAATGGATCTATGCCATGATCATTGATGAGATACTTTAATTCCATCTTGAACCAATCTTCGATCCTCAATTTAGTCATCGTCCATCAAAAAAATCTCATTCCATGCTCTCCAATGACTCTCCATTGATTTATAAGCGACTAACCCTAAATTTTTTCCATAAGCATGTATTTAAAGAAAACATTAGGTCACTACATCAATGGTAAATAAAATAGTTTTATTTAATTATTTAATTTATTTTTTGCCTGTGATGTCTTTTCCATAGACTCCTAGTGCCAACCAAGGTTATGTTATACTTAGGTTAAACCCCATGTTCTAAACTCAATGGTGTCCCCATATTTCTTATATGAGCTCCCATTTAGAAGTTATTCTAAATTTTTAGGAAAATTACGCAAGCATGCTATTTAATATATTTAACATATGTCAAAAATTCATTTTGGGCACACTGGGCCTCGGAATTGCATACTGTATTAGCCTTGGTCTCAAATATGATCCATACATTATCCAAAAATAGTACATCGAAAATAAGTGACATTAAATTCATCCACCTTAGAGAAGAATGACCAAAACAAGGGCTACATAAAGAGATATTTGTACTGAGCACAAATATGAGCCTCCCTTACCATGTTCTCTCCTAGAGGTTCCTATGATTCCACCAAATATGTACTAAAGAAATCACTTTCCCATGAAGGATCCTCTCCTACCGATGCTCAATATTTACTAGGTACTTAACAAATGTATCCCCATCCTTGATGTCTATCTCATTCCAGTCAATAACGTGTGATGGGTCATGCACGTACCTTCTCAGTTGTGACATGTGAAAGATATTGTGTAACTAGTATAACTACGGAGGTAGAATTAAGTGGTACAACACCTCAACAACTCTAAGAAATATTTGGAAATGGACAATGAATCTCAATGATAGATTACCGCCCCAGCCAAATATATGTAATCCAAGTCATGGTGAAACCCATAGAAACACATGTTCTCTATACTAAAACTCAAAAGGAATCTGTAATCTGTCTTCATAATATTGATGGAAGATCTGTGTAGTCTTCATCCACTCCTAGATTATATGTACCTTCTTAGTAGTTTCTTGCACCAAATTGGGGCCCATAAGCAATGACTCTCCTGGGTCATTTCAGAAAAGTGGTGACCTATAGGGTGGATTATAAAAAGCCTCAAATGGTTCCATAATGATGGTGGAATGGTAATTATTTTTGTACAAAATCCTCACTATTGTAATGTGATCCTACTAACTATGGAAAAGTTCCAACATGCAATCTTAAAGCATTCACTCTGGAACCTAAATGGTTCGCTCTGTCTAGACATTTTTTTGGGGGTGAAACACAATGATCAAGCATAACTTAGTCCCCAATGCCTACTTAAATCCATTACACAACTGTAGTGCTTTTGACTTCTAGCCGACAGATACTGTAGAAGTTTTGAAAAAGTGAGCCGCCGATCACTGTTGCAACGTAGACTACTATTCAGAATAGTAGACCATCTTCTTCATATGTAGCCCATTTTTCAGGCTAGGGTTTTTTGATTGAAATCCTCTGTAATTTTCTGCTCCTGATTAGTGAAATTCTGCCTCTCCCGTGGACGTAGGGATTTTTTCCCGAACCACGTAAATCGTCGTGTTCTTTGTTGTTTTTCCTTTTCTTTTGTTTTCTCATTTTTTGTGGTTGTGTATCCCGACGATTCTGCAACAACTGGTATCAAAGGAGGTTCGGAATTCTCCAACGATAGCTCTAGATAAAGGCAAAGTGAATATCGATTGCTTCGATAGAGCTGATTTAAGTTTCTGGAGGATGCAGATCGAGGATTATCTTTATCAGAAAAAGATGCACTTGCCGCTTCTGGGTGTGAAGCCAGTGGAAATGGAGAAGTCGGAATGGGAGCTACTGGATTGATAGGTTCTGGTTGTTGTGCGCCTGACGTTGGCCAAAAACGTGGTGTTCAACATCAGAGAGGAGAAGACGACGGTGGACCTGATGAAAGCCCTCACAAATATGTACGAGAAGCCTTCTGTGGCAAACAAGGTGCATTTGATACGACGATTGTTCAACCTGAAAATGGTTGAAGGGAGAGCTATTGCAGATCATATCAACGAGTTCAATACCATCATAAGTCAGTTGTAATCAGTGGACATTGACCTTGGTGATGAGGTATGTGCTATGGTTTTATTATCTTCATTACCTGAAAGTTGGGAAGCAACTGTAACAGCTGTGAGCAGCACTTCGAGGAATACGAAGATGGATCTGAAAGATATAAGGGACCTGATCCTTAGTGAGGATGTTCGAAGAAGAGAATCAGGCAGATTCTATGGTTCTTCTTTGAACGTTGAAGGAAGAGGAAGGTACCCACAGTAGGATAATCGTAGAGGACGGTTGAAATCAAGAGGAAAGAGCAAAGACAAGGCAAAGGGGTCTGGTCCTACCTGCTGGACATGTGGGAAGAAAGGACATGTCAAGAAGGAGTGCAGAGATAACCGAAAGGGACCTGAATCCAGTGGAGCAAACGTGGTAGCTGAAGGAACTGATGACGTGCTACTGATGAGCGTAGAAAACCCGATGGAGTCTTGGATTTTAGACTCTGGGGCGTCTTTCCATTATACATCAGAGAAGGGTTTCCTGAACAATTTTGTTTCTGGAAATTTTGGCAAGGTACATCTTGCTGATGACGAGCCCTTTCAAATTGTGGGGAAAGGAGATGCATGGATCAAGACCAAAAGTGGGAGTTTGCTGGTTCTGGAAAACGTGAGGTACATCCCTGGTTTAAGAAGAAATCTCATTTCTGTGGGACAACTTGATGATGCAGGGTTGAGTACCACATTCACTGGTGGTGCATGGAAGATCACCAAAGGAGCTATGGTCATAGCTTGGGGAGAAAAAATGGCACCCTCTACAACATGACAGAAAGTTGCATGGACATGGCTGCATCACTGGAAGCTATCGGAGGTTCTCAACTGTGGCACTATAGACTTGGCCACCTGAGTGAAAAGGGGATGAAGGTGCTGGAAACTAAAGGGTTGCTACCAGAGCTGAAGTCGGTGGAAGTAGGCTTATGTGAAGATTGCATCTTTGGAAAGCAGAGGAAGGTGTCCTTTGTAAAAGGAGGTTGAACACCGAAGGCTGGAAAGCTGGACCTGGTGCATATAGATGTTTGGGGGCCTGCACCAGTACCATCCCTCGGAGGGTCAGAATATTATGTGACATTCATCGATGACTCAACAAGGAAGGTATGGGTTTACTTTCTGAAGAATAAATCTGATGTGTTCAAGATGTTTCAGAAGTGGAAAGTCATGGTGGAGAATGAGTCAGGAGCAAAGATGAAATGTTTGAGGTCTGACAATGGTGGAGAGTATGGCAGTCAGGAGTTCAGGGAATTTTGTTCTGAAAATGGAATTTGGTGGGAGAAGACAATACCAGGAACACCAAAATAGAATGGTGTGGCAGAAAGGATGAATAGGACACTGAATGAACGTTCCAAGAGCATGAGGCTGCATTCGGGGTTACCCAAGACCTTTTGGGCTGATGCAGTAAATATGGCAGCATATCTCATAAATAGGAGTCCCTCTGTGCCAATGGGGGAATGTCTACCCGAGGAACTCTGGTCTGGTAAGGTGGTAAGAATCTCACATTTACGAGTCTTTGGAAGTTTATCATATGTTCATGTTGATGCTAATGCAAGGAACAAGCTTGATTCCAAGTCCCAAAAATGTTTCTTTATTGGCTATGGTGGTGAGGAGTTTGGGTATCACTTTTGGGATGATCTCAACAGGATGGTCATCAGGAGCCAAAACGTGGTATTCAATGAAGGTGTCGTGTACAAAGATCATCATGCAGTTGAAGATGAAAATGGGAACATTGAATCAGAATGAAAAAATAAAGTGGAGCTTGAAGGTGTGGCTGAGCTTGAGAGATCCGAACCGGTGGAACCTACTACTCCAGTGGAGTTGAGGAGATCATCAAGGGTAAGAAGGCCCGTGCAGAGGTATTCACCATCATTTAATTATCTGTTATTGATTGACGGTGGAGAACCAGAATGTTTTGAAGAGGCAATACAGCTGAAGGAGTCAAGCAAGTGGGAGTTGGCAATGAAGGAGGAGATTTCCTCATTGCATGACAACAACACTTGGGAGTTGACATCCCTGCCAGCAGGAAAGAAAGCATTGCAGAACAAGTGGGTATACCGGGTGAAGGAAGAGCATGATGGCAAGAGGAGGTTCAAGGTAAGGCTGGTGGTGAAAGGATTCCAACAGAAGGAGGGAGTGGATTTCACAGAAATATTCTCACCAGTAGTGAAGCTTACCACCATCCGGGTGGTTCTCAGCATTGTGGCGTCATAGGATTAGCACCTTGAGTATCTTAATGTCAAGACTGCTTTCCTTCATGGAGATTTGGAGGAAGATATCTACATGCAGCAGCCAAAGCGATATGTAGAGTCTGGAAAGGAAGACTTGGTGTGCAAACTCTAGAAGAGCTTATATGGACTGAAGCAGGCACCGAGATAGTGGAACAAGAAGTTTGATTCATTTATGTCTAAAAATGAATATAAACGATGTGGCATGGATCAGTGTTTCTACATGAAGTCTTTCGGTGATGAATATATTATATTGCTTTTGTATGTGGATGACATGCTCATTGCAGGATCATGTATGCAGAGGATTAATGAGCTGAAAGGGTAGTTAGCTGAGGAGTTTGAAATGAAGGATCTTGGAGAAGCTGGCAAGATTATGGGAATGAAGATCGAGAGAGACCACACAACTGGAACTTTAATGTTGTCACAGGCTGATTACATTGGGAAGGTTCTGAGAAGATTCAGCATGCTGGAAGCAAGGGCAGTCTCTATTCCCCTGGCAAGCCACTTCAAACTATCAAAGGAGCAATCACCGAAGACGGCAGAAGAGGTGGAGTACATGGCAAAAGTTCCATACGCATCATCTGTGGGAAGCCTGATGTATGCCATGGTTTGTACTCGACCAGACATTGCTCATGCAGTGGGAGTTGTGAGCAGGTATATGGCTAACCCTGGAAAACAACATTGGGAAGCTATGAAGTGGATACTAAGGTATTTGAAAGGCAGCAAGGAGGCATCTCTGTGCTTTGGGAAAGGAACTTCATTGCAGGGGTATGTGGATGCTGACCTTGGAGGAGATGTCGACAGCAGGAGGAGTACCACAGGTTATGTTTTTACCTGTACAGGAACTGCGGTAAGTTGGATATCACAATTGCAGAATGTGGTGGCTTTATCCACCATAGAGGCAGAATACATTGCTGTAACAGAAGCTTGGAAAGAGATGGTTTGGCTGAAGAGCTTCTTGGATGAATTGGGAAGAAATCGAGAGGAGAATGTATTGCACTGTGACAGTCAGAGTGCTATACATCTTGCCAAGAACCCAGTGTTTCATTCCCGGATGAAGCAGATTCAGTTGAAGTACCATTTCATCAGCGGTTTGATACAGGATGGGTTGCTGACTTTGCAGAAGATTTGTGGAACCAACAATCCAGAAAACATGTTGACAAAGACTATGGTGATACAGAAGTTGAGGCACTGTTGTGCCTCTGTTGGTCTCCACTGATGAACAGAGGATGAGAGGCAGAATGATGGAGGACCTGCTAGGAGCACAAGATGAAAACAGTTTGTATTTCATGAATCTATGAATGGAAAGCACGAAATTGGTGAGTGAAGAAGAGGAAGAACTTAGATTAAGTAAGTTGTCTTCATCAGTTGCATCGAAGCATAGCAGTGCAGCGGATCAGGTACTGTAGCGGTGCAAACTTCGGGGTCAATAGTACTGTAGCACTTTTGACTTCCAGCCGACAGAGACTGTAGTACTTTTGACAAAGTGAGCCACCGATCACAGTTGCAACGCAGACTACTATTCATAATAGTAGACCGTCTTCTTCATATGTAGATCATTTTTCAGGCTAGGGTTTTCTGATTGAAATCCTCTGTAATTTGCTTCTCCCGATTAGTGAAATTCTGCCTCTCCCGTGGACGTAGGGATTTTTTCCCGAACCACGTAAATCGCCGGGTTCTTTGTTGTTTTTCCTTTTCTTTCGTTTTCTCATTTTCTGTCGTTGTGTCTCCCGAAGATTCCGCAATAGTAAGGTAATTATGAAGTCTATGTATATACCATACCACTTCCACTCTTTTACCTTAAGGGGTTAAGCTAAATTCACTGAATCATGGTTCTCATCCTTCACTTGCTGACAAGTAAGGCACCAAGAGACAAAATATTCGAAACCATTCTTCATCCTTGGACAAAAAAACTAACATTAAAGAAACCGTTACATTTTTTACACACCTAGATGTACTACCAAAGGATATGTATGAAACTCTCTCAGATACTCCTCCTGTAATTCCATTGATACCATCGTGTGTCCTGTAAAAAGAATGAAATGCACCCCACCTTTAGAAAACCTATCAGAAGCATGTCTAGTGTATATCCAAGTACGCAGGAACTCATAGTCGACATCCCCAAGTTGTGCCTCCCTGACCCAATACAGGAGATAAGGGGTGACAACCATCGAATGGAGGTATGCTACTCCATCTCTACCCACAAAGGATAAATGTAACGAGGTCAACTACTCCAACCCCTCATTTAGTAACTGTGAATGATATCTCTCATTGAGAGAATATACTACTACATCCCCCTTCCCATTTGTATAGATGATCTCAAATTTATAATCCTAGAGGAACTCTTTCCATCGACTCTGTCCAAGTTAAGATTCATTTTATAGAATATATATACTTGATACTCTTGTGATTATAATAGATGTTAAACCGTTCACCCATCAGGTAGTGTCACAACATCATTAGTGTGAATACTACCACTACTAACTCAAGATCATGGGTCCTATAGTTATTATCATGTTGTCTCAAATGACATGAAAAATAGGTAATCACTGCCTGCCTATTCATCAGAACACAACAAAGCCCGATTCCTAATGCATCACATAACACTATGTACTCAACACCCTCCTTTGGAAATCTCAAGATTGGAGCACTTGTCAAAATCTTCCTCAACCACTGAAAATTCTTCTAGCACCTCTCTACCCCCATTAAAGGATTCCCCTTTTGGGTCAAATATTTCATGGTAGGTGATATCCAGGAGAAGTCAGGTATGAATCTCCAGTAATAGACTGCCAACCCAAGGAAGCTCTGCACCTCCATCACACTCTTGGGAAAATCCCAACATAACACTATCTCAACCATGGCTAGTTTCATTTCTGCTCCAAATTATGAGATAACATGTCATAGAAAGTGGACCACTAATCCTATAACTGACACTTTGAGATTGGTGCTCTTGGAGTATGTCCAAACCCATCCTCAAGGGTCACGTGTGATCCTCCTCAGATTCTGAGTAAACAAGGATATCATCAATAAATTCTACCATGAATTATTCTAAGAAAGGATGAAAGATATGATTCATGAGTACCATGAACACTAATGGGGAATTTTTCACAATAAATGGAATAACCAAGTACACATAGTGACTATAGAAACATCTAAATTCTATATTTGATAAATCGTTATCCTATACTCACAACTGGTGAGAGATCGACCCACGTTTAACCTTAAAGAAATATCGTGCCCCTCTCATCTAATCAAAGTGGTAATAAATTCTTGGTAGTGGATAATTTTTCTTCACTGTCACCTAGTTCAAGCACCGATAGTCCACACATAACCTCAATCTTCCGTACTCCTTCTTGGTGAAAAAAACTGGGGCTGATCAAGTTGAAACACTAGGTATAACAAAGCCCTTCCTCTAAAAGCCCTCTAAATACACCCTTAACTCATGGATATCTGTGGGAGAAGTCTAATATTCTAGTATCGATTTCGATGCCATCCTAGGGTGTAGATCAATGTAGAAGTCTATCTCTCAACGGGGAGGTAAACCTATAACATCCTCATGGAAGACGAACTTGTACTCTGCCACCACTGCAGGGAACTCTAAAATCACAATGTCCACTAAAACAAGGGTCATTCTAGCTAACTAGTGAGTAATTATCTTCACCCTTAAGAATGAGTCCATCATGTACTACCTGGGTTTCCTTTCCACTAATAAAGGAGAACCTAGTTTTGTCACTACAGACACACTGCATCGTTCATCCGAAATAGTCAATCTAGGCCTGAATTTTAGATAACTAGTCCATACCTAAGATGAATTCATAAGGAATAATTAGTTATAAAAATATATCCCAAAAAAACTATCACCTCTAAGAGTCATGTCAAACTATCGACACAAGTGTGTAATCATTGAGTCACTTCCAGTGGGAGTCTCCAAGCACAAGTGTCGAGCTAAGGGATCAAATAGAATCTCTCAGTCTTGAACGAGATATATGGAAAGAAAGGAATGAATATCACCCATGTCTATTAGTCCGGAAACTAAGGTATAAGATACATAGATCATAATTCATATCATTCCTAGAGTCTCTGGGTCATAATCATCAACCACATGTAGTTGTCCCCATCCATTTCCTCAATCTTCATGAGTCTAGTGTTGATGAACTAGGGGTGGTTATGGTAACAAGTCAAAGTATCTACCACCTCTTACTACTCTCATAGCTTATATTCCACATTTTACACCCTGCGGACCTGCCCAATCTTTCTACTGTCTCCACCTCGGTGGCCCATCCACAGTTTCTCTATCATCCATATGATGAGTTGGAAAATCTATGGTAATATATACCCTACTATCACATGAGTAGAGACACCTATCCCTAGGTTTACTAGACCCATCCCATGAGCCTTGAACCACAAACCCTCTATCTTGGGACCTCATCTAGAAAGGTATCTCATGTCTAGGTTTTTGAAAATGATATTGGCTCCCTATCACCGAGGTCTCTGCACCCAATTTCCCATTACTGGAAACCACTAGCTGTGTCTGATCATCTAAGATACTATTTACCACCAAATCACTCTCTAGCACCCCAATATAGGTATGAATTCATAGAGGGATAACAGTAGATTGAATGTATCTATGCATACCCCGCTCAAAGGTCTGAGCCTTGAAGAACTGGTCACGAATCATATCCATCGAGTACCTAGAGAGGTTGGTAAACCTTGATGAATACTCAGATACTATCATGTTTACTTGATAGATCTATAGAATCTCAGGAATATGAACATATCTCTACATAGTAAGAGAGGAATCCTCAGTGAAATGGTGCTCAAACTCTAACCATGATAGAGTTTCCTCTTCATAAGACTAGGTCACTAAAACCCACCATCGTCCTGCTGATCCATGGATAAGGCTCACCGCTAGGACCACCATATGATTTTTTAGTGTTCTAACCATATGAAAAAAATAATTCATCACCATAAGCCAGTCCTCAGATGCCTGTGGTTCGAGATTTTCTTAGAACTTGTGGGGTCTTTGTCACTGAAACTTGTGAAGTACAATCAGCCTGGGCAGCTCATCCACTAGTACTATGGTTACCATCTGCTACTCTACAGGTTGTGGTATGGCTGGTGCACCACCTAGAGGTATAATCTCTAGAACTAGTCTCTACTTGGATGTAGAATCTCTAGAACTAGTCCCTGTATCAATGCCTCATCACCGAGTGGATCATTCTTGTGATCCTATTGCCAAACCCTAGTCGACATACATCATGGAGGCATACTAAAAGTAAAAAATATGTACCATAGTCAATGAGTATATCTAGAGAGATTACTCAAGAATGAAATTTAAATGACAACCCATTACTATATGATGCATGTACCATTTTTCCACTACAACTAGTGCTCTCATGTACCACGTCAAAAAGTAAGTGATCAGAGTATTTCTGTATGGATACGTCAGTTTCACACCAACACTAGAGTCCCTGGGATGAAACCCTAACTTGAAACACTTAACATTGTTGCCCCAAACCAAACTCATAGAATTCGATCCTAAGTTAGAACAGACTGCTCTGATACCACTTGGTCACGACCTTTCCTAATGGGGCCCAAGCTGTGACTCCCCAAGACCACCTCCAATAGGTCAAGGGTTTGAGACTAGCACCAAGTAGAAATATCACTAACATGGGAGGCCTTATCCTAAGTACCTACACACACAAACACATATCAAAGCCCATACAATGCTGAAATGTAAAAACAACTGAACAAACATGCATGCATACATATAAATCCCAAAACCATTGTACGATATGGAGTAAAGTATTGTAAACCGGTCCAAATACAATCCCACCAAAAAGAGTTTAAAAAATAATTCCATCCTGAAAAGAATACTGTGGATCGCTGTCAAGATACCAAATAAAAACACCTTGGTCTATCCAGTATTAGTAAGCACCGTCTGGTCCTAGTCCATCTAGGAATCTATCAAAAGGTCGATCATCTGCACATGACACAACACATGAGGGAAAATCCCATGTAGAGGAGAGTATAACAATACAATATAGGAAAACCCGAAACCAAAAAGCATACAAAAACAGAATACAATTATCTCCAAACAAGTATATTTTTACAACACATACAATAAGAATATCAGGACATACTCAACAAGGACACACCATCTCAAAGGTAAAGTAACAACTATAATTCTTGACTTAGATTCTAGCTTAAAGGTTCCATATAGCACTCATCTAAGAGACCACACTCCCTGAGCCTGATAGCACTGATGAAATCCTTATGAAATGTAGTTATCATCAGGTCTCACCGTAAGAAGTACACACTGAAGGTATATAGATATACAATACACATATGAGGATCACACCCAAGGAGATGGGGTATACCAACTACTCAATCTGTATTAACCATGTAAGTAGAGGATCAGTGCCCATGTAGTGTTGGTAACGAAGATACTAAGAACTCAATATAGGGTAAGAAGATAAATATAGGATCTCACTTTGGGACTCTCATATGGATTACAAGAACTATATCCAATAATTCTTATTGAAGGGATCACTATTTTATGTGTAGGAGGTGATTCCATACCAACCCTCAGAGAATGAATATAGGGAACAAACCCCAACAAAACTTGTCCAAGATATAGAGGAAAAGGGATCCAATCCAACTTTAAGGAAGTATACAACATGTAGTAGGGTTACACACTGTGTCCCTTTGACCCTGGGTCTTGTCGGTGTAAATGGTCCATGTCTATGTCTGTGTCTATGTAATTGTACATGGAATGTGACAACCCATGTACTATTCCTGTGTACTAGTATATGGGTATGCATTTTTACACTTCGACAACCCATGTCTATGTGGGAGTACATGGTATACCCATTCTTGTGTACTAAAACATGTGTACATGTACCCTCTGAGGTACAAACTGAGCCACTGGGGAGAGGTCACATGCCACGGGTTAGGGTCACTTGCTCTCTGATCCTTAGATTTCTCTCAATACCCTTTTTTCCTCTAAGAGGGGCCCAAATTCCATGTAATGTTGGATTACACATCATGTGGATTGAGATTTCTAGAATACACTGGTTTTTCCTTCCATGTGAATCCATGCTGTAGCCACCTTGGATTTTAGCTCCAATCATGCAAAAAACCAAGGATCTACCTCGGATGAACCTCACCATGTCCATTTGATGGATTTAAGCTCCTTGATCCAATTGGAAAATAGGATCATTCATCTTTATTCTTTGAATTCTAAAGAACATGCAATCATGTTTCAAAAAACCATCCAATCCACTGCCTCTTACATCACCGCATCACCGTTGGGTCATGAAAATCCCCAATCTAAAATATTATATCATTGTTCCAAGAAATGGTTTCACAAGGATCGATTCCTCAAGGTATTTCAAACCACAAGACAAATGAAGAGTGCCTATGATGAAATAATAATAGTGGGAGAATAGAATAAGAAAAATAATGAGGAATATACCTCAGTTGATGTTTGTGTCAACCTCAATTCATTTCCATTATAACAAAAATGATGAGATAAAAATTTAACTGTAGAGAAATTATCTCCAAAATAATCCCACAAATAATACTATCCCACAAAATGACCAATCTGTGAATCAATATATTGGTTGATTTTGGATTGTTGAAGAAACCATAAACAAGGAAGAATACCAACACAAAAAATGTCCTTCCTCAATTTGGATCGATTCTTAATGAATAAAGGAGTTATGTCATGATCATTGGTGAGATCCTTTGATTCTATTTCGCACAGGTCATCGATCCTCAATTTGGTCATCATCCGTCAATGGAATCTCATTCCATTTTCTCCAATGACTCTCCAATGATTTCAGGGTTATGCAGACAAACCTGAAAATTTTCCATAAGTGTTTTTTAAATAAAATATTAGGTCGCTGCATCAATGACTAAATAAAATAATTTTATTTATTTTATGCCTGTGATTAATTTTCCACAGATTCCCCATGCCGACCAAGGTTATATCACACCTAGGGTAAACCCCACATTCTAAACGCAATGGTGCCCTTAGATTTATGTTATGGGACCCCTTTTAGAAGTTATTACACTTTTTCATGAAAACTAAACATGCATTGTATTTAATATATTTAATATATTTAAAACATTTATTCTGGGTACACCAAGAATCAGAATCTCAAATAATATCAGTGCTTGGTCTCGAAAATAATCCCTACATTATTCAAAAATAATAATGGGAAGTCCAAGTAATTACAACACACCTCATTTTTAGATTTACAACTATGGATCCTAACCATTCATGATTTAGGATTACATTTAGATTCTCATGACCGAAATAGTCTATAATTTTCTCTTTGTATATATTTTCTTCAAAATAAATTATAGCCGCATCACAACTTTTTAATGTTGTATCTGCATGAACCTTTAATTTTAGTAAATGAGGAAGGTGATTGGGTGGCGTAAAGGTACTTTATAAAGATATTTTTTAAAGGTTTGTTGATCATTTAGATTGTTTTGATTCGACCTTCTATCTCACCCCTTCCCTTTGTCCTTCTATAATAAAATTCTTCTGTTCATGATTTTTTTCATTAATTGTTGAAGGTTTTGAATTAAAAACATATTTTAAAGTAATAACTCTTTGTGAACATGTATTTTTACAATATCAATTGTCAATTCCATGAAAGTTTCAATTGAAATATCAAAAGCATAAATATATGCGTTATTTAGTGGAATAGGTAGCTAAGTGCTTGGATCATGAGCCATTTGAATCCCCACTCTCACATAACCTATTGGAAGTTATTTTTTTGTATAATATCTCCTTGGATATTATACATGGTATCTCTCGCAATAAGGTGATGGGTGGGTGATGATAGATATAAATCACAATCATTTTCACCTTATATAATGTTTGTAAAGGAAAGGTGTTAGTGTCTTCCGAGTTCACATTTCAAAGAAAAAATAAAGAAAAAATTGTTTTCCTCTTCTAAGATATCCCTTTGATGGGAATGGATCACCTAAAAGCTAGTGGGGGTGGGGAAGATCTTCATATAGTGGTTGTTGTTGTGTTTTTTATTCTCTTTGATTCCTTTCTAAAAAATTTTCTAATAACTTAGATGTCCAATTAAGTTTTTATTATAAATCAGGTAATCATGCCTTCATCTCTACCATTTTCTTATCTTCATCCCCTGCTCATTTCCTTTCTCAAAATATGTTTAGGGTGACACCCCAAAATTCGCACCTCTAATGTAGACATACTGTTATGGCCACTGATTGTAGCTATTCATGTCACGATCCAACCCAAACTTGGGATCAGGCCTTGACTACCCCAATCCCACCTCCATAGGCCAGGGGGTGGTGGCAAGAACCGAAGGAATAACTAGACTCGGGGAGGCCTTTTCCTAAAGATCCCATATGCATGCACCCACAAACACCTTGATCAAACAATGCAGAGATATAAAAAGATAGAAAAATAAAATGTATGAATAAATCTATCCCAAACCATAGTACAATAGAAGTACTAAAAGTGTAAAAGGGAAAAACACATGCACACAAAAAGAAAAGGGAGAAAATAAAAGGAAACAACCAACTTGACCTAGCTAGAGGGAACCCAATCAGGAGAGAAAATCTATCTCAAACCATACTCGGATATACAGGACAAGTTAGATTAGTCCACAAGGGTTTTAACCCATACACATTACAAGATGACAAGGAATCCTAAAATCACCCAGATATACTCATCTCAGAATCTAGGTCTGATGAGGTTTTGACCACATATTCAGCAACATGATTTTACTCAAGGCTCTAACGGTAACAAAAAATGATGATAACAAACTCCATGATCTCATCTATCCCAGATGTCACCCTTTTGAGAGATATGATCCATCACGAACAAATCACTAGATCTATTTCTAGTTTCTAGCACTAGATATCCCACCATCACTACTTTGCACCCAATGCAAGGCTAAAGAAACCAAAGTGGAGGGTTATGCTCCTCACCACTTCACTTAGTTTAGTGAGAACTACTCTATACTATACACCACATTCATCCTCTCTAATGAGAGATAATGGAGTGACCCACACCTCACCACTACCCTGCAATCAAGGTAGTATTAACTCCTAACCATCCTGCGAAGCCTCTCTCACCCCCGTATGGAGTGGCCCACATCTCAGTCTTTTGATGGAGCACTAAATCCTAACTAGGCATCACTCATATCTAGTGGAGGGTCCCACTCATCACAATTATACTCAATAGTCGAGGGAACACCAAATCTAATGGAGGACCTTCTTACTCCTTCTACTTAGAGATAGGGAAGTACAACCTCATAAGTGAGGACCTGCACCTTGGTGCGATAGGGGAGTACAATTCAAGGATAAATGAACCACACAATAGTATGACCGAGGATTACCACTCTATGTCTAGAAGACCTGCACCCTGGTCTAATAGGGAAGTAATACTCTACCAGATTGATTACTATGGGGGACCCATACCCTGATATGATTGGGGAGTACCAACCTTGGGCTAGGGGACCCACTCCTTGGAATGAAAAGGGAGCACAAACTCTTCCATAACAACATGTATGGAGGACCCACACCATGGAATTACAAGGTTGTTATGACTCCCAGGAGAGAGGAACCGTGCCCTAATATGATCGGTGAGTACCCACTCTAACGATACGTTACATCTAGAGGACCCACACCCTGACATGACAGAGGTGTACCAACTCCACTGATAGAGGACCCACACCCTGGTCCAATAGGTGAGTAACTACTCTATCTAATCAACAAGTATGGAGGGACCATACCCTGACATGGTAGGGGAGCACTATTCAGCAATATGAATGATACGAGGAACCCACGCCCTGATTCCATAGGGGAGTACCATTATCACCATCTCTCTTAAAAACCACACCGATCTACATCATCAGTTAATAACTTCCACACAAGTATCATGCCCGATTTTGATCACCTCACAGCTCGTAGACTAAAAAGGATCCCACCATCACATTCTATGTGTAAAACTGCATAGGATAGGCTACTAAAAAAATATGAATTCGAGTCCTAGAGAAGGAGATATGGAAGGAATAATATCTTAAGAAGATACTAAAGGAGTACACAAAGTGAACAAATGCCAAATGATGTGTGAGACCACCCCATCACATGGATGTGTATCCTATCTACATGGTTTTCAAACCTATTTCTTGGTACACGACGTGTTGAGTCGGTACACACTATGTCCCGCTTCACCTAGCCCAAGGCCGTGTTCCACCTTCACACGACTCGACTAGCTATGTCCCTTAAATGCCATGAATCCCATATTACATGGAGTGTTTGTGCTGGATAACCACCTAGCTATGTGGTTTTCCCATGTCCATGTACTATGGACATGTAGTTGTAAATGAAAATGTACTTTTACATGGATATCCCAATCCATGTCTCATGGTCACATGAATTGGTTCACTATATGGCATGTAACCCTGATACATAGTGTGTAAACCTAAAAATTCATCTTCCCTGAATAGGAAGATATACAATACTTGTCTTAGTGGGCTACATACTAGGAAGATAGTAATTATAGTTAGAAATCACCTTTGAAAACACCCAATTGACCCCGGTTGACCCCAAAACCTTTAGATATACCTAGGAGGGATCTCTAGCATTTGCATTTGGGATCTTAAACCTTAAAACATTTCTAAAAGAAGGGGATCAATAACAAAACTCAAAACATCCAACCTCAAGGGTGAAACACTAAATCTTCAGGTGAAGAACGACACCTGGATTGTGCTTCTCCTCGACTTGATGACAATCAGTGTCAGAAACTAAGATCAACATCACTTCATTGCTTCAATTTTGGATCATTTTTGTTCATAGGCCAAAGAGGGAGAAGAGGAGTGGTTCCTCCTACTTGTATCATTCTCACCAAGTTTTGGGGGGTATTGATTTTAATAAATTAGAATAAATTAACTCACCTTTTTAATGCCACATCACAAAAACCCTACCGAAAAAAACTCCTAATGAAGACAATTTAGGTCATGGATTGGGTAAAAACAGAATTCTAAACTCTAATGTGATCTCACAATTCCTATAAAATACTCTTCTTAGGAGTTAATTACATTTTAATTGTAACTATGTGCATGTGATAATATATATTTAAAATTTTATAAAAAATCGTGTTGAGGATCTTCGAAACTTTGATTACTTTGCCAACTTAGTGCTTGGATTTGAAAATATTCTTAGAAATATTCCAAAGTATTATAGGTTAAAACCCATGTCACTACATCACTACCACCTTTAGATGTTTTCAGACCCAAAAAGTAAAAAAGCTAGGCACAATGAAAAGGAATGATGCTCTAAATTGGAACTCCCACACTAGCGAGCTCAATTGAGGTTCCCTTGATGTTTCCAATAAAGAACTCAGGGGAAGAACCAAGGACAAAACAAATTTATGTACAGCTCTAACTGGGTCATCATTGTGAAAAAATCAAGCACATATCTCTTTAGTTGTGATAGGTGGAAAATAACCAAGCACAATAGTCCATCTGCAGTCATTGGGTCTAGTGGTACACCACCTTTCTAACTTGACGAAGATTTCAATGAAACCTAGAAGTTCACATACAACCCTAGATGAGCTAAAATACAACCTCATCATGCATCTTGCATTCTAGTATGAAACTGATCACACGAGGGTACCAATGAACAAAACATAAGAGTAGACTCATCCAACCTTGAGAATTTAGACAGGAAAAGCATGTGAAATACCCCCATGTCTTCACCCCTATTGGAAGAAGAGTAACCCAAACTAGAAACACTTCCTAAAACACAAAATTAGATGGAAATCATCCCCCACACCTCGATATTATCTTATCTGGGTGGCGCTGACTCTTCGGCATGGTTTTGGTCACGTTACAAAAATGTGTCTTGGTGGTGAAAGAATCCCTTTTTCATCATGATTGCAAATCTAAATCAAAACACACCACTTAATCTTTGAGAGTCTCACATAAAATAATCATTCCAAGTGTATGGGGGTGCAAAAGAATAAAAAAGGGTTTCCCAAACACTCAACTGAGACTTACTGGGCCCTCTATCACCACCACCAACATGATTACCATGCCCCAGACATTCAAGTTAGAGGGACTCATCCACCACACCTCGATACTATATACTTTGGGTGGCAATGACTCACCCTCATGGTTTTCAATCACATTAAAAAAATATTTATTGGTGGTGGAAGGACCCCTCTTTCTTATGTATTCAAAGCTACGCTGAACGACACCCAAAAAGGGTACTACCGATGTCCCGTGTCACCTCGAACAAACCTCGATAAAGAAGCAGAAAGAAAATATTACCTCACTATAGTTTCTAATAATTGATTCTGAAAAAAGTATAAGGGACATAGAGAATAACTCTATTTATCCTTATAGATTTAGGGTTATAGGACTCTATAGCCTACAACTGTCCTCACCTGCATCCTCCAGCTCCCTGAGTCGAGAGTGGACCCCTGGGGGAGGTGTTGGGAAGACCTTGAACCACCTGCCACCTCTTGCTACCATCCGAACTCCTCCACCGCATTCATCAACTTACATAACTCCCTACTCTAAATGATTCCTATAACAAGGTGGCTCATTGAATAACTCCCTCTTAACAACATGACAGTTTGGAAAATCTCTAGCAAGATTTCCCCAACCATCGTAAATGTAACACCTCCTCTCCAATGGATGACCTAATCCCTGGAGATGATCCTATGCTACAGGACCACAAGCCTAAGCCTCAGCATGGGTATGCCTCCTACCCCACGATCTAGTCATATGTCATATTCCCATTTCGAAAGATTCCCCAGCCTCGTGACCATCGTTGCGGGCCACATTCACCTTTCCCTCAGCCAGGAAGCTCTGTATGACCAGATATCGCTTCAGTACCCCCACATAAGAGGGATGGAACAAGGAGACCACACTAGCTATTATGTCTCTATGGATGACATTATCAAAGGTCTGATCTATGAAGAATGGGTCTCGCACCATATCCAGGGAGTAGAGTGACATGTCTGTTCACCTCGACGAGTACTCTGCCATAGAAATGCTACCCTATCAAAGCTACAGAAGCTCTTGGATATGTATCAACCTCTACATGGTTGGGTAGAATTATTACTTACAGAGTAACTCAAACTCTACCAAAGTTAGTGTATCCTTGTTGTGGGACTACATCACTAAACTCCACTATTTCCTAACCAAACCATGAAGAAGGATTGCTGCTAGGGCCACCATCTGATTAGGAGATTTCCTCACTAGAAGGAAGACTCGTGTGACTATCTCAATATAGTAATCAGCTACCTAGGGGTATGGATCACCCCGGTACCTTAGAGGTCACTACCTATGTAACTCATACAATTCAATCATCCCACATGATTCCTGATCCTGAACTGTCGGTATAACCAACTACTCAACCGGTAGTGGACCAGCCGGATGACCACCCAAAGGTAACACCTCAGAACCAATGCCCTACACTAAAGCTTCTTTACAAGGCAGATCATCAATGCAATATTACTGTTGAACTCTATCTAGATGTAATCACGATGGAAGCCTAAAATAAATTTCAAGATGTGCCACGGTCAATGAGTATAACTAGGGAGTCGACTCAAGAAGGATAAATAAAGAAAAACCAAAACCCAGTTCTATATGATGCATGTACCATTTATTTCCCCTGTAAATAGTTTCCTAATATAGCATGTCAACAAGTAGGTTATCAGAGTCCTATTGAATGGATACATCAGCTGCCACACCAATACTGGAACCTCTGGCTAGAGATCTTAACTCAAAACACCATGAAATTGTCACTATAAAACCCAAACAAATCCTCTTAAGTGGATACAGCTGAACAACTACACAAAAAAATAACTACTATGATAATAATTTTTCATGATCTGGTCTAAGAAGGGGCTCAATCAACAACTACCTCATGCCCGCATCCATAGGTCAGGGGTGGAGACAAGCACTGAAGGCATAACTAAAATCATGAGGCCTTTTCATAAAGAAACTATATGCATGAACCCAAAAATACCTTGATACAATAGTGCAGAGATAAAAAAATATTGAAAACTAAAATGAATGTATATATCTATCCCTAACCAGAGTATAGTAGATGTACTAAAAGTGTAAAAAGGAAAAACACATGCCCACAAAAAGAAGAGGGAGAAACTAAAATGCAACAATCAGCTCGACCTAGTCATAGGGAACAAAATTGAGAGATATAATCCATATCGAACCATCCTTTTATATATAGGAAAAGTCATCTCATTCCACTAGTGTTTCAACCCATACACGTGAAAAAATCATAAAGACTCCTAGAATCACCCATATATACTCATCTCAGACACCAGATCTCATGAGGTTTTGACCTCATAACCAATAATTGGATTCTACTAAAATATCTAATGGTGACACAATACTAGGAGAACACACTCCATGAGCTCAGAAATCCCATATAAAACCAATCAAAGAGATATGATCCATCAAAAACAACTCACTAGGTCTATCTCTAGGGTCTAGAATCAGATATCCTTCCTTCACCACTTCACGCCCAAAAAAGGCTAAAGAAACCCAAACAGAGAGTCCCACTCCTCACCACTAAAACCGATTGAGGGATAACTACTCCATACTATGAACCATGTGTATCCTCTCTATTAAGAGAGAATAGAGGGACCCACAACTTTCCAATGCCCAGCGGTTGAGGGAGTACTAGATCCTTACCATCCCACAAAACACTTGTGTCTCCTGTATGAAGTGTCCCACACCTCAGTCTTTCATGGGATTATTAACTCCTAACGAATAATCACTCATATCTAGTGGAAGGGAACTCTCCTCGTAATTGTATTCAACATCTAGGTGAGCACCAAATCTAATGGAGGACCCACTCCCCGCTGCTACTAATAGATGGGGAAGTACAAACTCGTAAGTGAGGACCTACACCCTAGTATGATAGGGAAGTAAAACTTAAGGATAGATTACTCACACCTTGGTACAATAGGGGCATACTAATATGTTTATAGAGTATCATTGACCTAGTCTTACATGGGATTACTACTATACCAGCTCAATTACTATGGGGTAATTTCACCCTAACACAACAGGCGAGTATCAACCTCAGGCTATAGGACCTGCTCCCTAGTATGTTAAGGGAGTACCAACTGTGCCATAACTACATGTATGGAGGACCCTCACCTGGATTGATAGGGATGTTCCAACTCCAAGGATAGAGGACCCATGCCCCAATACAATAGGGGAGTGCCCACTCTATCAATACATCATATATGGAGGACATGTGCCCTGACACAGTATAAGAGTACTAAATCCACAGATAGAGGACCCACACCTTAGTCCAATAGGGGTAAAATTACTCTATCTGAGCAATATGTATGGATGTCCCATGCCCTATCATTCAAGGGGATCACTTTCCAACCATAAAAATGATACAGGGAACCCACACCCTGATGCCATAGGGGAGTACCAATCTCAACATCTCTCTTAAAAACCACAATGATAAAAAACAATGGTTAAGAAATTGTATATAAGAATCATTCTCAAGTTTCTACAAATTTTATATCATAAGATGAAACAGATTCCACCATTATTTCTACATGAAAAAACACCCACGATAGGATACTCAGAATCTTGAAACTGAGTCCTAGAGAAGGAGATATGGAAGGAATATGATCTCAAGAAGATCCTCAAGGAATACCCGACGTGCATTGGGGTTTATATGATGTGTGATACCACCCTAATACCTAGACATGTATCCTATCTACATGTATTTCCAACCAATTTCGGGGTACATGGTGTTTAAAGTTGGTACACACCATGTCCTGCTTCACTCGGCCCCCTGGCCATGTTCCTCCTTCACACGACCCTACCATCCATGTCCCTTACATGTCGTGCATCCCATACTACATGGTGTTTTTAGGATAAATGATCACCTAACCATGTGGTTTTCCCATTTTCATGTACTCTGTCTATGTAGTTGTACATGTTCATGTACTTTTACATAGATATCCCAAGCCATGTCTCATGGTCACATGATTTGGGTCACTACATGATGTGTAACCTTAGTACACAACATGTAGACCCCAAAATTCATCTTTCCCAAATAGAAAGAGCTACACGACATGTCTTACTAGATGTCACACTATGTAGAAGGTAATTACAGTCAAGAATAACCTCTGAAAATGCTTGATTCACCCTAGTTTACCTAGAAACCTACATATCTACATAGGAGAGATCTCTAGAAATTTTATTTGGAATCTAAAAACATAAAACATTGTAAAATTAAGGGGATAAGGACCAAAAATCATAACCACCTAACTCGAGGGTGAAATGATGAATCTTTGGGTGAAGAATGATGCCCATATCATGATTATCCTCAATTTGATGATGATCATCATCAGAAACTGAGATCAATAGGGCTTCATTGTTTTTATTTTGGATCATTTCTGCTCTTCAGCCAGAGAGGGAGAGGAGGAGGGGTTACTCTTGCTTTCTCATGCACACCAAGGGTTTGGGGGGGGGATTGATTTTAATCAATTAAGATCTATTAAATTCCCCTTTTAATTCCACATCACCAAAACTCCCCTGAATGAAACTCCTATAGAATAGAAATTTAGGTTGTTCCTAGTGTAAACAAAAAGTTATGAACTCAATTGTGGTCTTATAATTATGGTATGAGAATCTTCTTGATAGTTATTCACATTTTAAGAGAACTTCACATGCATGATAAAATATATTTAATATTTTTAAAAACACCATAAAGAGGATCTCTGGAACTAGGATTTCTATGTCAACTTAGTACCCGACTTCAAAAATATTATTAGAAATATTATAAAGTCTTACACATAAAAACCAGAGTCACTACAATTCATTGGGTAGGGCTAATGATTTTTCTTGTATCTAAGCTGGATAAAAAATATAGGAAAATAAGAAATAATTATTATGTAATATCAATTTAAAGAATTTTTTTATTATATCATACTTATAGATACTTCCCACACTTTTTTTTGTATTTTCATCTATTAATGTAAAGTATTTGTTTGCAAAATCCTCCTTCCACAACACATGGTGTGGTATTGAAATCATTTTGGATTTTGATTCATCAATATGAATATATACAATGGAATGCAATTATTTTTTTGTTTCATGTCACAAAAAATTATTACTATAGATTAAAAAAACATATCTTTTTTTCAAGTTAAGCATACCCCATCCTTTCTTTATGATAGGGGTATGTTAGTTTTTATATATGTTTCTTTATTTTATCGCTCAGTTTTTGTATAATAAATTAACAATTCTTAATCAAATTGATTAATACATGTATTATCAAGAAATTTATTACCAATAAAAATGTAACTAAAAATATTTAATCTCATGATGAATAATAAATTCATTCCACATTTTTTGTTTTATCAGGTGTGCATAAATCTTTGGTGGGTGAAAGTTTATTTTTCCTTCAGCATATTTGATATGATACTTTTTAAGAAATATTTGAAATCCTCTATGAGAATTTCTAGTGATAATTAATAGAGATTTCATTTGGTATTCATATACTATAAATTCACTCTTCAAGGGATAATAAAGAGTAAATAAACATTTCATTATGTTTTTTTAGTAAAATAAAGAAATTATATCATAATGTTACCATAATCTCAACCCAAATTAGTGCCTTAAAAACGATCACAACATTGTTCAATGAATCTACATCAACAAGAAAATGCATTCGAGTGGTGTGCACAATATAACTACTAAACATGGATCTATTGGGGTTAAAAGGACCATCATGTACATTCCATCCAACCTAAATTTGACACCTTTATCCCTTAAATTAATGTTTTTAACACCATTAGGCTACGAAGATCTTATTTTTTCTGGGAAACTAGTTTTTAACCATATACCATTTTTTCTACTTCAAAATCATTAATATTTTGTGCCTATAGATTAGTAGAATCAATATATGAAGAATATTGTTGCTTATTTGTAGTGGGAGAATCATCATGTTGAAAAACCTTTTGTTCCTCAGGATTGGGCTAATCGACAATTTTAGAAGTTATTATCTACATAATTAGTTGAAAATTTAATTTATATTATGTAAATAAATTATTGAAAAAATAGTTATATGAGGTAATGTAATTTATAGTACACAAAAATAACATGATTATTGAACAATGTTTTTTTAAAGTTTGTAGGTATTTGACCCCTCTATCAAGTATCCAAACCCCCTCATTTTGGTCTCATATGATGTAAAGACCTGAAATTTCCATGTAATTTTTTTAAATATATAGGAATTTTACGAGTCTGCAAAATCTGGCGGCGCACGATTCCGAGGCCCGGAGTGCCCGAAATGATCCGTCGAATTTTTTTTAAGCTTAAGTTAACGCACGTAAGCAGTTTTCCTGAAAAATTGGGATAACACTTAAACAATTACTCACATTAGAAATCTGAGGGTACTGTTGCGCTCAAGATGGTGGGTTTACCCAAGGCGTAACTTAATATTAATCGACGTGAGCCTCCTGTGAGAAAACCAAAAAATGGCATAATCATAAATAAAATAATAAAATAAATTATTTTATTTTTCAAATTCTTATAAATCACAAACGGTAACTCAGATTAAAAATCCGAGATAACCACTGAACTCATAAGGGTATGGTTTCTTTAATAAGATACTAACTTTGGCCGACACGGGCCACCAGAGAAAGTTAGTTTTTGACCACAAATAAAATAATTAAGTGACTATTATTTTATTGTAAAATTCATAACCTCTAAAAGGTAACTCAGATTGAAAATATGAGAGTACCATTGGGTTTTTTGGGGCGTGTTTCACCTAGTAAGAGCCTAACCTTGACTGGTGCGGGATTAGGGTGACTAATAATAATTTTCTGAACTTTGTTTTGGGTACGTTCAGTAAACGTGTGAGCAGATTTTTATAACTTTTGAACCAGTGCTTGGAATTCAAATCCGAGGGCACCGTTGAACTCACAGCGCCGGTTTTTGCTTAAGTATACTTTCACCTCAATGACAGTTGGTCGAGGGTGAAAGTTAGTTTTTGGGTTTTTCATGAAGGAATAAAATAAAAATAAAATTGTGCAAACATTTTATTTTTATTTTAAGCACCCATGTGAATATTATGAAGGTGGGACCACATGAGTTTTATCCTAGATGTGGAAGTTGAGAAGTGGGGACCACCATACATTAACCTCCCATGTGAGGTTATGGTGGTGGGGACTTCCCGGGATTAAACCTCCCTTTTAAATGGGAGAAACTCTCACCTCCCCTCATTAATGTAGAGGAGCCTCTTGACTTCCTCCAAATTAAATTATGCCAACACAACACTTTATTATGCCAACGTAAATTAATTGGTTTGACCCCTTTTTAAAAATTAAGTAATAGTGTCATTAGAATTTAAGAAGGTTCTTAATGAATGACCCGTCATAAATTCCAACGATCGTTACCTACCTCTCCCCTATCCAATAAATATAGAGCTTAAGAGGAGAATTTGGGATGGCTTCACCGAGTGATGAAGCAATGATAAAGTAACGCGACACCCAACACTTAGAGGATTACACTCTCCAACAAAGAACGTGTTCTTACATGAAGAATGATCCACCAATGAAGAACGCCGAATCCCTTCGACCTTCTTACTCGATACTTCCTCCGATGTAGGACGTGTTCGTCTATGACGAATTGACGTCCTCCTTCTCATGCCAACGTCAACCAGCAACGATCAAGGTAGAGGATTATTGTGAATGATTTTATATACCCATGTTCTTCCCTTCTAGAACAAGGAACTCAGATCAACTTTCTAACTAGTTGATCCGCATATGTTTGTTTTTGCGGGTTTTGGGATTAATCTTTGCGGGAGGGTTTGATGGGCTTCGTTCTTGTAAACCTCTTGCTACCGCTCTAATGAAGAGAGTGCGGGCCTAATTAACATGGACTGTCCTCTCTATAACCCTTGTGCTGTTTTGCGGAGTTCTTCGGAACAGAGGAAGGTGACAATGACAACGAAAGAGACGAAGGCAACGACTGCGCCACCTGAGAGCTCCACGACCCGCGCCTCCCCCGTGGCGTTTCGAGCCCCCGCCGGTCGAACCAGCCGAGCCACCTCGCAGTGCCTCGGCTGAACCACCCCCACGGTCTCCGACCTTCTGGCTGAGCTGCCCCGGGCCAGGCTGAGCCGCCCTGGACGCGCCGTCCACCGGCCGAACTGGCCCCAGCCACCCCGGCCCCCCGATGCCCTTTTAAGCCGCCTCAGCCGTGCCAGCCGCCATCCTCCCGAGTGACCAACCTAACCCACACCCTCACAGCACCCCGACTGAACTGGCCTCTTGCACCCCTCACGGCACCCCGGACGAGCAAGCCTCCCATGCCCCTTGTGGTACCCCGGCCAAGCCGGCCTCCCGCACCACTCGCGACGCCTTGGCCCAGCCGGCCTCCCGCGCCCCTCGCGGCGCCCCGGCCGAGCCGACCTCCTGCGCCCCTTGCGGTGCCCTAACCGAGCCGGCCTCCCGCGCCCCTCGCGGAGCCCCGGTCGTGCCTGCCTCCCGCTACCCTCACAACGGCCCAGCCGAGCAGGCCTCCCGCGCCCCTCACAGCGCCCCGTCCGAGCCAGCCTCCTGCTCCCCTCACGGTGGCCCGACTGACCGGGCCTCTCGGGCCCCTCACGACACCCCTGCTGAGCCGGACTCCTGTGCCCCTCGCAACGCCCCAGCCGAACCGTCCTGCGCCCTCAGGGCGCCCTTCAGACTGAGTCACCCACGCGGCGCCCTCCATGCTGAACCTCCCTCATCTCGACCCGTGTGTGGACAGCACCCTTGCGGCCTGCTGGGCTGGGCCGAGTGGGCCGGGCTAAACCCAATGGGCTGGCCCGACCAATGGGCCAGGCCTGACCCAACGGGCCAGGCTAGGTCGATCCTAACCGGGTCAACCCAGACTGGGTCGGGTCAAGTCGGTCCGACCAGGTCAGACTGGACCCAGTCCCACTACGACCCATTTAATTTCTTTTGGCCATATCTTTGGCACCATATGTCTCCTTGACGAACCATCAACGAGGTTGGTTATCTTGGAGCAAGAAAGTCCCTTTGAGTATACCCCACTGGAGTTTGGGTTATAGTTCAGATACAGTCAGGTTGGATCATGAACGAATCCAACCGGGCCCCAAACCATCTTATAAACTATTGATTAGGTGTATTTGATATTCATATTTCATCCCCTAATGTATTCAAATACCCAATAATTACTTTATGGGTTCAAAAATTTAGAGAAAACTCTAAACTATTAGGAAAATGTAAAGGTGATCCTACTCCTACTCTGTAATTTTAATTGTGACAACATCTATTCTTGAAATTCCGTCACACGTAAGCTGACCGGTGTGATGAGATTTTGGTAGGCTAATAGTTTCCACATCAGATAGGTATTTAGTACCCAATTAAATATCTTCATCAACAATATATCACTCTATAATGAAACCTTCTTGTTGTCTTCAATTTTTGATATACCCTTTCAAAATATTTATTTACCATTAAATGGGGTATATTCATCTATAATGTACAAGACCACATATCTAAATCTCTTTAAACAACTGAGCCATCAAGGGAACCATAAAATCAAATAATTTTGATGGGCATAACATCTAAAATTTCCATAATATAAAATCAATTTATTTTTCTATAGTTATATATTTCACCGTGTTTATAAATTTACTACATATAGCTTTGAAGAAAATAGAGCTTGCTTAATGTATGATAGAAATTCTTGGAAAAAATACAGCATAAATCTTTAAGAATTAGATATTTCATTAAAATATGACAATCCTGTGATTTTAGATCCTTTAATATTAACTCAGTCATTGACTTGATATTATTTATATTTTATAAACACCAATCTGGAACCTTTACATCATTCAAGAGGATGAAAAACTTATATCTCTCTTTCTTGAAAAGGGTATAAGCTGCTGGAGGAAGAAAAGTCCAAGTTTTACTCTTCACTAGAACCTAATCAACCTATATCCCTATGTTAATCATGTATAACCTATCCTAAATTCCATCCTCTATTTTCCAAGTTCATTTAGTAGCATTCCAAGGACACTATCACATAAATTTTTTCCAAATTCATAACATCAAGAATATTCCTAACATAATTTTTTTAGTATAGTAATTAAAAAAATGATCTTTTTTCCAGCCATTTTTTATGGTTTTTAAAAAATAGTTTACCAAAATAAATACCCATGTATTTTACTTTCTCAGACATTTGATCACCTAATAGTAGAGATGGTGTTGTAACTTATTATAAACTCTCATATAATGATGTCATCAATGATGTTTATTTATGTTACTGAGGTAGAAATAGTTGATGTCCTAGAAACACAATCTTTGATGAATGTTTTAACCTAATTGACTGTGTAACTAGTTCAAAAATGGGACACCCTTGACTTCATTTAGTTATATATCATAAAAAAGTTATATAAAAAGTAAATTCATTTATCATTCTATACAACATGCCTATCAATGTGAAATAATCATTTCTATATACATCATACAACATAACACCTCAATCCCACAATAATTTCAATTATTTGTTCAATGGTTCTAAATAAACATTAATATCATTACTCAATTGTTTTGGTCCAGATATAATCTTAGATAACACAATGTATTTTCATTTAATGCCTAAACATAGTGGAAATTTTTAATTTACCAACATAATAATCCATGTACCATGAGTTCTGCTTTGAAAACCAAAAGGATTCAGTATGAGTGCCACGTCAATTGCCTTACTCTCTCCTCACTTTCATATAGGAACCCAATTCTTGAAATGATTGGAAAGTACCATAAAAATTTTATAGTACCTAATTCATCTTTCTTGTATCAAGACACAATTTTTTTTTGAGATTTTTATAATTGATTCACGGTCCTTGAGAAAATGTATACAGTCATTTGGACATACATGTATTTTATCAGAGATCATACCCATTGAATGTAGCATTCATTTAACATCATATGTTTGGGAAGGAAGTGAATTATAATTTGAGATCATATCATTCAAGAGATGAAGTAGTTCAGTAAAACTGGTGTCACTGTATCTATTTCTATATTTTATATTATATAGCTTTAGTGTTTTAGAAAATGATATATATTTTGCAAAACCCTCATAAAATAGTTTCTTTTTACAAATATTTATCTTTTCAAACAATTTTGGACAATCATGAAGTTTCTCTTAAAATTACATTGTCATTTCCTCAATAAAATCTTCACATCCTTCAAACCTACCATAATATCCTTGATATATTATTCTTCATTATTCACTCTTGTAATCATATCAAATGATCCATAAAACTTAGTATTATGATGGTCACTATCTACATTCACTTTTTTCCTATGGTTATTCTATGAATTATAAATTCAATCTATTCTGCGATAGATCAAGTGAAATTTTAAATCCTCTAGACTAATTAGTCTTGAATAAAAATAATTTAAACATGGAAAATTATTTGATAATGGTCATATTCATTATATTTTCCATACTTTAATAAAATTTTCACCCCAACCTCATAATATTTTTTCATATGATTTACATCTATCCACTTTTGATTCATATTCATACTATTTGATTCAATAATATTAATATTTAACAAAATAGATAAATACACAAAATATATGAGCTTATAACCCATAAAAGGTCATTCTTAAAGAATCATTTACGCAATATGAAGACATTTTTCTAAGATAATAAAATCTGAATGATGCATATTAAGATTCTTTTGTAGTGGTGAAAATCATTAAAGGAAAGGAATGTGTGATATTTAAAAAGTTATAAATAATCTAATTAAATTTTCATCTATTAAAAAACATGGAGTTCAAGTATGGTTTGAATAACTTTTCTAGGTTGGAGTATAATAAGTGGGAGGAGTTGATGTTTATTCATTTCTTCACTTAGTATGTGGCAAGCTAAGATATAACGACCAAGAATTTTATCAATGGAATTTATCCCTTGTTATAATTATTTCATATAGTATAAATCACATAAAATCACATATACCAAAATAAAAACTTTATAAATGAATAATGAATTAAATAAGAGGCTTTTTCAGAAATGAAGGAACCAATTCCGATGGAATAGTAAATAGTAACATGACCCTTAGGAAAAGTAATTCATTTAATAGAATAGTAACTTCACCTTTGAAAGTATGAATAAAATTTGGGTATCTTATGAATGAGAATATAAAATATTTATATCATGAAATAAGAAAATAAATATTTTTAAAATGATAAATTAAGTATTGGTATTTTTCTAAGTTAGAAATATTTATTTATAATTTTATAATTAATATAATGATTTAAAAGAAAATTTATTTTCATAAAATAAACTCATAAATTAATAATTCATTTATTATGATTATAAGATACTTTTATGAGACCTTAGTTAATTTTTGGAAGTGTTATAAAACCAGTTATATTTTTAAAATTGGTATTTTTTGAATAAATGAAGATTTTAATTAAAAATAAAATTTATCATATTTATAAAATTATTTTCATAAAATGGATTTCATATTTAAATTATAAACACTGAAAAATGGTAAGGGTGATTTTTTGGTATTTTTCTAAAATAGTTAATTTTTTTGGTGAATAGTAAAATACGATAATTTATGGTATATATACATTATAAGTTAAATACACCATTACTTGAGTCATTTCTGATGTAATAACCATAATATAAAACTCCCCTTAATTATTTTAGTATATTTATCTATAATTCTAAAACTATTCATAGTCTTGATCCAAAATAATAAACTAATGAATAAAATAATGGGAAAACACCCATCTCCTCCCCTATAAATACCACTCCCCACCACCTCTTTTCCTCACACATTACAAGATTTGAGCCGTGTAAAAATTCTTTCCAAACCTCTTCCCAAGCACCCCCCACATCCAAGATCCCTTGGTATCATAAAAATACCAAAAACTTTTCTCTAAGGATGTTCTCAACGAGGAGAAACTCAAGAGGTAAAATTCCCTTTCTTTTCCTTTTAATTTCTTTTTATTTTTTTATTCTCTCATAATATCCTATATAAAAATGTGAATGATAACTTCAATATATTTTATATACTTTAATTCTATCATGTTAATGGAATATCCATCATCAAAATCCTTTCTCCCTCTCTTTTATTCTAAAAATGAAATCATCACCTATGATTTGTCAATTTACCAACACTAGAGATGATACATTTTCATTTTCATTTAAAACCTTAAATATTGTTAAAAAAAATATAATGGTTGGTAAATAATATTTAATAACCATTTTTATGTTATGAAACTAAATTTTGTACACAATAATAAATAATGGAATAAATAGAGTTTGTGATGTTCAAAAAATTGCCAAAAAATATAAATGATTATCACTAAACTTTTATATAATGATTAATAATCACGCCATTTAAAAAAATGATATATATAACCATTTAAACATATTTATGTCCTTTAATAATATAATATTTTAATTTTTGGGAGTTATACCCATTCTACATAAACTGCCATACTCATATTCAAGTGAACCGATCACGAAAACAAAGAAAATAAACACCCCCAAATGATGGAATTGAACTCTATAACTCATATAAAAGGCTATAAATGAACTTAATAAAACTATAATAAATGAACTAAATTTAAAATAGGTTCTTAATTTTTTAACTAATTAATTTAATTTGATTATCCAGGATATTAAAGAGAAGAAAGCACCCAGACATAAGGTATGTGGATTTTTGAACCCAACTCTCTTCATTTGGGTTTTCCCACTTTCACTCCATTTTCATTATGAATATTCCATTTATGTTCCTCAAATATATTTTATTTATCCTTCCATTATTATTTTTTGTATATACAAGCTTTTAATTAAATTTTATGTCAAATTCAAATATTTTTCTAAAATAACTTTTCATTCTAAAAACACAACTTTTATTTCTCATGAGTTTGTTTCTTCCTCACTAATTATTGATGATTATTATACCAATTATGTTATTTAATATTTCTTCTATGAACCCCAAAGTCTATTCATTAAATAATGATTTATGAAATGAAACTCGTTCCTTTCCTTGGGTTATTTTATGTCCAATATTGTTATACATTCTATGTGGAATTCATGATTATGTAAATGTTATGATGTGACGGGTGTGCCCAAAATTATATAGCGCATAAAATTTTTATGACGTGACAGGTGTTTATATAACTATATATTACTTCAATTCATTGGGTAATGTGATGAATATCACGAGATAAAGTGAAATATGTGTGAACATAATGCTAGCTTTTTTCACAACTATGTGTGGTAGTTGACCACTAAGACCTGATGTTTCATTTTTTATGAATTCCCAAATTCTATGCCATTATCTAATGCTTCCTCTTTTTATTATGATGATTATAACATTTTTATGCAATGATGATGATAATTATTATCACCCCTCATTATGTTGATCCACGTTCTTATCTATCCTCTTAATAGGATTTTAGCACACCCCTTTATTTGATATATATCCTTAGGTGATTAGTTGTAATAAATAGAACACAAGGAACACTAAGAACCAAGATAAAATGGAATTAAATAAATTTTTATGTTTTATTTTGTAAATTTTATGTATGGTCCTAATTCTCCCATGACACTAAACCTTTTAATACTGGTTGTGTAACACTTTTATGTTTTTATCTTTAAAATGATGTAATAATAATGTATGAAAAAGTAGGGTCACTATAGTTGGTATCATAGGTCAGTTTAGTTAATTTGTCAATTAGGATTAGAGAACATTACTAGAAACCCTTAAGTATGAGGCTAAGAACCCAAGAAGATTTGTTTTAAAAAAAATTATAAACATAGGGATTGCTCAAGATATTACTTTAGAGTCAATTTAAAAAAATAATAAATTATTTATTCATGACTTGTTGACTCATGTTTTTTTATAACCTTTTCTATTTTACAAAATTGTGGGAACCAAGAGAAACCATGCCAACAACCCATACAAGGGACAATGGAGTGATTTCCTGAATGACATCCCCAATGCCTTGGGAGGTGTAGTTCAAAATTTCATGGTGATTCTTACCTATCTATCTCAAGATATGAACAATAACCTGAACAATGCAGAACATATTCCTTCACCTAAGAGGAATCAACAGGATATAGAATCCTTTACATGACAATTACCACTAAAATTTAGGGGACCATCTAATCTAGTAGGCATGAAATAGTGGGTCAACTCAATGTAGAAGATATTTTCTATTATTTACTTTTTTGAGTTGGAGATGGTGAATTTGGATATTTATTGTCTAGAGGGAGAGACCGACCAATGGTTGTTGTTAATTAAGAATACCAAGGCGAAGGATGATATTTTAGAGATGGAGTTTGAAGACTTTAAGATAATGTTTCTTGATAAGTATTTCCATCGAAATCTTCATACAAATATGGATATAGAATTCATAGGGATGAAGAAAAAGGAAGGTGAATATGTTATGGCCTATGAAGAAAATTTCACAAGGATTGTAAGGTATGATTTTGGGTTTTTATCAAAACTTATGGAAATATTAATTGATTATTTAGGGGTTTAAAACCAAACTTTAGAAAGGATCTAGAAATTTTTTACTTTAGGAGATATGAAGATTTTGTTCATTGTTCTCTCAAAGTGGAGATGGAGTTTAGATAATGGTCCCATAGTTATGGTGATAAGAAAATAAAGATGGAGTTTCAAGATGGAGGATCTCATGAGAAAGGTGGGAAGAAATATCAACCACTCATATGTCAAAAATGTGGGAATAAGTATCATGGGAACTTCCTCAAAGGTATGAAAATATTATATAAGTTTGTGAGAGAAGAACACTAAGCTCATGAATGTCGAAGAGACATAAAGAAGACATCTGATACAGTGGAGGAAAAGATAACAGTACCCACGGTCTAATGCTACAACTATAGGGTTCAAGGGAACCATGAAAGATAGTGAACTAAACCTTGAGTCCTTGAGGGTAATGAAAATCATTTTCCACCAAAAAAAGGAGTAAGGTAAGGGTCATTCCATCACTACTAATAAAGTGTAGTAAGAAAATGAAGTCATATAAGGCACAATTCCTACTCACTCAAGAATGAAAAAAAGTCTTATTTGATTATTTTTCTCTAAATTCCTTTATATTTTGAAAGTTTTATATAAATATTTAATCGAATCCTCGAAACCTTGAAGTAGAGATATCTATAAAAACAAATAGTGGTGTGATCATTGAAACCCAAGTGTTTGAATTTCTCCAATTGAATATGTGGGAACATTATCCCAGAAAATCTCATGATACTTCTCTTGTTGGAATTCAATGTTATACTAAGTATGGATTGAATCTCATTATATAGATAACACATCAAATCATGGTAAAATGAAATATATTTCCATATTCCTAACCATCCCATGATCCTCTAAAAAATCAAGTAAGATCAGGAATCTTCTTTGGAAAATCCTTCAACGACGTGGGTGTTGTTTCCTTGTAAGGAATCATACCTTGATCAAATGGCTGAGTCAAATGAATATGTTAACCTAGGAGAATTTACCATTGTGAGGGAATATAATTATTTATTTCCTAAAGAGTTACCTAGACTTCCCTTAGATCATGAGGTATAGTTATCAATCAAACTCACACCTGGAGATACTACTATATCAAAATTTCCATACAGGATGGCCCCGATCAAAATGGAGGAGTTAAAGAAGTTGCTGCAAGAGAATTTAGACAGAGGGTTCATACAACCTAGTGCATCACCTTGGGCTGCACTATTTCTCTTTTTCAAGAAGAAGTGCGGATCAGTGTGGCTATGAATCAATTATCGAGAACTCCAAAAAATCACCATAAAGAACAAGTATCCTCTTCCAAGGATTGACAAATTGTCGGTCCACTACGAGGAGAACAATTCTTCTCAAAGGAGGATGTTCATTTGGATATTATCTGATAAAGGTGAATAAGGAATATATTCAGAATACTAACTTTTTTACAAGGTATGGGAACTTTGAGTTTCTGGTGATCCCCTCAAGACTAACTAAGTACCCTAAAATATTCATGGATTTGATGAATAGATTATTTATAAACTAACTTTTCCAATTTTTGGTAGTGTTTGTTGATGATATTCTCATTTATTTCAAGTGAAAGGAGGAACATGAATAACGTTTAAGGGTTGTACTGGTAATAATAATAAAGGAGAAATTATATTCCTAGTTTAGAAAGTGTGATTTATGGATGTCGAAAATCACATTATTAGGACATGTGATCACAAGTGAGGGAATTTCTTTAGAACCTTAAAAAAGAATGAAAATTAAATAATGACCTAGCCCCTCTAGTGACCTATAAATACATAGTTTTCTTATCTTATTAGGGTACTATTGATGTTTTATGATAAATTTATCCTGATTTTATAGCCCACAAACAAAGTTAACAAGGAATGGGGTATAATATGTCTGGATGGAAGAATGTGAGGAAAGATTCAAGAATCTAAAGAAGAGGTTAATCACTGCACTTTTACTCACATTATCGAAAAGTGGAGAAAGATTTGTGATATAAACTGATGCTTCAAAGAAATAATTGGGTTGTAAACTCATGAAAAATGATAAAGTGATAGCATATTCCTCACAATAGTTAAAGATACATGAGGAAAACTACCTGATGTAATATCTGAAGATAGTATCTATGATTGTTTCCTTGAAAATATGAAAGTAACTACCTCTATGGTGAAAAGTGTGACATATATACTGGTCAAAAGAGCCTAAAGTATATATTCACACAAAATGAACTCAATATGTGTAAAAGGATAAAATTAGAGATAATGAAGGGATACAATTTCTCTATTCACTATTATCCTATCAAGGAAAACAAGGTAGTCGATTCTCTTAATAAAAAAGAACCTGCTACTCTATATATATTGTGGATTAAGAAAGACCCTATCCACATGGATATGAAAATGATGGATTTGGAAATCATGATGTAATGGAATAAATCCTAACTTGACCAAATTATTTCCCAACCATCTATCAGAGAGAAGATTAAGGAGGCACAAAATAATATTACGAAGTTTAAAAAGAAGGTGAATGCAATAAAGGAAGGGAAGATGCAAGAGTTCCATATCGATTATGATGGTATGATTTTGTTTGGAATGAGGATTTGTGTGCCCTCATAACCTGGGATAAAGTAGAAACTATTGGATAATGCACATAACTTAAGTTTCTCTATCTATCCCGAGAGTACCCACATGTACCGTTATCTTCAAGAACACTTCTAGTTGGATAATATAAAGAAAAAGATTGTAAAATATATCTCAAGGTGCTTGTTATGTTAGCAAGTTAAAGAAAAATGATATAAATCCAAAGGGATTATGAAACCATTTCCTATGCCCATGTGGAAATGGGAGAATGTCACTATAGACTTTTTCATGAATCTCTTGAATACATCCCAAAGAAGCAACAAAATATGGGTTGTGGCAGACCGAAAAACCAAGACTACCCAGTTTATCACTATTCATGAAGACCTATTTCTTGAAAAACTTTCTAAGATATATGTGAAGGAACTGGTGAGACTGCATGGGGTTCCACTCTCAATTTTCTCTGATCATGATCTAAGGTTCACATCTAAATTCTAGAAAAATATTCAACATGATTCGAGTATTGAATTAAATTTCAGCATGACATATCACCCCCAAAGTGATGAACAATATAAAAGGACTCTTCAGACACTCGAAGAAATTCTAGGAGCCAAATCAATGGAATTAAAAGGTGGATTGGATACACATATCCCATTTGATGAGTTATAATAGAAAAATAAATTCCACTCAAGTATTAAGATAGATACATATGAATCTCTATATGGAAAGTGATGTAGAAATCTAACCTGTTGGGATGAAGTTAGTGAACAAAATTTACTTGGACATGATCTCATGAAAGAGATGACAAAGAAGGTTAAATACATACAACAACATATTAAAGAAGATCAGAGTTGAAAAAATATCTATGATGAAAACTATCAAATGGAATTGGTGTTCGATATTGGTGATAGAGTCTTCCTTTGAATATCACTATGGAAGAGAGTAATGTGATTTGGAAATAAAGGGAATCTTAGCCTAAGGTACATTTTCCCATCTGTATCCTTGATCACATAGGACCAGTGACCTATTAACTTACACTTCCACCAAGTATGGATCATATTAATGATGTTTTCCATGTATCTATCTTGATAAATTATATACCATATCCCTCAAATGTACTAAACTCATAGGTGGTACAACTAGAAGATGATCTCTCTTATGAAAAGAATCCAACAATGATTTTGGATCGGAGAGATAATGTTCCATGAAAAAAGAAAACCCACCCTGTTAAAGTTTTGTAGAGGAACCATACGTATGAAGAAGAAACTGGGTAACTGGGGGAGGCGATGAACGAGAATTACCCACACCTATTTTTGTAAAATGAAATTCGAGAGTGAAATTTCAAAAAGGGGAAGGAATATAATGACCAAAAATTTTATAAAGGGAATTTATCCATTATTATAATTATGTAATATAGTATAAATCACATAAAATTACATATATACCATAATAAAAATTTTATAAATGAAGAACGAATTTAATAAGAGGCCTTTTCAGAAATTAAGGAACCTATACCGATGGAATAGTAACTTGATATTTAGAATAGTAATATGACCCTTAGGAATAGAAATTCATCAAATAGAATAGTAACATCACCTTTTAAAGTATAAATAAAATTTGGGTATCTTATTAATGAAAATATAATATATTTATATCATAAAATAAGTAAATAAATATGTTAAAAATGCTAAATTAAGTATTGGTATTTTTATAAGTAATGAATATTTATTTAAAATTTTATAAATATTATAATGATTTAAAAGAATTTTCTTTTCATAAAATAAACTCAAAAATTTATATTTTATTGTCTTATTATTATAAGATAATTTTATGCGACCTTATTTAATTTTTGAAAGTGTCAAAAAATTAGTTATAATTTTAAAATTGGTATTTTACAAATATATGATAATTTTAGTTAAAAATTAAATTTATCATATTTATAAAGTTATTTTTATAAAATGGAGTTTATATTTGAATTATACAAATCAAAAAATGGTTAGGGATAATTTTTGGTATTTTTTTTGAAATAGATAAATTTTTGTTGTATAGTTAAATACGATAATTTACAGTATATATACATTATAAGTTAAATAAATTATTCCTTGAGTCATTGATGATGTAATCACCTTAATCTAGAAAGCCCCTTCATTATTTTAATATATTTAGTGATAATTATCAAAATATTCATAGTCTTGATCCAAAATAATAAACCAATGAATTAAATAATGGGAAAATACCCCTCTCATTCCCTATAAATATTACCCTAACTACCTCTTCTCCTCACACCTTCCAAGATTTTATCAATCTAAAAATTCTGCACAAACCTCTTCCCAATCCCATAACCCATGTCCATGATCCCTTTATCTCATAAATATACCAAAACATTTCCCTATGGAGGTTCTCAAGGTGCAGAAATTGAAGTGGTAAAATCCTCTTACTTTTTAATTAATTTTAATTTATTTTTGTTTTCTTATTATCTTATCACCTCCTCTACAAATATTTTTATGATAACTAAATTATGTTTTATATATTTTAATTATATCATGTTAATGTAATATCCATCATCAAAATCATTTCTCTCTCTCGTTTATTCTAAAAATAAAATTATTTCCCATGATATGTTAATTTACCTATATCATGGACGATGCATTTTCATTTTACTTTAATACCTTCAAGTATATTAATAAAATCACTATAATTATTTTTAAATACTACTTAATAAACCTTTTTATGTTCTTGAACTAACTTATATACATAATAATAAATAATGGAACAAAACTAGTTTGTGAAGTTCAAAAAACCACCAAAAAATATAAATGATTATCACCAACCTTTTATCTAATGATCCATTCACATAACATTTAACCATATTATATATATAAAAATTTAAACATATATATTTTCATTAATAAGATATAATTTTAATTATTTATAATTATACCCATTCTACATAAACTTTATACTCATATTCAAGTGAACTGATCATGAAAACTAAGAAAATAAACCCCCATGAACAATGGAATTGAACTCTATAACTCATATAAAAGGATATAAATTTAATTAATAAAACTATAATAAATCAAATAAATGTATAATAGGATATATATATTTTTATTAATGAGTTTAGTTTAAATATCCAGGATATTAATGTGAAGAAAGTACTCACACATAAGGTAAGGGGATTTTCGAACCCCACTCTCTTCCTTTGGGTTTTCCCTCTTTCACTCCATTTCCAGTATTAATGTTCCATTTATGTTACTTAAATATATTTTCTTTATATTTACCTTTTATTTTTGGATATATATGTTTCTAATATGATTTTAAGATAAATTTAATGATTTTTACAAAATAACTCTTCTTTTTAACAACACAAATTTTACTTCTTTGGAGATTGTTTCTTCCTCACTAAAGATTGATGATTCTTATACCAATTATGTTATTCCATATTTCTATTGGGAACTCCAAATTTTATTCATGAAATTATTTTTTATTAAATGATAAACATTCCTTTATATGGGTTATTTTATGTCCAATATTGATACATGTTCTCTATGGTATGCATGATTATGTAAATGTTATGATGTGATGGGTGTGCCTAGAATTATATAGTGCATATAAATGTTATGATGTGATGGGTTCACCTGAAATTATATAGTGCTCCAATTCATTTTTCAATGTGATGAATCTCATGAGATTATGTGAAATATGGGAAAACATGATTCTATCTTTTCTGAAAACTATGTGTGGTAGTTGAGCACTAAGACATGATGTTTTATTTTTATATATTTCCACAATCCATTTCTATATATAATGATTCCTCTTATGATTATGATAAAAATCACATGATTATGTTATGATGATGATGATTATGCTCACCCTATTTTATGTTTATCCATGTTCTTATCTATCCTATTAATGGGATTTTAGCTCACCTCTTTATTTGATGTATATCCTCCTGTGAAGAAGAACACAAGGACTACTAAGAAGCTATAGAATAAGGTATTAAATAATTTTTTATGTTTTATTTTGTAAATTTTATGTATGGTGCTAGTTTTCCCAAGACACTAAACCATTGGATCCTGGTTGTGTAAGGATTTTATGTTGTTTATCTTTAAAAAGTGGTAATAATCCTATAATAAAAAATAAGGTTTCTATATAGGTCTTGTTTTAGTGACAATATTCTTAGGAGTTGAAATTGATCTTTTATTAGATGATGAAAATATTTATAGGACCCAATCACTTGGTCTTGAGAACCTAAATTTGAAAAAACTCTTGGATTTAAATCCAATTAACCTGAAGTCTCATTCCAGAGTTATCAAGATACTGAAAAAACTGAAGAAAAATCTAATTGGGGTTTCACTAATGCTTTAAATTTTAAAAATTCACATGAAAGAGATGAAGCCTCATTAAACATTAATGAAAATTATTATTGGGGATGAAAAGAAAAATCAACATTAACACATATTGAAGAAGTATCCCAGTGGGATTAGAAGAAAGCGCCATCTAAAATTAATGACTAGATTATAAGACCACTTATATAGGATAACATAAAAATTAAACTCAGCCTTAGTGAAACCAAAAAATTAAATCAAAACTGTAAAAATGCAGAGTGGAATCCCGAGAAAAGATCAAGAACGCACTGAAAAAAATAATCACTTGCTATTTGGAAAAAATGTTGAAATGAAAATGTAAAGAATCTTCAATGGAGTTATTAGGGTGAATAAAATATTATGAGTGAAAATTCACAGAACTAGGGAACTAACAATGAAAAATTTGGTGAATTAATCTACTTAATAATTATTTCAAACTTTATATTATTTATGATCACTTTTTATCATTATTAAAAGAAATAATTTTTAACCAAACATGAAGTAATCGGTTTTTGATGAAAAATGAATATCATATATGTTCATGGAAATGAAAATATAAAAAGTATTGGGGTTTATATGCCTGATAATGGAAGAAAATGGAAGATTTTTTTTGATTTCAATTCTTAAGAGAAATAAAAATACCAGGAATATAGATCAAATTACCATATGTACAGTTCCACCACCATGATTTTTTCTAGGTCATCCATAAATGACCCCATATATGTCATGTATTCACAACTCGACATGCCGGCTATAAATATTATCTTTTTATTCAACACCGATAGCGGCTTTAAAATTATGCACTCAAACACTTAAAATAAAAAATAGGGAACACACAAAATTTTTATGTTGTATAGTCAGGGTGACCTATGTCCACGGGGAATGCAATAAAAATCTTTTATTCAAATAAAAAATATAGATGAGACATTTTCACACCTTTCCCAAAAAAATTAAGTTGACATTTATATGGTAAAAGACTGGGGAAGAAGAAAAGTATCCATAGAAAATATTCATTAGGGTGCTCACCAAATATTGCTAAAATTTCCTTGGGTGGAACCAACCTCCTATATAATTTCTTAATAGGTGGATGATCACCCATGGAAATCACCCACTACAAAGGTAGTGATATTTTAGTCATATTTTAATAATCTCCACATTGAAAAATATATCCCCAGGTTACTACTTAATGAATTATTCCCACAACTAATTTCCTGATTCCAATAGGTATTTCAAGCATGATAAATATTGATCAAGTCCAAAAAATGTGGTAACTTAATTAATATCTATAATAGACTTCTTTTACTTTATAGGAGAAACAATATCCCAAGTCTGTTTTGATGCAGTTAATTCATTTCTCCTTCCCTAAATGACTTTGAATGGTTATTTTATTTGTTATCCATAATATCATGATAACTATCCTAGAAATCCTCATAAATTAATAAAAGAGCATTGATAACTATATAATCATACCTAGAAGGTCTATATATGGTATTTTGTGTTCTCCCAGTGGCAACACTCTCATGCTAATGAGTATCATATAGTAGTGGTACTTCTTCCTCACTCGAAATATCCATACGATTATTGTACTCTAAATATCATTTCTCCTAATTAATTGGTGGAAAATTTTTATGTAATTTAATTATTTATGAGTCATCTCTCTCTTTTATAGAATCATTTTACTTCACCATCACTGAATCATCAAATGTGACATCACAAATTTGAATGACCTTTTTCACTTTTGGATCCCATAGTCGGAAAACCTTAAAACCATCTCTGATTCCAATGAATAAAAATTTATTTAATCTTGGACCAAACTTTGAGTCTATAACATGATAAAATATAGTATAACCAAAGATAATAAATATATCATAAACATAAACATTCTCATCAGACCAAATCTTTATCATAACTTTACCATTAATCATGGAAGAAGGTAATTGATTCACAATGTGTACTGCATACATCAATACTTCTACCCAAAATGATTTTTCTCAGACATGAATAAGACAACATAGTCCATAACTCTTAAATGAGAGTATAATTCATCCATTATTCTAATCCATTGCGACATTCTAGGAATTGTAAAGTGACTCATAATATCTTCATTATGACATACCATCTTGAATGGATTTGATGTGTATTCTCTAGCATTATCTTATAGAAATCTCTTGATTTTCCTTCTTATTAGATTTTCAATCATCTTTTTCTACATAAGGAATAAATCCAACAATTTATCCTTATTATTCATGAAATATACCCAAACATATCATTAGTAAGAATCTATAAATGGGACAAAATAATTATTACCTCCCGATGAATCATTTTTATTGTCCCCGGACGCCAGTCTAAATGTAGTCAAGTGTTCCCTTCATACGATGGGTTATAGTGTTCAAAATGACTCCAGTCTGCTAACTACTACAAAAAATAAAATAAATAGTTATATCCTTTTTCAACACTTAAAAAAATCACTGATAAAGGTATCATTGATTATTGCTAAAAAATGTTGTTAAAGATTAGTCATCATCAGCACTAAATAAAGGCACTAATAAAGTGAGGCCTCTATCAATGTTTTTTAAGAAGTGATAAAGACCACACTTTATCAAATATTTTTAGTGATGATAAATGACAACTTTTATATTCATTTTCTAGCACTGATAAAGGACACACTTTACCAGTTCTTTTATATAGAGTTCATAAATGGTTGTCCCGTTCTATTTCATCCCACATTGGAATTAATATTTTTATAGATTTCTCTCTATAATTCTTGGTATTCTACTACTATAACATTCCATGGCTACAAAGGATCAATGCCTTCATAGACCTTCACACACATTGGCCATCCGACCCACCTCACCCAAGCATGTTCTCCTATGGGTTTATAAAGGTCCCACTAACCTATGCTATTGGGTTGGCCCATCTGGCTCCCATGTGTGGTTGAGGCCTCCCCCCAAAAGTACATGGTTGATCTAGGTATGTTGGATCATGTGGTTTGACCCATTTTTTTTATAATACTCTAATAAAATCACTTATCCAATATTACATGAAATGTTCCTATCCCAAAATATTAATTTCTTCCTCATCATTAAAATATATAAAAAAATTGAAATCATAAAGGGTATAATAATTTAAAAAATTACATCATTAAGAATCATATATTAATATATAAATATATTTAAATTGATAAAAATATTATATATTTTATTATGGATCGAGTGGTTGTCCCCATTTTTTTAATAATAATCCAATAAAAAAACTTAGCCAATATTAAATGAAATGTGGCATGCCCAGAAATCAAGTTCCTTCTTCATCATGAAAATATATAACAATAATTTGTACTGATAAAGGGTATTTTCAATTAAAAAAAATTATATCATTAAATATCATATATTAATATATAAATATAAATATATTGATAATAATATAACATATTTGCAGTTGGGGCTGTAGCCAATTGGTAGTTCAACCATGTAATATTGTATAGCCTTGGATCGATTCTAGTCTGTTGCACCTTTGTGGGGTATGAAGGATTTTCTAAGTATATAGCCGCAGTGTCTGTGGAAAAGAATGTAGATGGATGAAGGGGCCATGGAAGAAGGGACTAACATTAGGCTGGAGCAACTTTGACGGAACTGCGATGGATGGGAGGGGGATTCATCGGGTGGAGGCAGTAGGTCACGAGCGAAGGCATATCTACTCCCGTGGCAATAGGTAGAGAAAACGTGTGAGAAGGGCAGTGAAGGATGACACTACAATGGATGGGAGGGGGTTTCATCAAGTGGAGGCAGTATGTAACTAGCCAAAGAAGATCTCCACTAGCGTACGAGAAGGGCGGTGATTGGCTATCTCGACGGATGGTGGTGACTCTACTAGATGCAGCAAGCACTGTTGGGGTGACATGATGCAGGCTGGTGGTGGTGAAATTACTTCATTTTGGAAAGCAGCTACCATGGTGTTGAGTGTGATACTGGGTGATCTTTGGGCGATTAAAAAAATGGCTGCATGCCCATGGGGCCTTTGGTATATATATATAAATAAATAAGGCTTGATGGGTAGGCTAACCCTTTGGGGGGCTATGGCCTACCTTTCTAGCCTGTGTGTAAGCTATGTGTGTGTTTGATGTTATTTTACCCCCAAAGCTCCTAATATATATAGCATATTTTATTAAATGTGATTTATATAATACTAAATTTCCATTCTCACATGATATATAATATATTTAGTTAAAAATGTCGTATAAAATAAATCAATAAATATATAAATAAATGAATAACTAAATATATAATTTACTTAAATATTATTTATATAATACAATATATATATTATAAATCATATAAATTTATGTCATAAATTTGGTGAAAAATAGTTTATTAATTTAATTTAAAATATATAATTTTAATTAAAAAATATTATGTAAATATGACGTTTTATTTTATCAATGTAATTTGTTTTATCAATTTGACATATATATCAAATAATAAATATTTAATTATTAATTTTAAAAATTGACTAAATATGTTATATAATAATTCTAGATATATGTATATATGAAATGAACTCAATTTTATAGAGACAAACATACAAAAATATTATAAATTGTTAATATTATCATTTTATATTTTTATTTATTAATATATAATATATAATATATAATATATAATATATAATATATAATATATAATATATAATATATAATATATAATATATAATATATAATATATAATATATAATATATAATATATAATATATAATATATAATATATAATATTTAATATAATATGTTTTTAATCATTACATTTAATGCATTTTCTACATTTATATTTAATAATATATATATATATAAGGTTATGGGGGGTACAATTACATTAAAACACACACACCACACACACTAGACAGAGAGGTAGGCTATAGCCCCCCTAAGGGGATAGCCCATCCATCAAGCCTTAATTATTTATTACATGGACCATAGGCCCAATGGGCATGAATCTCATAACATGGCCTGAAAGCTCAGTGCTACGTCATGCCTGCATCATCCTGCCTGCATCACAAAGCCTACGTCATGCCTAATTCACCACCTGCTTGCGTCATGCCTACGTCACCACCTTCCTCTATCATCATCTATGTCACTGCCTTTATATTACTATAATAGTACATATGCCCAACCGACTATGATTCTTGGTCTGATGTAGAATTATTGGACGCCATTACAACTCGGGTAAGCCTCCAACTACATACATTTATATTTAACATATACTATTTATTACTATTTATAATTAATATATATATATATATAATTTATACATTTTTATTTATAATTATTATATTAATAAGTTTTCTAATATTTTTGTAATATATTAATTTTTTATTTTTAATTGTTTAATTTTTTTAAATTTTATTCTTTTTTAATATTAATTTATATTTATTAATTAACATTTAATATTTTTTAAAGTTTTAATTTACATAATTAACATATATTATAAGGATCCAACCTTATAAAATGCATAATCTTGAGTTAAGTTAAGAATTCACATTGAGGATCTTTTCAGGTTTAGAGTTTTAGAGAATTAGGCCGTAACGATTACATTATATCTCAAAAATTACAATGTAGTCACTTCTACTCTATCCAATTTTTTCACAAAAATAGAACTCCTTAAATAAAACAAGAGTTATTTTATTGATATAAATATTATTGAATACTTCCTTTCTCTTACCCTTCCTTATACCCTGTAAAAAACACTTCAAAAACTTGGTATGAGCATAAAAATCTCAATAAGGGTTATAAAATAAAGAAAGAAAACATTATCCCATCAATACATATAAATCATTGAAATCATAATTTTCAATTATAAAACATAATATATTTAACATACCTCACAAAATAATAATATTTATGAATAAAACATAGAAATCATAAATCATAAAGGTAACTTGTGGCATCTATATCATACTTACATTGTAGCTTTCACAGTTACATAATGAGTTATGTTTGGAATACCCATCACAGTATATTTACTAAATCACTTAGGATAAACATTAACATTTACCTCTGTCACATTACTCAATGCATTGGAGAGCTATATCAGGCTCACCCGCCCTAGGTTTATCATGGAACCACCCGTATATGTAAACAATTCCCAAGAACCATAACATAATAATAACATATAACACAATCAGAAGGGAAAGATAAAATTTCTACATTGAAATCACAATACATAATTTCAAAATATTAACATAATCAATCGATTATCAAAACCATTTTCAATAAAAAAACACGTAAAAAGAGTATATGATATTTATTTTCCTTTTAAAAACATTACGACTTGTTAAGGAGTCCAAATATCGAATAATGCTCGTGGTGGAGGAAAGGTCTTTGTCACCACATACGTTAAAAATAAACATTATTTTTATTGTTCTGTAAAACACTTCATAGAAAAATATTCCCTTTTAATGAAATTAAAATTAAAAAGGGTGTATAAACCATATAAAATAACTTCTTGTATAAATCAAAATATGCATCAATGAAAGAATGTTGATACAAAGTCCCTTACAAAAATTCGGCAGCCTAACAACGTCACTTTAAAATTCATAAAATGAGTTGATGGGAGGGAAAAGGGTCTATCATCACTTGGACATAAAATTTACATCAATAAGGATATATAAGAACATATCCCAACATAGGAAAATGTAAATTTAAAGACATAACATCAAAGAAGTCTTTGACTAAAAGAGAAGGGTGAAAGGTTCCCTTACCTTGTGTCCGACTTGTCTTATTCATTTTTTATCTCCCTAAATAACAAAATTAATTTAATTTATATTTGATTCAGAACCTTTTTCAAGTCTATTATCCTTTTTATATCACTTATTACCTCTTTATAAACATTATATAATTATTTAAGTTAATATCGGTCATTTTTTCGATATTGGGTACTGGAATCGGAAATGAACTTGTTATAATTACAAATTTTACATGAGGTAAAAATTCCATTATATGTAGAATTTTATTCATGATTTAAATATCATATATATCATATATATTCATTATATATTTATTTATAATAGTACAAAATATTCAGAGATAAGAAATGAAATGCACCGTTCATGGAGATGGTAAGCCGTACGTATGCATAAACACTACTTTCTTTTCATGTTCACATTTAATGGAATGAAAAATAAATGAAACATAGGTATATTATAATTCCAATATAATAACATATTTTATATATTTTACATAATTTCATTAACTCCATCCTTTATTTGTTCCATGTATAGCAAGAATGAGTCATATCGCTTTGAAAGGGTGGTAGTCCGCACTTGCTCAAAAGAAATTATCATATTTATACCACATGAAAAGCATAAAGGTATGTTATAAATGAGAATTATAGAATCATATAGATAAAATAAATAAATTAAATATAATATATATCATATATAATTATAGTGCCATCATAATGGCCACTATGAGAGGCAGTAGGAGATAAGTGATCAATCATCATTTTGTGAAGCAGTAGTTGACCGTCCACAGAAACAGTGTGTTCTAAATACATTAGATGGGGGTGTGTGTAAGTGTAGTTAGAATAATTATCATAAAAACAGAATATTATATTTAGTATATTGGTTTTTTATGTAATAAATGAATAAGAATATAATAGTGAGTGAAGAAGTAAAATAAAATAAGAGAACTTGAGAGAAGATCTTACCTCTAAATCAGGTAATTCCCTTTGGTTTGAACCAAAAGGCTTTCTTGAAGTTCCTTATGACAAAGGTAAGGCTCATAGGAGGAATATAGGGATGTTGGGAGATTATTTGGGCAGAGGGTGGATGATCCAATGGGATTGAGAAGAGTGATTAAATGGGTTGGGGTGAATCCCTTTTATAAGAGCGAGGAGGTACTATTTAGAAGAGTCTAGAAATGTTATTTTATTATAATTTCATTTTCGGGTTTCAAAGGCTCCAAAGTTATTTAATTAGAATATAAGATGATTATGGATATAAATCCTCTAAACCAATAGGTTTTAGACAAGTTTAGGTAATAAAAGTTACCTTATCTTTTAGCTTTAACTCTTAGTTAACTAATTTAACTTTTACCATGTCTTCTTGTATATTCATAGTATATGGTTAATTTACTTACTATGAAATGAAATATAAATATAAAATGGTTCATTAATGATATTTTTAACATTATCTAAGTAATTTTTCCAAATATTATATTTTCAGGATTATTATATCATTTAATAAAATAATATTTGTTTTTAAAAACTCATTTATGTCAATTTTGACACTATTTAGTAATTGATATTTCTTAAAGTGATAAAAACTTTATTAATTAGAATAAAATGCTTTAAATCAAATATAATATGTCATAGTTATCCATAAAATTAGAGTATGGAATAAAAAGCTTCAAAATAAATTTATTGTAACATTTATAATATAATTTATTTAAATCTTTGTTAACAAGGTAATCATTATATCACCATTATGTCATAAATAAATTTATTTATTTAATGTCTAAAAATTATATATAAAATAAAATGATGTTGGAAATATTTTTATATTTATAATGAATATTTATAGTCAAATATACCAATTATATAATCCAACTTTAATTTTTTTTAGTAAAAAGATTCATGTTTATGAAATTGTTTATTTTTTACTTTAAATAAAAGGTTATTAATATCATTATCTTACCCAAGTGGCTTTCAAAGGCCAAAAGTCTCACCCAAAAATTTTATTGGTCCACCATGACTCATATAATAAGGTTTGGATAATTTTTATGGTAATTTTATACTGTTATAATATTTTTTTAACTTGAATTACCCTATTTACCTTTAACCGTGATAAAATTTTTCAAAAGTTACTATTCACCAAAAAATATTTTTGATCCTATTAGAACAAAATTTTTACCCTCATTACAACCATGTATATCAAATTTTTGAAATTTAATTCACTTAAGTGATAAAATTTTGTTTAAATGAAAAAGTCAGTTTTTAACTACTATGCAGTATTTTTCAATATTCATCAAAAAATTGAATGTTTTCAAAAAAATAACAAAAATTCATCCTAGGATAATTTTTATATTATGAATTAAAAAATAATTTCTATTTTAAAAAATTAAAAATAGTGAAATTTCACTAATTAATTTAAAATTAATTCCCGTTGTTAAAACCAGAAAGTGTGTTTTTAAGAAGTAAAAACTACCAAAAGATTAACCTGTGTTTATGTCCAATTTAAAAGTGAAATTGATTATAATGACCAAAAATGTATTAATTGATAAAAATATAATCTATGTTCAAATTAAAACCAATTAAATGGACAATCTAATCATATAAATAAATTAGATGAAAAGATAGTTTTGACTTAAAATGCTGTATTTTTCACTATTCATTAAAAAAACAACTTTAGCAGAAAATGTACAAAAAAATCCCCCAAAGTAAATTTAGATACCCCCTTATAAAGAAGAAGTTTATTTTTTCAAATAAAACATATAAAAGTGACCAAACTAGATATAAAAATGGTTCGCCATCAAAAGGCGATAAAACTACCTTTAAAGAAGATTAGAGTATTTTATGATTAAAATCAGATTCATTCTTATTTTAAGCCTCTAAAATTTATTAGATAAATTTAAAAACATTTAGAAAATATGTATAATTATATTTTATTTAGTTCTATTCATTCCCGCTAATTCAACAACTATTCATTAACTACCATTTAAAATAATAACATTATATTATTATTATTTAGTATGACTCAGCCATGTGTGCAACATGAGATTTTAGAGAAACTCATTATTACATGTTGAGTCTACTATCAGACATAACATTCCCTTTAAAGTAAAATTAATATTAAATTTATAAATATAAATACATATGAAAATGTCATATTCTTTATTTACCTAGGATGTTACATATATTCAATTTTATCTAAACATATTTTTATTTTTTAATTTTTTTATATATTTAACCAGTAGTTAATTTTTTAATATTTTTTTTTCAATATATTAATCTTTAAATTAAATCTCACACCTTTTTAACATGCATTCATTTAATATTATTTATTTATTGATAGCGTTGAGTGTTTGTTTACGTTTTTTTTATCATTAAATTTTAAGGTTTTTGTACTTAATTCTTCATTAATATATTTAATATTTCTATGATAGAAATATATTCACACACACATATATATATAGTAATATATATAATATTTCATTATATATGATTTATATAATACAAAATATCAATTCTTAAATTAAATAAGTCATATATCTTGTGATTTTTTTATAATTAAAAATTAATATTAATTTAAAAGATTGAATAATCGTATCGAGTAATAAACGTTTAATTAAATATCATTTTCTTTTTTAAATTTAACATATATCAAACATGTTTTATATTAATTTCACACATACATATTTTAATTTATTTCATTTTTATATAGAACACACACACATAATATTTCTACAATTTATTCAATTTTTAATTTTCATTTTACAAATATATTTATTAGCATAATATATTTAATATATATTATGTTTCTAATCAGTAAATTTTAGTCATTTTTTATATTTTAATTTAATATATACTATTTATTAATTTTTAATATTTCTTTCAAATTTATTCATTTTTAGTATTATTTACTGATCACTAATCTTATTTGTTTTTAATATTTTTGTAATATATTAATTTTCAAATTTTCTTTATTCTATATTTTTGTACTTTTATACATTTTTAATATTTCTTTATATATGTTTATTCATTATTATTTAATGTTTTTTAATATATTTGTAATTTATATAATTAATATGTTTTTATTTTCATTTTAACATATATTCATTTTTACTTTTTTTAATAATATATATAATTAATAAAACTTGTTTATTTTAATAATATTTATTGAAATCTTATAATTTTATAATTAAAAAAATTCACTCTCTTTAAAATTCATTCATTTAATATTATTTAGTATTATTTATTCACTAATAATGTTACTTATTTTTTTACCAATCTTAATAATGTATTCAGTTTTAATATTTATTCTTTTAATATTTTTGTAATCTCTTCATTTTTAATATTTATTTTTACATATTTATTCATTATTATTTAAGGGTTTTAACATGGTTATAATGTACATATTTAATGTGTATTCATTTCATTTTAATATATATTCGTTTTTATTTTTTAATAGTTAATATTATTAATAAATATCTTCATTTTTATAAAGTAAATCTGAAGACTATTCATTTTTAGTTATTAAACTTCACTCATTTTAACTTTCATGCATTTAATAATATCTATTCAATAATTATGTTAATTATTTTTACCATTTTTATTATTTTTTCATTTTTAATATATATTTATTTAAATTTATTTTATTTATTTCATATATTTTTTTATCAAATCCTTCTAAAGAGTGTTGATAGTATAGGTTTTTTGAGTGCTATAATGAAAGCATTGACAACGCCCATCTGTATGTGTAGAGACTCAGGTTTTGGCCCTGTCAGACTTTGGAATATTTCTATGAATAATTCCAGAGCTAGGCGTGAAGACGGCGTGCGATTCCGAGCTCTGGTGTGCTAGGAAATAATTTTATAAAAATATTAAGTATTTTTATACTATGAACTTGAAAAGGTTGTGTTTTCTCTTAAAAGGTGACCCAGATTAGAAATCTGAGTGCACGGTTGTATCTGGAGCGTGCCATTTACCCTAGGCGGGGTGTAACCTTTGCGGGTGCGGGCCTGCTATGGAAAAAGCCATTGGGGGCATTTTCGTAAATAAATGGAAAATTTTCTTTATGAGCTTCGGCTCAAATAACTCATGAACAGAGTCTCAGATCGCAATTCTGAGTTCGTCGTTGCGTTTAGAACGTTGTGTTTACCCTAGGGGTGACCCAATCTTCTCTACGCTAGGAGTTTTGGTCGGGGGCATTAAATGGTTGTTTAATTAATTAATTAATTAATTAATTAAACCTAATCAATCCCCACCCCTATATTTGATGAAATAACGAGTAGGAGAACTCCTCTCCTCCACCTTCCTCCTCCACCGATGAATTGGAGGCTAAATCGTCGAAATGAAGCGTCGTTAGTCTCAGATCTTGATGGAGGACGCTCCCGAATCGTGCAGCAGCAGCAGCGAAGTGTGCAAAGCACCGAAAATCCATAAAAAGGTAGGTGGTTTGAGTTTTAAAATCCCGGATCTCGTTTATGAGTTGTTTTTCTTCAAATTTTCATAAGGGTTGTGTAGTTCGGGTCCCGAGCTTTCCGAAACATGTTTCAGATCTGAATTTGGAACACCGGGGTGCCCCCGGTCGCTCCCGGAAGTTTTCCAATAGAAAACCCAGTTTCCGGCGGGGGAAATGGTGGATTCTGGCGGGCAGCATTGTGGATTCCGGCAGGCGGTAGGAGATTCTGGCAGGCGGCGACGGTCCGATCAAGCGGTGGTCCGGCCAGAATTTTCTGGGTGTTATTTATACCCCCGTAACTCACAAACCGTAAATCCGATTTGCGGGCGGTTTGCGGAGATGCGTTCCTTGCATCGAGAAAGACCTTTTTAACTTACTTTGTGAATTTTATGAGTTGGGTTTTTGGTCTGGGGCCATGAAACGTTGAAAATAATAATAATATTTTATTATTTTCAACTTTGACCCACCGTAACTTTTACACGGAGTGTCCGATTGACATGCCATTAGTGAAATTGTGATCCTGATAGTAAGGAGAACTTTTAAGGATAGTTTCTAGGTGTTAGGACCAAGAACATTGTGTGGGCCCCATGAGGCCGGTTTCCAGCGTTTACGGAGAAACGTGACTTTTCTTCCGGGTGTCTGTTTTGGATGATCAAGTTGTTGATCCCGTGTTTTTTTCCGAGGGGATCGTGATGGTATGATCCTCTTGACGAGTTTCGGGATTATAGTGTGGGCCCCACCCGGGCTGGTTATGATGAATAGTTCCTTTTTCACCGGGTGTCTATTTTGGATTATCGAGTAGTTGATCTCATGGGTTTTTCTGAGGGTATCGCAATGGTTTGATCTGCTTGATGAGTTTCGGGATCGTGGTGTGGGCCCCACACGGGCAGGCTACAATGAATAGTACCTTGTTCACCTATTTTCCGTTTCGGGTGAGTAAATAGCCTATCCTGCGTGTTTTTCCGCATATACCGTGTGGTGGACTTGGTATTGGCCTAGGAGATGTGCAATGTGGCGATGTTGCGGGTCGCTCGGGTTTGCGACGTTTGGACCAGCAGTGGTTGAAGGTACTCCATTGGTTTGCTCCTATGAGGGTTTGTGTGGCATCACAACCATGGTATGAGTTTTTCATCCCCTCGATAGTATCTCTAATATGTTAGAGTTGTGGCATCCCTCCGGTGGGCCCGGGGTGGGATCCTCTAGCTTCACTACCCTAGATCGAGTTTTTGGTATCTCTGTGACCGCTTATCTACGGGTGGCGATCCCCTATCTAGTAGGTTAACTCTCGTAGGGTTTGTGGTATCTTCAAGAATATGATCCCTTACGCATTGGGACGTGCTCAGTAGGGTTGTGACATCATTGGGTATACGATCTCCAACTCAGCATGTGGTTTATAGTAGGGTTGCAACATCATTGGTTATATGATCCCCTACTCAGCGTGTGGTTCCGGTAGGGTTGGTGCATCGTCGGTTCGATCCCCTACTATGTGAGTTATGGCAGATGGGGTTTCAGTATCGTCATGACTGCCTTAACGGGAAACGATCCTCTATCTGAGTGATGTGATTCTGTGGAGCACCAGATCGGGTTGTGGTATCCCTAGTGGATCTTGGGAGTGATCCCCTATCTGTGAGATCTTCGAATACAGATCGGGTTGTGATATCCCCCAACAGATCCTGGGAGTGATCTCCTATCTGTAGATATTCGAATATCGGTGTGGGTTCTGACATCCCCTAGCAGACCCTAGGTGTGATCCCCTATCCGAGAGGTTTGGTGTTTTTGCTATTTCAGCGTGACTTTCTCAGTGATGATATCCGACAAGCATGATCTCTCGGGTGAGCATCTGAGATGTTTTTGTGGAACCCAATGGAGTGTATCTCTTGGATGAGTTTCATCTGGATGACAATGCTCGTAAAGTGTGTTCTTTTTCTTGTGAACCGTTTCTGGTGATGAGGTCGGTACCTCATGTGGCTTGGTGCGTGAGCTGAGTATATCTGGATGTTTTTGGTATACGTAAGAGCATATATCTGAGCGGATGTAAATGGTATATGAATGGGTGTATACTTGGGCAGATTTTCGAGATATATGTTTGGGCCTATACCTGAGCGGATGTTCAAGGTGTATGTATGGGAATACATCTAGATTGAGATGACTAGTTGTGTTTAGCCGAGGATGGTCACGAGATGGAGTTTCTCTCTCATCTGGGTTCCCTATGGCTAGGATGAGAAGACTATTACCATTCAGTTACTCTGTTTTGTTTTGGGTTTTTAGGGTGCCTACTAAGTATTGTTATAATCACCCCTGCACGGGCTTTGCCTAAAAATGTTTGTGTATTGTGCAGACCACATGCCTTTCGACGGAGTCCCAGGAGGACCTGAAGCAGGCAGAGCTTTGTGAACAAGACTGATCGGGGTGTTTACCAGAGCTGTGCTGAAGTGCTTACTGGTGGATTCTATTGACAGCGATCCCCTCTTTCTGAGTAGGTTGGACACTTTTGCAGTTTTCTTTTGGTGGACCCTATTTTTCCCTTTTTGTACTTTTGTTGCACTCTGGTTTGGGATAGTTGTATGCATGCATTTAATTTTGTGTTTTATATATCTCTGCACTGTTTCATGGAGGTGTATGTGGGTGCATGTGTATAGGTACCTTAGTCTAATGCCTCCCATGTGTGTGATAGCCTACTCGACACTAGTCGCCAGCCCCTGGCCTATTGGAGGCAGGCTTGGGGAGTCACGGCTCGAGCCCTGTTGGGTCGGGTCGTGATAGAGTGGTATCAGAGGAGGTTCCGCCTTTGGGATCTCAGAGCATAGATAGTCTAGCTATGAGTTCTGTTTGGGTTGCATAGCGGTAGCATCAAGATGTTTTGATTTCAGCTTTCAGGCAAGGGACTCCAGTGTTGGTGTGGTGGCTGACGTATCCATTCACTATGACTCTGATAACCTGCCTTTCGACTCGGGATGTTTGGACTCTAGTCGTAGGGACATAACGGTACATGAATCATATAGGACTGTGTTTTTGGGTTTCCCTTGTTCTTCTTGATTCAGATATCTATATATACTCTTTTCAATGGTGCGTATTGATTGTATTTCAGGATGCCTCCACGATGACAGCCCGTGAGAGTTCCGTAGTGAGATTGTGGTGACGATCCACCCCATGTAGAGGCTGTAAACCAAGGTGAAGTTTATGAGGCTAGACCTCCAGGTGGTATGCTAGTTGATCCAAAACCTATCGAGCAGCTGGTTGTACTAGCAGTGATGGATGAGGATGTGCGCAGGATGAGTGCACTGTACGACTTCCATAGGTAGCGACCTCTGAGGTTCCGGGGTGATCCAGACCCTCAGGCAGCTGATGACTGGCTCGAAGCAGTCACCCATGTTTTCTGCCTAGTGAGGACACCTCCAGATCAGATGGTGGTCCTAGAGATGATCCTTCTGCATGGTCCAACTGAGAAATTTTGGATCCTAGTGACGCAGTCCCATTACAAGGAGACGCTCACGTGGGCAGAGTTTGAGCAGCTCTTCATGGAAGAGTTCTATCCAGTGATGATGAGGTCAATGCGGATCCAGGAGTTTCTGCAGCTTTGATAGGAGGGCATGACCGTGTCAGAGTACTCAACGAGGTTTACAGACCTATGATGCTACTCCCGGGATATGGTTCGAGACCTGTTCTTTAGGCTCGGACCTTCGAGCAGGGCCTACGCAGAGACATCGGGTAGGTGTGGTTTCCTTTTGTCTTCCCACCTATGCTAGAGTGCTGAAGCGAGCCTTGGTGGTGGAGAGATTTATGGATGAGTAGATTCAGCCAGTCAGTGCTGGGCTTGTGGAAGTTGGGACGTCATAAGGTGGTAGCCACTGGAAGACGCAAGGGTCTGGACGTGGCCGACATTTAAGGAGGTGATCCCAAGATGGTGGATCTGAGGCTCAGGGATCACATGGCCCGCATGTCAGTTTTGGCCAGCCGTATGAGAGGCGGTGTTACGCTTACGATGGTCAGGGACATCTTGATAGGGATTGTCCGACCCGTCATGCTGCTAAGAGGGATCCAGTTGACAGACTACCTTGGCAGAGGCAGCATCTCGAGTATGGGTCCGTAGGGTGGCGGACTAGGCAACAGAGCGGGTACTGTAGCGGGAGGTGGTAGGTGGTATTAGTTTCCACCACAATTACACCCAGGTGGTCCACGCCGAGCTCAGGTAGTTGGAGGGCGAGGGTGAGGACAACTGTATTCCCTACATTCTATTGACCCAGAGGATCCACAGATGGATAGAGGTACGCCTTGTGTCCTTTCTACTTTCTGCAGTAGTTTTGATAGACACTGTTTATCGGTACTCTTCCCTTTCCGTTGCTGGCTCGAGTTTTGTTCACCATGTTGGTAAGACCCTGTGTGGGTGTTGTTCGGCGTTCTTCTAATGCGTGACGAAGAGGGATCCTTCATCTAGTGAGACACATTTTTGAGACACGATCAAAACCGTGCGGGTGAGTCAGTGTCGCCCAAAGAGGATAGTGTTGAGGTGTGGTGGATGAGTCCTTTTGAATTATTTGTTCAGGAAGGGGTGTTTGTTGGAAAACTCACTGGTGTGGGAGACCCAGTTGAGAGTCCAATTTCATTCCTTGTGCTTATCGATTTTTGGGGAAAAAAAGTTCTAAGGAGGGGAGGATGTAGCGACTCTGTTTTTGGCCCTGTCAGACTTTGGAATATTTCTATGAATAATTCCAGATCTAGGCGTGAAAATGGCGTGCGATTCCGAGCCCCGGTGTGTTCGGAATTAATTTTATAAAAATATTAAGTATTTTTATACTATGCACATGGTGAGGTTGTGTTTTCTCAGAAACAGTATCTCAGATCAGAAATCTGAGGGCATTGTTATATCCAGAGCATGCCATTTACCCTAGGTGGGGTGTAACCTTTGCAGGCGCGGTCCTGCTGTGGAAAAAGCCACTAGGGGCATTTTCATAAATAAATAGACTAGTTTATTTATGAGTGTCATCTTGAATAACTCCTGAACGGAGTCTCAGATCGTAATTCCGAGTTTTCCGTTGCGTTCAGAATGTCGTGTTTACCCTAGGGGTGACCTAATATTCTCTACGTCGGGCGTTTTGGTCAAGAGCGTTAAATGGTTGTTTAATTAATTAATTAAACATAATCAACCCCCACCCCTCTATTTGATGAACCAATGAGGAGGAGAACTCCTCCCCTCCACCTTCCTCCTCCACCGTTTAATCGGAGGCCAAATCATCGAAACGAAGCGCCGTCGGTCTCAGATCATGACGACGGACGCTCACGGATCGTGCAGCAGCAGCAGTGGAGCGTGCAAAGCGCCGATGATCTGTCAAAAGGTAGGGGGTTTGAGTTTTTAAATCCTGGATCTTTTTTATGAATTTTATTTCTTCATATTGTCATAATTTTTGTGTAGTTCAGGTCTTGAGCTTTCTGAAACATGTTTCAGATCTGAATTTGGAGCACCTGGGTGCTCCCGGTGGCTCCCGAAAGTTTTCCGGTGGAAAACTCGGTTTCCAGTGGCTGCAATGGTGGATTCCGGCAGGCGGCGCAGTTGATTCCGGCAGGCGGTGGCAGATTCTAGTAGGCGGCGGTGGTCCGGTCAAGCGGTATGGTGGTTTCTAGCGAGATAGGCGGTGGTCCGACCAGAATTTTCCACGAGTTCTTTATACCCCCGTAACTCAAAAATCGTAAATCCGATTTGCGAGCCGTTTGCAGCGGCACATTCCTTACATCAAGACGTACCTTTTTAAATCATTTTGAGAAATTTTATGAGTCATATATTTGGTTTGGGGCCATGAAACATTGAAAATAATAATAATATTTTATTATTTTTAACTTAGACCCACCGTAACTTTTACACAGAGTGTTTGATTGACGTGCCGTCAGTTACATTGTGATCCTGATAGTAAGGAGAACTGTTCAGGATAGTTTCTAGGTGTTGGGACTGAGAAAAGGGTGTGTACCCCATGAGGCCGGGTTCTAGTATTTACGGAGAAACGTGACTTTTCCACTGGGTGTCCGTTTTGGATGATTGAGTAGTCGATCCCGTGTGTTTTTCCAAGGGGATCGCAATGGGGTGATCCGCTTGACAAGTTTCGGGATCGTGGTGTGCACCCCACCAGGATGACTATGATGAATAGTACGTTTTTCACCGGGTATCTATTTTGGATGACCAGGTACTTGATCTTGTGGGTTTTTCTGAGGGGATCACAATGATGTGATCTGATTGATGAGTTTCGGGATCACGTTGTGGGCCCTGCACGGGAAGGCTACGGTGAATAGTGCCATGTTTACTAGTTTTCCATTTCGGGCTATTAAATAGCCTATCCTGCGTATGTTTCCATGTAGACCACGATGGTGGCCTCGAGATCGGCCTAGGAGGTGCGTAGTGTGGCGATGTTGTGGGTTGCTCGAGTTTGCGACATTTGGACCAACAGTTATTGTGGGTACTCCCTTGTTTTTCTCTTATGAGGGTTCATGTGTCATCACGACCGTGGTATGGGTTTGTGATCCACTCGGTAGGATCTATAATCTGTTAGAGTTGTGGCATCCCTTCAGTGGGCCCGGGGCGGGATCCTCTAGCTTCGCTACCCAAGATCGGGTTCTTGGTATCCTTGTGACTGCTTATCCATAGGCGACGATTACCTATCTAGCAGGGTAACCCTCGTACAGTTTGTGGCATCTTCAACAATATGATCCCATACTCATTGGGATGTTCTTAGTAGGGTTGTCGCATCGTCGAGTATACGATCCCCTACTCAGCATGTGGTTTATAGTAGGGTTGCGTCATCATTGGTTATATGATCCACTACTCAGCGCGTGGTTCCGACAGGGTTGGTGCATCATTTGTTTGATCCCATACTATGTGAGTTATGCCAGATGGGGTTTCAGTATCATTGTGACTGCCTTGACGGGCGAAGGCCCTCTATTTGAGTGATGTGATTCTGTAGAGCACCAAATCAGGTTGTGGTATCCCCAGCAGATCCTGGTAGTGATCCCCTATCTGTGAGATTTTTGAATACGATATCAGGTTGTGGTATCCCCCAGCGGATCCTGGGAGTGATCCCCTATCTGTGAGATCATCGAATACCGGTGTGGGTTCTGGCATCCCCTAGCAGACCCTAGGAGTGATCCCCTATCCGAGGAGTTTGATGTTTTTTTTTCATCCTGACTTTCTCTGTGATGATATCCGACAAGCGTGATCTCTTGGCTGGGCATCTGGGATGTTTACATGGAACCCGATGGAGTGTATCTCTCGGACGAGTGTCATCTGGATGACAGTGCTCATGGAGTGTGTTCTCCTGGTTGTTAACCGTTTCTGGTGATGAGGTCGGTACCTCATGTGGCTTGGTGCATGTGCTGAGTATATCTGGATGTTTTTGGTATACGTAAGGGCGTATATTTGAGAGGATGTTCATGGTATATGTAAGGGCGTATACCTGGGTAGATATTCGAGATATATGTTTGGGCGTATACCTGAGCTGATGTTCACGGTGTATGTATGTGCATACACCTGGATTGAGCTGACTAGTTGTGTTTAGCTGAGGATGGTCACGAGATGGAGTTTCTCTCTCATCTGGGTTCCCTCTGGATGGGATAAGCAGACTTTTGCTTTTCATTTCCTCTCTTTTGTTTTGGGTTTTTGGGGTTCCTACTGAGTATTGTTATACTCACCCCTGCACAGGCTCTGCCTGCACATGTTTGTGTATTGTGCAGACAACATGCCTTTCGATGGAGTCCCAGGAGGACCCAGAGCAGGCAGAGCTTTGTGAGCAAGACTGACTGGGGTGTTTATCGGAGTTGTTCTAAGGATCTTACCGGTGGGTTCTTTTGACAGCTATCCTCTCCTTCTGAGCAGGTTGGATTCTTTTGCAGTTTTCTTTTGGTGGGCCCTATTTTTCTTTTTTTTCACTGCTGTTGCACTCTAGTTTGGGATAGTTGTATGCATGCATTTACTTTTCAGTTTTATATATCTCTGCACTGTTGCATGGAGGTGTATGTGGGTGCATTTGTATAGGTACCTTAGGATAATTCCTCCCATGTGTGTGATAGCCTACTTGACACTAGTCGCCAGCCCATGGACTATTGGAGGTAGGCTTGGGGAGTCATGGATCGAGCCCCGTTGGGTCGGGTCGTGATAGTATGAGTGTGTTTTAAAAAACGATGATAAAGATCAGTTTTGTTAGTGCTAAAAATTGTTGATAAAGACCAATATTTATCAATGATAAGGGGTAACACCAACAAAACCTATCATTATTAGTTATTTTTGGAAAGTGCTGATAGAGATATGTTTTGTTAGTGCTAAAAAGAGATGATAAATACTGATCTTTATAAGTGCTTAGAGGTAACACTGATAAAGACTGGCCTTCATCAGTGAATTTTTAAATGTGCTGATAAAACCTTTATAATATTTTAAATTGATCTGTATTAGAGAACCGTTCACTCTCACCATTCATGATCTCATTGAACTAAAACTTCAGTACTAATCTCCTTATATGATAACTATCCTTGGATGATAAATCTCACTGCCGCTCTCCTCAGATGACTACTCTCCTATAACGATCACTCTCCTCGACTGATCAATACTTTCAAAACCCATGGTATTATGATTTTTTAGTTTTTATTTGGGTGTTTTTAATTTTCCAAGAGTATTTAAATGATGCACATGAGAGATTTTACCATGTTCTACCTCCTTGATACTCCACACAATCACTCTCTCCTTGACTTATTTTTACTTCACCCTCTACCTTACCCTCATTTAATTAATTATTCTTATGAAATGGGGCCAAGTTGTGTTTGAGTCCATTTTTATACATTTTTTTGATCTATATAATTAGGACATGAAAAGACATGTCATTATATGATGTTGCTAGCTGATTTTGTAATAGTGTAAATACATTCCAGATTTATAAATATTTTTCCTGTTGTATGTTAATTTTTTTAGTTTAAAATTTTCAATTGATTTATTAAAGTTTCATGAGGAGTACATGTGAAATTTTTAAAATCTGTTTGTGTTGAATTTAAAATGAAAATTTAAAATCAATCATATTTTGAGAGTTTGATGCACTAAAATTTTCACAGATTGTATCCTTCAAAATTAAAAAGAATTTTATTTCATATAAACTGGTTTTTTGACTTTGTTTTCTTGAAAAATTAGGTTGATTTCATAAATCTATCTTATAAAAATATTTTTAAATTATAATTTTTACAATTTATATAAAGCGAACCTTTAAATGGGATGAAGATTATTTTTTAAAATCAGGATGATTAATTACATAATAAGTGTATATTGTATTATATTATAATTTTAATTATTTTTTTAAAAATACCCCATGCCTAAAAATATTTTTAGATATTATTTTTTTTACTAATTTATGAATATTCCATTTGGGAATATATTATTTTTATATTTTTTATAAATTTATGTAAATTGATTATATTTATGTGTATAATTTACTTAAAAATATATATCATATTTGACATAACTTGTTATCCTTTATCAATGTCTTTATCCTTATAATACTATCCTTGACGCCCGTCACTTACCTCACTATTTTACTTTGATTTCTTATTATAGTGACTGATAATTTTTAGTGTCCAAATATAAAATTAATAATATATGAAATTTGACCAATGAAAAGCGTTGGTCACTCATACTTTCCCACTCCTTCCACACCCTGAAGCAATTTTGGAGTGTGTTCTTGAATCGAATTACACATGCAAGGAAGAAGAAGAAAATTTCTAAGAATCCTTCTTGCTCCCATGGATTAAAATAAAATATTTATTTCCATTTTCTTCAATTAATGGGTAGAATAACCACAATCCTTTTAATATTTTCGTTTCCATGAATATATACAATGGAATTTTTTCCACAAAAACCACTAACCTCATGTTTAGTTAAAAAATTACTTATTGTAAGAATGATAAAAAAAAGTGATTGTACATATTAAAAAGTTTTGGATCATTATTAATTACATTAATTCCCATAATTTTTCATTCATAGTGACCAAGTTCTATAAATTTTCACTCATAGTAGTTTCTACCCCTTCTATCCCTATTCAAAATACCCATATCTTATTTTTTATTCTTTAATACTCGCTCCCAGTTTTCACTTTGAAATTTTTACAATGTTTATTCTATCTATTGGTTAAATTGAGGTTGAGTTTTGTTTTTAGGTGATTCTAGGTAGGTAGGCTTATACTCCAATCATTATTTTTAGGTGATTCTTCCTACTGATCCCAATAAGAAACTTCTTCAACCTGTGTTGAAGTTGATTGTTTCATCATCTGATAAAAGACCATCAACTTCAATTCCTAAGAACCTTATCACTAAAACCCCACCTGATCCACCATGTAACAAGTTAAGAAATGAATAAACATAAACTCCTCCACTTATTGGACCCCCACATAGTAATGTTATTGGAACTATCTTAGAATTACCACCTTTTTCCCACAAAACATAAAATTAATAACCGTGTCTAAAAACCAATTTTTTCCCCAGGTTGTTTATTTTAATGTCACTAGTGTAATGTCTTGGTTTCTTCTATTTAATAATTTTTAATATTTCATGGAATATTTATGGATATAGGTACTGATATGGTGTGATATTTTGAGGCTTGGTGTGCCAAGAATTGATATTTTATAAATATTAAATATATTAATATCACACGTGAAGAATTTTCTTGAAAAAGTAAAATAAATCCCAAAGAGAGTCTTAGATTTATGATCTAAGACCACACTTAAGTTAAGAACGTGGGTTTTACCCTGGGCATGACATAATATTTTCCAGTGTTGGGAAATTGGTTAATATCCTTTGTGGTTCAAAATAATGAAATAAATTAAATCAATTAATTTATTATGTTGACACAATGACATGGTCTTTCCTCTATAAATATGCTGTTATAACCAATTCACAGGGTTAGCCTCATAATGTTGATAATTGAAAAGAGAGTGTGGAGGAATGTTGGTAGGCATCAGGATTGTGGATCAATAATTGAATTACTGTAATGGTCACCAATGACAACGCAAATTGTGGATCTCATCAACGAAAACAACATGAAATAATTATTCAACCAAAATTGATCCAAATATTGGTGGGATATTTGTTTTGTGGATATATCCCCATTTTTATTTACCAATTCCAATATGGGAATTAATCATAAAAAATTAATTAGCAGGTAGATCATTCAATTTGGGAAATTTTGTTATCTTATTATATTATTGGAACTGATATTAATTTACTTTATATTATCTTTGTTCATTTCCCAATGATAATGAAACGAGAAAAACATGAACATTGATCGAGGTCTATTAAGAATGTTTGTGTTTTGTGTATTTTTCTCCTCTATTCTTTGAATGTTCATCGCAGTCAATTAATTTGGCCCACTATTCGATGAATACTCAGTATTCAATTATTACACAACCATTCTTGAGTGAAATGAATCAATAAAAAAGGTACAGATGTGATCGAGGCTGTGATTGCTGGGTATAATTATGATAGTAGTAGATTCATGGATAGATCAAGTGCAGGTAAGAGTTCCTCATGCGTGTGTTTCAACAACCTAATGAAGAGAGGTTACAAGAGGTGATATTTTATTGTTTTTGTGGATATAATCTAGCTATAAGGAAATGGTGTGACTTAGTTAGACCAAATCCGAGTTACTTGTGAAGAATCAGTGGTAACAACATCAAAATTAGAAGACATGTGAAGTCTTCCATGAGTTTTGTGAAAAATCATACTACATAGTTTTAAATCCCATAAACACATTCCATGTATCCCCCTCTTTGTGGCACCATGGTTTCCATGAAAAATAAGTATCACATGTCGTGTGATACGTGCTACATTCCATGTGACCCTTAGCCAACCAACTTGTCATGTACAAGGGGGTACATGCCCCAGAGTCCATGAAGTGTTACATGATATGTGTTCCTAGTCTTATGCCATGTAACACATAGAAAAAAAATTGGAATGCATAGAGAGTACACACACAGGTGGACATGTGGCCTCACATGCCTTATACCTGGCTAGTACAGAGGAAGCTATGAGTATACAAGTACATGACTAAGTACACAGGCATGACCTGATGTACTTGAGCATGGGAATTGTGTAATTTAGAGTTCTAGGGAGACATCTGCACACCATTTACTCTTGGGAAATGCCTTATATTTTGGAAAAGTTTATTCTGTGTGAGTATGAGACACATGTAGTTCCAGAATTTGTGGTACATGTCATGTACCCCCAGGGACACACCGTGTACTTATTTCTAAAACTTCTATCCATCACATCTTCTTCATTTTGACTTGGATTTTATCCTATAAGTATTATATCCTAAGTATTTTTACATGTATAATGTGATGGTTGTCTTTGTAGTTTCTTTTTAGATACTATGAGAGATGTTTATATAATGACACTTCATTAGGGTATGATCGATAATGGTAGTGATCGAGTAGGATCATCAAAGATATTTTAGAGAAAAATGAAGAACTCCCGTATCATACTAGGGTGTGAGTCCTCTATCTACAGAGGTGGAACTCTCCAATCACACTCGGGAATATCTCCTCTATACTCTTTGTGTGGATACAAAGGAAGCACTACCCTATCGCACCAAGGAACATATTTTCTATTCATTGTGATGGTAGTCCCCTATCATAGTAGGGAATGAGTCCTCCATATTATACTCATATATATAGATGATACTTACCTATAATACTAGGGTGTATGTCTTATATCTTTTGGATATCACACCCCATCAGGCTGTAAAGTAGTGCAGGCGAGTTCCGTTATTTTGGAGTGAGTAGTCTCATTTCTCTTCAACAGATCCCTAAGTAGATTAGAGCATCTATCCTTTTGAGAGAAACAGAGTGATCCTCATGTACTTCAGGTTTTCCATAGGTAGGGTGTTGTCATGACCAACAATCACACGAGCATCAATCCCCTATCTAGGTGAATTATTTTAGTAAGTTATAGTGTCCCCCATCAAGATATTGGTGTTTACCCCTATTGGTGTATCACAATCCTCATTTACTTCATTTTTTCCCTTGGTAGATTTAGAATTGGCATGACCAACACTTACATAGGTGCCAATCCCTTATCTAGGAGGACGTTTCAGATGGGGTTTGGTGTCCCCCCAGTGATCCTTGGGCTTTAAAACCCAATCAGTTTATTGAGATTAATATAGATACCCTATAATTTTACACATATAATTACATGATTTTAATATTAATAAAGCATCATTTTAAATTCCAAGGATCATAAGGTCTAGTGCGTTGGAATACAAGGTACATAAAACTAGAAAAAATGTGACTAAATAAAATATTTCTTGATTTAATCTTCACAAGGAGATCCTAAATTCCATTGTGCTCATACATACTCAAAGTATAAGCTAGGGATAACATGAAAAACGTTTTGAGCTAAAATCCCAAGAAGGGAATAAATGTAAGAATAATGCATTATCACATGGGTTATAAGGCATCATATAATGATATAAAAAGGCATGGAACATATGGAATCCTAACATATAAACCAAGGATCATATAAACATAGAGTCATAGCAATGTTTAAGCAACATAAAACACGAATTTACCATGAGTAAAGGCTAGTTGCACATAGATGATCACAAGTTAAGGTTAACCACCAAGACAATTACACATGGTATCACGAGTCAAGGTAAACTGCAAAGACCGTTGCACATAACGCCTCATGAGACCCAAATTTAAGAAATGAATTGAAGCACTATTTGGGAACACCCATAATAACATGCCCATGAATATTATTTCCATATATATAATCATACATGATCAATCATACAAAAACATAAGGGTTACCCAGGGAAAGAATAAGGTATCTTATTCAGGTCATAAATCATTACAAATGGGCACATCATAAAAGTGTCCATGAAGGAAAGTAATTAGACCATGAATGGAAATTAATAAGGAATAATTGAAATATTTCATGATAAGTTATGTCAATTTTAAGTGATAACATGCAAAAATAAAATTTAAGAAACATTAGCATTAAAAAATTTTAGTACACTTTAAGGAAAATATCAAAGATCACTTAAAACAGAGAAGGGAATAATCTTTTATATAAAAAAAAGTAAAAAAAGGTTTTATGAATAAAAATAGTGGTTTTATAAAATTAATGGTTTCTTAAAACATATTATATCGTGCACTTAAAATTGGGTAAGAATTAGGGAAGTTCCCTTAGAACGAGTATGCTTATCAGAAAGCATTGGGGAGGGAACCACTTAAAAACATGTATATCCCTGAAATATATTAACGAATAGATAATTTTAAAATGAGTTTGTATAATGTGCAAATCATTTATTAGATACACATAAAAATAACTTATAACTTAATTAGTGTAAAAAGAAAGATAGAGTAACCCGAAAGAATAAAGGAGGTTCGGGTATAATCCCTTACCTTAAGCACACTGGTTTCCCTCACTTGATATTAATTTCCTAGAAAACCAAATGAAATTAATTAATTAATATTTACATAACCTCTTAGTTATGTAATTGATTTACTATAACCTTATTATGTTCAATCATGAACTTTTTGATGGGTTAAGAGGTTCAATTTCATTGTTTGTTTTATTGGTTTCCATGATTGGTTTACTTATATACATGTAAGGTTAAACATGTAAGATGAGAATGGTTTTATATAATTGGATTTATATATTATTAGTGATCATCTGGTAGATTACTTGGTTATAAAATTCATTTGGTTATTTAGAGTGAAGATGAATCATTATATAAAACTTTTATGATAACTGTTTTTGTTAATTCGTGGTTTTTTGATCACATTGAACACATTTTGATTTATAAATTAATATAATGTATAGAAAAGATTCAAAAAAAATTAAATTATACATAATACATATATTATAGTCATTTTCAACCATCAAAATGGGTTCATTACTAAAATTGAAGATGATAATAGAAATTTAAAACCCATCATCCTTGAATGTGATAAATTAACACTTCTTGGATGGTGTTTTAATTTATAGTATAAAAGGAGGGAAAATGAGAGATGATGATGAATTATTCCATTATCATAACAAAATTACTGTAAATTTAAGGTACTGGAGTTATCATAACATTTGGGTGAAGTGATATGTGGAAAGAAAAATAAAATAATGGAACTTGAAAGAAAATAAAAGAATTAAAAGAGGAATTTACCTCTTGAGTATATCTTCCTTGAGAACTTATTTAAGGGATATGATTTGGTATTTTTAAGATACCAAGAGCTGGTGGACATGGGAGAGGTTCTTATGGAGAGATTTTAGTAGAATTTATATAGGGAATAAGGATTGAGAGGAGTGAAAAGAAGAGGTAAAGAGGGGTGGTATTTATAGTGGAGGATAGGAGGGGTTTCCCATTATTTTAATCATTAGTTTAATATTTTTTCTCAAGAAAATGAATAGTCATGATTATTATGACAAAAAATAGTAATAAGTGTTTGTGATTTTAAAACAAGGTCCATTTATTTCATCCAGGACTCAAGCATGAACCATAAATTAATTTATTTATCATTTACCATAAATTATAATATTTTATTATTCACAAAAAATTCATGTATTTTAGAAAAATACAAAACATTCACCCCAACCATGTTTTGATGTTCATAATCTGAAAATGATTTCCATTTTTTGAAAATAAATTTTCTTTTAAATTATTAAATTATTCATAAAATTTTAATTAAATATTTATGACTTAAAAAAATACCAACACTATGATATGATTATATCATATTTTCACTTATAATATGGATAAATTTTATTTAGATATTCACTGTTAAGGTTAATTATTCACTTAGATGATTTAATTTTCATAAGGATCATATTACTATTGAAAAGGGTAACAGTAATATTCATAAGGGTCAGTAACTAATCACCAAAAATTAAGTTTGTCATATCAGACTCCCAACATCGTACTGGTCGCAACCATGTATGCTAGATTTTTGAAATTAAAATTTCATAAGTGAAAATATTATGTTTAAAGGTCACATAGTACATAGTAGTTCATTGTGTTGTGATTTAATGTGATTATACTATATGACATAATTATAAGAAGGGAATTTCATTGATAAAACATTAGGTTGTTAAATTCTTCCCCCGTTATGAAATTTCATCCTTGAAATTTTGTTTTACATTTTAATCCATAAACAGGTGAGGGTACTTTTCCTTCATTCCTTCCCCCAGTTCCCATGTTTTCTCTTCATACTTATGGTTCCACCATAGTACTTTGACCAGGTGAGTAGTCTTATTGCGTAGAAAATTATCTCTATGATCCAAGATTTTCACTAGCTTCTCCTCATGAGAAAGATCATTCTCTAACTATACCACCTCTGAAAAGAGTATATTTGAAGGATCTAATATGTACTTCCATAAGCGGGATAAGTGGAATACATCATGTACTTTAGACATGGTAGGTGGAAGTGCTTGTCGATATGCCACAACTCTAACATGATCAAGAATATCGAAGGGGCTGATGTACCTAGGACTTACCTTTCCTTTCTTCTCAAATCTCATGACCTTTTTCCATGGAGATATGTAGTGGAATTCCATGTCTCTATATTTGAACTCAAGGTCCCATCAACAATTGTCTACATAACTCTTCTTTCAACTTTGGGCTGCCTTGATGTTTTTCTGAATGTTTTTCACCTTCTTCACCATTGTTTCAACCATTTTAGGTCCTAGAAGCTTATTCTCACTGACTTCATCCCAACATGCTGGTGTTCTGTATCTTTTCCCATAAAGGGATTGAAATGGTGCCATTCAGATGTTGGAGTGGAAACTATTTTTGTTGGAGAATTAATCCAATTGAAGATGTTGGTCTCACCCTCCTTTGAAGTCCATGGAACATGGTCTCAACATGTCTTCCAGTGTCTGAATTATTTGATCCGATTGTCCATCAGTTTGAGGATGATAGGTCATACTGAAGTTCTGTTTAGTGTAAAAAGCACGTTGAAGACTTTTCCAGAACTTTGAGGTGAATCTTGGATCTATATCGAATATAATAGATAGTGGTACTCCATGCATCCTTAAAACCTCTTTTATATATATCTGTGAAAGTTGATCCAATGAGAAGTCCTCTCAAAATGTGATAAAGTGAGATTTCTTTATAAGACGATCCCCAGTGACCCATATAGCATTGTTTTCTTTATATGTCCTTGAAAGTCTAGTGACAAAGTCCACGGTGATTTTCTCCCACTTCCATATTAGTATTGGTAGTGGTTGCGTCATCCCCTTAGACTTATATCTTTCCGCCTTTACATATTGACATATCAGGCACTTTGATGTATATTCATCAATCTACTTCTACATATTGTCCCACCAAAAGTTCACTATGAGATCTTGATACATCTTTATGCTATTTGGGTGAATAGAGAAGGTTGAGCTATGTGCATCATTCAAAAGCTCCTTCTTTATCTCTTGATCATATGGTACATATAATCATGACCCAAATCTTATAACTCATTCCACATTAATATTGAACTCAGAGGATTTACAATTTCTGATAGCTTCCACCCTATTCTGAATTTCTACATATTTTCTTTAAGGATCCTTTATTTTCTCCCAGAGGGATGGTTGAGCAATCATTTGAGAAAGGATTGATGATATTACTCCCTTAATTATTCCCATGTCCAAACTCTACAAATATAATAATATTGTATCCTTTTCAATTATCATCATTGATAAAGATATAGTATCCTTCCTACCTAGAGTATCTGCCACCTTATTTGCCTTACCAAGATGGTAGTGGATTGAGAAATAATAATCCTCAATGAGATCTAACCATATTCACTAGTGCATATTAAGATCTTTCTATGTGAATATATATTTGATACTCTTTGGATCCGTATATATCTCACACTTCTCCCCATAAAGATTATTCCGCTATATTTTCAATGCAAAGATCACAACCACCCACACCATATCATGCGTAAGATAGTTTTGCTCATGGATTTTTAGCTTCCTTGAGGTGTAAGCTATCAATTTATCATTATTCATCAGCACACAACCTAAGAACTTCTTTGAAGCATCACTATACACAATAAAGAGTGATCCACTTATTGGGAGTGTGAGTAATATCTTAGTGATAAGCCTCTTTTTTGAGCACCTTAAATCTTTCCACACATTCTTGGTTCCAGAAAAACTTCACTCCCTTCTGTGTCAGATTGGTCATTGGGTTTGAAAATCATGATAAGTTCTTCACAAATCATTGATAATACCTAGATATACCCAGAAATCTGTGGATCTTTATTATAGTTGTTGGATTGGGCCATTCTTCAATTGGCTTTATCTTGGAAGGGTCTACAGATATCCCTCTACCGATGATTACATGCCCCAATAATGACACTTTCTCTATTTAGAACTCACATTTACTATCCTTTCCATATAGTTTCTCCCTTCTCAAAGACTTTAGCATAGTATTTAAATGCTCCTCGGGTTCCTCCTTGCTCTTAGAGTATATCATAATATCATTGATAAAGACTACCATAAAGTTTTTGAGGTAAGATATAAAGACTATATTAATTAGATCAATGACAATTTCTAGAGCATTATTTATTATGAAGGGTATCACTATGAACTCATAGTTTCCATACCTCATTCAAAATGAAATCTTGGGAATATCTTCCTTCCTCACCTTTACTTGGTGATATCCTGACCGAAGGTCCACCTTAGAGAAATAACTGGCCTCATGAAGCTGATCGAACAAGTCATCTATCCGAGGAAGAGGATACTTGTTCTTTATCATGATTTTATTGTGTTCACATTAATCAATGTATAAGTTCATTGAACCATCCTTTTTCTTGATGAAACTTATTTTTTTACCCCATGGTGAAGCACTCGGGCGTATAAAACCCTTCTCCATATTCACCTATAATAGATTCTTTATCTCTTCTAGCTCTATAGTGACCATTCTATAAGGTGTATTTGATATAGGTAGGGATCTATGAGTAAGTTCAATTGATAAATAAACCTCTTGATCAGGAGGAAGAGCATACAATTCTTCAGGGAATACAATAGTGTAATCCCTCACGATGGGTATATCTTTGAGAAGTATCATCTCTTTTGTCTCAATCATTTGCGCTCGGCATGCTTGATCATAAGGTAGTAATATCCACACTTGAGGCAATGATTATAAATGAGATTAATCTTTCTCCTTACACTTGTAATGTATTTTAGGATGCATTAGGATGTGAAGAGTGATATCCCTTTCCCGACTTTTGATGTTGGATTTGTATAAAGATAGCCAATCCATGCCCAATATAACATCAAACTCCACTAAATAAAGTATGACAATATTTCATGTGATGTTCAGAACACAAAAATTATCTGGGGAGGATTTATAAACTTTAGATGCAATAATTTCCCCATTAAATATTCTCATATATAACTTATCCTCCAAATTTTTAGGTGGTGTTTGAAAAGTTATACTAAACCTATGAAGGAATGTGTAGAACTAGAATCAAATAGTATTTTTTTTATTCTTGATTGAATAACTAGCATACCTGTCGTCACATCATTATCTGACTCCACCTCAATAGTAGTGATAGAATAATACCTTACTTTTTTCCTTGGAGGTTGTTTTTGATTGCCTCTAACAACCCTTAGCTTAGGGAAATTTCTTGTATAATGACCATACTCCTTGAAGTTGTAACACTACACTACATGATGAGTATTGATATGAACCTTCATTTGTTCTTACACATTAGTAGAATTATTCATATCCCTTTATTAGTTCTTTTCTAGATGTCCCATGTTTCAAAATTTTAATTAATTCCTGGTTCCCTTTAGACAGTTCCCAATATTCTTCTTCCCACAATTTTTACACACGGGATGTTCGAGCTTCTTTCTATCACATGATTTATTTTCTAAACCACCGATATTAGACTCCATCTTATGCTATTTGTCATCCGGCCCACAAGACCCCTTGGAGTCTCTAATCTCTATTTCAACATTGAGGTCACAATTCATATTCTCCTTATAATTTTCAAAGTCTTGAATCACCAATGATTTTTTTAGACTCGGCATTATTCCTCTAAAGAAGCATTCCACCTTGATTTCAGTGTTCATGAAAAAGCTGCAGGCGTATCTTGCAAGCCTTGTGAAGTTTTCTTCATTCTACCCAATGAGATCATATTCCTTCTGTTTGAGTCTTAGTAACTCTCTTTCCATATTGAGGCGGAGGGTTTGGGTAAAATATTTATTGGAAAATATTTTCTTAAATTCCTCCTAATCCATGGAATGAATTTCCTCTTAGGACATCATATTCTTGATCACTTTCTACCACTGATCATCTTCCCTATCAAAATGATAGACTGGAAATATGTATTTCTCTTCTTCAAAGCACTGGAGGATAGAGAATGTCTTTTAAATAGAGTTAATACATAATTCTGTGAGGAGGGGATCGAAATATCCAATAAACATGGGAGGCCTTTTTATCATGCATGATTCAACAGAAACTTGCACTTTTTTATAGGATGAGGGAATTCCACATGATTCAAGTTATTATTCATATCTTGAGCCAGCTAAACAAGTACTATCATAAAATTTTGAGCACCCGTTACCATCATATTTGGAATATCATTAGGAAAATCTTCACATTTCATATCACATTGGTTGTTGGCATGTGTTCTTCTATTTCATTCCATTTACTAAGAAAAATAACATACACATATAGGGATTGAATAATTAGCTAATAAGCATAAAAAAGAAACTTTAAATATAAAAGTATAAATTTTTTTATGGAAAAGTATATCCCAACATGTGATTCCATAGTTTTAAATCTAGTTTATCCATGATCGGTTTCCTTAAATTTATTCTTTTGGGTTTATTTTTATCCCTTATCAATGGTCCATACTAAGCTTATGAATTTACCAAATAATATCCACTGGGAGTGTCCATATATGAGTGCATAAAGGCCTGTTGTCATGCACTAGTTCCCATTCAATTCTATCTCAAAGAGGTGTTTTTGGGTTTTACCCTTAGATACATATATTCCAGAGAAACATCCCCTTATTTGTATCCAGACAAGGATGTATTTTCTTGATAAACCACTTACTCTATAGTTACCAAAATTTCGGGATGTTTTCTTATACTTAGTCTCATACCTAAGGTTTTTAATAAAGCTATCTATTCCTAATCTCCAAAAATAATAAGACCATCCTATGATACCAACTATAGAGACCCTATCCTTTTATACATATCATTACATGATTTTAAACATAATAAATCATCATTTTACAGTCCAAATATTGTAAAGTCTAGTGTCCTAGAAGACTAGGTATATAAAAATGAAAAACATGGGACCAAATAAAACATTTATTTATTTAATATTCATAAGGAGCTCCAAACTTCTATTGTGCTTATACATCCTCATAGGATAACCTGGGGATAACATGAACAAAGGGATGAGCTAAAATCCTAGTAAGGGAATAAATACAAGAATAAAGCATTGGCACATGGGTTAGAAGGCATGACATAATGATATAAAAGGTATGGAACATATTGAATAATAATATATACACATGGAGCCATAGTAATGTGGAAGAAACATAAAAAACTGAATTTAGAATGAGTAAAGAATCAAATCACATAGAGTATCACAAGTCAAGGTTGACCACTAAGATCGTTGCACGTGGTAGCACGAGTCAAGGATAACTACCAAGACTGTTGCACATAACGTCTCATGAGACTCAAATTTACCCAATTAATTGGAGCTCTATCTGGTCACACCCATCATAACATGTCCATGAATATGATTTCCACATATATAATCATACATAATCAATCATAAATAAACATAAGGGTTACCCGTGGAAAGAATTGGGTTTCATATTCATGTCATAAATCATAACAAATGGGAACATAAAAAAAGTGTCCATGAAGTAAAGGAATTAGACCATTAATGGAAATTAATAAGTTATAATAGGTATATATCATGACAAGTGATGCCAAATTAAAGTGCCGACATGTAAAAATATAATTTAAGAAACATTATAATTAAATCATTTTATTACAGTTTAATGAAAATATCAAAGATCACTTAAAATAGAAAAGGGATCAATATTTTATATAAAAACATAAGTGAAAAAAGAAGGTTTTAATAATAAAAATATTGGTTTTATAAAACTTATGGTGTCTTAAAAAATATTATTTAGTTCACTTAAAATTGGCTAAGGATTTAGGAAGTTCCCTTAGAACGACTTTACTTATTAAGAAGTATTGAAGAGGGAACCACTTAAAAAAATGTATATCCCCAAAAGATAATAATGAATGGATATTTATACATGAGTTTATAGCATGTAAAAATTATTTAGAATATGTACATAAAAATATCAAGTAACTTAATTTGGGTAAAAAGAAATATAGTGCAACCTGAAGGAATAAAGGAGGTTCAGGTAGAATCCCTTACCTTAAGCACGCTGGTGTTCTTCAATCGATCTTAATGTCTTGAATAACCAAATTAAATTCATCAATTAATATTTCCAAAACCTATTAATTATGTATTTGATTTATTATAACCTTATGAAGTTCATTCATGACCTTTTTTATGGGTTAAAAGGTTCAATTTCATTGTTTGTTTCATTGGTTTTCATGATTTATTTACTTATATACATGTAAGGATAAACATGTAAGATGAGAATGGCTGTCAAAAATTGGAATTATATGTTATTTGTTATCATAAAGTATATTATTTGGTTATGAAATTCATTTGGTTATTTGGAGTGAAGATGATCCATTATATAAAACTTTAATGATAACTGTTTTGGTTTATTGGGTGTTTTTTGATCACATTGAACACATTTTGCTTTATAAATTAATATCATGTGTAAACAAGATTACAGAACCTTAAATTAGAAAAAATAAATATATTATAGTTTGTTAAAACCATAAAAATGGTTTTATTACCAGAATTCAATACGGTAATAGAAATTGAAAACCCATCATCCTTGAATGTGATAAATTAACACATCTTGGATGGTGTTTGCATTTATAGTATAAAAGAAGGGTAAAGGAAAAATGATGATGAATTATTCCATTATCAAAAAAACACTCCAGTATATTTAAGGGACTATAGTTATTATAACATTTGGATAAAATAAGGTGTGGAAATAGAAATAATATAATGGAACTTGAAAGAAAATAAAAGAATGAAAAGAGGAATTTACCTCTTATGTTTATCTTCCTTGAGAACCTCTTTAAGGGAGAGGATTTGGTATTTTAAAGATAAAATGGGGTTATAAACGTGGGATAGGGGCTTAGGGAGAGATTTCAGCATAATTTAGATAAATAAAAAGGCTTGAGAGGAGTGAAGAGAAGAGGTAAAGAGGGGGTGGTATTTATTGTGTAGAAGAGGAGGGGTTTCCCATTATTTTAATCATTAGTTTTATATTTTTTTCTCAAGACTATGAATAGTCTTTTTTATTATGACCAAAAATAGTAATAAGTGCATATGAGTTGAAACCAAAGTCAATTTATATCATCAATGACTCAATCAGGATGCAAAAATTAATATATTTAGCATTTATAAAAAATTATAATATTTTACTATTCATAAGAATTCAAGTATTTTAGAAAAATCCCAAAAATTCAACCAAACCATTTTTTAACATGTATTATCCAAAAATGAACTCCATTTTATGTAAAATAATTTTATTTTAAATTGTTAAATTATTCATAAAATTTTAATTAAATATTTATGACTTATAAAAATAGCAGCACTATGATATAATTATATCATATTATCACATATAAGATGGATAAATTTTGTTTAAATTTTCAATGGTAATGTTATTTATTCACTTGGGAGTTTTCCTATTCATAAGTTTCATTTTACTATTCATAAGTTTAACATTACTATTCATAAAGGTAAATTACTATTCACTAAAAATTAAGTTTGTCTTTTGGTACTCCAAACATATTACTGATCCCAACCGTGTATGTGAGATTTTGGAAATTAAAAAAAATGAATATATTATGTTTAAAGGTCACATAGTACTTCTTAATTCATTGTGTTGTAATTTAATGTGATTATAATATATGACATAATTATAAGAGGAGAATTTCATTGATAACAAATTGGGTCGTTACATCTGATCCGTCCAGGAGGCCTGTTGCAATCCTTCTTTTTGATAGGGTATTAGTTCGATGGAGTGTGTATCTTTGATGAACATTATAATTTTCTTGTGTGATTATTCTTAGCTAGAACATATGATCACGTCCTGTAGGATGAGTGTCTTAAGTGATAGTTTAGGTTAGGGAACAGTTCCTCTCGGATTAGAATAACCCCTAAGATGGTGGGATTGTGCCATTGTCTTAGTGCTACCTAAGAGTGTTATCTCCCTGTTTAGTGCCATTAGGAATGAAAAGGATCATAGGGTGAGATCTCTTGGATGCGAATTACCTTGAAACCTTGTATCACATTTATGGCTTGATGTGATTGAGATATTTTACAACTCAAAGTCTTGTATTAGTATATATAGAATATACTTGGTTATCGTTATGTCTCATATATTGTTTAATAAACATTTTCTTGATGCTTTATGATTGGTTATTTGGGGGTGTCCTACTGGGTATTATTTTACTCACCCCTATATTGGCTCTAACCACACATGTCATGCCTTATGCAGACGATAGAATGTTTATGAAGTCCTTTGAGGACTAGGAGTAGGTGGAGTTTAGTTTGGGCTAGATAGACAGACATGTACACCAGTGTTTTATATAAATATTGTCTCCTCCTTCTGAGTATGTTGAAAATTATTTTTCAATTTTGTGTGGGCTTGTATTTGGACCCATTTTATGATTTCGAGTACTTTATGTCATACTTTGATGTGGGATAGATGATATGCATTCATTTATCATATAATTTTTGTAACAACCTGAAATTTTGAATAAATCTTGTTTCCTAATTTTATGTGTTATGTTATTTTATTTTTATACTCAACAAAAGTGTTTCATTTGATAACATGAGTATAATTAAAATGAGACCGTTGGGTTTTTACTATTATATGACCATTGGTCAATATAACCGCTGTAAACTAAACGTTTCAATTATTGTCTCTAAATACAAGTAATCTTTGTTAATTATTATAGAAAGAAGATTCGATGGCCTCACCTAGTAGTCTTGGACCGATCGAATCCCATCTAACAGAACTTGGGAAGGAGGTAGCACCACTGGGCTTTGCTCTGGACCAAACCCAAGCTGAACTTCATCGTGTGAAGCTAGAACGGAATCTCCTTTGTGAGAAGTTCAAACTGATAGAAATTACTACTCGTGCGATGTTGGCCGAGCCTCCCTCAGATTCTCTCACCTTAGCGCACCTTACACTTAGGTCCTATGCTTGGGTGATAAGGGGCTATGCAAGGAGACCATAACTACGTTATGTAATCCCATGTTTTAAATAAAAAAATTGGGATTTCTTCTTATGATGAAGTTTATGAATTTTCAAATGACCGGATAAATATAGTATGCATATTTTTGATGAATTTTAGAAAAAGGATATTTTAAAAATGTTTATTTAAACCATAAATAATTAAAAATGTGTAATGATATTCAAAAAATGGTCTTCTACAATTATGTCCAGTACGAAATTTAGAGTCTAATAAGATCAACTTGATTTTTGATGAATAGTAAATTATGAATAGTGATTTTATGATTAGGATTAGTAATGTGTCCAAATGGATTAGTAATCTCACTTAAAGAAAGTATTAATATAATCTAGGCACCTTGATTAAGTAATGTGATTCAATAAAATGGTTAAATAACGGTTTCATAAATTATTATTCGAGTATTAGTTTTTTCAGGTGAATAGTGTTTTTTAATTAAAAATTAAATTAAAAATATTTAGAAAATTATTTTTATAAAATGGATTTCATTTCTGAACTCAGAGCATCGATATTATGTTAAGGTAATTTTTGGGGATTTTTCTGAAAAAATGAATTTTCGGTGAATAGTGTATTTATTTAAAAAATAAATTAAAAATATTTAGAAAATTATTTTTATAAAATGGAGTTCATTTCTGAAATCAGAGCATTGATATTTGTTTACGGTGAAATTTTGGGATTTTTATGAGAAAGTTGAATTTTCAGTGAATAGTAAAAATACAGTTTTAGGGTTTCGGTATGTTTAATGACATCATAACTGTGTCATGATGATGTCAGGAGATATTTTATGGGTTGGCCGACCAAAGGTGATGAATTATTGTATGGGGGGGCCCATGTGGCCTAACTTAATGGGAAATATAATGGGAGAGCACATGGTTTTGAGAAAACCACTTTTGAGTGTCCCTTGGCCATTAATGCCTTGTCCTCTCACTTTCCCTATAAATACCAAGCCATCCTCTCATCCATTTCGACTCCCCACTCTCCCCCAACGAATTTATGGTCTCATCACCTCCCAAGGAGTCCTCCGAAGGTGCCCCCAAGCCCTCAGGGTCCCAACATTTGAGTTTTAAGAGTTACGTTTTAAGGTAAGGGATCCGACCTCTCTCTTTCTTTTCAAGAAATTTCTTTTATGTAATTTCTTTTATGCTCCATGTTCTTATGTTAAAGTGTCTTCTTTTATACTCCTCTTACATCCCTTTTCATGTTCATATAATGAGAGATCCCCTCTTACTCTCATTATTTCATTTTATGAAGTTTTAAGTGGCGTCGTTAGGCTGCTGAATTTTTTGTAACGGATTCTTTCTCCCTTCTCTTTTTTCAAGATCTATTTTCATGTAAAGTATTTCAAATTACTTTTTATTATGTTGGGGTATGATATCTAAATTTATAATACTGATATTTTATGATCACATGATGAGATACCCCATTTTATCTCTTCAATTCAGTATTTTGACGTTTTAAGTGGTGCTGTTAGGCTACCGAATTTTTAAGTGGTTCTTTCACCTTTCTCCTTTTTCAAAGTTCTAATTCCATGTCAAGTGTTTCGAGTTCTTTTTTATTATGTTGGGGTATGATCTCTAAATCTATCATACTGATATTTTGTGTTCATATGATGAGAGACCCTATTTGATCTCTTCAATTCAGTATGTTGAAGTTTAAGTGACGCCGTTAGGCTGTCGAATTTCTAAGTGGTTCTTTCACCCTTCTCGTTTTCAAGATCTATTTTCATGTAAAGTATTTCATTTTACTTTATATTATGTTGGGGTATGATCTCTATATCTATCATACTGATCATTTATTTTCATATTATGAGAGACCCTATTTGATCTCACCAATCCATTTTTGGAAGTTTTAAGTGACGCCGTTAGGCTGCTGAATTCTCATAAGAGAAATCTTATTTTTTTTGTCTTCCTTTCAAGTTCTTCATTTCATATGGTATATCATTCAAATTTCATTACCATGATCTTAAATACTTTATATTATATTCCCCTACTGTTTTATGTATCATTTTTGAGTGGGTGACCCATGTCCCCTCTCTTTTCATTGTTTTCTAAAACCATGTATCATAGACGTTATGCTGCATAGTTTTCGTCTCAAAATGCCTCCCTCTTTATCTCAAAATTATTTTATGTTATTAAGTGAATACTCAAAGCTCTTATTTCTACAGGGGTATTCACATATATATCAATATGTTCTATTTTAAATTCAGGGATTTACATACATGAATCCCACTTTCCCTTTTCGTGGGTTTAAAGTGACCTAAAGATCATGTCTTTAAAGCAGTTTTTAAAATGTTATGATTATGAAATGAAACCCATTTATTTTATGCTATATGGGTTGTTTATGAAATTATTGATGATAATATATGTGGCTCACATGATAATAAAGACATGTCAAGGGTGCGCCCAGATAGCGCTCCAATGGATTGGGTAAAGACTTAATCTCTAGAGATGACCTTTTAGACTGGTACCTTGGTGAATAACCTTGGTAATTTTTAATGACACCTTGGGGATGGACCTTGGTGAAACGAAATTATTGTCAATATTAAATGTTGCAGCCACATCTTCAAGTTATGAAAAATGTTATTTTTATTATGATATATCTCATGATTTCTTTCTCATGCCTTAAAGTTCTTTTCATGACCATATTGAAGTTTCTCAAGTTCACATGTAAAAATGTTTCTCTTGTTTCCCTTACTGGGCCTTCTACTCACCCTTTCTTTTGATGTATGTCCCCAGGTTATGAGATGCCGTAATGAACCTAGGATTAACATGAAGAGAAGCCTTTCAAGTGTTTAATAAGAATGTTTTATGTTTTCATGTTTTAAGTTCCTGGTTTCCAAGACAATAAACCTTAAAGATCATCGGTTTTGTAAAATGTAATGAAAGTTTATGTGATAAAAAGGCGGGATGCTATAATTTTTTTTAGTTTCTCAGAAATGTATGTTATTGAAAACGTGTTCAGGCATACATGTATAATTGTTAAAGTTATTCCTTTTTAGATATTCCCTCTTACACTAGTTTTTATCCCTTGGACTATGGAGGTGGGATTGGGGTAGTTGCGACTCATCTTTCCTCCGGCTAGGTGGTCCCTAGTGGGTTTGCTCATGAAAAAGTGGTATTAGATGGAATAACCATCCTAAAGTGTTATAAAACTTCATGGGTTGATATGCATGGTCTATAAGGAATTACATCATAGGACTATAGTTTGGACTTTCTTTTGTCTAGATGTGAGGTTTGGTTTGGACACTTGGGAAAAATGTTAAAATGTTTTGAGTTCAGCGTTCAATCTAGGGAATCTCGTGTTGGTGCATCATATGATGTGTCCATTCACCAGAACTCTGATAACCTGCTTGTTGAGTCAGTACAAGTTGGAAATGGTTTTAGGGAAAACACTGTTATATGCATCATATAAGAATGATTTGTTGTTTCCACGTCCTTCTTTATTCATATCTTCAGATATACCCATTGACCGTGGTATATCATATCTTAATTAAAGATGTATTCATTATGACAGCTAGTGAGGTTTTCATATTATATTAGATAGTATGGCCATATGAGTGATGATGCCTCCTTGAAGGGGGTTGTTAATGAGACAATATTTCTTCAATATGGTCAGTAAGTGGTGCTTTCTCTTGTTGATCAGTTCATAGACCCAACTTTAGTGGTTCAAGTGGATTAATTATGTTATATAGAGTCATGAATGGATCTTTTGGTGTTAGATGAATATTCATAGGGTTTGAGAACATATCACGAGTTCCAAGGTAGGGATTTCCTTGTATGTAGGTTAAACAGAACCCACTAATAACAGACATGCGATACAATTCTCATTGCAGGAGGCATCAACATTCATGGAGAACTTAAAAGAATCCCCATCCACCAAGGAATGAACATTTATATACTGGTGATGGACATAGAAATATCTTGCAAGTCTATCCTACCAATCATGTTACAGTCAGAGAGATGGTCAATGAACAACCTAGGTAGAGGCAATAGTCGAAGAAAGGAGGTCTTTGGGGAAGAAGATGTGATGGAAGAGCTAGGGGAGTAGTAGGAGGTTGTGGTATCTTTGGTTTGATGCCACCATCCACACACTGAGGCGGCCCAATCTAGGATTGGGAAGCTATTGGTTAGAATCTTGTTCAATCGTAGGCACTCTAGGTACTTTACTAAAATGCTCTAGGAGTGTTTCAAGGTACAACCCATGTTCCTTCTACTTTTTTTGTAGTACTATTTAACATAGGTACAATCCACTTGTTTTGACTCCTTATTTCAAGTCTTCTCAAGGAATACATGTATATTAGTAGGGCCCTATGTTGGTGATGTTTAGAAAGAATTTAGATATACGAGTAAGAGTAACAATTCCCTCATTGAGATGTATTCTTGATATGTGATTATAAACTGTGTGAATGAGTCAGTGACTCCCAAAGAGTATAATATTGAGATGTGGTGGATGAGTTCCTATGACTTGTGTGTTTGATTTTGTTTGTTGTGTTGAGGTGTTGGAGAAATACCTGGTTGTAGCAAATAGGAGGAAAATAGAAAGGGTGAGTTCCAAGATGTAGGACTCACAGAGGCATTGAGTGTGGTTTGAGGCACAATGTGTGTCTTCATTGACCTGATTGTAGTTTTCACACAGAGTCATGATCCACTTATCCCTAATAATATCCCCTATTCAACACCTAGTGATACAAGTGGTGCCATTTTTATTGACCCTTGTTTTTTAAGATCCTAGATATAGGATTAGTGATTACACACTTCTAACATCAATGTGACTAGACTATGATAGGGAAGAGAGAGCCTCACAAAGAATATCTTCTTAGTGGTGGTGATACCATATATTGTTTTCCCCTCTATTGATCAGTTTCTTACCATCCATTAGTAGTTGGTTGATACCAGTGAGTGTATAAGTTCTTTTGGTTTCTTTGGATAAAGTTTTCCTCCTTTGATAAGAAGTGACATCAAGGCAGGTTATTACCAGCTCTCGTTTTTGAGCAAGATATACTAAAAGTGGATTTCCAAATACACTATAAGAATTTAGAGTTCATGGTGATACCATTTGGAATTTTTTACACCACATTATTATCATGATACTTCTAGACTTGATCCTTAACCCTTCTTGGATAAGTTCATGGTGGTATTATTCGATGACATCCATGTTTGTTCAGCTTCTGATTTGGAGCACACAAGACACTAGAAGATGATGTTGTCTACCTCTAGTCGATAGTTGTTTTCCCTATTATTACTCATATATATAGGAAGGTATGAATCAAGTATACCAATTTTGAGATGTTGCGTGACCATATATCCATTAGATATGTTCTTTAGGGATTTTCTAAAGGTGGGAAGCTCACCATCCTTGTTCGAGGATGGATAGTGACACCATTCATGCTATGGAAGGAGGTGATGATGAGGTTGTTTTTCCTTAGCAGTAAATTTAGTGGAGGTTAGGTTTTATTAAGATATATTAGCATCAGTTGGGAAGACAAGGGAGTTACAATAAGTTTTCAAGCTAAACTCTTTTTATCTCACCTATTTGAGGGTGATTACCAATATAGTTTTGCAAAGTGTTTAAGACACTTTTTCATGTAGAAGGTAGTCCAAATTCATGTAATCCCCTCAATGATCATTGTTGACTATGATTCTTACTTCAAAAAATGATTATGGAGAGGATGTGGGAAGCCTTTTGGGACTCAGTTGTAGTCAAGCAAAGTGTTTTACCCCAGTCAGTTGGCCAGGTAAAGTGGACCATTAAGGTTTTGGTGGTTTAGGTTCATATGTTGGTTTGGATCCATTGCTGGGAGGATCATCTACCATCAATGTAATTTTAATATAATAATGATTATCAACAAACCATTAGTTTATAACTTTTTTGTGTCCATGTATAAGAGACCTTTTAGGTCACTATTATACTATTTATAGCAAATGGGTGACAACTCTAGGGTCCTAGTTTTGGTTCTTGAATTGGTTTTAAGGGTGTAGTTCATTCATGGGTTGATAAGAACTGCTCAAAAATGACAAGAGTTATTTATGGACCAACAAAGAAGGACTTTGGAGTTTTATAGTTGCAAAATTTTAGCTAAGGTATTAGGCTATCTCTGAGGTTCTTAGGCCCTTTATTTTTCCATCTACTATGTTGGGTTAGTGAGGTGGTGTGCCGCTTAACACCATGAACACAATAGTTTTGGTTTCTCAACATTATCTACATGTAATTGCTATGGAGGTATGTGAAAAACTCATTGCATGATATAAACCTAGGTAAGATGGGTTGTGGGAGTTGATTTTACTTTTTCAAGGAACCAGTGATGCTGAGAATTGGCAGAGAAATACCCTTCATAGGAAAGTGTTTTCCTTAGGTGTATGTTTGTTGGTAGTACAAGAAATACATTAAGGGATCTCATGGGAGTTAGAGACCCAATTGAGAGATCTATATCCCCACCTTTTATTAGTTTTTTCTTTTTTGGGATGAAAATATTTGAAGAGGTGAATAATTTATTATCTTATGTTTTTCTGTTTAAGACTTTGAATTATTATAAAAATATTTATGGATTCAGGATTTGAGACAGTGTGAGTTTTTGAGGCCCAATGAGCCCAAAATTTATATTTTAATAATATTAAATATATTAATATCGAACACATATAGTTTTACTTAAAAATTAGAATAATTCTCAAATTGTGTCTCAGATTGATGATCTGAGAGCATCGTTGAGTTCAGAATGCGGGGTTTACCCTAGGCATAACATAAAATTTTTCAACGTTGAGTGTTTGGTTAAAAGTATTCACGAAAACAAATAATTAAATAACTTAAATTAATTAATTTATTCATTACATTGATGTAGTGACGTAGTTTTTACTATATAAATAAACTGTTATAAGAAATTCATAGGGTTAGACTTATAACCTAGAGAATTGAGAGAAGAGTGTGGAGGAATGTTGGCAGGCATCAAGATTATGGATCCATGATTGGAGTATCATAAGGATCTCCAAGGAAAACACAACTTTTAGATATCATCAATGATAATGACGTGTGATAATTCTTCACCATAAATTGATATAAATCAAGGTAAAATGGTTGATTTGTGTATTTATCCCCATTCATATTTACCCATGTTAAATGTGAATTAATCATAGAAAATTAATTCACAAATCGAATTTTAAATTTTGGTAATTTATTTATCTTCCTACAATACTATAATTGAAATTTCTTTATTTTATTTTATCTTTTTCATCTCTCTACGATAAGGAATAAAGGAAAACATGAGCATTGGTTTAGTTCTGTTAATATTATTTGTGTATTGCACCATTTCCTCCCCCGTTCTTCCCATGCTAATTGTGAGAAATTACTTTGACCACTGTTTGATGAATATTTGATATTGGATTGTTACACAACAATTGTTTAGTGAAAATAATCAATATCATAGGTTAAAATGAAATTGAGGATGTGATTATGAGGCATGATGATGATGGTGGTAGATCCACGAACAAATCAGCTACGAATAAAAGTTTCTCACGCATGGGTTTCCACATAATAATGAGGAGAGGTTAAGAGAGGCGTGATTTCTATGTTTTTGTGGCTATAATCTAGTGAGTAGGAAATAGTGTGACTCAATTAGACCATATCTGAGTTCCATGGGAGGAATCAATGATAGTGGCATTGAAATCAGAAGACTCATGAAGTATTCTATGGGTTCTTTTAAAAAACATACTACACGACATGTAGTCCTATGAGCACTTGTTGTGTATTCCCCTATATGTGGCTCTAGGGTTTCCACGCAGAGATAATTATTGCATGCCATGTGACACGTGTTACATGCTGTGTGACCCTTAACTGATCAAATTAATGTGTACAAGGGGGTAAATGCCTTTGGGTCTATATAGTGTAACATGCCATGTGTTCCTAGTCACACTCTAGGTGACATGTGGTTGACGAATTAGTTTTTATAGGTATTACACATTGAGGTGGCCATGTGTCCCCACACACATTGTACTTGGGAAGTACATATATAGGCTGGAGTACACGGGAAAAGCCATGTACTCGGACATGGCCAAGTACGTGGGCATGAGTAGACCATCACACAGAGTGTCATGGAGACATCTACATGTCGTGACCTCTTGGGATATGAGGTATATTTTTTAAAAGTTCATTCCATGTGAGTGTGTGACATAGGCAGTTCCATGCTTTGTGAGACACACCATGTATTAAAACTTATACCTCTCTTATCATCATTGTTTTGAATCAAAATTTAGCCTACAAGTATCCTATCCTGAGTGTTTTTACTTATAGATGGTGATGGTGTAATTCATTGTGTATTTTGAGATATTACTAGATATGTTATGATTGTGATGATTTTCTAGGTAGTACTCGATGATGACAATGATTGGGCATGATCTTTGAAGAGATTACAGATATAGAGGTAGCGCTCCCTCATCATACCATGGTTTAGTTCCACTATCTATGAAGGAATCACTCCCTTTTCTCACTAGGGTGAGGGACCTCCATACTCATTATCCAGATATATAGGTGGCACTCCCCTATCACACTAGGGATCATGTCTTATATCCCCAGAGACTGTACTCCTCAGTCACAAGAGGGCACAATACCTCCATGTTCTATTATATGATATTGAGAAGATACTTCCCTATCATACCAGGGCATGAATCTTATATTTTTTATATTATTTCCCATTGGGAAATGGAGTAGTGTGGGAGATTTACTTTATTATGGAGTGAGTAGTCCCAATACGATTCGACAGATCCCATAATATCTTGGAGCATGTATTCCTTAAAGAGGTCTAGAGTGATTCCTAAGTCCTTTGTGTTTTCCCTAGGTTGGGTGTCAGTGTGACCATTAGTTACATAGGTGTCGATCCCATTTCTAAGAGGATTTTTCCAATAGGTTCTATTGTCCCCCAGTGATTTTTGGGTGTTGAACCCCTATTTTGGTATCGTGATCCTTGTTTCCTTCATGTTTTACCTAGGTAGGGTTTAGAATTGGATTGAACAACACTTACACCTGTATCGATACCCTATCTTGGATGATTTTATAAGTAGGGTATAGTGTCCTAAAATTGAAACCCGAGAATTAAACCCATATCTATGTTTCGATATCTGATCCCTCTAAGAGAACCAAAGCGATCCTTATTTCCAATAGGGTATTAGTATGATGGAGTGTGTATATTAGATGAACCATATTAGTTTCTTATGTGCTTCTTCTTGAATAGAATTGACAAGCGTGACCTATGGGATGACTGTAGTCAGTGGTAGTATAGCTAAGGGAGCGGTTCCTCTTGGATGAGTGTGACTTATGGGATGGAGATATTGTTCCTTCAACTTAGCGATACCTGAAAAGTGTTATCTCTTAGTTGAGTTCCATCAGGGATGGCAATGGTCGTGGAGTAAGATCTCTTGGATGAGTGTTTCTACGAAACATCATAGAATATTTAATGATGGTAGTGAATGAGACATTTTGTGACACGAAGTCATCTTTGAGTAAATCTAGGATATACATGGTTATCATTATGTCTCAAATCTTGTTTTACATACCTATTTTTGATGAGTTGACTACTCTTGATGCTTTATGCTTAGTTATTTCGAGGTGTCCTACATGGTATTTTTATACTCACCACTACATGTGATCTTGAAAAGCATGTCATGTATTAGGAAGATGATGGACCTTTTTATGGGGTTTATAGAGGACTATGAGTAGATGGTGATTAATTTGGTCTAGAAAGATTGAGGTGTATATCAGTTCTATATTTGATAGCTATCCTCTCCTTCTGAGCAGGCCGAACTTTATTTTCCAATTTTCCATGGGATTGTATTTAAAACCTTTTTCCACTTTCCAGTACTTTATTTCATACTATTATGTGGGATAGATGTTATAAATTCATATATATTATCATCTATTTTTACTTTCTCATCATTGTACGATCTTGGATATGTGTGCATGTGTAAAGGTATAATAGGAAAATGCCTCCCATTTATGATATGTATTATCAGTGAATTTCTCCATCCCTTGGACTATGGAGGTGGGATTAGGATATTTATGACTCAATGTTTTGCAACCAGGTGGGCCTCGGTGGGCCGGGTCATGACAACACATGTTTAAAATGATAACTTGTTAGGAATCATCACCAATAACATTCAAATATTGTGATCCCCTTATTAGAATCATCTATAACCTTCACCATTGATTATGGATATCGTGTGTGTAGTTATTTATTTTTTATAAAAAATGAATATTTTGTGACCCAAATACGATAAATATGAATCAAAAATGGATGGGCACTAATCATATGACAAAATAGTATGATGATAGAGTTAAATAGTTCATCAAGTTTTCAATGGAGCATGTATACAACCCTTATCAAATCCATTTCCCATATTTACTTTTTTTTATTCAAGAAAAATTAGTGTGGAAGAGTTGTAATAACATTTAATTTGTCGTAGAACAGATCAGATATATAAATGACAGACTAAACATAGGGAGAAACTGAATGTGCACACTGATTGGGATGATACTGCATTTTATGAGTCATTTGATATGAATACTAGTGTAAATGATAATGGAGATCATATGGAGAAAATGCTAGTTATAATTAAAGATGAATTTCACAATTGTAATTTTTTTTGAGAAGTTAAATAGATATTCTAAGAGGCCATTGTATACCAGTTTCACTAATTATACAACATTGTCAGCTTTATTTAGGTTATATAATTTTATTTCTAGTGGTGGACTGTACGACGCGAAATTCATAGAACTAGTTGGTCTTATAAATGATATGTTAATAGAATAAAATGAGCTTCCTTTTAAAACATATGATGCTAAACAAATTCTATATTCAATGGAAATGATCTTTGAAAAAATACACTCCTATCTAAATGATTTCATATTGTATCACATTGACCATGAATAACTTAAAAAAAATCCTTAGTACAATTCAATACAAGATAGATGGATAAAATCATTTGAAATATGTATGGTACTTTCCTATCATTCAATGGTTTAAATGACTATATAAATTTCAGGAAAACACAAGATAATTGGCCTGGAGAATAGATATAATTACTAAATATGGGGAACTACATCACTCAAAAGACTCTTCTCAATTGAATAAAATTGATTATGAGTATCCTAAATTTGGAAAATATCCAAGAAAAACTTTGTATTTCACTATATATAGTTTTAATAAATCATTTTGGTTTACAAATTAGTACTAATAGTACATGTCTAGTTATGTTCGTAAATTATAACTTTATACCATGTTTATGCATGAAGTGAAAATACATTATGTTCTCCCCACCTATTCCACTTCCATATATATTAACATTAAAAGTTCAAAAAAACAAAACATTCAAAAATGGAGACATGTCCTATATTGAATATGAAGAATAAATATTTGTAAATTTTATTTCAAACATGGTTCTTCTAGAGCATATAAATGATATTATCAAGTCTGAATGGCTGAGGGTCTCAGCTGTGAATACATTCATGAGGTACTATATAAAGGGAAAACCCTATGAATAAATATTTAGATTCATTAATCCATGTATCATTTATACACATGAAATCTTTTTGAACATGAAAGAGATTGAAAAGAAAAAATATGAACTTAGAAAGAAGTTTGAGAGAAAATAGCAGATGATAGACACTTTTTGATTCCTAAAATGATGGGGTAAAGGTATACAGTCTAGTCATAGCCACTTCAGTGGTGGCATGGTGGTGAAGGAGAGTGGTACAACAACGCTGTTCTTTGGGAGGTTCGGGGTTCGAATCCTGGGAGTTTTCTTTCAGGGAGAGCCTTTCCCCCTGGATCCACTCATCTTGCTGGGTTTCCTGGTCTCAACTGGGTGGAAAAAATGAGGCGCGACCCAATGTGCGGACGGATTGAGTTGACGAATCATCACCGATCGGGCTGTCACCCTCTGGGACGCTCTGCTATCTCAGCTAGCAACGACTCCTTCCTCGACTGAGGTTCTACCTCCGGGCAGTGACCTCTTCATGGGGGAGGGCGGTTTCCATGTGTGGAGGGTTTGAAAAGGCCACACAAGGGAATTCCCTTAAAAAAAATAAGTATGCAGTCTTGTCATATAAAATATATTTTCCTTTTCTTAATTATTTATTTGTTTTTGTTTTATAGAAAGAATTATATTATGATTTCAATCAATTTGGATACACTAAATGTTTATTTTTTGTATCCAATTCATGGATTTCCATGAGTCAAACCACATATGATGTGTATATTGAATTTTTAATGCACTAAAATATAGTTTTTATAGATATACATTGATCATATGTTTTAGTTTTTTAATGATATTTTTTATGATAGAGAGATCTATAAATATAGGCTAAATCATGATATGAGGTTGGTGACTGAAAATAAGAAACCAAGGGATTTTTTAAAATGGAAATTGATTAAGGTATATATAGAAATATTTAAATATCAAAACATATTTAAAAACAATTTAATTACCTTGTTCAATGTTTCTAAAGCATCTGAAGAAAAATAACAACAATTATTATGGATTTTATATTTGAAAATTTATTAAAGATATCATATACAATCAAAAGACTAGAATACCCAAACAATTAATTTTTGAAGGTAATTAAATTTTCATTAAATATATTTTTTAATTATTTTATTTTAGATATTCTCTTAGTACTGCTAATTATAACAACAATCTATATACTCAAAAGAAGAAGTAATGTTTTTTAGAGATGAGTGGGCAGAGTACACGATGTCAAAATGTTTTCCGACATTAAATTAACATGATTACTTATTATGTTTGTGATCTAGTACATGATATGATCTTAAAGAAACATTTTGCATGTGAATTATTAGTATTGTAATCCTTATATATTATTTTTACCAATTAATCAAGGAGAATTATAATGGAGGGTTACACCCTATGGATTCATATAAATGTGGTAACACGTTCAAATCTACTCATGCTCATGAGAAATTGGAATTTAAGGCTAAAATTGAGATAATGAAAATGGGTAAATGGTTCAATAATGTACACATACATTATAAAAAGTTTAATTACTTCTACTTATTTAGTTAAAATTTTTCTCATTTTGTCTACTATTTTTAAGTGAAATTACTTATCATTTTTATCTAATACTTATTTATATTTTTTATAGATCATTTGGGAATTAATATTTTACTTTCAACTATCTAAAATAATCCAGAGAGGAGAGAAAATTTTATTACTTGTGGAAGAGGAAATTACATGCTACCTAAAATGTGAAGTGAATATTATAGATGTCTCTATAAAATATATGATCACACTAATTTTATTGAACTAATTTTTAAAAGAATATTTAGTTCAAATAGAAGAACCAATCTACCAAGGTATTTTTCTATAGTTTAAGAAAAAGTATGAATTACAAAAAGGTATCTCATGATAATTTTCTTTAATGGTGTAGGAATTAGTCGCACCTAAATTAGCCACCCCTCAATCTAATACATAGTGTGATTGATATGACTCAAAGTGTATATTAATAATGTATAATTTACATTTTAGTTTAAAACACATAAAAAATACTCAAAATTGTGAAAACACATTCATATATTTTAAGATTTTATTAAAATGATCTATAAGTCATTTTTGATGTGTAGGAATCAACATCACCTTTATCCAATACAAGGTGTGTCTGGTATGGTTCAAAGTGCATGTTTTTAGTTTAAAATTGACATTTTAGTTCAAAACACACATAACATTCTAAAAAAAATAAAACACATTCATATTGTCTTGATACATTATTAAAATAATCAATAAGTTGTTTTTTGTTTTTTAGAAAAAACAACACTTTATTATGATATATAGTGTTCCTGGTAGGACTCAAAGTGTATGTTTTTAATTTAAAATTTACAAATAGGTTCCAAACAAATTCCAGATACTAATAAAATGATAAAACACATTAATATTTTTGTGATTCTTTAGAAAAATGATCCATATCACATTTTTGATATGTAATAATTAACCACACCTTAATCTGATTCATGGTGTTCCATGTATGACTCAAAGTGTATGTTTTTAGATTAAAATTGATATTTTAGTTGAAAACAAATATGACATACTCAAAACCAATAAAACACATTCATATAGTATTGATACTTTAGGAAAATAATTATTAATTCATTTATGATGCATAAGAATTGACCACACATCAATCTAACACACGATTTTTCTGTTATGACTCAAAGTCCATGTATTCAATATAGAAGTTCCATTTAAGTTTAAAATGTGCAACACACTACCAAAGTAGAGCAAACAAGATTTTATTATATAAAAAATTTATGAGAATAATTCATAATTCATTGGTGACATGTTGGAATCCAACACATGTCAATCCAAAAAATGATGTGGTCAGTATAATTTGAAGTATGTGTTTTCAATATGAGTATAATTTTAGTTTAAAACCCACCACATAGATAAAACTGAACAAAAGAGATCACATTATTTTCAAACTTTTTGATGATGATCCAAAATTCATTATTTATTTGTAGTAATATAATATATGTCAATATGACATATGATGTTGTAGGTGTGACTCTAAGTGCATGTTTTCAATATTCCATTTTAGATTAAAATTAATTCCACATATCCAAAACTGAGAAAATGATCTTGATTTTTTTTTGAATTTATGAAAATAATCCCTAATTAATTTTTAATGTTTAGGAATTTACCGAACATCAATATGACACATGATGTGGTTTTTATGACTTAAATAACATTTCTTCAGTATAAATGTGTCATTTTAGTTTAAAATGAACATCACATGGAAAAAATTGAGTAAATGATCTTGGTTTGTTTTAAAACTTTAGAAAAGTAATACATAATTCATTTGGAGTGTGTTGAATTCAACCACACATAAATATATCTTGTGATATGGTTAGTATGACTTGAAGTGCATGTTATAAAAATAAAAACATCATTTTAGTTTAAATCATGTGTTACATAGACAAAGTAGAAAAAATGAGATTGGATTATTTTCAAACTTTATGAAAAATATACATAATTCATTTTTGATGTGTATGAGTTGGCTGTATGTCAATATGCTAGAAGAAATGGAAGTAATGACATGAAGTGCGTGTTTTCAAAAGACAAGTTCCATTTTTTTAAAATGCACATTGCATATCCAAAATAACAGATGAGATCATATTATTTTAAATTTTTTGGAAAATGATCTGTAATTCATTTGTGACATAAATGAATTTAACCTACATAAATCATATAGACGATGTGTCCATTATGACTCATTGTGAAGGTTTTTGAATATATAAGTTCTATTTTAGTTTAAAATGCCTGTCACATATCTAAAACTTAGAAAATGAGCTCATATTGTTTTCAAACATTAATAAATGGACAATAATCCAATTTCGATGTATCAGAATTTATTGTACATAAATCCATCACAAGATGTGGTCAGTATAACTGGATGTTCATGTTTTCATAATAAAAGTGTCATTTTAGTTTAAAACATGCATCACATAGACAAAACTAGGAAAATGAGATCAGATTGATATCAAAATTTAGGAAATATATTAATAATTCATTTTTGATGTGTAGGTATTGACTACACATCAATCTAACACATGATGTGGTCAATATGACTCGAAGTTCATGGTTTTAATATAAAACTATAATTTTAGTTTAAAACATGTATCATAAAACCAAAACTAAGAAAATGATCTTGGAATATTTTAAAACTTTAGGAAAATGATCTATAATTTATTTTTTCTTTTTAGGATTTAACCGTATTTCATTTAGATAGTCTATGTGGAAGATATGACTCCATGTGGATTTTTTCAATATAAATGTGTCATTTTAGTTTAAAATATGTATCTCATATCCAAAAATAAATAAAATGATCTCAGATTTTTTTAAAAATTTAAGAAGATGATACATAATTCATTTGTAATATACATGAATTAACCATTAATTAATTTGACAAATGATGTTTTAGGTATCACTCGAAGTTAGTGTTTTTAATGTAGAAGTGACATTTTAGTTTAAAACATACATCACATAGCCCAAAAATTAGAAAATAAGCTCAGATTGTTGTTTTTAAAATTTAGAAAAATGATCCAAAATTCATTTTTGTTGTTTAGGAACTGACTACACATCAATCCATCTTTTGATGTGGTCGGTATAACTTGAAGTGTGTGTTTTCAATATATAAATTTCTTTTTATTTTAAGAAACTCATCACATAACCAAAAACTCTCAAAAAAGATCAGATTATTTTCCAAATTTAGGAAAGTGATCTATAATTCATTTTTTGATATATATAAATTGACCACATGTCATTCTGACACAGGATGTGGTCGGTATGATTCAAAGTACATGATTTTAATATAAAAGTTCCATTTTTTATTTAAAAAACGTTTCACATAGCTAAAACCAAAAAATAAGATCATATTATTTTCAAAACCTTTTATAATGATCCATAATTTATTTATGACATGTAGGAATTGACTCAATATCAATTTGATAGAAGATTTGAAAGGTATGACTCAAACTACATATTTTCAATATAGAATTTCCATTTTAGTTTAAAACGTGTATAACACATATAAAAAATCAAGTAAATTATATCAAATTATTTTCATATTTAGTATGATGATCCACAAATCATTTGTGATGAGTAGGAATTGACCATACATAAATCTGACATGTTATGTGTTCAGTATGACTCGTAGTGAATGTTTTTAATATAAAAGTTTCATTTTAGTTTAAGACATGCATTACATATCCAAAACTAAGAAAACATACTTGGAATGTATTAAATATTTAGGAAAATGATCCAAATTTCATTTTTTATGTGTAATAATCGACCACACATCAATCTGACACACAATGTGGTTGGTATGACTTGAAGTGTGTGTTTTCAAAATAAAAGTGTCATTTTAGTTTAAAACATATATCACATACCCAAAACTAATAAAACATGCTTGATTTTGTTTTTCAAATATTATGAAAATTATCCATATTTTATTTATGACATATAGGAATTGACCACACATCAATTTGATGCATGATTAACTAATAATATCATTAATATATAGAATAATTAACAATATAATTTATCATATGTGGATTATATATTAGTAAAATTATATTTTTTGTATTTTTTATTTAATGTTACTAAAATAATTTTTTTTATGATAGGGACCATATTTTATATGGAGGTTGATCATCCAAAAAAGTCTTCTAGTTTTTATTTAGTATAGGGGTCGTAATTTTTTTATTAATTGAAAAAGTGACATCAATGTAAATATTTTTTATGTAAATTTGGAATTGAAATGATATATAAATGTGATATTTATATTCCAATATGGTTTTTTATATATTTTTATTAATGTTTATATATTTTAATTAGCTTTGTTTTTTGTAGGGATTCTATATAAATGGTGAAGGGCTACAGCTGTGAAACATCTAATATGGCCTTTATCAGTGAAAGAGAAAGCACTGATAAAGGGAACCATTATTATTGGTATATAAATCCCTAATAAAGGTTACCTTTATTAGTTCAAAATAAATAATTGATAAAATGTGTCCTTTATTAGTTATAGAGAAAGCACTTATAAAGGGTACATTTACAACACTAAAAGAGAAGCACTAATTAAGGCCCCCTTTATCAGTGATAAAAAAAAAGATTTACTAAAGGACCCCTTTATCAAATTTTTTTAGAGTTTATAAATGGGGCTTTATTAACAGATTTTCTAGTAGTGATAAAGGCCTCACACTTTTAATAGCACTTAGGTAGTGAGTCTTTTTTTTTCACCGACAAAGCTCTTTTATAACACTGTTAAAAAGAATATATGTATTCATGGATTAACCATTACACAATGCTCACATAATTCACATTTTACTATCTTGGAACATTTCAAAAACCATTTCATTACAAAAACCTATAATTACTTCTCTATAGTATGTTTTAGTATCATGTTCCATAAATTTGAAGCGACTGAGTCGCTTTCTTCTGATATAGCTACTCCACCTATAACAGTCTTAGAATTGAAATAATATGAAACACCTTTTTGAATACCTTTTATTGAAAGTAATGTAACGTAGATTAATTTCATTACTACATATTCAATGGTTATATGGTAACTATACTTACCCATGTCTCCAAGTGATATGAGGTTCTTTTTTAATTATAGTACACATCTGACATCTATAAGGTTTCAGGTTGTACTATCATGCATCCTCAACCATATTGTTACAATACCTATCCTGTGGAAAGGGTGGTTATGTCCCATTAGAAACACACCTTAATATGACTCTTTGAGGCTTGAAAACCAATATATATTTTTGTGTATATGGAATGAACAACCATAATTAAGAATATAACCTTATAAATGACTGACCATTTAGGAAATGAGGAAAGATGTATTTTTAACATCCTCAGTTTTCTACAAAACATTCACATTCAATTTCCCAGTATTGGGATAATCCATCTTTCTGTGCCATTTTTTATGATATTAAGCATAATAATCTTTTTATAGACATCTATTTTATTACTTTCCTCTTAACATCGATCACAATTCACATCTTTTAAGTCCTCTAGGATTCCTCCCAGATGATTATACTCGGTTTCCATCAATTCCTCCAATGCTGAATCTATATGTCAATACTTTTCCTTCCACTTTTACTCATTTTTAACTAATTTAATCAACGAATCAACAAATTTCTCCTCATCTTTATCATAAAATAATTTAGTATTAAAGTTATCATAACTCTTTGAAAAAGATTTCATAAAAAATATCCTTATCTTCATATTTGATTGTTACCTCCAAACTTTGAAAATATTCCATAATTTTATTAAAATAGTCTTGGAGCTCAATCATATACATACCTTCCTTGTACTAAAATATGAATAATTTCTTATTTAGGTAGATCCAGTTTTTGATTCTTCTAGCCATGTACCTATTCTAAAATTTCTTCTACAAAATTTTCAGCAAGTTCTCTCACATCATACTACATTTTTGATCATTATACAAACATAGTTGGATTGTACCATAGGATTTATGATTGAGTATTCTCTAATCCCCATCATATATATTGGTGGTATTTTCTTTCAGGGTGATATCTAACTCTTGTAGAGTTAGAACATCCAAAAATTTACACTTCCATGTATTGACATTATTCATCCTATAATATTTCTACACCTAAAATTTTGTGTTGGACACTGTACTTCTATGTATGAAATTAATTTTAGTTAGATTATTTTTATCTAGAATATGCCCCTCAGGTAGTACCATACTACTTTCAACTTGGACATTATCTATAAAAAATTGACCGAAATTTCAAAAAAATGGTTGCACCAATGAACCTGGAATAGTAAAAATGCCAAAATTGACTATTTACTTTCCTAAATCAAATCCCGAATGAATAATGGATTTTTATTCAATTTTTTTCTTCTTGAAAATTCACCCCTATTCATTTGTTTCAATAAAATCATTTATTTAAAAATATAAACCAAGTGTCCATTCTACACCTCTCTCAATTAGAAAAATATCCATCTCTCCTTTTTTTTAATTACATTCCCATATGCACCCTTCCCCATTATTTTATTTTTTAACTTTATTTTTTTCCCGTAACCACCACCTCGCCTCGCTTTATTTATTTTAAAAAAAATATTCCAAAAAAGACAAAAGTACTGGCCCTCTTTTTAATTTTTTTTCTTTACCTCAAAACCACCATGTGTAAAGGTATTCATGGATTGTGCAATCAAAAAATTATAAATGCAATAGATATAAATCCCTTTCATAGTTAGGGTAGAGGAGAGAAGATGCTAAGGGGTTCATACAAGGAGGTCAGTCACCAGATAGAATATCTGAGGGCTTGCAGGTTGTGCAAACAATAGTGACACATGAGAAGTAATGATAACAATGTTTCTATGATTATTTACCAGGTAATCATACTGATTCTCTGATAGTATTTTATTGTGTGGTGGGTTCACTCATGATCAAAATTACACACTCAAGTAGGGAAATAAAAAATAGGTAACCATTGAATTTTTATGTGGTTCAGTTGGGGTAACCTACATCTACGGGGAAGGGAAAAGAAATTTTATACTCAAATACAAAACGCCAATTGGGAACTTTCACACCTTTCCTACATAATAGAAACCATATCTATGGGAATAAAAACTGGAGAAGGAATTAAATATCCTTTGTAAATATTCATTAGTGTGGTCACCAGCTCCTACCAAATTCTCCTTAGGTGGCACCAACCTTTTGTAGCTGGTCTTCACTAATGGCTATCATCCTTAGAAATCACCCACCAAAAAGGAAATGATATTTTAGTCATTTTTAACATAGTGTATATGTTGGGATTCCTCTTGAAGTGGGATGTTACATGCCATTTAAAAAATATAAAATAATTTTATAAGGATTTGAGGGTTACAGACTATTCCAAATTAGAGTTTTTTTTGGAGATGTATATGTTTTGAGGATCAAATCTCATTCTCTCCACATTGTAGTTTAGTTAGGATTTCAGCATTGGTTTTCAGATCCGAAAACCATGAAATTCATCTGATATGATTAGATTTAATCTACTATGGAATTTAATATGATTTTGGGTTTTTTATTCTGTACCTTTTATTTTGATGATGAACTTCTTCTATTCATGGTTGGAGCTATTTGAATTTATTTATCAGGATGTGTTCTTCATTTCAAGATTTTTTCAGACTGTATCTTCTTTTGGACTTTGACCCACTATTTTATCTGAGTATTTTTTTGATATCCCACTCATATTTGGGAGTATGTACCATATACTATTCATTTTTCATAGATTCTTTTTTCTGGAATAGGTCCTATGATTTTTCTCTCACTGGGTTTTCCATGTTAAAAATTATTGGTGTCAATATTTTTTTGTCTACACACATATTTGGTCATTGTGCATTCGCTTTTATTTTTAGGCATGTTTGAAGGGAAATAAATTTATTTTTTCTATGCATTCACTTTGGGGTTTATTTTCACGTTCATCGCTTCTCATATTTCCCAACATCTAGTATCAGAGGGTTTAGTTTTTATTCAATTAAATTATATAATCCAATTAAAGTTGGATGGTTTTTTTGAATGGTGCCAACTACAATATATGGTGATTAAAAATGAATGTTTTATTTATTTTTCTAGTGAATACATCTTTCAATGTTTAGTACTCAAAATTTAAAAGGAATGTTTAATAAAGAATAGGATTTTGAGCATCAGATAGGGTTTGGATTCATTCTTATGTGTGTTGAAGATGACATGATGAACCATATTTTCAACATCTCTCATGCCAGATCTTTGTGGGAGAATATTGATATTAAATATTCTTCCATGATAGGAAACAATAAATTGTTTCACGTCAAACAAGTGATGAATTCGAGGTGCAAAGAAGGTGAATCTATTTCTGACTATTTGAGTGAATTTTAGGGATGATTTGAATAATTTTTGGTTTGGGTATTACTTTTGAATATGATAATTTAGTGCTATAGTTTCTTAATACATTACAATTATTCTTGGGAGAATTTTTGTTTTACTATAACTTGATATTCTCTTAATTGTATTGTGACATTCAATTATGTTAAGTCTACTGTATTGATTTAAGAGGTCGCAAGACTTATTCATAGGAAATCTTATTTAGATATTTTCATCATAGAGAATAGGGGGAGAGGTTTAGAAAATAATTAGGGATATAGTAATCGAGTTAAGAGAACAGGAAGAAGAAAATCCATGTCAAAGTAGAGAGAGAGTTTGAATGTCATAATTTTGGAAAGAAAGGATATGTTAAGAAGTTTTTATATCATATGAAAAGATAAAATACAATGAAGGAAATTAAATAGAAGAAAAATTGAGATGGATATGATCATTTCCCCGCTTCTACAAGGGGTGATCTTGTTTTTTTATGACTCCATTAATATTTATTCTGATGATTCTTTCTAGGATGTTGAAAGTGGTGCTTGTTTTCAAGTGATATAAAGAAAGGGGTTCTTTATATCATATATCATAGGTAATTTTTGGATTTTTAAGATGAGTAATTATGGCCATGTTGATGTTGTAGGTATCTGGATTGTCTGTTTGGAGACCAACCGAGGAAGTAAGTTGATTTTGAGGAATGTTGGAAATTCAACTGAGGTTCTTCTGAATATTATTTCAACCAGTATTATTTATGATGATGGATTTATTAATAATTTTGGTGATGTAAAATGGAATATTTCCAATGTTTTTAGGATTTTGTCTTGAGGAAATAAGTAATCAAGATTTTACTATACTAGAGCTTCTATTTATTATGATACTACTTGAATTATTACAGGAAAAATGTATTCTGTGTTATGCAATAAGATGCTCAGGCATATCAGTATGAAGGGACTTGGTTTTTTGGACAAGAAAAATTTACTTCCATGACTGAAGGGTAAAAAATAGGATATGTGTGATCACTATTTGGATAGAAAATAGATAATGGTGATTTCTAGCAGTCATCCTTCACACAAGGGTTCACAAGTACTTGAATTAGTACATTCTATTGATTGTGACCCTTTGAAATATATAACCTTTTGTGGCGGTCTTTATTTTTTGTTTTTTATTGATTACTTATCATGTAAGATTTTTGTTTATGTTTTGAATTCAAAATGTCAGGTGCTCAGTGTTTTTAAGCAATTTTAGGTTTCAAATAAGAGGAAATATGGTATAAAGTTGAAATGTTTTCGGATAAACAATTGAGTGTGGGGGGGGGGGTTATTCTTTTATGTATGATCAATTTTGCGGGAAGGAGTTATTTAACATTATAAGACACCTCCTAAGACACAATATAAAAATTATTTAGCTAAGATGATGAACATGAATTTGTTGGAAAGAGTTCATTATTTTCTTTTAAAAGAAATATTTCCTAGACATTTTTTGTGTGAGGATTTATTTACTAATACAAATATTATCAATTTGTCACCTGTGGTCACTTTGTGGAGAGAAAATCCAAAAATGTTTTTTATAGAAAATAGATCAAGTATGATCATTTATGTGTTTTTGGTTGTAAATATTTTGTTCATTTTCTTAGAGATGAGAGGTGTAGATTAGATGGTTAGTCACCATAGTGTATTTTTGTTGGTTATGGACAAGATGAGTTCAGGTATGAATTCTGTGATATTTGAAGAAACTTTTCAAAAGTCATGATGTATTTTCTTAAGGAGGATTAGAACATTGCATATACTGATAAGTGATAAAGCACATGAGCCCCAACCTTGTTGGTAAGGTATCCTTAAGTTCATCCACAAGACCCAGTTTCAAAACTAGGTAGAGGCATATTTCTGGGTACTGTAGCAGTGCTGTAGTAGGTGCTGTAGCAGAACTGTAGTAGAACTATAAATTTGCAGTACTATAGTAGAACTGTACACTATGCGGGTACTATAGCAGGCACTGTAGTAGTTACTGTAGTAGGCACTGTTTGGTACTGTAGCAGCTGAAACTATTCACCTTGGTCCACCGGTTTGGGTTTGGAGTCCTTAAGGATTTTGGGCCACCCAAGACTTCATGTCAGTAGGGCTTTCGGGCCACCTTTAAGGTCTTCAGGCCATCTAAAGGCCTCTGGGCCCCATGCAATTTCCCCAGAAAGACTCTACAAAAAAGGAGAATCCCTAGAAGATGATTTAGATCAAGTTCACTCACCAGAGTAGAGCCAAATGGATTTGTGAGAATGAGAGGGTATGGATATGTCATTGGGACCAGCCTGTGCTTGCACAAGAAGCATAGCCAGACGACCATACGAAGGTGGAGAGCTACTATCATGATGTAGATTCTGGGGAGGTGAAGTTCCTTATAGATAGTATGGTTGAATTTCCTAAGACCTTTGGGTAATGTAATCTCCTAAGCCTACAGGCCATGTAATCTCTAAGCCTACATGCCTTGTAAGGGTTCCCCCTCATACCTTGAAATGGGGGTCATCAAAAATCAATAAAAAATGAAGGCTATCGGGCCATTCGGGCTGATAAGTGATAAAAATATACTTCTCCAAATTTGGATGTCTTTATCAATCTTGAGCTAGTTTTTGAGTCACATTTACCTCATATTGTCAATTCTGATGATTGTGTTGATGTGAAGACTGCAGTTCAAGGTGAACAAGTTAGAGATTATGTTTCTGATCCACCTTTTCTGGATGATCTAGTTCCATGGGTAATTAATGAACCTAAATTTTCACTCTCAAGTTCATCATGGCATCATACCATTTCTAATCAGTATTCACATGATGATTATGTGTTTCTCCCTGAAGGGGGAAAAATCATTCTAATGAGGTGATGGAATGTGATAAGAAGTGAATATGGGTTGTAGAAATGGATGAAGAGTTGATATAATTTCACAAAAATAATACTTTTGAGTTGATGAAGTTTCCTACTAGTAAGATATATTTTCAAAATCAATGGATTTTTTATATTAAAAAATAAAGAATCTAGTTATATTCCATGATACAAGTAAAGTTTAGTTGTCAATGGATTTATTCATAAGAATGATATTGATTTGGATGATATTTTCTCACTCGTTATAAAAATTTATTCCATTCAAAATTTTACTGGTTTTACTGCTCATTCAGATCTACAAATTGAGAAGATGGATGTAAAGATAGCTTTCATCCATGAAGATACAGAGGAGGATATTTATATCGGTCAACTAGATGGTTTTTTTAAAACATGTAAATAGAATTATGTTTTTAGGTTAAAAATAATTTTTATGATTTTAAGTTAGCACTGAGGTAGTGCTATAAGAAGTTTGAATCTATAATTTTTTATCTGGTTTTCAATAAAAAATATTCTGATCATTTTGTTTTTTAGAGATTTAGAAATGATGATTTCATTTTATTATTGATTTACCTTGATGATTTGATCATTATTTTCCATGATTATTCTATAATTTAATGATTTAAGAAGAATATTTTTTAGTCTTTTATGATGAAAGACTTAGGGCCAACATGAAATATTCTTATAATGTTGATTTCTAATGATATAAAGTCCAAAAAATTTTGGTTATATCAAGATATATATATTAAGAAGGTTCTTAAAATATTTTCTATGGATAGAGTAAAAGTGGTTAATTTTACTCTTTATTTATATTTTAAGATTATTACAAGTCAGTAACCTTCTACTGATGAAGAGAGAGAGAAGAGGCATCACATACCTCCTTTATCTATTGTTGGTTGTTTGATGTATGTGATGGTATGTGCAAGACCTAATATAGATCATGAAGTTGGTGTGGTCATTAATATTTTATCTAATATAGGTAGATATAATAGGAGAGAAGTGAAGTATATATTTCATTATATTTGTGGTACTTCTGATCTAATATTGTGTTTTAGTAATGGGAAACTTATATTTTTTGGTTTTAAAGATTTAAATATGGTAAGAGATATGGATTTTAGAAAGTATACTACATGATATTTGATAACTTTTGTAGGGGAGATGTATATTGGTAGTATAAATTTAAGATATTTTTTCTTTATATACCACATAATATGAATTTATTACATCTAAAGAGACATGAAAATAATTTTTTTGGATGAAAAATTTTATCCAAGATCTCAATTTTAATCAGGACAGGTTTGTTTTGTTTTTTGATAGTTAGAGTGCTATTTTTTTTGGAAAGAATTCCTCTTTTCATTGTAGGTAAAAATATATTTATGTTCAATATAAATAGATCCAAAACATCTTTGATTCAATAAATTAGGATCTTGATAAGACCATGCTGATGAAAATGGTTTAGAAATGTTGACCAAGATCTTTTCCATAGGTAAATTTGAGACCTTTTTACTGATTAGAGCTTTGGAAAATATCCCTACATGAGTGGTGGGGAAGTTTATTGGCCATCCTAATTAAGTGTTACATCAAATTCCATTAAAAAAAATACAAAAAATGATATAAGTATTTTAGGGTTTTGGAGCTTCTTGAAGTGATGGTTTTTTGGAGATGCGGAAATTTTGTGGTGTAGCTCTCCTCTCCACATTACAGTGAAGTTAGGATTTTAACATTAGTTTTTAGATCTAAAACCAATAAAATTACTTTAATCTAACATTCTTTCATATATGGTAGTATTTAATCTTATTGTGGTTTTTTGCACCTTTTATTTAGATGATGAACTTATTCTCTTCAAGGTCAAATCAATTTGAATTTCTTTATTAGGCTATATTTTTTATCTCAGGATGCCTTCATACTGTATTTTCTTTTTTCCTATAATCCACTATTTTATCTATGTATTATTTTTGAGATCTCATTCATATTTGGGAGTCTATGATGTGTAATCTTAATTATTAGTGGATTATTATTTTAGGACCAGGTCATATTATTTTTCCCTCATTGGGGTTTCCATGTTAAAAATTGATGGTTTTAACACATATTTTTCTAAACATATATTTGGTCGCTACACATACTCTTTTATTTTCAGTCTTGTTTAAAGTTAAATAATTTTATTTACGATGTGTGTTTGATTTGGCATTTTTTTACGCATTTGTTGCTATCTTTCTTTCCCAATAGTATTCCCAACATGAAGTGATACATGAAAGTTGACCTGGTCTTAAGCCTAGATAACTCCTTGACATTTCAAATTGCCTATTGTAGCTCCAAGATTCAAGATAACCTCACCTACTACGCTAAATGTTATGATATGAGTTTTCCATACAAAGTAAACTACAATGAAATATCCATCCCCAAGTATGTTATCAGAAATTATTCCCTAGTTTTGGGTGAGGACATGGGTTTGAAAACCAAAACATGAGGAACTTTAATGGCCTGGTGGGTGTCCTTGTCCTGGGGCAACGAAACTCATCCATCTTTTCCTAGATCACCTTGATATATCCTATTGTTTTCTCATACAACCACCTGAGATCCCGTGAGGGGTACCTCATGCCTGGGGCCACCGATGATTTCTCCCATGACATGATGTATTCTAATCTTGGGACTATATATCAGGTCACTAAATTACTTCATTTAGCTATTAAAAATATAGGTTGTGAAGTGTTATATAAGAGTCGACCCATAATTTTTCTCTTATGAGTTTACTGTAGACTCTGGAACTATGCTAGTCTTTATTCCCTAGAAATATTATGATATTTCCAACACTGAACAAGGACAAGGACTCTTAATGAATCCTTTTAGAATGGAATGTGGAAATAGTTCAAGGATTTTGTAGTATCAAACATGGATACAGATCACTAGAGGTGATCACAAAAGAATTAAAATGGAATAAAACTTATTTTATTTCTTCTAGTTGGATTGATATTAACAAAAAAAATAAAAAAATATTTAAAATAGAGAGAAATAAATTCCGCAAATCTGGTGAAGTAGGTTCAGCCCAAGCCTCTTATTCCAAAAATATTGATTTTACATCTTAGAATTTTTTTATCCCACATTGTAGCAGTGAGGGTTCGTGCCTCCCATGAGGGAAAAAGTTTTTTATTTAATATCCTTTAATAATTTTGTTTTCCTTGTGACCTAGGAATATGAATAATCTTTACTGAAACATTTTGGTGGCTCTCCAATGGGCTCAAAGAATTCACCATACTCAATTCCCTCCATTTTTATAGCCTTTGGCCCTGTCAATGGAATGGAATTCCTCTTCTATAACTTTATTGTTTTTTAATCATATTTATCTTCCTCGAGGATAACTAGATCTATGGTCTCTTAGTGACAATAAAAATATACACAATCCTTTATTGGTTTCACTCTTTCTTATATATTTGATAGGAATTGAAAATTTTGGGGACATATGTGATAAATCTATCACTCAAATTATTCTAATGTTTGAGTATGTGTTGATAGTTTCATTGTCTCTTTAACTCAGATTTCATCCATTGGTACTTGTTCAATACTCTCTTCATCTTATAGAGTGAGATTAACTTATCTAGAATCATCATCTTGATTCCATTTCCATGACTTATTTTGACCATCTCTGTCCAAATTTTCCTTGGGTGTCACTAACCTCCTGTAGCGGGTCTTCACTAGGGGATGATCATCCCTGGAAGCCACCAACCAAAAAGTGGGAGACATTTTAGTCATCTTTAAACATAGTGCCTACGTTGTGTGAAGTGATACATGAAAAATGACCTATTATTTAACCTAGATAATTCGTCAATGCTTCAAAATATATTTTATCTTCATGATCTATGGTGTCCTCACCTATAACTTAAGTTTCTCTAGTATGATTTGTGCATATAAAGAAAAGTTAAATGGAAAATCCATCTCTAATGGGGTCATCAGATATGATTCCTTTGTTTTGGGAGGGGAAAAAGGTGTGAAAACCAAAACATGGGGAAATTCAATGGCATGGTGGGGGTTCTTCTCCTCAGTAAAGAAAGATAATCCCTCTTATCCTAGAATACCTTGATGTGAAACAATAATTTATCATACTACCTCTCAATATATAGAAAGGGAAACCTCATGCTCAGCGCCACCAACAACAACTCCCACAACATAGTGTACGCTAAGATCATGAATATATATCTGGCCGCCAAATTACTTCATCCAACTATTGAATATCAAAGTTCTGAATACTGATATGAGAATCAACCCATGGGGTTTATCCTCTAAGATCACTATGGAATCTGGAAATATGATCTCCTTGATTCCTCAGATTGATTAATTCTCCCTTCGTGTGACCTTCCTGAATGAAATGAGGATATAATGCCTTGTCAGGTCAAAAAACCCCATGTAGCCAACTGCAAGTTTCCCAAGATGTACACACTGTTGTCGTCTGAATTTTCCACAAACTCCAAGAACTGATACTTCATGGTGTATTCTTTAAAGGTCCTAGTCATAAAAATAGTATTTGAAGATACTGTAGTAGTGAATATGATGGCTATGAGGATCTTTATTAGAGACACCATCAAAGAGAAATCCTTGAACGACATGGAAAATTTAGATGAAAATAGTGTTAGGAAAGATGAAAAGAGATGAACATGAAAAAAAACCACAAATATAACATACATTGTAAATATATTTTATTTCCCTTAAAAAAATATTGAAAAATTAAATTGGATGTGTAACAACCAAAATATTTTGTGCATAAAATAAATGTTTACACCAAATAAATTTAAATTAGAAATTGAAAATTGGGGAAAACCATGAGACCTAGAATATAAATAAGAATCAACTAATAATCAAGAGTACATAGAAGAGACTCCCAAATATAACTGGGATCTCAAAAAAATACTTTGATAAAATAGAGGGTCCAGGTAAAAAATAGATGTAGTCTGAATGAAGTATGAAATTTAGAACATAGCCTAATAATGAAATACTAATAGATATGACCATGAAGTGAATATGTTCTCTGTCTAAATAAAATAGGTAGATGAAAAAAACAAGCATCAGATCAAAGAGGATCATAGATGAAATCTAACTGGACTTGGAGAATTTTTCTAGTTGCAGATCTAAAAATCGCCACCTAAAACCATATCTGTATTGCGTTTGGGAGGAAGATCAAGCCGCACCCCTGAAAAACATCCGCTAGATAAATCCGATAACTCGTTATATATATATATATATATGTTTTTATTTATTTTTTATTTTTATTATGAGTCATTTCAATCCCCATGTGATGAGAACCCTAATAAAATCCCCATATGACTCAAGTGGGGATCACCGCCAACCCTATAATCAGTCGAAAAGTCTCAAATTTACCTCAAGGTAAACTCTTGGTCAACATGTCAAAACCATTTTCATTAGTGTGGATCTTTTCAATATCTGAATCTCTCAAATCATGGATGTATTCGATTCAATGATACTGAAAATTGATACGTTTTTACCTACCAAGAAAAGTGGGATTCTTCTCAAAAAATGGTACTCAGGCTATCATAAAGAAAAACATACCTATCCTGATTAAAACTAAGGTCTCAAATATAAGTTTTCATGCACAGCAATTCATTAAATTCTTATGTAGTTTCAATAAAATTATTTTCAGTGTTAGATAAATAAATATATCTCTACAATCTATACTACCATGATATATCTCCTCCTATAAAAGTGATCAAATAGCCTGAAGTAGACTTCCTCGAATATATATATCCTCTTATATCTGAATATATAGAGACAAAAAGAATTGGTTTTCCATTTCTAAAACAAAATATCATATTATAATTACCATGAAGATAAAGAAATAAATACATCACTGATCTCTAATGCTCTCTACCTGGACTAGATAGAAAAAATGAGCACACCAACTATTTGAGATATATCAGGTCTAGTACATACCTTCACATATATTAAAAAAATAAAAAAGATGAGTAAGGTTTTTACTGCATCTCCCATCTTTATTAGTATAAGGAAACTGACTGCAAATGAGCTTGAAATGTAATGAAATATAAGTTAACCACCTTTCCTATGTCAGTAGAATATCTATGAAGAACATTCTCAATATCTGTCTCTTAATATAACCATGATTTATTTTCCTTTCATTAATGATATATTTATATGCAATGAATCTTTGGTTCTTATGCCAAAAAATTCATCACAAAATACTAATAAAGATCGTTCTTCAATCAGTCAATTCTAGAAGCATCTTGGATATCAATAAGTATATCATCAATATAAAGTAATAGTATAATAAAATCACCATCAGTAAATGTTTGAAAAAAACACAATAATCAGAAGATGTATTCCTAAAACCCTAATGAAAAATGGTATATTCTAACTTCTTATACCACTACCTCAAATCTTGATTTAAACCATGAAAAACATTCTTTAACTTGTAGGCATAATTATATTTACCTGGTTCAAAAAACCCCTCTAGTTACTCAATATAAATATCCTCCTCCAAATATTTATAGATGAAGGTTTTATTCACATCCATTTTCTCAATCTATATATCCAAAATATTATCCCAACCAAGATCAACCTAAATAGAAGACATATTGACAATATGTGATAAAATTTCATCAAAATCAATACCCTTCTTTATATAGAATCTTTTAACAACCAACATTTCCTTATATCAAGGAATAGAACTAGATTATTTATTTTGAATTTGATAAATCCATTGATTTTGAAAAGCTCTATTATGTGTAGGTAACTTCACAATCTCAAATGTATAGTTTCCATGTAATGACCTCATCTCATTATACATTTTCATAACCCATCTATCCATATGGTCAGTTTCTATCAACTCATCAATAGATTCTAGTTCACACCCTTAAGAGAGAAGCACATACTCTATAGGTGAATACCATGTAGAAATGGTACAATGTTGAGATGATCTCAAGAATGGAACTGTGGGTTTATTAAATATCCATAGAACTAGATCATTAGAAATAAAAGGTGAATCAGAGCTATTAAATCCCACTATTCACCCTAAAAATCATTCTTCACATCAACACAATCATGATAATAAACAAAATGAGGAAAATGAGACTAAAAAATTGTATCAAGACTAAAAAAGTGATCAGAAGTTGGCGAAATACATTTTTCACCTTATCAATATATGAAATAATTTGATCCTCCATAAATACTTCATCATGGATTCTTACAAGTTTCTTCAAAGTAGGATCATAAAACCCATACCCAAACTCATTATGTCCTTATCCAATAAAAATACTATGTCGTGACGTGATATCCATCTTGAATCTCTCATGTCTAGTAACATGAACATAATACTTTCAACCAAAAACACATAAATGATCATATTTGATTTATTTATTATACCAAAATTTTTCGAGAGTGTGTATCTACAATGAAACCATATGTGATAAATTGATAATATTTGCAGTAGTAAATAAATCCTCAACCCAAAAATGTCAAGACCACAAATTTTAGAATGTACTAATTCAATTACTTGTGACTTCCTGTGCAAAGGATGACCATTGAAACTCACCCTGCCCTATTTTCCATCTAAATAGTGATCAATTGTGTCCCATTAGACACCCTTCAAACCTATTATAAAATTAAACTTCTCCCAAAAACCAATCCCCGTGTCACTAATGTGGTTGATCCACTTATTCCATAACTTATAAGAGGCATTGCACTCAACAATGTTAGTAGTATCAGAATAAATAAAAGCTCATTTATAGTACAATCATGATTTCTTCTTTCTTTGAGAAAATATTAATGAAACCTTGGAAAGATTCAACTGGATATCACCAAAATTATTGTCATAACCATCATAATCAAGAACACTAGTATAAATACGATTTAGATGAACCTTAGAAGCATGTTAAACATTCTTTAAAATCAGTTTAGTTCTTGTACTAGTCTTCAAACATATAGTATTAATACCTACAACATTACAATAACCACTATTACCCATATTATAAATCCAAAAATTACTTTGGCTATAATATGTAAATAAATCCATCCTATATTTCACGTGAATACAAGAACCTATTTCAACAACAAATAATGTATCATCAGAATCAATATTAAGGTATTTATAGACAATAATAATATCAACCCTGTAGTAGTGGTAACATGATCATCTCCATCACCATTTTTATTCTGCTAATATTCCTTAATTTTTCCTATTTTTTGATAATATAAAATCTTATTTACATGTCCATTATTATTATAATTATGACATTCAAACTCTCTCTTCTTTGACATGGATTTTATTCTACCTTTACTGTTTCCTCAACTGGTCTCTCCCTAATCCATTTCCTAAAATCTCTCTCTATTATCTATGAAAAAAATTTATGAATAAGATATATTCGGAGTACATCTCTTGAAATCTTGATTCAAAATAGAAGGCTTAGAAAAATGAATGTCATAACACCTTTAGGGGAAAAACCAATTAGAGTAACATGTAATTATCTTAAGAATCAGGTAAAGTATTAAGAAACCAAATCAATAAAAACCCATCTTAAAAATTAATACCCTTACCAAAAAATTGATCAAAAAAAAATCTTAAATTCACTTAAATATTAAGAAATTGATATACATTTTTGAACTTAAAATTCACCAACTATTTGAGTTAACAAAATTTATTGTTTTCTATATTGTAAATATAGATAGTCTTAAGATTTTCTCATAAAGTTATAGTATGAGAGATATTGAAAATATTTTTTATAATGTCATATTCAACTCATTGATGGGTGAAACTAGAAGATACCTTTTAAAAAACTCCCATTCTTAATGAATTTTTTTTTCTAGATTTTGAGTAATAAATAAAACCAGATGCATTCACCTTACAAAAATAAGATTCTTCATTTTTAATTTCCACATGTGGTAGTTGTCACCATTCAACAAAATCTTCTCACTGTAATTGGATTTCATAATTTATCTGAGAAAACCAAACCCTATGATACCATATGTTGAGAAATAAAACAAGCGAATAACATCTAAGAGAAAAAAAATTAAACGTACAATAGAAATATATTTTCATTCCCTTAAAAAAATCCTGAAAATCTATGTGGATGGAGAGCAAGTAAAAAATTTTTGTGTATAAGATAAATGCTGACACTATAAATTTTTAACATGGAAAAACCAAAATGGTAAAAACCACACGACCTAGTCCAGAAAGCAGAACCCACTAAAAATCAAGAGCACAAATCAAAGACTCCCAAAGATTAGAGGGATCTCAAAAATAATACTTTGATAAAATAGATGATCAAAGGAAAAAATTTGATGAAGTTTGAATGAATTCTGAAATAAAAAACACAGTCTGATAAAGAAATACAAATAGATCTAATAGTAAAGGGAAGATGATTACTATCCGAATAGAAGGTTCTGATGAAAAACACCACGACCAGATCAAAGATCACAATATATGAAATCCAATCAATCCTAGATAATTTTTTTAGTTGTAGATATGAAATCAGCTTACTGAAACCCTAAATATACTCCACTGGAGAGGAAGAGCACATCGTACCTCAAAAAAGATGTTAAACTCTTAAATCTCTTAACTACTCAAATCAACAAATCGATTATTATTATTATTATTATTATTATTATTATTTTTCAGAAGTGTATCCACATGAGGAGGAACACAAGAAATAGTTTAGGAATCTTGGGAAACTTATAGAAGGTTATGTATTGGTTTTCAATAGATGTAAATGGGAACAATATCAAGTTTAAAAAGAACTAGTGCACCTGAAATAACTGATTTATATTTTCTTCTTCATTTTATCATAATGGCATATGTGAGTAACCTTGTAATCTTAGAAGACATATGTTTTATTATTTGTGTGCGTATCTTATTATATTGATTCAATCTTTTAAATAATCTATGATCACAATATATTAACATAAATACACATGTCCAATCTAATCCAAAATACCATAATCCCCCTATAACCTATAAAATTGAATGGGTAAAAATAAAATAAATTTCATGTATAACATTTAAAAAATGAAATTTATTTCTTGCACACTATATATTTTTTAAAAATGAACATAGTATAAAAAAAATCACATATAAGTACCAGTTTATTTTTTCACATCAAAAATAACTTATGGATCATTATCTTAAATTATCAATTCAATCTGAGCATGTTTGTTTAGTTTTGAGTATGTGATGTGTTTTGAAATAAAATATCAATTTTAGATAAAAACACATTCTTTTAGTTATAGAAACCACACCGTGTGTTGGATTAACATGCGGTTAATTCATACATGTCATGAATGACTTATAATTCATTTTCATAAAAATATAATGACAATATGAGTATTTTTTCTTAGTTTTTAGTGAGTGACCCATGTTTTTGAAATAAATCGTTACTTTTAAACTGAAAAAAATGCAATTTGAGTCATGACGGACACATCATGTGTCAGATTGATGTGGAGTTATTTTATACATTCGACTAACGAATTATAGATCATTATACTAATATATTAAAACAATACAAGAATTTTTTATTCATTTTGTGTGTGTGATGTGTGTTTTGATATAAAATGTCACTTTTAAATTGAAAACATGCACTTAGAATCAACTAGAGAATACCATGTGTTAGAGTGATATGTGACCAATTCTTACACAAATAAAATTATTTATGGATAGTTTTCCTAAATTTAAAAATGTCACTTTTAAATTTAAAACACACATATTTCTTGATATTAGACACACTATGTGTCAGATTGATGTGTGGTTTATTTTTAAACATAAAAAATTACTTATTGATAATTTTTATAAATTATTATAAAAATATATGCATGTTACCTCATTTTTGAGTATGTGATTTTTGATTTGAATTTATTTTTCAATTTTAAATAAATTCATGCACTTTAAATAAAACCAGACACACCATGTGTAAAACTGAAGTGAGGTTTATTCATAAATGTTAAAATTAACATATGGATCATCATTATAAAGTATCAAGATAATAAGAGTGGGTTATTTTGGTTTCAGTGAGTGTACCACATTTTTAACAAAAATATATCGTTTAAACTAAAAACACAAACTTCAAGTCATACCGATCACACATTGTTTCTGATAGAGATGTGTTTGACTCATACACATAAAAAATAAATTATAGACTATTATCTAAATGTATGAAGAAAATATGAGTGTGTTTTATTGATTTTGTGTATTTCATTTATCTTTAAAACTTAAATTTAACTTTTAAATTAAAAATACACATTTTTTTCATAATGGAAACACCATGAATTAGATTGACATGGGATATATTCATACATGTCACAAATGACTTGTGTATTGTTGTCCAAAATTATCAACACAATCTGAGATTACTTTCTTTGACTTGAAAATGTGAAGTTTTTTTGTACTAAAATGTAAATTTTAAATAAAAACACACACTTTTGGTCATACTTATCATATTTTGTGTTATATTGATGTAAAAAATAGATATATAGGGACCTTCAATAGAACAATAGTGATCCTTGGCCCAAGGATGGGTAGCTCATCCCTCTTGGCTCAGACTGACTCAATGTTCAAAAATATTTTCTCATACTGCCTTTTAATATCTAGAAAGGGTTAAACTACTATATATTTTGGTTTATACATAACTTGATAAAATAAATAATAAAGGAAACTTTTATCATCTTTACAAAATACACTGATAAATGTATCTTTTATCAATACTAAAAAAGAACTGATAAAAGACCCCCTTTATTAGTGCTAAATAAAAAAGCATTGATAAACATCACTTTTATTAGCTCTTTTTTAAAGATAATAAAGGTTAATTTTATTAGGGATAATAAAAAGGTGTTGATAAAGGATACCTTTTATCAATACTAAAAAAATCACTAGTAAAGGCCCCCTTTATCAGTGTTTTGTTATTAGCACTAATAAAGGTACTTCTTTGTTAAAAAAAATTCAAACACTCAAAATGGTTATATTTCCAGAAAAATAATATTCCTCTAAAAATAATATATAAGTATATTAATATATATAAATATTTATATAAATATTTAAATATATTTATATTTATATAAATATAATATATTTAAATAAATATGATTTAGATAAGGCTAAATACACATTTACACTTAATTTATAAGATATTTAGTGAAGAATGGATTATAAAATAATTTAAAAACAATATTTATTAATAATTTTATAATTATTATCAAGTAATAGTAATTTAATAAAAATTTTATGACATTAAAATTCAATAAAGTAATGAATGATCTATGATAAGTTGAAAATTGATTTGAAATTCAAATGGAAATAACGTTTGATTCATGTGTTCATTTGAGCTATACCATATATCAAACTAAATACTACAAAGATATATATTCCATTTTGAACAAGGATTATTGTGGTCAGTTTTTTTTCAAGATAAAACAGCCCCATAAGGCCTCAAAAACTGAATTTTTAGTTGGGTTAGCCAATTGTTTTAATATTTGACTGTATGTCATCTTTATTTAAAGGAGTTTTCTTATACTTTTTCAAAGAAGGCTAAATTTATTCTCAGGGATTACATTCCAATAGATATTATAGATTTTAAATTTTACAATTTTTCATGTGATTTTCTATTTATAATTAAATTTTATCGTTTTTCAGCAAGGCTCGGTCTATGCGGACGATGTGCAGTGGATCCGGCTTTGGTTCGGTCTAGAACAGACTGGAGGAACCTTGGCGTGGCTCTGGTGATGGACGACGATGGATCCGAGTGACCGGGAGGGGAGAGGTAATGGTCTCTGGAGTGTTTGTTGGGTTTTTGTAGGTTTGAAGGTTTTGTGATGTTTTATTTGGTTCAGATGGATGTGTTTTTTGTGATCTGCTGGTTGTTCTTATTTGTCTGAGTTGGATTTGGGGCTGCATATATCTTCTGGCATCATTCTGCAATGCGGGCAATGATGGTGATGGTTTGGTGATGTTTTGGTGATGGTTTGAATGGTTTGATGTCATGGTTGAGTTTTTTGGTGATTTGTTGTGGTTCAATTCTGTTGGAATGGAGATGCACCTAGATTTGACGACATGGATCAGGCCTTATAGAGGTTCCAGATCTAGCTATTCTTTATTGAAATGCTTTACAGATTTGGATGCTTGAGAGGGTATGGCGTCAGCCATCGAATTGGGCCTGTTCTTTGACACATGACACTTACTTGCTGTTTAGCCATGCAACGATGGAGAGCTTTATCATGATTTTATGCTGGGGAGGGGTGCTTTGTGTTGTCTGTTAGGTTTGTCTCTCTTGACCTTCAGGTGTGATTTGTTTTAAGTCCATGATGTCTGTCTGGGTTCTCCCCCTTCTTCCCTTAAAAGGGGGTTTGATTATAATAAAAAATTTGAAGGCCTTCGGGCCGTTGGATAGAAGTATAGTATATAAATGTATTTACTATAAATATTTATCCATACAATATAAAAATTTTATATCTAAACATACAACTATATATTTAAATCTTTATATATATATATATGTAAATATATAAAAATATAGATATATATGTAATGTATAAAATTTATATCTAAATATACAATATAAAGATATATTTTTAAAATGCATTTAAAAATAATTTTATATATACTATATGAATAAAAAAGATGTATGAAAATATATATAAATAAATATAAATATCATAATATGTAAAATAAAATAAGTTTGGGAAGTGGTAATGGGTTTGTATTAGAGAAGACATGTCCTGGATTCAAGTCTAGGCACACACATGTGGGTGAGTAGATTTCTAGCACTAAGTAGTTGGATTCATGAGATCTTTCTAAGGTGGGGCTGATGGGGTGTTGGGTGCAAGGGATTCTGGTGAGGGGTGGCATAAAATGGATAACATTGATTTGGGGGGGGGGGTGCATGGAATATATATATATATATATATAAATTTTATCATCATTAGAAAAGTGTGATGATAATAGGTTTCTTTATCTGCACTTTCTTAGTGCTCATGAAGACCACATTTATCCGTGCTAAAAAAAGGCTGATAAAGGACCCCTTTATCAGTGCTAAAAAAGTGTTGATAATGGTCGACTTTTAACATCACTATGGTAGTCAGTGATTTTCTAGCACTGTTAAAAGATTGTTCTATAGTAGTGGTGCCTTATACTCAGTTCCACCAGAATTATCTCCCTCAATAATGTATTTGATAATCACTCTATTGTTATTGGGTCATCGAATTGCTTCATTTAGATCCATATAAATTCCTTGTTTGGAACAGGGATATGGGAATCTATGAATTGGTTTTCTCCCATGGTCTTATTATAGACTCTGGAATTGATGGGTTTTGTATGATCATCACATCACCATGTGTAGCAGAAGATAGTCCAAATACAAGTAGATCTATCTTTTAGAATCAATATGTAAAGAAAATGTATAAACATTGTACCTGAAAATCACTAACATAAAAAATCGTTATCTTCTTTCTCAGTGAAGAAGAATGATTGAGGAAGATTATAATGTAGTGAAAAAACACTCTACCTCCAAGGGGTGTACACTAAACAATGGATATATGATCGTATCACGAGGAAACCCTAATGATAAAGGGGTGCTAACACTTTTTTCTCTGATGAAGAACAACAGTGTGGGAGGAAGAGAGAAATGAGAGGATTTTTCATGATTTCTTATTTTTTATAGAAGGGACCACATCCCTTTATATAGACATCCATGAAGCATTTCATTTAATTAAAACACATGAGACATATTAATGTATCCGTATGTATTTATTCTCATAATTCATTGAATCATATTCAATGAGAGGAAAAGATAATTAATCTGTTCATAATGGACTATAACTAATAATTAACCCATTTCCGAGAATTAAATTTCTATCAAATATATATATATATATATATATATTATCACTTGCATTTTATACATGCATTACATGCACCAAATTCATGTAATTGAATATAAAATTTATATATAACACCATATTATATATATATATATATTTTATTGCATATATAACAATCTCCCTCTTGCATTGAAACCCCATAAGGACTTAATTCATAACTTCAAAACTCTTTATAAATCCATCCAAACACTTTTGGATATGGGTTTTTATCAAACTCTCTTCATTTTGAACATACACTTTGTCTAAAATTTTATCCTTATGCAAAGTCATAAATGTGTGACCCTACGGGCCTTAGAAGAGTTGACAACGACTATGAAATCTCTATTTCATAGAGGTAAGAAAAGATTAGCCTCTATAAAATCATCAGTTCTACTCAATATACTAAGGGGTCTAGTTTGATCTACATAAACGTACTTATATCACTATATAAACATTTACCCCCCAAGATGTATCATATACACCAAATTTATATTATATAATTCTTTTTTCCATGACATTGAGTGACCACTATACATGGAACTTGTCAATCTAGTACAATCCTCTCACAATTTTCTTGGTTCTATGGGAAATTCTGACCAAGTGGATGAATACATCACATGTCATTCATCAATCCAGTAAGTACATCACATGTAACTTATCCAAGTAGTTGAATGAATCATATGAGTAACTAAGCATGGTTATGAATTTCCTTAGTTGAATTTAATCAAGGGATAGATGAATTTCCTTGTTATACAAGTGGATAAATCCCTTCTTAGTTGCACTCCAACCGATGAAATGATCAAGGACATACCTAACGACCCACTGATTAGCTAATTTCATATGGTGACTTGTGTAAGTAGGGTATAAAAGTATGAAGTTTCTCATGCTAGTTTTATCTCCAACATTACTCAATAAGTCTTGATAATATTCATACACCCATAAGTATATCTATAATTGTATGACATTCCCTGAGATATACTTTAGTGGACCAATCCAAGTAATAAGTCTATACTTATTACCTCAAGAATATATTCTTTAATATTTAATATACAACCCTTTGTAATGGATAAAAGAATCTGTTTAAGCTAAACTTTATATATCATCATGACCCATTATACTCTATGATGATCATCGATTAGGGATAACTCAAAGTTTTTACTTTGAGGGCATATTTATCATTCGACCCTTCTTGTAAAATATATTACAGCCCATATGAATGAATAATAGATATAGATTTCCTTTATTATAATGACATTATACAACCATTAAAACCAATCTATTATCGAGATATCAACTAATCCTCATGAATTTGTTGCATTAATGGATTCATTTTCCTAACATTACATCAATCTGTAATTTCCACCACATCTCAATGTGACCATATGATAAAATACTCCCACTAACAACTTAGTGAGTGACATTTATGAATCAATATTGTTTTAATAATTGTGAGACATAATAATCATATTCCTTAAGTTCAAATATTTTAACTTATATTCAAAATCATTAAATTCATAACATAAAATGTTATACTATTATATTCTATTTTCTACTCAGAACTCTTTCTAAGAATATCATCATCATCTTTGGAACCTTTTCCATTATTTTGTTTGAAATCTTTTTTAAATAATGTAAATATTTGTAATATAGATATATCAATATTTTCTAAAACTTATAGGAAATCATATTAATTTCAATTTATAAATATTCAAGCATAATAGTGATATTTTCTTTATCACGGTAACTAAATGTAACTACTTAAATTTTTATTTATTTTCACATACCCTAACTCTTTAAGATATTAAGAAAAATATTACTCAAACTCAATTTAGATTTATTATATTTGTTAAATTTTAACTTATATTAGTTCATACATACTCCAACTAGCCTCTTAGATATCATATTCTATTCAAAATATCTTTCTTTGATGACATTGTTTTTTAGGTAATAACATTTATTTACTTTTAATTCGAATATGAAACAAATAATATATTATTTATAGATCCAAAATGGTATTATTTGTGTCAAAAACATTTCCTTTTATAAAGAATATTTTATTAAAATTTCTCATTGATGGATGATGGGAACACATTCCTTCATATTTTAAGAAATATTGGGATAAACCCCTTTATCACGGTTAAACACTTTTATCAAACTATTCTTCTGAAAACATGTTACATAAATACAATGAATCATAAACCATGTGTATTCATTTAATTATCTTATAAAAAACATTTTTTTATCAAACATACTCTCTTTTCATATAAGAGAAGTGAGATGAAGATACACATATTTTACTTAGATTCAACCAAGCTTGACAGATTCCTTTAAATTCAAATTATTTATGTAGTACATTTATACCTCATACCATGAATATAAACTAAAATCTTGATCAATTATTAATTTGATTTTAAACTCATATATATTTAAAACCCTTTTTTAAATATTAATTGAGTATCACATACCCACCAAAAATCAAATAATTAATTTATATAACATCTTTACCTGATATAGACATTCCATGGATTTTCAAAACATTCATCAGGTATATCTTCGATAATATAATCATATTGAATTATTAACATTCCATTCATGATAGCTCTAGGTTTCAATGACCTATATTTTCTTTTTGAATAAACATTATTGAAATTTTAAACTAACCTTTTTTTCTTCTAGTTTGGACATTTACCCCCTTATACTATCTATATAGTACTAGAATTTAGAAATCATATACAGAGTTCATCTATTCAAAAAAATTTAGAACACCTGGTATAAATTTTCATTGAATTTAATATTATTATAAGAACATTTCCATAAATAAAAATAATATAAATTTCCTAACTATAAAAATCCATTTTATTCTCCCCTTTAAATAATTTTATAGAAATAAACTAACCATAAACCATGCGTAAAAACGCCCATATCATTTTATTTAAGTAAACATTGTTTACAAGATCATCTCAAGAGATAAATGAGACATTATACACATCTTATGATGAGTTTATACAATCTTGAAGCATTCAAGTTATCAATGTAGCAACTCCTTTTCTCAATTACATGAAAAAAATTAAAGCTTTAATTATTTTCATCTTTCTAAACTTATATATATTTAAAACACTTTTTCAAGAATACAATTGATATCATATATATCTTAGAGCAATAATTTTTTTTATAACTCACAAAGATTTAAGTAAATTTTTAGTCTCACTAAGTCATTAATATATTTAATCATATTGAAAATTATTTGACAAACCCAATCTTATTGATTATATGTGAATAAAATCATTGATTCAACCAATAATATTGAGTACATGAGTGAATATTATGGCTAATTTAGTTATTTGGAATCTAATTACATTTAAACATAAATTAATCATTCCATACTTCCAAAAGAATCTTTATTTTTTTTATTAAAAAACTTCAACTATTGGTTAGTTAGGAAGGTACTATTCTAACTCATATAATATCTCTCTTGCTCAAGAAGTTGAAGTTCCGAGTCATAATCCAAGTATCAATAATAGTGGGAGGGGGTAAATCAGTGATATCCGTTTTCTTTTTACATTTCCTTATTTTTGAAACAATATTCACCTCCTGTTAAAGAGTTTCTTCCCTACTAAACACATAAAACCACAGGAACAAAATATTTACAAAGTTCACTATTCAATAAGAGTAGCTACATCCTTGGTATGGTACATAAATAATCCAATACCAAACAATCCACTAGAAAATAGTCATTTGATGTGGAATACAACAAATAGGATATTCCCTTACACTCGTGTAGTACTTTTAAAACAATCCAATAATGCATGCTCTAACTATTATAACTAACAGGGTAAAACAATATTTCTGTGCTTCTTGATGAACTTTCACAAATCAAATATTCCACAATAATTATTCCCTTTCCTACCCAGAATCTAGTAAGAACCTCCTGGTGAAAACTGCTTGCACGTCACTCCCTGCTTGCGCACCTCCCTACTTGTGCGCCTCCCTACTTGCGCGCCACCTTACTAGTGCACCTTCCTCTTGAATTTCCCTAACAACTTTCATGCCACTATTCTTCATAACTCACAACTTTCACACCACTTTTGGATTATACACAACATAATTATCGCACAAAACTCCCTTCTTGCATGCCTCTTAAAACTTGCATGCCACTTTTTCTTGCCTACCACTCTACTTGTACAACACTCTGCTTGTGCACCTCCCTACTTGCATGCCTTATGAATAAATCTAGACTTGCATGACACTTTATCTTGAGCACCACTGTCTACTACTTGAGCGATCAGAGCTAAAATTTTCTATTAAGTTTTCAGCTTCTCAAAATGAGGAGGGTTTCCATCTATTTATAGGAATTTTTGTGACCTTTCACGTGAGGCATGAAACTCAGATTTCACACCATTTCATAACTTGTGCACCACTCCATCACTTGTACACTGTGCCATCACATGCACGCCGCTCCATCACTTGTGTTCCACTTTCATTCCTTTGTCATATTTTGATACGATGATGTTAAAATATGACTTGCGTGAAACATACACTTGCACACCACTCATACTTGCATGAAAATTCCTACTTCCGCACCACTCTTGAAATTGTGCTCCACTTTATTTCCTTTTTCATATTTTGATTTGGTGATCTAGGACTATGACTTGCGCGCAACATACACTTGCGTGCCACTTATACTTATGTGCCAGTTTTTGACTTGTGCACCACTTTTTACTTGCGTTCCACTTTATTTCCTTTTCAAAAACACCTAATTACTCTGCCTATTCTTCATAAGGCTTGAATTACAAGTTCTCCAAACTTATGATATTTGTGAAATTAAAATCAGAAAATCATTGTCATAGTTTTCGAAGGATTTTACAAAGTTATTTGATTTATCCTCTTTGAAAACAAAAGACAACACTTTGCAAAAGAAAACTCTTCAAAATTCCTTCTCCATCCAACTTGGCCCCATAAATACACCCCTTTGTATTTTGTTTTCAATTAAGATTCAAAAATCACTGAAATTTGTAACCTCAAGTAATGGATTACTTATCAAAAATTATAATCCTACGCGATCTAACTCATTGTAGGAAAAATAAATTATTGACAGCCAAAACCATGTTGTCCTAAAGCAGTAACTATGAAATTTCATTATGATATCTCCTCATCCTTATACAGATCATCTTCCAAGCTTCTACCTCAAAATTCTTCACTTCTTCAACTTTCCTATAAGGAAAAAATTTGTTTTCTACAACCACTCCAATAAACAGTTATAATAGTTCACACACATACATGCTTGAATCACATCTTACCCACAAATCCCCCTTTATGCATGAAACCATAAGGATAGATTTATGAAACAATTATACCCCTAGACAACACTATTGAAAGGTAATATGAGAGAGGTTACATACACACATACCTCAGCCTTGATGAGAAGAAGGTTGGACTCCCATGTTCAACCTCAATATAGAAGATGGTTCCTTTGGTAAAGGTTTTGTGAATATGTTAGCAACTTGTTCCATTGTAGGAATATATTATAGCATTAATTCATTATTATCCACCTTCTCATTGATGAAGTGGTACTTTATGTAAATGTGTTTTTAATGAGAATTTTGTACCTGATTCCTTTTAAGATTGATTGCAATGTGATTATCACATCCAAAGAGTAAGGGTAGCTTCACTTAAACAAGTAGATCTTCTAACTGAGTCTTCATCCACATAAGTTGGGTAACATCTAGAGTAGCAAAAACATATTTAGCTTCATCCATGCTATGATTCACTGAATGTTCTTTCGTTGTATGCCAACTAAGGCAACATTTCCCAAGAAATAAAACTCTACCAGATGTGGATCTTATATCATCAACATTTCATACACAATAAGCATCTGAATACCCGAACAAATCAATATTTTATGCGCCATAATAAATAATTCCAAAATTTGTTATGCCTTTGATATATCTGAGAATCCTCTTTCCAGAAATTAAACGTGATTATTTAGGAGCACACTATAACCTTTCACATAAGGTAACACATAGATAATGTCGGGTCTTGAGGTAGTCAAATATAATAAACGTCTATCAAGACTTTGAAACTCTTTCTGATCAAGTTCCTTTCCTTCTCCATCTTTATAAAACTTGGTTCCCACTGAAATTGGTGGGGAAAATGGTTTTAAATTTTCCATTCCAAACTTCTTTAGAAGTTCCTTAGCACACTTCTCTTGAGAAGGAAAAATGTGGTTCTATTTCTGTAAGATTTGGAACCCAAGAAAGTATTTCATTTATCCTAGAAGGACATCTAAAAAAACTTCATCATTTATTTGGAAAATCTTTCACAAGATATTTCATCATTTCCAGAAAAGATAATGTCATTAACATAAACAATTACAATGAGATAATACTTTTGATATTCCTTGATGTAAATATTTCTATCAACTCATCCTTTCTTGAAACTCATCTTCCTTAAGAAAGTATCTAGTTTGCAATACCATTCCCTTGGAGCTTGTTTTATCCCATAAAAAAATATCTTTAGCTTACACACATAAATTTCATCTTTCCCAACAAAAATTCCACAAGTTTGTTCAATTTAAACTTCTTCATCAAGATTTACATTACAAAATGTGAATTACATATCCATTTGAAAATTTTTGTGACCTCATTGTGCAGTAATAGAAAAAAATACTTTGATTGTTCCCAATCTAGCCACTGGAAGAAAATTTTCATCAAAATTAACACCTTCAATTTGTGAGTAACCTTTACACACTAATCTTTCCTTATTATTTATCACTTTTTATTATTCATTAAACTTGTTCTGGAAAACCCATTTTGTAACAATAAATTTTTTGTCTTCTGGATTGATTAAGAGTTCCCAAGTATCATTATTTTCTATTTGATCAAGATCTTCATTCATTGCTAGAATCCATTCTAGATGCTCAAAATATTTATTCTCATCATTTGGATCTAATTTTGAATACAAAGAAGTATGTGTAATAACATTTTTTGTTCTTCTTATTGAAACCCTCTGATGTTGATGACCAATAATGTTCTGAGCCTCCAATTACTTTCTCAGCCTTGGATGATCTGTTAAAATTTCATCCTCACCACTTGAAATTTCTAAGTCTGACTCTTCTTATTTAGTAGGATTACCACCATTGGTAGCATTATCAACATCTTTAACAGGAATTTCCTTATCCTGCTGAAATTCTCTATCGGCAAAAGTATTATTATATTTCTCAACATTTTCAACAGCCTTCACATTAGTAGAATCAGCGATTATTCTCATTTCTTTGTTAAAACATCCATATCTTATTCCTTATAGATCATAGCCAATAAAAATACCATAATCTCCTCTTTGTTCAAAATTTCCAAGGTTTTCACCCTTTTTCTTTATGATGCATGGACTCCTAAAAACTCTTAAGTGTTTCAAACTTGTATTTTTTTTCATAAAACATTTCATATGGAGTCATATCTAAATGTTTCCAATAGAAAAATAAGTTAAGAATATAAATGACAGTACTCAGGGATTTTCTCTAATAATAATGGGAGAGACCATGTTCAAGTAACATAGTTCACCCCATTTCAACCAGAATTCTACTATTCCTTTCAACAACCCCATTTTGTGGAGGTTTATATGGTGAACTAAACTAAAAATTTATATTCTTTTCAAGGTAACTTTCAAACTCTTCACTCTTATTCTCTCCACCATTATCAGTTCTCAACTTATTCACTGAATACTCACATTCCTTCTCTGATTTCCTCCTAAAACTCTTAAACATTTTCAGAGCATCTGAATTATGCCTCATGTACATAACATAAGTAATATGAGTAAATTAATCAATGAAAGTAATGTATTAATTATCTCCATTTGTTGACTTCTTTTTTATTGTTCCACATATATCAGAATGTATAATTTCTAAGGGTTTTTTGAGTAACTGTCAACTCTCTTATGCATAAAGTTTTTAATTTTCTCTTTCTCACAAATAGTGAAACACCAATCTCTTATTCTTGATAAATTAGGCATTTATCAAACACTTTCTCACATTGATAACTTACTCATGTTTTTATGACTCATCTGTTCCAACCACTTATTCCATAACTGATTTTCATCCACCATACCCAAGCAACCAGAGTTCTGTACTTCACCAACTTGGAACAAGTTCCCTTTTGTATGTTGGCATCTTGCAACTACCTTTCCATCATTTTCATTTTACACAACAAACCCATGTTTCCTAAATATAACTTTGTTTCCCTCATCATAGAGTTGTGAAACACTCAACAGATTGTGTTTCATCCCATCAACATATAATGTTTTCCTAGATTTCATTTTTTTCTTTCCTGATGATGGCTGATCCAACACCTTTGATCCTTAGAGATTCACAACATACAAGTGAAAACGTTATTTCTTTGAATCCTTTCACATTATTCAGTAACTTTTAGTCTCTTATAATATGATAAGAACACCCATTATCATGAAGCCATGGATGTTCTCCGTTTTTATCTTTCAAGGCAGTTTCAATAACAAGATATTTCTATTCTTCCTTTTCATTATTCACCTCTAGATTCTGATATTTGTTAAGAACCTTTTGTTGTTCTTGAAACAAAAAAGGACATTCCTTAACATGATTTCCAGTCTTTTCACATCTTTCACAAATATTTTCCAATAGTTGGAATCTATTTTCAACTTTTACACCAGCCTTCTCATATTTCCTCAGAGCTTCCTTCTCGAACACCCCTTTTTGTGAGGATTGACTTCCCCTCAATCATTATATTCCATAACTTATGGAACAGTAGTAATGTTTTTGATTTAACAAAAACTTGTTTGCAGTGTGTCCGAGTCCACCACAATACTAGTAGTAACCATAGAATGAATATTTCTATCTGAAACTTTTATAATGACAGGAGTTGTGATCATGCTTCTCAACAACCTTCTTAATAAAACTCTACTACCCATCAAATTTCCTATTTTCAATTGTAATTTTATTCTTCAGCTCAGATTTCTGTTCAGACTTATTATTACTATAAATAGTAGAAATAATTCTAAAATAGTAATTATTATGTTCTTTTTATTTTTTAATATTGCTAACTTTGGCCACATACACAGCGTTTCCTGCTTTGTTCTTATCAGAACCAATTATGTCTTTCCTCTTAACCTTTGAAGGTAACTTTTGTGAATCCTTATTTAGTTCATTCTTACTAGAATTTTAACCAACTTTTGAGATATATTTTTTTTAACTAATATTCATTTCTTTTAATTTAGAATGTTTTTATTGGACAAGTTCCAAATCTTATTCTTTTTCCTTCACTTTTACTTCACGACGATCATTACAATTATTTTCATTTTCAAGAGAATTCTTCATATCATCAATCTTCTTCTCCATCATGATTTTATCATTAGAAAAACATTTTTTATTGTTTAATGTGGAATTTTAATTTATCAACTTCTTTTTTTCCTTATTAAGCCTTCCGATCTTCCTCAAAAATTCTTTAAACTCTTCTTTTAGATGACATTCAAGTTTAGTTTTTTATTCTTCTTCAGAACTATTGCTCCCATAATCTTCATTATTCACTGGTAAAATAAAGGTATTCTCTCAATATTTCATAGAAAATGATTTCTCATATTTAGATTCACTATCTTCTTCTTCATCATATTTTTATAAAAATCGTCTTCTTTTTGATTTGAAGAACTTTTTTCCCTTTCCCTTTGAAAAATATTTTTCATTTTCAGATCATTTCTTCCACAACATCTTGTCCTTCTGTCATCATCATCATTTTATTCTTCTTTATTCATTTAAGGATAGTTAGCCACAAAGTGATCGATGGATTCAAACTCCAAGCATTTTAAGGGATGTTTCCCCTTTTATTTCCCTATACCACTTTTCTAATTCTTAGAAAATAAGGATAAAATTTCATCAAAATTTTTACAAACCTTATCTTCAGAATCAGATTCACCAGTATGATCTTCAATAAGAGTCTTCTTTGACTTCTCCCTCTGTGCATACTGGAATGAAATTTATCTATCAGCTTTCATTTTTCTATTCATAGTCTTCTCCCTTATCATCTCATAATTAATGAGTGTGATATGAAAATAATCTAGATATAATGTTTTAGGGTCTCTTTCTTCTAATGAAGACACATTAGAATCAAAATTTTTAGGTAATTTTCTCAATATCTTTTCAACAACTATAGAATCCTCTAACTTTTCACCAAGAAATCTAATTGTACAGAAAATGTCATTTACCCTAGTAAAGAAGACCCCAACAGATTGAAATTCTCCCATTTTCATGTCTTCATACTTTATCCTCCATATTTTTAGTTTTTCCTTTTTTACTTTTGTATTTATTTCATAGATGCTCTTCAACTTATCCCATATGACTTTTAGATTTACCAACACCTTTTACTCTTAAAAGATCACCCTCAGAAAGAGATGCGAGTAATGAGTTTTTAGCTCTTCCATCATTCCCAAGATTTTTCTTATCAGTAGGTGTTAGAAGAACCTTCTCATCAATAGGAGGAAATCCATCTTTTTTAGTTTCAAGAACTTAATACCCAAGAGATATAAGATAAGTCATCATTATATCTTTCCAGATATAATAATTATTTCCATAAAATATCGGAATCCCATTACTGTTCATGCAATTCAGATTCTCCATCAAAACTTCTCATTAAAACTTTAGCTAACAACCAATTAATGTAACCTCGCTCTGATTGAAATTGAATTCCCCAGTTAGGATCCAAGTATCACTAAGAGGGGGTGGGGGTGAATCATTTAGATCATTTTTCTTTTGATGTTTTCTTATTTTTGAAACAACCTTTTCCTCCTATTAAAGAGTTTCTTCCCTGTTGAACACACACAACCACATGAACATAATATTTATAAGGTCCACTACTCAACAAGAGTAGCTACGTCCTTGGTATGGTACAAAAACAATCATGTACCACCCAATCCACTAGAAAACAATCCTTTGATGTGGAATACAAAAAGTAATATATTCCCTTACACTCATGTAACAATTTGAAAGCAATAAAATAGTGCATGTTCTCCCTCTTAGTACAAATAGGGTAAAAAATGTTTCTAATCTTCTTGATGAACTTTAAAAAATCAAATATTTCAAAACTATTATTCACTTTCATACCCAGAAGCTGGTAAGAACCTTGTGGTGCAGACATCTTGCACGTCACTCCTTGCTTGCATACCTCCCTGCTTGTACGCCTCCCTGATTGCGCATCACCCTTCTTTTACTCCTTCTTGCTTGCACACCACTAACTACCTATGAACCAATATTGTGCACAAATCACAACTTGGGTGCCACTTTTGGATTATAAATAGAACACCTCTTGCACAAAACTCCCTTCTTGTACACCTCTTACAACTTGGGTGCCACTTAGTCTTGCATGCCACTCTACTTGCAAGCCACTCTACTTGTGCGACTCCCTACTTGACCACGATATGAATAAATCAGGACTTGAGCGACACTTCCACTTACATGCCACTTTCTACTACTTGTGCAATCTGAGCTCAAATTTTCTCTTAAGTGTTGAGATCCTCAAAATGAGGAGGGTAACCATCTATTTATAGGAATTTTGGTGACCCTCCATGTGAGGCATACAAGTAATCTTGTGCACCATTTCATAACATGTAAACTACTCCATCACATGCGCGCTGCTCCATCACTGGCACACCATTCCATCAATTGTGAGCTAATTTCTATCCTTTTTCATATTTTGATTTGATTATGTTAAAATATCACTTACACGCAACATACACTTGCATGCCACTTATAATTTCATGACACTTACTACTTGAGCACTACTCTTGAAATTTCATGCCACTTTCTTTACTTTGTCATATTTTGATGTGGTGATCTTGAAATATAACTTCTGTGCAACATACACTTGCATTCCACTTATACTTGCATGCCACTTTTTGGTTTTTCACCACTTTTGACTTGTACTCCACTTTATTTCCTTTTACAAAAACACTTATTTACTCCCACTATCCTTCATAAGTCTTGCATCATAGGTTCTCCAAACTTATGATATTTTTGAAATAAAAACCAGTAAAGAATCATCATAGTTTTTTAATGATTTTATAAAGTGAATTGATTTATACTCTGATAAAAAAAGAGAACACTCTTCAAAACCAAACTCTTAAAACTTCCTTCTCCATCCAACTTGGTCCCAACAAAACTTTTCTTAAGAGACTAGTCTTAGAAGTTTCTTACTTTATTATCCTTATTTAAAGGATTAATTTAAAGTTTAATTTGGTGATGGTGATGAATTAATCTATAATAAAACTTTTTATTAGATATAAGTAATGTATTATATGATTTCCTTAAGGAATTTTAGTGATATTTCTCCCACAAAAATTGATTACCCCATCCATCATATCAATTTAGAGAGCCAATATCTATATTTCAAGAAGCTCCCGGTCTCTTTAGTGTTTCTCCCATTAATTAAATATTTATGTAGGTCATCATACTAATAAAAAATATTATGAATCTTGGATAGTTGGGTGGATAACCATTTATACCAATCCATTACATTGATTCAGTCAACTCTATTCATTTAGAGACCCAATATGATTTAGGTATCTTGTCTAATGTAACCTAAAGAAAATTCCAAAAACAATCTAACAAAGGACAATCTAGGTGACCCAATATTTAGCATTACCCACCCATTGAACAATCCATAGTCACTCATTACATTCTTTCCTTACACAATATAACCAACAGGCACCCAACATTAGCATGACCTATCCAGTTGGATGATCGAGTTCTTGAAAAGTGTCTATTTAGAAGGTATATCACACTTAGTATTTATGGGGATTTAATTAAAGTTATCATAAATTTAATATAAATAATATGAATATTAAATTATTAACTATTACATACTATGAAATAATTATCTTCTTATGTTTTATTCCTTTTCTTGTGTATTCATGCATCTAATGTTTTAGTTTTGGAATCCCTATTCCAACTACAAATGTAATGTTTTCACACCAAATTAAATTGTAACACTTTACACAACCCACAAGTCTAGGTTAATCACCAAAAAATAGAAGTTTATTATATTAATACTCATCCAAATTCATCATTTTCATAAGGTACATAAACAATTCATGTAAAGGCATAGAGTTATACGATATTGAAAAAAATCATATGATAAATCTCTGAGATATAGATAGACGACCCTATTCACTTTCCTAGTCAAGGTAATCCCCCAAGAAAGTATGTATTTTGACCCGGAGTCCCTTTACCCAGTGAGACTTTACTCAGGAGAGATTTTAAATCATAAAAACTCTAACACCTAATATGCAAAAAATATTCCCAAAAACTATTCTCAATTTCATAACTAAAATTACATATCGAGGTCAAGGTAGATGAAACATAAATTTTAAGATATCATAGAGATAATGATATGCAAGGCTCTATCCGAGAGTCCACTAATCATATAAACTTTTGAATACATATAGTAATAATATAAACAATTTGTAACTATGAATAAAACTAGGAATAACATTTAAATAAATGAACAATTAAAATATATAAACAAGTGGTAACCATTTATGAACAATTTTATACATAAAATATAATTATAAACCCTTTTATAATTTCATATTTAACATTATGGAAATTCCATAATTTTGAATCTAAACACTTTATATTCTTTCTAATATAAATTATTTCATATTTATCATAATATGGAACTTACCTTTTAAATATATAATATTATATTAATTATAATTTTTTATAATTAAATTAATATTATGTAAAAATTTTACCTATTATAAATATCATATACTTAATTATTATTTAATCCTTGATCATATCAGTTATCAAATAACCTTTTTATATGGATTAAATAATATCCAAATAAAACCCCTTTAATTTTAAAATATTAAAATTTATTAATAATGAAGTAAACATGAATATTAATAAAATTTAATAAATAAATAAGTTAATTAGTTTCCAAAATACGGGACATTAATGAACTATTCATAAATAAATTCTAATTATAAACAATTTATAAATTAATAAGAATATAAAATTTTTATATTATTATCAATATGAACCCTTTCACATTTTATATTAAATGACATTTATTTGACATTTCATGAGTTATAAACATTTTATAATACAATATTTATTATTTATACATTCTATATAATCTAAATATCATATATCTTGCAATTTATAAACAATTTTTTAAGTCAAATTTTATGATTTCTGAATGAACTATTTATTTATATATGATAAATCCTTACATTTATTTTTTTTAGAAAGTATTTAATTAAAAATATATTTATCAATTAAGCACAAATATTTTATGGTTAATCAATTTATAAAACATTTTTATAAATTTATATAAATATTTCCAAATACTATTTTATTATTACTATTATTTATAAAAAATCTATAAATAATGTAATTAAATTAAAAATTGAATTTTCTTGATTAAAAATAATTACTTTATTTATATACATAAACAAGAGTTATATATTTGAACTTTTCATATTTTTTTTTCTAGGATTGAGAAATTTCATTTTACTATTAAAAAATATTTTTCATATATCAATAAACGTGTTGATTTTTCAAAGAATCTTTATTCACTAATAACACTGATTGGGTTTGTACGATCATTACATGACCATGTGTAACAGAAGATTATCTAAAAATAAGAAGATATATCCTTGATAATCAACCTATAAATAAACTGTATAAATAGTGTACCTAGAAATTACCAATGGCATCAGTCTTCTTCTTCTTGATCGGTGAAGAAGAATGTTTGGTGATGATCATGAAGTTGTAAAAAATAACTTTTCCTCTGAGGGGGGTACATTGACCAATGGATCTGAGATCATATCACAAGAATACCAGAATGATGTAGGGGTTATAACACCTTCGTCTCTGATGATCAAAAGTAGTGTGAGGGGCAGTGATAAATGAGAGGCTTACTCGCAATTGTTTATTTTTTATAGGAGGGATCACATCCCTTTATATATCCTTCCACGAATAATTTCATTAAATGAAAATTCATCGACCATATTAATGTATCAATATACATTTATTCCTATAATTCATTAAGTCCTTTTAAATCAGTGGTCAAGCTAATGAATATATTCATTATATAATATAACTGATAGCTAAACCATTTTGGAGAAATAAATATATATAAAATATATATTTATTATTTCTTGAATTTAATACATGAAATACATGCATAAGATTCATGTAAATAAATACACACTATATACACATTTAGTGCATATCTAACAGGAAATACGCTCTCCACGATTCCCTTGATAGCTTATACCTACCTTTAAGTTGAATTATGAAAATTAATGAGGAAACAACACCTAGTCAGTCTGAAAAATCCATTTTTTAACCAGTACTAAGATCTTAGAGTACACCCAGTAATTGAAAAATAAGTGCTCCCAATCATCACCATGGTCTTTGAAGATGATGCTGTGGTGAATATGAAGGCGATGCGAGCTTCATTGAAAACACTATGAAGGAGAATTTCATAGATATTATGGAAAATTTAAATTAAAAGAGTGAGTGAATCTTTTGGGACGTGTAGCATGCTACATATGATGTTTTGATCAATGTTAATGGGAAGTATCATGGGTTTACCATGAATAGGTGAACCTGAACTAAACACTACCATTAATGAGAAATACCATTTTATTTTCAACTTTTTTTTACCATAATAGAATTTATATGTAACCTTACAAGATCTAAGGATGCCGATTTTCTAATCCATGTTTGTATTTTATTATATTTATGACCTAATTTTGACAATACATTCTCACACACATATCATAATATATCTTAAAAAATGAACATGATAAAAAAATTCACATGAAAAATATTTGTTTAAATTAAAATTTTTCTCATGTACAAGTTAACAAAAATTTCACATATTATGTTATATCTTTTAAAGAAACTAATTTTATCTCAAGTATGTTTATAGAGAAATTTTATATACAACAATATATCTTTTTGGAAATTATTTCTGTCTAATGTTCATGTTTTTATTTCATTTAAAAATATTTTAAATAATTAAACATATTCATTTAAGAGATGAGATAAAATTCACATAATATAATACCTCTTTAAAAATGAGAATTATATAAAATTAAATAATTAAATTTGGAATTCAATGATAACTTTTAAAAAAAAATTTAACACATATTTGGAATGAGAAATTTTTTTATTAGCATGTTATAATTTTTAAAAAATAAAATTTCTTGTAAAATAATAAATCATTCAATATTTATCTCGTATATCATAGGAGATAAATTTCATGTACAATTATACATATTTCAAAAAGTAATAGTATAAAAATATAGACTCGAGTATTCTAATGCCGAATATCATATTACTACATTGGTACAAAATAAAAGAGATCACCAAAAATAGGATCTAATAGTTTAGTAGTATTGGAAGAAAAAATCATACATAGCTTACATATTACATTTGAAAACTTAAAATACAAATCAAGCTATTAGTGATAAATTTATTATTATTTCTAGAATATATATAAAATTATTATGAGTGATCCAATTAGTTTCCTATGAAATGGAAAACAATATAAATTAGTGATATCAGATGCTCAGTTTGGGATAATGTATAGTAGAATCTATCACATAATTTTAATTCATAATAGGTATGACATAAAAAAAATTAATTATGCCATAAAACTATTAACATGAGAATAGAATATATCCAAATAAATCACAAATACTGATATAGAATTCATTAGTGATAAAAATTTTCATAATCATTGCTAAAAAGGCATTTATGTTGTAAGAACCTTTAAAACTTGGAGGATATTGTCATTGCTAAAAATATAGCATATAAAAGTTACCTTTAAATTCAATAAAAAACAATTATAAAATGGGAACTTTATCATCACATTTCTAGTGTTGATAAATGTTTCCATTTATATATGGTTTTTAGAACTAATGAAATTATATTTAATTAGATCTATTTTTAGTGACGATAAAAGGTTATTTGTAGTAGTGTGGTGTTTTAATTTATAACACATTGTAACAGTAATTTTTTTTACATAAATTCCAATTAAATTTACATTACTATATACAAGAAAACACTATACATGCTTATTTTTTTTCTTCAAAAATTGGTATGTACAACTACATTTATATATATAGTTACACTAGTAAATATATAATTTATTAAAAACATCAAAAAATTAAAAAAAATTATTTTGTTGTGTTTATCCCACCTTCCAAGAGTTTGATCATGCTACCAATTAATGAATAAAATAACCCCACTTAAATAAAATAGTGTATATGTATAGAAAAATAATTCTTATTTTAGTAATAGTATAAATAAATGAATTAAACATAGATATGATACAATGCATTGATCAAGTTTCACTTTAAACTAAAAACACACACTTCAAGTCATACTGAGACACCATGTGTCAGATTAATCCACTTTTGATTTATACATGTGAAAAACGAATTATGTATTTTCATAATAAACTATCAATAAAATATGATCATGTTTTCTTTATTTTGAGTTTGTGATGCATGTTTTGAACTAAAATCTGGATTTTGAATAAAAACAGGCAGTTTCTATCATAGAAGCCACATTGTTTGTCTGATTGAAATTTAGTTAATTTTTACATGTCACAAATGACTTATGGATAATTTTAAAAAAATTAGATAGAATTAAATTTGGGTTTCATGATTTTCATTGACTAATACACATTTTTGAACTAAAATGTCACTTTTAAACTGAAAACAAGCACTTAATGTCAAACCGTGTACACCATATGTCAGATTGACATGAACTTGACTTTCACAAGTCAAAAATAAATTATGAATAATTTTACCTAAGTATGAAGACAATATGATATTTTTTTTCTTGATTTTCAGTATGTGATGTGTTTTTCAAATTAAAATGTGACTTTTCAACTAATAAGATGTACTTTGAGTAATACCAGGCACACCATGTGTCAGAGTGATGTGAAAATTATTTCTACACCTAAAAAATGATTCATAGATCATTTTACTAAATTTTTAGAACAATAATAATTGGTTTTTATGGTTTTCAATGAGTGACAGATTTTTAGAACTAAAATTTCACTTTTAAGTAGAAAACATGCACTTTGAGTCATACTAATACCAATGTGTTTTAGATTGATGTGAAGTTGATTTATACACATTAAAAACCCTTATATAATTTTTTTTATCAAGGGTTAAGACAATCCAAGCATGTTTCCTCAATTTTGAGTATGTGATATTTGTGTTGAACTAGAATGCAACTTTTAAACTAAAAATACACACTTAGAGTCAGTATAGGAAGACTGTGTGTTGTAGAGATGTCTTACTAATTCATACACATCAAAAATGATTTATGTATAGTTTTCCTAAATTATCAGTGAAATATTAGTGGGTTTTTTATTTTTGGTGAGTGATAGATTTCTTAAACTAAAATGTTACATTTTAAAATGAAAACACTAACTATGAGTCATACTTGCTAAAATTTGAATCGAATTGACATGAGAATTATTAATACATGTCAAAAATTTCTTCTGGATAATTTGTCAAAAGTATCAAGAGAATATGATCATGTTTACATGGTTTGGAGTATATGATTTTTAATTTGAACTAAAATTCCCTTTTTAAATAAAAACACACTCTTTATGTTAAACCAAACACACCGTGAGTCAGAATGAAGTGAGTTTAGTTATTAAAAGTCACAAATGACTTATGGATCATTTTACTAAAGTATCAAGAAAATATAAATGCATTTGTTTAGTTTTATATGAGTGACACATGTTTTCGAACTAAAATATTACTTTTAAACTGAAAATACACACTTTGAGTCATACCAGGAACATCTTGTTTTAGATTGGCATGTAGTTGATTTCTACATATCCAAAATGACTTATGGATTGTTTCCCTAAAGTTTTAAGATAATATGAGTGTGTTTTATCAATTTTTAATGAGTGACACTTGTATTTGAACTAAAATGTCACTTTTAAACTAAAAACACACAAGGAAAACAATATGTAATATCAACATGTGGATGATTCATACATTTAATAAATTAATAATGGATCATTTTTCTAAAGAATAAAGATAACATGATTGTGTTTTTTGAGTATTGAGTATCTGATGCGTGTTTTGAACTAAAATGTGAATTTTAAACTAGAAACACATACTTTAAATCATACAAGGAACCCCATGTGTCAGTTTGATGTGATTTTGATTCTTACAAGTCATGAATAATTTATTGATAATTTTAAGAAAGTATATAGAAAATCATAAGGTTATTTCATGGTTTTTAATGAGTGATTCACCTTTTAAACCAAAATATCACTTTTAAACTAAAGGCATAGACTTTGTGTCATACCAGGAACACTATGTGTCAAATTTTTGTATAGTTGATCCGTAAACATTAAAAATAACTTATGGATTATTTTTAAAAACTATCAAGATAATATGATCATGTTTGATCAGTTTTTGAGTTTATGATGTGAGATTTGAACTAAAATGTTGATTTTAATTAAAAAAACACCATCAATCATACCAACCACACCATCTGTGGGATTGACATGCAGTTGATTCCTATATGTTAAAAATGAATCATGAATAATTTTAATAAAATATCAAGATAATTTGAGTATTTTCTTGGTTTTCAATGAGTGATAGATGTTTTTAACAAAAAAGTAAATTTTAAAATGAAAATACCCACATTCAGTCATACCGGTCATATCATGTGTCATATTTACATGAATTTAATTAGCACCCATAAAAAATATATTTATCGATCATTTTCTTTAAATATAAATAAAATCCATGTGTTTTTTCTCAATTTTCAGTGATTGGAATATTTTTAACTAATATTTCATTTTAAACTAAAAAGATTCCCTTTGAGTCATCCGGTGCACAACGTGTATCATATTGATGTGTGAATGATTAATAAACATAAAAAATTACATACAATTTATTTTGTTAAATTATCAAAAAATATAAAGGTTTTTATCAGTTTTTAGTGATTGATACACATTTTTAACTAAATCTTCGGTTTTAAACTAAAAACATGTACTTTGATTCATACTGGTGACACCGTGTGTCATATTAAGATGAAACCAATTCATACATATCATAAATGATTTATCTTTTTTTTAATAATAAAGAGATTCCAAGTGGGTTTTCATGATTTTGAGTATGTCACATTTATTTTGAACTAAAAGGTGACTTTTAAATTGAAAACACACAATTTGAGTCATAACAGCCACACCATATGTTAGATTGATGTCTTTTTGATTCCTATATTTAAAAAATGGCTCATGGATATTTTTCAAAAATTATCAAGAAAATTTGAGTGTGTATTCTTAGTTTTGATCATGTGAAGTGTGTTTTGTGCAAAAATATTAATTTTTAATTAAAACACACACTTTTAGTTATACTGAACATAACGTGTTCCATATTCCTGTATGAATGACTCATATATGTCACAAGGGAATTATTCATCATTTTACTAAACTATGAAGAAAATATGAGTGATTTTTCATGGTTTTTAGTTAGTGATGTTCATTTTGACACATGAATTGGTCTGAAGTGTGGCTGATTCCTAAACATCAAAAACAACATATGCATAATTTTCCTAAGGTATCAATATAATATGAGTTTATTTTCTCACTTTTTGTGTGTGAGAAGTGTATTTTTCACTCAAATGTTGATTTTAAATAAAATAATAAATTTTTAGTCATATCGTCCACACTGTGTCTCAAATTGATGTACAAAAAATTCTTATAAATAAAAAATTCCTTATAGATGACTTTCCTAAGTTATCACAGTAATACGAGTGTGTTTTCTTATATTTTAGCAAGTGACATGTGTTTTTTACTAAAATGTTAATTATAAATTACTAACACACACTTGGGTCTTACCAGGAACACCATGTGTGAGATTTATGTGCAGTTACTTCTTAGAAGTCAAAAATTATTCATGTATCATTTTCCTAAGGTGTTAAGAAAATATGAGAACATTTTCTCAGTACTTATTTTTTGATGCATGTTTTGAATTAAAATGCCAATTTTAAATTGAAACACATGATTTTAATTATATAGGGCACAAGGTGTGTCAGATTGTTATACGACTAATTCATAGATGATATAATTGACTTATGGATCATTTTCCTAAAGTATAAAGAAAATATGAGTTTATTTTCTTATTTTTGAGTATATGATGCGTGTTTTATACTAAATGGTCAATTTTAAATTGAAAACACACAATTTGATTTATATGGGAATATCATGTGTCAAATTAATGTGTGGCCAATTACTATTTATCCCAAATGAAATATAGATCATTTTCCTAAAATATAAATACAATATGAGTGTTATTTATCTATTTTTATTGTCTGGAAAATGGTTATAACATTTTTTAAACCGAGAAGATACACTTAAAGTTATATCAGGAACATTGTGTGTAAGATTTATGTGTGATTAATCATTACATCTCATAAATTTCTTGTGGATTTTTTTCCCAATGTATCCAGAATATTTATGTGTTTTTTCTAATTTTACAGTGAGTGACACATGTTTTGAACTGAAATGTCACTTTTAAACTGAAAACACACACTTTGAGTCATATTGGGCACATTGTTTGTTGGATTTATTTGGAGTTAACTCATACAAATCAAAAATTATTTATTTATCATTTTAATAATTAATCAATACAACGCAATCATTTTTATCCTTTTTTAGTGAGTGATGTATTTTTTGAATTAAAATTACACTTTTAAAATGAAAACCCACACTTTCAATCATAAAAGCCACCCCATTTGTTGAATTTATGTGCGGTTGATTCCAATGTTTCAAAAAATAATTATAGATAATTTTACAAGTAAATTAAAAAAATTCTAGTTTTTTGATCAATTTTTATTGAGTGATACACATTTCAAACTAAAATGTCAAATTTAAATAAAAACCCTAACTTTTAATCATATTGGCCACAACTATTTTATATTAACAATAAAATGATTCCTATACATAAAAAATTGATTATGGAATATTTTTATAATTTTTCAAGATAATTTGATGGTATTTTGTTGAATTTTAGTGAGTAAAATTCATTTTAAACAAAAATGTTTATTTTAAACCGAAAACATTCACTTTGAGTCATATTGGGTACACCATGTTCTAGACTAATGGGAAGATGATTTCATCACATCACTAATGACTTATGGGTCATTTTCCTAAATTATCAAGATAAAAAAAGTGTGTTACATTGTCTTTTATTGAGTATTACATGTTTTTAACTGAAATTTTATTTGAAAACTAAAAATACATGGATTGAGTCATTTGTAAACAAAAAAATACACACTTATAAACATAAATAGATCAAATAATGAACAAATAGCTCTATAAAGATAGATAATAGAACCAAATTTGTTCATACTTGTGGAATAATTTATTATTAATTGATTATTCTCCAAGAATTCTATTCTCTTCATAAATCACAAAATGGTTGGAGAAGAATCAATTTTCAATGAAGCCACTTCTTCCTGATATCTATAAAAATTAATTAAAAAAGTAGTAGATAAAAATTATAAGAAAATTAACTAAAAAATAAGTATATAAAGTGATCATAAAATTGACATAATAATTTGTGGTAAGTCACCTCTTCATGAGTTTTTTATAAATTCTAACACCATATACTCTACCCCCTTGTTAATAAAAAAATATTTCTTATTTTGAATACACGGACCTTAAAAAGTCACAGTAGCACTAGAAAAATATAAATAAAAAAATATTGATAAATAGTTTTAATGAAATTTTAATTTTCATTGTAAATACCCCTTTGGGTATGTCAGTTTTTTGATGGAATACAATATCTTTCATAAATTTTCATACATAATAACCACAATATTTACCATTATTTTTTTTACACTATAAAAACATTGATAAAGATAAATATTTTTTTTGATATATGTTATGATAGTGAAATATTGTTATATGTACCCTAATATATATTCAGATTTAGAATAAAATAGGATTCTTTTTCTCATAGTTCATCCTCACACCATGATTTTTATGATATTTAAACACCTCCCTACCAGAATAAAATTTTCTTTAAAACATAATATAAAATGTATATATTTATGTTTATTTGTATAATATTGAATGTAGTATTTTAGAAATTAATAAATGTCATCATGTATAGTATATTTTTTGGTAATCCATGCATTACATCTAAAATATAAATATTTGGAGTATTCAGATTGATTTTAATTAGCCACAAATTCACCCTAAAAAGAAAAAAGAAAATGTAATGAAATAAATGAAAATATATTTAATATGATTTGATTATAGTGTTTTACCCATGTATATTTAAAATTAATAGAAGTTTTTCTTCTATATGTTTATTTTGAAACACAAAAGTAAATTAGTCCACTATTTCAAAATATTCCTTTTGTTCTAATGACCGTTGTTTTATAAAAATTATACGAGGACTAATGAGTCCAATTTTTTTTCACAAGGTTTTCCCTTCAAATAATGCCGATATATACACCTGAAGAAAATATAAAAAGTATTTAACTAGAATTAACATGGTAGATCAACTATTGGATAATATAATTTTGAAAATTTACCTCATTTATACCTTTAAAACCAACACTTTTAGCCATCAATTCTTGAGAAGTTCTTCTACATTATCAAGAACAAGATAGTTTATACTGACCTCCCCATAAATTTTTTCTTAAAAATAAATGGTGGTCATATTACTAACTTTGAACTTTGTACTACATGTACTTGTATTATTAGTAAATACATAATTTTAACAGGAAGGGTAAAGGTACTATCCAATGGTCTTTTTAATTGATTTGTTGATCCTTTGGATTGTTTTGATTCAACCATATCTTCCCACTTTATTTTATCTATATATAGTAACATACCTCGGTTTAGGAATTTTTTCATTAATTATTAAAGTTTTTTTTATAAAAGATAAAATTTGAAAGGACATACCTTTTTATGACACGTATTTTTATAGGTTCAAATGACCATGCTACAAAAGTTCCAATTTCAAGTTTGACCGTGTGAACATGTAGATCATCATGCAGAATAGGTATCTCAGTTCTCTACTCAAGAGCTATGATAGTTTCCACTCTCACATGATATTTTATAGTTTTTTATGTATAATATATCCTTGGGTACTTTACACTTTACCCCTCACAACCAAGTGATGAGTGGGTGTTGATAGGGATAAATCACAAGCAATTTTACCCTATAAAATATTAGTAAAAGAAAGGAATTAGTATCTATGTAAACCACTTTTTCTAGAAAATACTATATCATACTTACACATGATTCCCATACTCTTTTTTAATTTTAAACAACTAATATTCCAAATTTATTTGCATGATCCTCATTCAATAGTACATGATAGTTTCCTATGGTGGGCAGTGAATCTTCATGTAGTGGTGGTTATTTTATTATTCCTTTTCATTGATTCATTACGATAACATTCTCTAAAAAAGATAATGATAGTTATATTTTTATTATATAATGTTTATTTGTGCCTAAATATTATCAATTTTATTATCTTTATCCCATTTTCCATTTATTTTCTAAAAACATGTTTGAGGTGACAATAAAAAACCTACACCTCCAAAACTACCTTGTTGTTTTGTTTTCTTCAAGGAAAATTAAAATAGTCATTCATTGGGTACAAAAAATGAAAATACCTGTGTCTAAAATGGATTAAAATATTATAAAATAAGCTTTCCTTCTTATGTAATACCGATTTTAAAAATATTATTTTATTATTCCATACATACACATGATTCTTGTACTATTTGTGTGTTTTCAACTAATAATATTCGATATTTTTTAAATGATACTCATTACATAGAACATGATGTGGGATACAAGTGAATTTAAATTTTTATTGATCAATTTGGATTATAAAAAAAATGGAAATACTAATGTTGTTATTACATTCCATATAAAAGTTTTACTTTAGATTTGAAATACATACCATTTTTTTCTTGTGAAGAACACCCCACCCTTGATTTATTGTATGGATACATTGGTTTTGATTCATGATATTTATTTTCAGACCTCATTTTTTATTTTATAAATTAACAGTTCTTAATCAAAGTGATTGATACATATATTTTCCAGTAAAGTGTTACCAATGACAATGCACCTAAAATGATTTATCCCTATGATGGATAATAAATAAATTCCATTAATATTATTTTATTAAGTGTGCATATATCTATATTGGGTGTGGGTTTATATTCCCTTTATCATCCCTAAGATGATACTTTTTAATTATTGTCTAGAAGGCTCTATGAGCCTTTCCAGTAACCATTAATAAAAATTTCCTTCGATAGTAAAATATTATAAATGGTGTCTACAAAGAATAATGAAGATTTAATTTTTTTTAAAGGTCAAAGCATAATATATAAAATAAAAAGGTTACAAGAGACGAAAAGATGAGATTTTTTTACAATCTATATCGAAAAGATAAGATAAATCAGCTGGCAGAGTGTCAAACCAAGTCATGATTTGATGGAATCCTTTGTTAGCAAGGGCATCAACAACAACATTTGCTTCACGGTAGGCATGAGTAATAATGTAATCAATCCCATGGAGAGTCTTCAAGCAATTCATCAAGCATGTAGTGAGAGGCCAGGCCAGATGAATGATGCCATTCCAGATGGCATGAATGATGGTGGTAGAATCACTTTCAATCCAAAGCTTTCTCCATCCATTTTGAAGCGCAAAATCAACAACATGAATGACTCCAAGAATTTCTGCCTCCAGAGATGAAGAGTGACCACATCCAATATAGAAGCAACCCTGACATTGGCCAGCTGAGTCTCTGAAGATAGAACCACAACTGGAAGGTCCTGGATTGCCTTTAGAAGCACCATCAACGTTCACTTTGATCCATCCCGGTATCCACTATTGCCAGAAAACTTCAAAGGAGAGTTTGGGTGTAGGGTAGATTCCAGGAACACGGATATGACGAAGTATCTCAAAGTCACCAACCGAGTTGTTGCAACAGTCTTTTTGAATTGATGCGGCTTCATGGATTGCAATAAGAATCCGATATTTTCCTGCAATGAGACTAAATGAGCGATTGTTATGAATGAGATCATTTCTAGCATACCAGATCTCATGCAGGAGTTCCGCCACAGCCGCAAGAAAAATATATTTAACATGTGAAGAAGCATCATGTATAATACAATTTTTTAAAAACGAATAAATAGAGTCAGTTATGATCCATCTGCAATTGAATAATTGAAAAACATAATTCCATAAAGCAGAGGCCGTGGAATAAGAAAGAAAAAGATGATCGGCGTCCTCCCTGTGTTGATTACACAAGCGACATTTAGAACAAAGCTGAATGCCGAACTTTTGCAGAATAATTTCAGTAGGCAATCTATTATGAGAAATACACCAAATAAGGGTGAGCCTAGAAGGTTTAATCCAATGTTTATTGAAATGAATCACCCAAATATAATTAGAATCCTCATTAGAAAATTTATTCTTATAAAAGTTTTTGGAGTCAATCATACCATTTGGAGCAGGTTCGCAAACAAGGAAGTCCCCTTCAGAGGAAAAGGGATAATTATCAATAGTTTGCACAATATGTTCAGGGAGGTCATGTCTATGTGAATGTAAGACATCTTTTATGGACTGACTAGTATCAGCAGGAATGACATTGGGTGGTAACAGAGAGATCAGGGGGTTACCACACCATTTTCCACACCAAACATTAATGGAAGAATCAGCACTGACCATCCATCTAGCATTTTCCATGATCTTGTGGTAAGAGTCTCTGATAGAAGGCCAGATTGAAGAGTTGATGAAAGTTGAATTACCTGTTAAAATTTTATGAAGAAATCTATGATTTAAAAAATCATAAACTTTAGAAGTAGAATTGATAATGCGCCATGTAAGATTGTCTTGCAGAGGGCTATTGAACAACTTTAGATTTTTAATGCCAATTCCACCTTTATCAATCGGTTTACAACAAGAATTCCAAGGGATAGTGACAAGATTCTTTTCAAAAAATAATTCCAGTCCCAATAATGTTTTTAATGTAAGTATTAATTTTTTAAAGATGATTATAGGCCATTTATAAATCATGAGGGCGTAGACCATTTTAGAAACAATGGTGGATTTGACCAAGCATATTCGCCCAGCCATGGAAAGGGATTTACCCTTCCAATTAGAGAGTTGGTTAATTATTTGATCTATGATATTAGCAAAGTGGCTAACTTTGGGTCTACCCCAAAAGATAGGAACACCTAAATAAGATAAAGGTAAGAGACCTTCTTTGATACCCAGATAAGTGGTAATGTCAGATTTTCTTCTAACCGGAAAGTTCTTACCAAAGAAAATAAGAGATTTATTCCAAGAGATAGCTTGACCAAAAACTTCCTCATATTGGGTTATGGCTCTCTTGAAATCTTGAATGTTTTTTTGATCCCCTTTAAGAAACAGAATAATATCGTCGACATATAAAAGATGAGTAGGGGCCATTAAGTTTCTGGTAACTTGAATAGGCTTAAGTTTACTCTGATCCACCAGACTGCTGAGAAGCCTACTTAGGTAATTCTCAGCGATAACAAAAAGGATGGCAGAAAGGGGGTCTCCCTGTCTAACACCTTTAGAGCATTTAAAAAAACCTCTAGGAGTGCCATTAATGAGAATAGAGATGAAAGATGATTGAAAAAGAGTCTGAATTCTACCAATAAAGGTATCATTAAACCCAAAGTTTCTTAAGACTTTGAAGATAAAATTCCAGTCTATGGTGTCAAAAGCCTTTCAGATATCTAATTTAATATCCACACATCCTCCTATAGTGTTTTTATTAAGACTATTGGTGCATTCAGAGGCAAGACACATGCCGTATTGAATTGACCTACCTTGGATGAAGCCAAATTGATTCCAAGAAACAATTTTATTACAAATAGAAGCAAGTCTATTCACAATGATTTTGGTAATAATCTTATAATGAGTGTTAATCAGGGCAATCGGTCTGAATTGATGGATCTGAGAGGAATTTGCAACCTTGGGAATTAAGGTTAAAAATTGAGCATTGATCCCATGTGGTAAGGATCCATGAGTAAAGAAGGGACTGATAAGTTTACAAACATCATTGTGGATAATATCCCAATGCTTTTGAAAGAAACCATTATTGAACCTATCTGGGCCAGGTGCACTGTCTAGATTAAGGCCAAAGACAATGTCTTTAATTTCATGGTCGAGAGGAATGCCTAAAAGCATTACATTGTCCCTTTTATCCACCATTAAGGGTATGATGTCAGGTTTAAGATCAGTATTAATATCCAAGCCGTTAAAGATGTTATAGAAGTAAGAGGTAACATGGTCCATAATGGACTCTTCTGAATCTATGATTAAATCATTATGGATACGCTTAGAAAGAGGACGATTGAACTTTTTGATTCTTTGAAGGCAATTGTAAAATTTGGTATTACGATCGCCATCAGTAAGCCATTTAGTCCTAAACATTTGTTTACGAATATCATCCTTAAAGTGAGCAAGGAGTTATGTTTGAGGGAAATGGTTTCTTCCAATTGGGGATCCATATTGAAATCTGAATTGGTATTTTGAATTTGAACCCTGTTAAGCTCACTTTCAAGATAGGAGATATCAAGATCTATTTGCGAGTTCATAGTTTTACACCAATCTTTAAGGTCCTATTTAAGAATTTTCAATTTGTGTAAATAGGCAATGGAATCATTATGATGATTCATAGAGTTACAAGTGTTAAGGATTAACGTGACACAGTCCGGGTTTGTGGACCAAGCATTATTAAATTTTAAGGGGATAATAGGCTTACAATCTTTCATAAGGCAGCTAACAAGGATGGGATGATGATCAGAGTTGAGTCTAGGGAGAGTAACGCTGGATATTTTATCCCAGTTATCAAGAGCCTTCATGTTAACGAAAGCTCTGTCAAGCTTACTGGAAACATTTTTGTTTTAGTGTTTCCTGTACCAAGTATATTTAGCACCAACAAGAAAGATTTCAAAAAGGATACAATTTTCAATTGTAGACCTAAATTCCCTAGAGGATATGGAAAGATGTGAGGGGCCAATTTTTTCAAGAGAGCTAAGGATGGCATTGAAATCACCCATCACTACCCAAGGATCAATAATAGCATTCGCTAAATCAATAAGTTCATTCCATAGAACTCTTCTATATTGATATCTATTCCTGGCATAAACCATAGTGCCAAAAATGTGCCTTCCATTCCACGAGAAATCACAGGTGAGTTGCTGTTCAGAAATTATAAAGATGTTGATATTCTGAAGGGAATTATGAAAAAAGATCCACATGGAGTCCATCTGAGGACTATTTTGACAAGATCTAAGAAAACTGTAGTTAAGAGAACCAAATCTCATGAAGCTTGTATTAATAGGATGGCCATGTGAATTCCATAAAACATATAATTTTATACCTCTACATCCCACCATAATAATTTTTATTACAAATATCATCCTATGATGAACCTATTATTAATTAGAAATAAGTTTTTCATATTTTAAAATTTCCTTAGTTTCATCATTTTTAGTATATTGTTCCTCAGGATAGGTAGCACAAATATGTGGAGAAACTTGTTATTTCTTTATATTGGGAGAATAAACTTATTGAGAAATGTATTGTTCTTTATAATTGGGTGAATCAAAATACAACGAATCCATTATCTAAATAATTGTATTTATATTTAATTTATATTATATAAATGAAGCAGTGAACACATAATAATATGAAGTAACACAATTTATATGAGATGGAACATTAACCTGATTATTGAACTCTAAATTTTTTCATTAAATATTGAAGGGATTTGAAACCACTATCAAGTATCCAAATCCCCTCATTATGGAATCCTCTACCATAAAATACTCAATATGTGACACCCACCATGTCACTTTTATATGGGGTATTTTTTGGATGGATTATCTCATAGAGTTAGAGGTATTTTGGGTTGAAAATGTGAAAATTTAGAGACTTTTAAAAATTTAATGGTAAAGGTGAAAAATTTAAATAACTATGAAACCTATGTTTGAGGCCTATGAATCACTTAGAAGTCACGATCTATACGATTACCACATGGTTTGGTTAACCTCCTTTCCCTTATTTTTAATTATAGTTTCCTCTCTTAGGTTCCCCATTCATTCCCCTTATCTATGGTGCCTCACAAAGGGGTTTTCATCTCTTCCAAGCTCCTCTAAGTGAATTTTGGAGTGATTATTGGGTGGTTATTCATTTGAATAAAGTGGTATGAGCTTTTACTTTATTCCACTCTTAAATTATTACCTTTTCTTCAAGTTCCTATAACCCTAATTTTTCTAGGTGGCCAATTTTATTCTTTAGGGTTGTTAGGAATTGGTGATTTTTGTTTGTAAAGGTTTTGAACCATCTTTTGAGTTCCTCTCCGATGGATTTCATTGAAGGTGAAATGATTCAACAACATGATGTAGTTGTTTACACTTAATTTCATTTTATTTAAGAGTTTCATTATTGATTTATGATTTAAAAGCATTTTTAAATTAAGGTAATTATTTATATGATATATAGGTTTAGTTTATCAATGTTTTTATTAGAATCATTTTTTTCATTTTTCTTGATAAGGTGAATTTTATACTTAAGTGTATTTTTGAAGGAAATGTGTGATTAATGAATTCTACTTATTTTATAAAATTCAAAATATGTGTTTCATCGAGAAAAAAACTTGATCATTGTGTTTTAAGAAAAATGGGGTTTTTAAAGTGGGATTGCCATTTTCATGTTTAAAGGGTTTCCTTATTTCAAAGGTGTGCTATTTTTTTGTAAATCAAATTGGAGTTTCTCTTGGGTGTTTGATTTTGAATATTTATAAATATAATTTCATTTAGAATTGTGTTTGGATTAATTTTTTTAAAAAAAAATGTATTTACAAATTTATTTTCAATATATTATAAGATAAATACTCAGTTGTCACATTATGATGTGTTCATTTTACCCTTGTTGATCCCATTATACTTATTTATGATGTTGTAAATCCTTTTGATTGATTTTTGTGATGTGATTTAGGTTTTGTTTATGTATTCGGGAACTTTCCAATGAAATATGTGATGTGGGAAGTGCATGATTATACTATTAGATCTTTAGGAATTTTTATTTTCATGTGATGAAATGTTCTTTGTTCGTCTACCATCACCATTAGTAATTTCATGAGGATACCTAGGTTATTAAGTGGGAAGTAGTGGAAGTTTCTATGTTATTTGAGATTATGTACTGGCCATCTGTCCCTAGTTGTACACAATATAAGACTCGTGGGGTTTCACTAATGAGTCTAGGTAATATTGATTCATTTAATAGATGTGTAACCATTAACCCACTAGAAGTAAGTCCACATTTGTGTGTCTTGAACAATCGTGTTAGTCCCTTTGGTTTTGTCTCATTCTATGAATTATATGTCATGACATTTATTATTTTGTGGCATGTGTGTTGATTATTATTTGGATAGAATTTATTCATATGTTCATCCTATAATTATTTTATCATTTATGTCAACTATTTTGGTTTCATCCATTTATTATAATTATATTATACCTTCTATTATTGAGCTTGGTTATAGTTTACCTTATTTCCTTGCTTATCTTTGAGTTGGGTGTGTAAAATATTTTAAATTAAAAGGGGGAATTGTATTTTAAAATGAAAATCTTGGATGGTAATATTTTGAAATATTTTAAAAAATATGTGGGTTTATTTTCAAATGTGTAGTACTTTATTGAGAAATTATTGGATTTTGGAAATGGGATGGTTTTAGTAAAACCTTTTTATGTCCGTTTTTATAAATGTTGAGATTTGAGAAAGTGAATGTTCTATGTTTTGGTTTACATATTTATCATGTAAAATAAAATGAAAACCAATTTCTCTATCTGAATTTGAAACTATAAAAGTTGGTTTCTTTTATAAATGGAATGAATTGGATTAATTTTAGTATCCTACTAGTTTCAGGTCACACTATACAAACTATCATTAGTGGACATGTAGTGTTTATATCTTGTGAAGATTTCTTCACATATTGGATTTCAACTTCAATAAGATATAATCTTCCTTGAGAATCAAATTGTAATTGGTATTATGGTGGTGGCTTGATTGTCATATAGAGATGGAAATTGGTCCTTCAGTTTCATGGAACTAGTTGGTTTGAGTTTTTCCAACCTTTTTGGTCTTACATTATTTTAATTTTAGCTTCCATTGTAGTATTATAACGTTTTTTCATATGACCATTTATATGATATTTCATTTGGAATTCATCTTTATCACTTTATTTTTATGTCTTGTTGGGAATTTTATATCTGGGTTCTTGAGGTTGAAACCATCACCAACAATTATATTTGATCCTTTTGATGCTTGTTGTTAGCTCAGGGGAATCGAGGACCCCCTTGGGTACATGGAGGCTTGGTTCAGAAACCTTTCATCTTGGTGGTCTGAGATGGTTTATTATAAAGAAGTATAAGATACTATGTTTCCAGACATTATACTAGGTTTTTGAGATTCAATTATTTTTATTTGGGTGTTAGTGGTAGAAAAAAGATAAGACCTTTGGGACTCGAGGAGTAGGTCTAGGTGAGTGCCTCACTAGCTCTTCATTATTTCTAATCTTGAGTTTCCATATATTTTTGGGTGTTTTATCTTGAGTTTATGTTTTTAATTTTCTTTATTTTTGGGATATTTTACATGGGTTTCTCTTAATTTTAGTTATAGTGAGATTTCAAGAGATGGCTCCGGAAATTCCACATTTCAGAGTAAAATTAGAAGGAATTAAAATGGAAAAAAATTAAGGCTTATATTTTATCAAACTATGCACAAGATGTGAAGATTATTTTATATAACTTCCAATAGTACTCTCATAGTTTCTACATGGTCTGACTAACCATGTGGCAACACAATGCGTAATATGGAAAATGTGGAATTGTTTTTTATTTCTGTTCATTTGATGCCTTCATATTCTTCTTTGATTGATAGTGTTAATTATGGTGATTGATTAGAACTTCATGGTTGTAATGTTTTTCAAATGATGTTTTAATATCAATATTTAAATGACTTAGTAGTTAGGATTGTTTTTAAAAAAGTGTTTTGGGTGATTTGATGTGTTCTTATGATTTTTTTTAACTTTGTTGCAAGTGAGTTGATAAAAAAGAAGTTTTTTTGGGATTATGTTAGTTTAAAAATGAATTAGGTGTATGGTATAAAATGTTTCCAAGTATTTGGTGTAAAAAATTGAAATGGGGTTTTGTGACCTTGATTGGGGTTTTTGATGTTTTTGATCCCTTGTATAGAATTTTGAAGTAGTTTTTTTGACTTTGATTGGTTTAACTTATAGTTATACTATTTTAATGAAAATTTAAAGTGGTTTGATTACGTTTTTTGGTGATATATGAAAATAAAACCACTAGAAAGAACCATAAATTCAAGAATGTATTTCCCCAGGTAGTTATCCTAGTGACCCAAGAGTATTCCTTCCAGTTTTTTGACCTTACCTAGACTCACGATGGAGTGGTAGAGTGATTTCTTCCTAGCTTGTGGATTTGGAACAAGTGTTTTTGAATCAATATACTCCAATATTTTATATTTATTGAGGATTTCATGAGAAAATTAATTAGATCACCATGGTTGGAGAGATGTTTGACATGTTACAAGCTCCTGAATCCTAAGGGTGAGTTGCACCATTCCCTTGTTTGAAGGTTTGAGTTTGTAATGGTGTAAGATCTCTATTCATGACCAAACATTAAAGGATATAACTCGGTGATAATTCAATGATCCATTTATTTAGTGGTTTTATAGTGAATATGTTATATTCAAGAAGGCGATGAAGTTTTTGGGTATCCTCCAAGGTGATCAGTCAGTGAAATACTGTGTTGTGTGATTTACTAGCATGGTTCCTTTCTCTTTAAAGTTGGATACTGATGATTTGAAGAAGTTTCAGTTCATTTATATATTTCTTTATTTAGATATTCATTTTAGATCTTTATTTGGCCTAAAAACCAATATGGAAGTAGTTTATGCGGTCTTAATTAGTGAAGAAATTTTAACAGGGAAACCTACGATGGGTGATTATTATTTTTACCACTAGATCTAGTAAAAATTATTTGACTAATGATTAGTGTGAAGGTAAAGGTGATAAGGAAACAAAGTTATCTTCTAATCCTATTTTTACCATTCTAGTAAATCAAAATATGTTAGTGTATTTGTAGTGTGAGATGTTTGGACATGTTAATCGCTCATGTCCATCATCTCTGAAGACAATAATCTAGGTGGTTGACTTGATCACATTTAGGGGTTTTTTTGAGATAGATGAGAATCATAAGAAATATTATTGAACCTAGTGTGAATATGGTTAGTAGTCCATATTTTCACTTCCATTAGAGAGTTATATGTTGAGTATTGTGTTGAGAGCATCCTTTTTTTGAAATTTTACTTTTTTACTTATAACTTTTCTTATATTTTATGTATCTAGGCCCTTTATATATAATTAAGAAAAGGGATTTTGTACATTTTTCATATATTTAATTATTTTTATGACTCATTAATTATTTATTCTTGTTTTATTTTATGAATTTTGTAGAACATGTGTTCTAGTATGTTTGATGGATGACATGGGGATGGCTTGGGTATAGGATATGGTAACTAGGCCAAGCTTTAGGTTTATAGTTAGAGAGTTAGAGGCACCCTATAGAGATTTTCTTAATGATTTCAATGAGGGTGTGTTCTTGGAGTTTAGACCCAATATACTCGATCTTTATTTTCATAACTCGATTTTAGAACCATTTCATTCCATGTTGAGGAATGTTCATGTTGGGATATCCCCTTTTTTTCAAGGAGTGATTTTTCTTAGTGATAAGGTCTAATGTTTTTTTAATCTCAAGGATGTTCTGTATTATGGTGTTTTAAGCTAGTTATCATTTTTAATTGAATCATGTGTCTTTGACGATGATCTTATTTTTGGATATACCTATATAATGTTTCAATTTTTTTTGAGAAATTATAAATGGTTGGGAGACCTCTACTATGTATCCAGGAATGTTTCCCAGTATTAGAGTGATCCTTTGAAAATTATTTTTTGGGATGAGATATTGTTTAGTTTTATAAACCTCAGATGTTCTAGAGGTGGTGTCTGTGTTTTGTTATATAATCTTGTTTGGGAATTCATGAAAATACAAAGACAAATTGTGGAAATATTAATATTCCCAACATCAAATAAGATCATAGGCGTGGCTATCCCAATTCCATTGTTTGTTGTCTCTTCACTTTTCTTAGTGGAGAGTATACTTCTTTGGACTCCTAGTACATTATTTGTTGATGAATCTTGAATTTTTCACTTGTGGTTATTCTAAGGAAGTGGGTATTTCTTCCTTGTTTACTTAGTTTTAATGTTTTTAAATTTTGTTTGTAATAGAGATCTCATTAGTGGAATTGTAGTTTTGGAATTAATTATTTTCTAAAGTTTATAAGGACTTTATAGTAGAATAAAGTGGCATGGTGGGGAGTTTTTGACACCCCTTGTGTCACTTTTATGTGAGGGTATTTGTATTATGGATTATCCCCTTGGGATAGAGGTGTTTTAAGAAGAAAAGGTGTAAAATTATGTAATTTTTATAGGTCACATGGTTAAGGTGCATAACTATACTAAGAGTAAAACCTAAGTGTGCAAGCTATGAAGCTCTTAGTAGTTTTGATCTTTATAGTTACCACTTTATTTTGTTAATCATGTAGATAAACTGTAAAAACCACTCAAAGGGTTGTATTTTTTTCATTTCTCCCGCTTTTTTATTTTGGTTTCCTCCATTATGCCCCCCATTCATTATGTTTATCTTTGGTACTTCTCCAAATGGGTTTATTCTCTTCCAAGATCATTCAAATAGATCATTGAGTGATTATTATGTGGTCATTCATCAAGATCAAGAGGTGTGAGCATATCCTCTTATCCACTCTTGATTTATTTCTTTTTATCCAAGTTACTTGAGATCTTATGGATTTGGGTGGATTATTTTCATTGTTAGGGTTTTAGGAATTAAGGATTTTTATATGTGAAGGATGTGATCTATCATAGGAGTTCCTTTATGGTGTATTTTATCAAAGGTGACATGATTCTATCACATGAGGTAGGTGTTTCCATTTTGTTACCTTATATTTGAGATTTCCATTAATATTTAATGCATTAAAAGTGTTTCTTAATTAAATTAATGATGTAAATGATATATAGGTTTGGTTTATCAAGGTGTTCCTTGTAATCACTTGATTTTCCTTTTGATTGATAAGGGGTATTTTTTAATTATGTATTTTTTTGATGAAAGTGGATGTTTTATGCATTATACATGTTTCATAAAATAGAAAAGATAGTTTTAAATTAAAAAACACTTGTCCATTATGTTTTATGAAAAATGGGGTTTTCAAAGGGGTTTCCCTTTTTCTGTTTAAATTATTTCCTTATTTTATATGGGTTTTGTTGTTTTATAAAGTGAAATGGAGTTTCCATTAGGTTGTTTGATTCTGATTATTGATGAATATGATTTCATATGGAATTATATTTATATTCAAAAATGTTTTAAAATGGTATTTCTAAATGTATATGATATATATGATATGATAAAGGCTTGGTTATAAATTTATGATGAGTTGATTGGATGATTGTTTATTGTGCACTTATTATTCTCCTTACATAATTCTATGTATAATTTTTTACGAATATGATTATTTATTAGCATGTGTTTTGATTATTTCTTGGATATAATTTCTTGATGTGTTGATATCCTTTTGTTTTTAGTCTTGATATTGAATAGTTAGGTTCTGTCTCTTAATTGGAATTATGTGTGACCTTATATGGTTGAGTTTTGTTATAGTTTCCCTTGTTTCCTTGTATATCTTTGAGTTTGGAGTGTAAAATATTTTAAAAGAAAAATGGGATTGGATATCAAAATTATGTTATTGGGTGGAATGATTTTGAAATGTTTAAAACTATATGTGGGTTTATTTTTAAAGTGTAGTGTTTAAATATAAATGATTAGATTTTTTAATTGGAACAATTTTGGTAAAACCTAATTATATCATGTTTTATTAATGTCATGTTTTTTAGAAAGTTCATGTTATATGGTTTGGTTTACTCCTATATCATATCAAATGAAATGAAAACCAATTTTTTATATTACATTAGAACTAGAAGATTTGGTTTATTTTATAAAAGGAATAATTTGGACTCATAGTGGTATCATACAAGATTTATATCGCACCCTACATACTCACATTGGTTGGTATTTAGTCTTCAATTCTTATGTAGATTTATTCATGTATTGGTATTTAGGTTCGATATAGTATCATCTTCCATGTGAGTAAGATGATTTTTGGGATCATGGTGGTAACTTGAGTGTCACAGGGAGATAATCACCAGTCATTTTATTTCATGGAACTTATTTGATTGATTTTTTTTGTCCTTTTTGGACTTTTATTATTTTCTTTTTTTCTTTTGTTATAGAATTATGACCATTGTGTTAAGTTGTTATTATGATATTCTCTCTGAAGTTAATATTTTTATTTTTATTATTATGTGTTGTTTGGATATTTATATTTATATTATTTAGGGTGAAAACATCCCCAATGGTTATATATGATACCGTAAGACTTGTTTTCAACCTAGGGGGATTGGGGACACCCCTAGAGTATGTGGAAGGCCAGTTCATGAGCTGATATAGTCGGAAGCTTGGTCTAGTTCATTAAAAAAATGGTATTAAAGCCTTGGATTCTTAATAAAGGTCTTGTTTTTTGTGATCCACCAATTTTTGGGGGTAATTAGTAGAAAGTAGATAGGACCATCGGGACTAAGGCGACAGGTCTAAGGAAGTTCTTGGAAAACTCTTCCTTATATTGAATCTCAAGTTTCCATGGGCCGTTAGTTGTTTTACCTTGAGTTTGGGATTTATATTTTTTTATTTTTGGGTTGTTTTAATGTGATTTTTTATTAATTTGAATTTTTGGAGGATTTTAGGAGACTTCCTTGGAAATTCCTCATCTTAGAGTGAAATTGGATGGAATTCAGAGGGAAAACAGTTAAGGCACATGATCAATCAAATAATGTGTAGGACATTTGGACAATTGTAGATAACTTACAATAGAAATCACATGATTATCTCATAGGGAAGAAATTTTTTATTTCTTAAAAACATAGTATTCAAGGAATGTTTCAACCTAACTAACTGTATACCTTATCAAAAAATAGGATACCCTTGATCTCTTTTATGGTTCTATCATAAAAAATTTCCATAATCTAGAGAGTTATTTATTGGCCCATACAACATAGTTCTCGATGTAAAATTTTCATTACTATTATAATCATACAACATAACACCTAAATCAAACATTAATTTTGGATCTTTTATCAATGGATCAAAATAAATAGAAATATCATTACCCTATTATTTTATTCCTAATATAAAAAGATACAACAATATATTTTCACTTCATGTATAACCAGGATGGAAAGTTATAATTAAAAAAAATCATTTTCTATGAGTGTTACTTTATACACCAAAATGATTCACTCCATCTATAGATATAATAAAACAATGTTTTCTCATATTGTTTCCAAATTCAGAATAATTGTGATCAATTATTTACCACAGAGGAGAGTCTTCTGGGTGATGAAGTTTCCCATATTCATTTCATGTATCTATATGCCACATAAATTTCCACGTAGTCTAATCACATACATATAGGAATATAAACATTTTAATTATTGGAAATTACCCTATAATATTCAAAGGACTTGATTCACCTTTATTGTATCAATACATAACACACTTTGGGAATTGTTTCTCTATTCACGGTCCCTGTGAAATATAATACAGTCACTTGGGCAAGAATATATTCTTTCAATGATCATACTAATTGAATATATTATATTTTAGTGTCATATGTTCAATAATGAAGCTCACTATCTTCTGGTAGAATATAATTTAAGAGAGAATGTTGTTCAGTAAAGCTGGTGTCACTCCATACATTTCTAGATTTTACATTATATATATTTAATATGGATAATTTTTTTTATATTTAGTACAAAGAGACTAAAATTGAATCTTTTCACAACTCTATAACTCCTAAAATAGCTTTAGAAAATCATGATGTTTGTCTTTAAATATCATAATAATTTTATTAATACAATCTTTATCAACATTTATACCTTTAATAATTTCCCCAATATGATATTTATTATCATTCATACTTGTAATAATATTATATATTGCATAAAATGTAGTTTAATCCTATTTACTAGATACATTTATCTCTTCCATATGTTTATTCCAACATTTATAACTATAATATATTCTTTGACAAATAAATTTTTCTTCTAACTCATCTGAACTATTTATTTATGAATAAAAATTTAATAAACATAGAAACAGTAATTGATAAGTTTCATATGCCTGCTCTTTTGAAAACTTTAAGAACTATTTAACCCCATTTGTAGGTTGAAGTGGGATGTTAAAATGGAAATAAGGGGGTGGGGGGGGGGTGAATGGACTTTTAAAAAATTATAGAAAATAAAATAATCGATGCTATAAAATATATGGTGATACATGTAGTCAATTTATATAACCAGAGTTAAGTGAAGTGAAAATAATAAAAAGTCAATAATGTGAAGGCGATGTGGAAATTAAAGTTAAAAAGGAAAATATACACATGCTATTTGTTAAAGAAGTTCAAAAATAGTACCCAAAGGTACCCCTACATCTCTTACCCATGAGAACGATCATAAAGTTCAATACATTAAACCCATTTTTTTTCATGGGAACTAAGAAACAAAAAACCCTTAGTTCCAACTAAAACCAAGAACCTCAAAAACCTTAATTTTAATGTAATATCAAGAAACTATATACCATGGTCTGAATAGAGAATTAAGAACCATAATTCTAGATTTTAATGGAAAATAATTAACTAAAAAAATATAAGGATAAAAGAAAAAGTTTAAATAAGTAATCATAAGACCATTATAATGTACTATCTCCACTAATAGTTGAAAGAATTATAACAAGTTAGAAATAGAGAAAGTGAAGGAAAAAAATAAATATCTACTAGGTTTTACTAAATAAGTTAAATATGAGGAGAGAGAAAGAGTCATAAGAAGATAAAACATGAATTTTAATGGTGCTTAGGATTAAATTTTTGAGGAACATGCAATTATTGATTTGGTTCCTGGATCACCTTGGATGATGTTCTCATGAATATTATTCTTTGATAAAGAAGGAAGAAGTTTAAACTTTTGATATATCAAAATATTATTAATCCACTAAATATCAATGTTTTTTTTAAATTGATGTGAACAATGATTGGATGAAGTTATATGCCTCCCGAATCTACCTCAAATAGTCTACATATGGTTTCGGCATCCAATGAATCGAGCCATGACAATTAAGAACTGAAATTGAAACTTTTTTACCATAGTAAATACTTCATTATACTATCCTTACTGATGCCACCAGATACCCAATATCCTAAACTAGGTAATCAGTGGGCTACCTAAAGAAAAATTTAATCTATCTGCTAACATTGGATGGGTAGTGGACTCCACCAGTTAGCTATTAGACCTTGTGGAGATTTCTTAGTTATTAAACAATCTACCATCTTGCTGACTTCACTACACCGACTATTTGAATCTAAAAAACTACACAAGACATGGAAAATTTCCATTGAACCTATTTTTAATTCATATTTTGATGGGATTACTTCCTATTATTATGTAGAAAAAACACTATATACAACATGAAATAGGTTAGAAGAAAATTAAAGTGTTGTGATCTTTAAAACAAAAGAACAAAAGGACTCAAAAATAAATCCCTTTTTATGAATAGAAAGACATGATATAAAATCCAATATGATGATGAGGAATATATAAAAAGGAAAGGGTTTAATAAAATAATGGGAAACAATTTTTTCTTTTTTTGAAACTTTGAATAAAATTCCTCCTCCTTGATGAAACATAAATTAAAAAAAATAATATTTTATCTTTTACCTTAATCATACAATTATTCCCCTTAAAAGACTCGCTCTTTTTGATTATCACAAAGGAATGATCAAAGAACAAGGGTTAGAGAGAGATAATAAGTGAATAGTATTCCAAGACAATTTCAGAAAAAACATTCTTCATGATAATTATATTAAAAAATTATGCCTAAGAATCCATGTAGAAAGATTTTCAAGTAATTTATATTGGATTTGGAAAGAATATGATCATGCCAGGAGATAAAAAATTGAAACATTCTCTTAAAAAAGAAAATTATAGATTCTTAGATAATAGAGAGAATAGAATGAGAATAAATATAAAAACTCCATATGTAAAATATGTAGATCATAAAATAATTTTGATAGAAGTAAATAATTTTAGATAAGAAAAGAAGATAAAAAATTGAGTGTCTATCAAAAAGTTAGAGAGAAAATCAAGATTTATAGGTAATTTGAAAAAAATGAATAAGGAAAATTATTAAAATAAATAAGGCTCCACCTTAAAAGAAAAAATAATTGAGATAAAGGGATCATAGGAAAGAAATATACACTAAATGAACATATTTAAAAGAAAAGAAAATGAAGAGAGAAATAAATTTTAAAAAATAATTGAAAAATGAAATTCTAAATTATAAAATATTACTTCCTTGACTCCCTAAATAACATAGTAATTGTAAATATAAATTGGAAAGTTAAAAGAAGGAATAAAAAAGAAAAAAATAAAAAAATCCCAATCTTAAATCATCATAGGCCGAACCATGTTTAATAATGTTTTTTCTTTTAATATATGATCATATTATGGTATTTCCAAATGAAAGTTCTATGATTCAATACCACACACCTTTAAATACCTAGTAAACAATTCACTAGGTATTCACTCCCTCAATTTGGTTAAATAAATTTAATAACATCTCCAAGATTATATTTTTATATAGTTATTGTATATTTGGAAACATTTCCATGATTAAATATTTGTGTATAATTAGAAATAAATATTTATATATAATAAAATCATCTATAAAGTTAAAAAATTATCCTAAACCACAACTTCCTTGTGTACTATTTGATCCATGAATATATGTGATGATGTAAAAATGCCTATGATTTGGGAAGAATTAAGTCTTCTATAATGGTGGAGACTATTTTCTTAGTGTGGAGTAGGTAACTTCATGCAAAATGTTGTGGTTTTATTCATTGAAGTTTAAGGATTTAAAAATAATATAAACTCATATTAATATATAAACACACACACACACACACAAAGATACAAACATAGATATATAAATACTCAAACACACATAAATAGAAATATATATACTTTTATCCTTATACATGTAATAACAAGTTAAACACACAAACACACACAAATATATATAAGAAAACATTATATATCATGTCATGATTCTATAAAATACCATTAACCATACACTTCGATCATTATCATTTTAAATATAGTTACTAGTTTAACCCAAACCATAACCCAATGAATAATCTTGAATCCATTAATATTTAAAAGTCCCAAACTTATTTATAACATTAAAAAAATTGATATCTTATCTAATAATTACCTAAGATATTAATTCACCACCACATCAATAAAAATAATTTTCATTCCACTGAACCCCATTTAAATTTTTTGTTAATTTCAAACAATAAATTTTTAATTACTTTTTTGGTAATCCATATATATAGTCTATATCTATATATAAAAAGGGGATTAACAATGAAAAAATTGATAACATTAAGCATGATCAGCCAACCAATATGGAAAATACCCTAAAAGGTTTGATTTATTCAAAAATATTGAGAAGAACAATGCAAAAAACCAATTTTAGTCAAACATATAGGGGAAGAACTATTAAGAATGAACATACAAATTTAAACCCAAAAAATACTAAAAATGACTTGAAATATCAGTTGTGAATCATTAAAAAAAGCTCGGTATATATTATATTCGATTAATTACTTCAATTTTTCCAAAATAAACGAGTGCGGTTCTAGTAGATTAATAGGAGAAGAAAAAAAATTACGAAAAACACATGAAAGATCAATTGAGAATATTTAAAAACATGTTCATAATTTCATACCTACAGTTTTGAGGTTTGATTTGTCCAAAAAATGACTTTAGCTATTATAAAGGATTAGTTCCATGAGAGTTTGAATGAAGTGGGAGGATAACAATTTATTAAGGTTTATTTTAAAAAAGGATGATGCTGAGAAGTGTTGATAAAAGTGTATTTTATTGGTGCTAAAAATATAAGCACTAGGAAATAACACTTTTTTAGTGATGATAAATTATTACCTTTATCAAGAGAAGAAAATCCTTGACAAAAGTGGTATTTCTCTGCTCTTATATTTTTAGAGATAAAAAATATGCTTTGATCAATGATTAATTTTTAGCATTGATAAAATGCACTTTTAACAATGTTTAATTTAGTGATGATAAAAATGTAAAAAAAGAATAAATAAATAATATTAATTACATAAATAATACAATTATTAAAAATTAATTTTACTAACCATTTAAATTAAAAAAATATTTTAAAAATATTTTAGATAAATTAATATTTTAAATTAAAATCATATCAAAATTTTCAAAACTTAAAAAATAGACACGTATAAATAAAAATTAAAAATTGAATAAATTCCCAAAAATATTAAATATTAATAAATATTATTTATTAATAAATAATATAGAGTGAATGAAAATAAAAATAAATAAATAAATTTTACTAAAATTAATATAATATTTAAATATTGAATTTAGAACATTAATTACATAAATTAAAAACAAATAAAAAATGAATAATAAATAATATTAAATATATTTAAAACAAATTGTAAAAAATGATTGATATAAAATATTTAAATTAAACAAATATTAAAAAATATATTTAAATAAATTAATTATATAAATGTCAATGATATTAAAAATATTATAACTTGATAAACAAAAATCAATAAATGTCAATCATATAAATTACAAACCTATTGAAAATATTAAAACATAGTAAATAAATATGTATAAATAAATATTAAAAAATGGATAAATCTCAAAAAAATTAAAAGGAAATAAATATTAAAAATTAATAAATAATATTAAATGGAAGGATATTAAAAATTAATATATATAAATATATATAAATAAAATCAGGGCTTCATCTAGTCTATCCTTTAGGGGGGGTGGACATGGTTTTTCCTGGGCACGTTGGTTGTGTGTGGGTGTTTAATGTTATCATACCCCAAAACACCTATTATAATGTATATACATAAACATATACACATGTATACAGATACATACACATACATATTCATATATACACAGACTACATAAACACACACATACAAACACATAAACATGTATACATACAAACACATACAAACACATATATATACACATACACACACAAAGTTCTATAGACACACACACACACACATACATCCACATGCATACATATACAAAAACACATCCACATAAAAATACACATACATATTCACATACATATGAAAACATTATATACACTTACTGATAAATATACACATACACAAACATATATCTATATAAGCTTACACACACAAAAAACAAATATATACACATAAAACACATAAAAACACATACATACACATACATATAAATTCAAACATAAATATGTACACATTCATCCACATACATCCACAAGAATACATATACATACAAATATATTCATATATTTTAGATTATTTAATATGAATAGAAATATATAAATTAAAATATGAGGAATATTTAAATAAATATTTATTCATTTATATATTTATATAATTGTAGAAAAAATATATTAATATATCATATATATATAAATTTTGTGACCAATGTATATAAATATAATATTAAACATTTTTATTGATAAATATAAATTTTATATTATATATATAATTTTGAAAATATAAATGATAATAATTTTTTATTATAATATAGTTATATAAATCATATGTTTATATTATTTTTATAAATATATAATTATTAATAAATAAATCATATTGAAAAATATATAAATATGTATATATAAATTAAATTATCAATAGTACCTATAATAATAACTTTTACAAAATTGTTATAGAGGGATTTAATCATCATTGGGAAAAGTGTTGATTAAGTGGTACCTTAATTATTGATAAACAAAGTTTTGAAAAAAGGTAACATTTTATCAACATTAATAAAATTTACCCATTTATCAGTGCTTTTTATTCAGTGCTGAAAAAGTTTAGAGCTTAATAAACATAATTTTTTTTAGTGAATTCAAATAATTCATGGAAAATAAAATATAATTTCATAGTTATGGAATACACAATTTCATATATCTCAATATTACATTTTAGTCTTTGTTTAATGAAATCATACATAAATGGCAATGAATATTTCAAATAACCAATCTAGTTTATCTCGTGAGACCTATTGATGCATCGTCGGGATATATAATTTTTGGCCTTACCCACCACTAAATACTTCCAGTGTATTCATCAAATGAATGTAATGAATAAACAATACATGTAACATCCCAAGTAAGTAATGAATAATAGATATTTTTAACTATGTCTATTAATGATTAAGATAGTGTTTTAGAGGCTTAAAATGAAAATAAATACAATCTTATACATGGAATACACTAATATTCTTAAAAGATTGTTTTACTACCTTTTGATGGCAAACCATTTTTAAATATATTTTTTGAAAATTTTATAAGCTATGTTTGTCAAAATAAACTTATTTTTTATGATTGTAACATCAAAATTTACTTTGTGTGATTTTTTGGTATTTTTCAGACAATGTTCATTTTTTAATGAATAGGGGAAAATACTGCATTTTACATCAAAAATGCTTTTTAATCTAATTTATTTATATGATTAGATTATCTTTTGAATTTGTTTTGAAGTGAAATTAGAATATATTTTAACCATTTAATCCAATGGTGGTCATTTGAATCAATTTCACTTTGAAATTAGACTTAAACTGGTATCAATCTTTGGATACTTATTGTTTCATAAAAACACGCTATTTGTCATGACAACGGAAATTAATTATTAAATTAATTAATGGGAATTATATGTTTTGAATTTTTTAAAATAGACATCATTTTTGAATTCGAAGTATCAAATATAGCTTATGGTGAATTTTTGGTAATTTTCTGAAAAACTTCAATTTTTGATGAATAGTGAAACCACTAAGTGGTACTTATAAAAACTGATTTTTCGTTTAAATGAAATTTTTCCATCTTTGTGTTTTGAATTTCAAAAATCTGACATACATGGTTGTCATTAAGAAGTAAAATGTGGTGCAATGAGATTATAATAATTTTTTGTTGAATAGTAACTTATTAAGTTTTTAATCGCGATTAGAGGTAATTAGTGTAGTTTATGGTAAAAATAATGTTTTAATAAAATGAGATGAGCTAGAAACATGTCCTACCCTTATTGGATGTGTCATGTCCGACCAAGAAAATCCATGGTTCAACTTGGGGACCCCATGGAGCCACTTCGGTTGGGAAATGACATAAAGAACTTTTTATTTAATGTTAAAGTAAAAATGATACAAACATGAGTTATTTTACTAAAACAATTTTTACATGGGGTTATACAAGTCATATTTTTTACTATAAATATTCATTAGAAAGATAAAAATATTTCATACATCATAGTATTTGTTTTGTAATTTTTAGACATTAAATAAATTAAATTATTTATGACATCATGATGATGCAGCGATGACCTCATTATTTAACGATTTAAATAAAATGGAAAGATAATGTAAAATCTAAAACCTACACATAGAAAAAACCAATTGTATGAGTTGATTTAGAACTCTTATCACCTTATCCTAGAATTATATCAATTTGGGACCTTTTGAATCCGAAAATCGTTTTAAAATAAAGTAACATATCTTTACTTTCCAAGAGTGCCCCTCCTCTCCTCTTATAAAAGGCCCCCACCTCTACCTCCTTACCCACACTTCCAAGGCCTTTGGCTCGACCAAACCCTGCCAATTTTGGCTCTCCAATTACCTCTATTACTCCTTGAATCCTCAATTTGGGCATATGTCTTCCCAAGGAATCCTTTGATCTCAAACCAAACGGAGTTACCCGATTTTAAGGTAATGTCTTCACTTGAGTCCTTTTGTTTTATTTTGCTTCTCCAACCCCCTAAACTTTTTTATTCATTTATTTTGTATCAAATACAGTATATTAAATATACTAAGATTTTTTTGTAAGAAGTATTCGAGCTACGCTTACATACACCTACATCTAATGGTTAAAGAACATACTGTTTCCGTGGATGGTGAATTTATGCCTCCCGAAACGATGATTGTTCAACATTATTTTAACACCTTCAAAGGTGGCCATTAAGATGAAACTATATTTATATATGATATATAATATGTTTATGTTTTCCTTAAGCTTCTGTATTTTTCATTTTTGGCATACCTTTACGGTTTCCATTATGGGTAAACGCGATATCTTCATTTAAGGAAGTGCGGACTACCGCCCCCTCAAAGTGATTTGATTCGTTAAATACCATATGTGGGACGTATAAAAGATGGAACTATGATATTATATATTATATTATACTGGAATTATAATATACCTTTATATCATTATGATTCCATTCTATAAAATACGAAATAGAAATGAAAGTAGCGTTCATGCGTACGTACGGCTTACCGTCTCCATGAACGGTGCATTTCATTTTTACCTATAAATGATTATTTAATATCATAAATTCATGTGTATACTGGATATATATGATATATACATCATGATTATAATTCTGGATATAATGGATACATGACCAACTTGTAATTGTAAAGGGTTTATTTTGGACTCAAGTACTAATGATCGTTAAAATTACTGTTATTAACTTAAATAATTACGAAGTGTTCATGACATGGAAATAAGTGATATAAAAGGAATAATGAACTTAAAGAAAGGTTCTTAAGAAAGTATAAATTAACTCAAGTTTATTATTTAGGACATTAAAGAACGATCGAGTCAAGTCGGACCCGAGGTATGGGACTTCGTCTCAATCTCCTTTCATTGAGGCATATTTTATTTTATACACAATTTTCTTTTATACGGTGTATAAACCCCTTTGACTTTTACATTTATCCAAAAGGAATCTTTTTTATATGAATCATTTTACAAAACGACAAAAGGGAATGTTTTTTTCGTACGTATGCGGCGACAAAGACTTCTCTGCCGCCGTGACCATTATTTGAGTTTCGGCTTCCTCTACAAGCCATACCTTCATTTTATAAGAAAAATAAATACCATGTTTTACGTTTCTTTTATTTTGGTATTGAAAATGGTTTTCATAATGTTTTTATATCAATGTGTTGTATTGATATCTTGTGATTGAATGGTGGAAATGTTATGTTTCCTTTATGCATGTTTTATGTGATACGATTATGTTGAGGTTCTTGGACATTATTTTGAAGATGGGTGGTTCCATGATAAACTAAGGGCGGGTGAGCCCGATATAGCTCTCCAATGCATTGGGTAACGTGAAGGAGTGAAACGTTAAGGTTTCTCCGAAGAGATTTAGGGAATATACTGTGATGGGTATTCCAAACGTAACCAAGAGGGTTACTCCCTACGTAAGAATGTTATGAATGCCTCAAGTTACCTTTATGTCTTAGGATTTCTATGATTTATTCATGATTTGATGAGGTATGTTAAAGTGCTTATGTTTTATGTGTAAATTATGATTTTATTCTTATGTATATATGTACCCATGTTTCCTTTCCATATTTTTATATCCTTTACTGAGCTTTTTATGGTCATCCCAAGTTTTTTGAAATGTTTTTCACAGGTCAAGGGAAAGGTACATGATATGATGATAGTGTCAAGGAAGTGTCAAGAAAGAATCCATGTTTTGTTTTAAATATGTTTCCATTGATGGGAATGAAGAATACTAGCTTTATGTAACCACTTTGTTTATATGTGGAATGTAATGCATGTTTTATGATCTAATTCTCTAAAACTCTAAACCCGAAAAGATCCTCAATGTGTAATTGTAACGGCCCGAAATTTTGAATAAATCTTGTTCCCTAATTTCATGTGTTATTTTATTTTATTTTTATACTCAACAAAAATGTTTTATTTGATAAAAATGATTATAATTAAAATGAGACCAGTGGGTTTTGACTGTTATATGACCATCGGTCAATATGACCACTGTGAACAAAATGTTTTGATTATTGTCTCTAAATACAAGTAATCTTGGTTAATTATTATAGAAAGAAGATTTGATGGCCTCACCTAGTAGTCTTGGACCGATCGAAGCCCATCTAACAGAGCTTGGGAAGGAGGTAACACCATTGGGCTTTGCTCTGGACCAAATCCAAGCTGAACTTCATCATGTGAAGCTAGAACGGAATCGTCTTCGCGAGAAGTTCAAACTGATAGAAATTACTACTCGGGCAATGTTGACTGAGCCGCCCCAAGATTCTATCACCCTAGCACACCGTACTCTTAGGTCCTATGCTGGTATTATAAGGGGCTATGTAATGAGACCATAACTTCCTTGTGTAATGCTAGTTTTAAATAAAAATTGGGATTTCTTATTATGATGATCTTTATGAATTTTCAAATGACTGGATAAAAATAGTATGCATATTTTTGATGAATTTTCAAAAGGATATTTAAAAAAAAATGTTTGTGTAAACCTTAAATAATTTAAAATGTGTAATGATTCTCAAAAAATGGTCTTCTACAATTATGTTCAGCATGAAATTTAGAGTCTAAAAAGATCAACTTGATTTTTGATGAATAGTAAATTATGAATAGTGATTTTATGATTAGGATTAGTAATATGACCAAAGGGATTAGTAATCTCACTTAAAGAAAGTTTTAAAATAATCTAGGCACCTTGATTAAGTAATGTGATTCAATAAAATGGTTAAATAACGGTTTCATAAATTATTATTCACGTATTAGTTTTTTTCGGGTGAATAGTGTTTTTTTAATTAAAAATTTAATTAAAAATAATTAGAAAATTTTTTTTATAAAAAGGACTTTATTTTTGAACTCAGAGCATCGATATTATGTTATGGTAATTTTTTGGGTTTTTTCTGAAAAAAATGAATTTTCGGTGAATAGTGTTTTTATTTAAAAATAAATTTAAAAATACTTAGAAAATTATTTTTATAAAATGGAGTTCATTTTTGAAATCAGAGCATTGATATTTAGTTAAGGTGAAATTTTGGGATTTTTCTGAGAAAGATGAATTTTTCAGTGAATAGTAAAAATGCAGTTTTAGGGTTTCAGTATGTTTAATGACATCATAGCTGTGTCATGATGATGTCATGAGATATTTTAAGGGTTGGCCGGCCAAGGGTGATGAATTATTGTTGTGGGGGCCCCATGTGGCCTAACTCCATGGTAAATGCCAAGGGAGAGCACATGGGTTTGAGAAAAGCACATGTGAGGTGTCCCTTGGCCATTAATGCCTTGTCCCCTCACTTTCCCTATAAATACCAAGCCCCCCTCTCATCAATTCGACTCCCCACTCTATCCCAACGAATTTCGGGTCTCATTACCTCCCAAGGAGTCCTCCCAAGGTGCCCCAAGCCCTCAAGGTCCCAACCATTGAGGTTTAAGAGTTATATTTTAAGGTAAGGGATCCGACCTCTCTCTTTCATTTCAAGTAATCTCTTTTATGTCATTCCTTTTATGCTCCATGTTATTATGTTGGAGGTTGTTCTTTTATACTCCTATTACTGCCTTTTTCATGTTAATATAATGAGAGATCCCCTATTACTCTCATTATTTCGTTTTATGAAGTTTTAAGTGGCGCCGTTAGGCTGCCGAAATTTTTGTAACGGATATTTTCTCCCTTCTCATTTTTCAAGATCTATTTTCATGTAAAGTATTTCATGTTATTTTTTTTATTATGTTGGGGTATGATCTCTAAATTTATCATACTGATATTTTATGATCATATGATGAGAGACCCCATTTGATCGCTTCAATTCAGTATTTTGAAGTTTTAAGTGGCGCCGTTAGGCTGCCGAATTTTTAAGTGGTTCTTCACCCTTCTCGTTTTGAAGTTATACTTTCATGTCAATTCTTTCAAGTTCCTTTTTGTTATGTTGGGGTATGATCTCTATATCTATTATACTGGACTCTTATGTTCATATGATAAGAGACCCCATTTGATCTCTTCAATTCAGTATTTTGTTGAAGTTTAAGTGGCGCCGTTAGGCTGCCGAATTTTTAAGTGGTTCTTCACCCTTCTCTTTTTGAAGTTCTACTTTCATGTCAATTCTTTCAAGTTCCTTTTTGTTATGTTGGGGTATGATATCTATATCTATCATACTGTACTCTTATGTTCATATTATGAGAGACCCCATTTGATCTCTTCAATTCAGTATTTTGTTGAAGTTTAAGTGGCGCCGTTAGGCTGCCGAATTTTTAAGTGGTTCTTCACCATTCTCGTTTTGAAGTTCTACTCTCATGTCAATTATTTCAAGTTCCTTTATATTATGTTGGGGTATGACCTCCATATCTATCATACTGGACTCTTATGTTCATATTATGAGAGACCCTATTTGACCTTGTTAATTCAATTTTGTTGAAGTTTAAGTGACGCCGTTAGGCTGCCGAATTCTCACAAGAGAAATCTTTTTTTCTTCCTTTCATGTTCTTCATTTCATATGGTATATTTTCAAATTTCATTACCATGTTCTTAAATCCCTTATATTTTGTCCCTCTATGGTTTGATGGGTCATTTATGAATGTTTTACCCATGTCCCCTCTCTTCTCAATGTTTTCTAAAACCTTGTAACATAGCCGTTATGCTGCAGAATTTTCGTCTCAAAATGCCTCTCTCTCTTTTCTAAAAATTATTTTATGTTATAAAGTGAATACTCAAAGCTCTTATTTCTACAGGGGTATTCACATATATATCAAAATTTTCTATTTTAAATTCTGGGAATTTCATAAATGAAACCCTCTTTCCCTTTCCGTGGGTTTAAAGTGACGTAAAGATCATGTCTTTAAAGCAGTTTTTAAAGTGTTATGATTATGAAATGAAACCCATTTATTTTATGATATATGGGTTATTTATGAAATGTTTGATGATGATATATGTGGATCACATGATAATAAAGGCAAATTTAAGGGTGCGCCCTGATAGCACTCCAAAGCATTGGGTAAAGACTTAATCTCTAGAGATGACCATTTTAATGACGCCTTGGTGAATAACCTTGGTAATTTTAACGACACCTTGGGGATGGACCTTGGTGAAACAAAACAATTGTCAATATTAAATGTTGTAGCCACATCTTCAAGTTATAAAAAAATATTATTTTTATTATGATGTATCTCATGATTTCATTCTCATGCCTTAATGTTATTTTCATGACCTTATTGAAGTATCTCAAGTTCACATGTAAAATGTTTCTCTGGTTTCTCTTACTGGGCCTTCTGCTCACGCTTTCTTTTGATGTATGTCCCCAGGTTATGAGATGCAGTAATGAACCTAGGATGAACTTGAGGAGAATCCTTTCAAGTGTTTAAGAAGAATGTTTTTTTTGTTTCATTTATTATGTTCCTAGTTTCAAGACACTAAACCTTAAAGATCCTCGGTTTTGTAAAATGTAATGAAAGTTTATGTGATAAAAGTTCGGGATGCTATTGTTGGTATCAAAGGATGGTTTAGTTATTTGTGGAAATTAAGATATGAAAACTTTAGGAAGAACCCTATAAAAAAGTTTAAATATAGGAAATATTCCTAGTATTTTGGTGAGTATTGAGTAAAGGGTTTCCAAGCAAATACATCCCCGTCTGGATACGAGCAGGTAGAGGTGGCTCTGGCACAGATGTACATAGGGGTAAAACCCGAAAACACCGCTTTGAGATAGACTCGAACGGGAACTGGTACACGACAACGGGCCTTGCTGCACTTTTGGTTATGACACTCCCGGGGGATATGCTTTGGTAAATTCATAAGCTTAGTATGAACCATTGTTAAAGGAACAAAGATAAAATAAAATAAAGATTCACATAAGAATATATTATCATGGATTACCTAGAAGGGAACCTAGGGGATCACAAGTTAGGGTATACTTTACTTCTACATGTTATCCTTAGATGCTTTAAGTTTCTTTTCATGATTACTGGCTAAGTATTTAAGCCCCTAACTATAGCTTCTTTTCTTAGTTAATGGCGAGAAATGGAAGAACATGTCCCAACAACCAATGTGATAGGAAATGCTACGATTGACGTATTAATATGAAAGAGATGATTACGGGATTAAAATATGATTATTATTTTGGAAGACGTTCATTATTTTGGGAACCATATTTGATCGAGGTAAATAGATTACTGCGGTATTTTCATTGAGGAGTAAGGTTGACTTATATTTTGAATAATCGATGAAATTAAGGTGGACTTATAGTAATTTAGGTTACTTACGGGAATGATTAACCTATCTTGGGTAAAATATGTTTAGGTTAGCTACTTTTGTTATAAGATGTTAGGAGTGGTTGATGTTGTTTGGAGATGAACAATGAAGTTTATTTTGGAAGACTATGTTATCAAATCTTTCTTGTATTTGGGTTTCAATCTTAGTTTGGTTTATTTTGAGGAATCTTAAGGACCATTATTTATGGAATTGACTATGATGAACTTTGGGTAGTACCATGGAACTTGAAGATTTAAAAGTAGTTTCCATTCCGATGGGATTATTTCTTTTTGAAGAGTTGTTTTACCTTACTCTTTCTGTTTTTGGGATAATGTTTAAAGATAGAAGAAATAGATAGTTAATATTTTGTGGTTTATAAAGATGATTCTTGTGTTTTGATGAGACCAAGTAGTTTTGAATGCTCATCGTTTGGAGAAAAGATTAGTTTTGGTAGAAACCTATTAATGTATGAAACTCTACATGAAGGTAGATATATTTCCTTATGTTCTTGTTCTATGTTGTAAATGAATTCCTCAAAGTTATTAAAAGGAACGTAAAACAAAAACGTTGTTGGTTTACGTTTCCTACTAGGTAATCAAATACCGCTTACACACATCATAATTTTGGGATTTTCTGGTGGTTAACTTCCCCCTAATCATGTTTTCTATCACTCTCCTTTAAGAACGTTACCCTTTGTTTTCTCCTCCATGTCCATATTTCCTACATGGAATCCTAGTATGAGTAAACTCGGGTGGCCTTTGTACTTCCTTTTCTTTCATTTAAAGTAATGGTGTTACTGACTCTTTTTCCGATGTGGGAATTTAAATGAAATTTCAAAACCCAATTTTAAAAATTGCGAGGACGCAATTTCTTAAGGGGGGAAGATTGTAACGACCCGAAATTTTGAATAAATCTTGTTCCCTAATTTCATGTGTTATTTTATTTTATTTTTATACTCAACAAAAATGTTTTATTTGATAAACATGATTATAATTAAAATGAGACCAGTGGGTTTTGACTGTTATATGACCATCGGTCAATATGACCACTGTGAACAAAATGTTTTGATTATTGTCTCTAAATACAAGTAATATTGGTTAATTATTATAGAAAGAAGATTTGATGGCCTCACCTAGTAGTCTTGGACCGATCGAAGCCCATCTAACAGAGCTTGGGAAGGAGGTAGCACCATTGGGCTTTGCTCTGGACCAAATCCAAGCTGAACTTCATCATGTGAAGCTAGAACATAATCGTCTTTGCGAGAAGTTCAAACTGATAGAAAATACTACTCGGGCAATGTTGACTGAGCCGCCCCAAGATTCTATCACCCTAGCACACCTTACTCTTAGGTCCTATGCTGGTATTATAAGGGGCTATGTAATGAGACCATAACTGCCTTGTGTAATCCTTGTTTTAAATAAAAATTGGGATTTCTTATTATGATGATGTTTATGAATTTTCAAATGACTGGATAAAAATAGTATACATATTTTTGATGAATTTTCAAAAGGATATTTAAAAAAAAATGTTTGCGTAAACCTTAAATAATTTAAAATGTGTAATGATTCTCAAAAAATGGTCTTCTACAATTATGTCCAGTAAGAAATTTAGAGTCTAATAAGATCAACTTGATTTTTGATGAATAGTAAATTATGAATAGTGATTTTATGATTAGGATTAGTAATATGACCAAAGGGATTAGTAATCTCACTTAACGAAAGTTTTAAAATAATCTAGGCACCTTGATTAAGTAATGTGATTCAATAAAATGGTTAAATAACGGTTTCATAAATTATTATTCAAGTATTAGTTTTTTTCGGGTGAATAGGGTTTTTTTAATTAAAAATTTAATTAAAAATAATTAGAAAATTGTTTTTATAAAAAGGACTTTATTTTTGAACTCAGAGCATCGATATTATGTTATGGTAATTTTTGGGGTTCTTTCTGAAAAAAATGAATTTACGGTGAATAGTGTTTTTATTTAAAAATACTTAGAAAATTATTTTTATAAAATGGAGTTCATTTTTGAAATCAGAGCATTGATATTTAGTTAAGGTGAAATTTTGGGATTTTTCTGAGACAGATGAATTTTTCAGTGAATAGTAAAAATGCAGTTTTAGGGTTTCGGTATGTTTAATGACATCATAGCTGTGTCATGATGATTTCATGAGATATTTTAAGGGTTGGCCGGCCAAGGGTGATGAATTATTGTTGTGGGGGCCCCATGTGGCCTAACTCCATGGTAAATGCCAAGGGAGAGCACATGGGTTTGAGAAAAGCACATGTGAGGTGTCCCTTGGCCATTAATGCCTTGTCCCCTCACTTTCCCTATAAATATTAAGCCCTCCTCTCATAAATTCGACTCCCCACTCTTTCCCAACGAATTTATGGTCTCATTACCTCCCAAGGAGTCCTCCCAAGGTGCTTCCAAGCCCTCAAGATCCCAACCATTGAGGTTTAAGAGTTACATTTTAAGGTAAGGGATCCGACCTCTCTCTTTCATTTCAAGTAATCTCTTTTATGTCATTCCTTTTATGCTCCATGTTCTTATGTTGGAGGATGTTCTTTTATACTCCTCTTACTGCTTTTTTCATGTTAATATAATGAGAGATCCCCTCTTAATCTCATTATTTCGTTTTATGAAGTTTTAAGTGGCGCCGTTAGGCTGCCGAAATTTTTGTAACAGATTATTTCTCCCTTCTCATTTTTCAAGATCTATTTTCATGTAAAGTATTTCATGTTCTTTTTTTATTATGTTGGGATATGATCTCTAAATTTATCATACTGATATTTTATGATCATATGATGAGAGACCCCATTTGATCGCTTCAATTCAGTATTTTGATGTTTTAAGTGGTGCCGTTAGGCTGCCGAATTTTTAAGTGGTTCTTCACCCTTCTCGTTTTGAAGTTCTACTTTCATGTCAATTCTTTCAAGTTCCTTTTTATTATGTTGGGGTATGATCTCTATATCTATTATACTGGACTCTTATGTTCATATGATGAGAGACCCCATTTGATCTCTTCAATTCAGTATTTTGTTGAAGTTTAAGTGGCGTCGTTAGGCTGCCGAATTTTTAAGTGGTTCTTCACCCTTCTCGTTTTGAAGTTCTACTTTCATGTCAATTATTTCAAGTTCCTTTTCGTTATGTTGGGGTATGATCTCTATATCTATCATACTGGACTCTTATGTTCATATGATGAGAGACCCCATTTGATCTCTTCAATTCAGTATTTTGTTGAAGTTTAAGTGGCGCCGTTAGGCTGCCGAATTTTTAAGTGGTTCTTCACCATTCTCGTGTTGAAGTTCTACTCTCATGTCAATTCTTTCAAGTTCCTTTTTATTATGTTGGGGTATGACCTCCATATCTATCATACTGGACTCTTATGTTCATATGATTAGAGACCCTATTTGACCTTGTCAATTCAATTTTGTTGAAGTTTAAGTGACGCTGTTAGGCTGCCGAATTCTCACAAGAGAAATCTTTTTTTTCTTCCTTTCATGTTCTTCATTTCATATGGTATATTTTCAAATTTCATTACCATGTTCTTAAATCCCTTATATTTTGTCCCTCTACGGTTTGATGGGTCATTTATGAATGTTTGACCCATGTCCCCTCTCTTCTCAATGTTTTCTAAAACCTTGTAACATAGCCGTTATGCTGCAGAATTTTCGTCTCAAAATGCCTCTCTCTCTTTTCTAAAAATTATTTTATGTTATAAAGTGAATACTCAAAGCCCTTATTTCTACAGGGGTATTCACATATATATCAAAATGTTCTATTTTAAATTCTAGGAATTTCATAAATGAAACCCTCTTTCCCTTTCCGTGGGTTTAAAGTGACATAAAGATCATGTCTTTAAAGCAATTTTTAAAATGTTATGATTATGAAATGAAACCCATTTATTTTATGCTATATGGGTTATTTATGAAATGTTTGATGATGATATATGTGGCTCACATGATAATAAAGGCAAATTTAAGGGTGCGCCCTGATAGCGCTCCAATGCATTGGGTAAAGACTTAATCTCTAGAGATGACCATTTTAACGACGCCTTGGTGAATAACCTTGGTAATTTTAACGACACCTTGGGGATGGACCTTGGTGAAACGAAACGATTGTCAATATTAAATGTTGTAGCCACATCTTCAAGTTATAAAAAAATGTTATTTTTATTATGATGTATCTCATGATTTCATTCTCATGCCTTAATGTTATTTTCATGACCTTATTGAAGTATCTCAAGTTCACATGTAAAATGTTTCTCTGGTTTCTCTTACTGGGCCTTCTGCTCACCCTTTCTTTTGATGTATGTCCTCAGGATATGAGATGCAGTAATGAACCTAGGATGAACTTGAGGAGAAGCCTTTCAAGTGTTTAAGAAGAATGTTTTTTTTTGTTTCATTTATTATGTTCCTGGTTTCCAGGACACTAAACCTTAAAGATCCTCAGTTTTGTAAAATGTAATGAAAGTTTATGTGATAAAAAGGCGGGATGCTATAGTAATCTTGTAATAACTCAAGATTAAGTAAGGTTTAAGGCTGGGGCCTTATAGTTGGTATCAGAGGTCGGTTTGGATAACTTTAGGAGTTAGAATTATATTAAATGATTATCCAAAAATATTTTTTTATGGTCAAACTGAAGTGATATAGCATTTGAAGATTACCATGTTGATTCATCTAAGACATGTTTGTTCAGAATGGTTTTCCGCAGAGGAAATAGGTAAGCAGTGCTAGGAAGGCATGCAGAAGGAAATAACCTTCCGAATCAGCATCCTGAGATGGTCGGAATTGGAACTAAAGAGTTTGTTGCAGTAATGGAGCAATTGACTCAAGCGATAAATGGTGGTCATATCCATGCACGAGATCAGCCAGATAAACCGCAGAGGAACATGTCAGTGGTGGAACATTTCATGAGGCAACATCCCCCATCATTCAGAGGATCATCTGACCCTGTGTTAGCTGAAGGGTGGATTAAAGCATTGAAGAAGATTTTCGATGTCATGGGGTGTTCAGACAATCAAAAGACTAGTCTTGCTATTTACCGTTTGGAGGGTGAGGCAGATCAGTGGTGGTCAATGGTTAAAAATATCAGGGACGCTGATGAGATTGATGCTCTCGACTGGGATGAATTCAAAGGTATGTTTCTTGAGAAATATTTTCCTAAGGCTGTTCGACCTAGGATGGAAAAACAATTCTTGGAATTGAGGCAAGAGGAAGACTCAGTGGCTACCTATGAAGAAAGGTTCACTCGATTGGCAAGGTATGCTCCAAATTTTATCCGAGACCTTGATAGTAAAATCAATCATTTTTACTCAGGATTAAAGCCAAAATATCGAAGGTCCTTAGAATCTCATGAGTTTAAAAGTTATGAAAAGCTTGTTCGATGTGCTGAGAAGGTGGAAATGGAGTTTGCCGATGACCAAGTGTTCTATAACAACCAGCAGAAGAAGAGACCGAGGTGGTAGGAGAAAGGTAATAATTCTTCAAAAAAGTCTGATAGTAAGAAAAATAAGTTTCCAGTTTGTGATAAATGTTGAAAAAGGCATGAGGGGGAATGTCTTCTGAATTCTGGAAAGTGCTACCGATGTGGTAAGATGGGACATAAGGCTCGTGATTGCACTGAAAAAGATCAGGGTGATGGTAATACCAAATTTGATTTACAGTTAGTGAAATGTTATAAGTGTAATGAGATGGGACACTATGCAAACGAGTGTCCGACAAAGAGCTTGAGTGATGGGAAGTAGTTAGACTACAAGTAGAAAGGGGTGGTTAAATCCTTTGCAACTACTTCAGCAGACGTCGGTCCATCAAATGAAGTTGTATCAGGTACTTTGTTTGTTTTTTCAGATTATGCAAGTGTGTTGTTTGATTCGGGGTCTACACATTCTTTCATCTCTGAAAACTTTTCTAGTAAAATGGGAATACCATCTCAAGAAATGACTCCTAAAATTTTGGTAAAAACACCTGGGGGAAATGTTGAGGAAAAAAGAATTTATAAGAATCTGCCTATCCTTATCCGTGGAAAAAACCTACTTGCGAACCTTATTGTTTTACCTCTAGTAGAGTTTGATGTTATCCTTGGTATGGATTGACTCTCTATTTACCATGCTAAGATTGACTGTAGAGCTAAAGAAGTTTCTTTTCAGAATGAATTTCAGTTTGTGTACAAGAATGAACCCTTACTGTTGATAACATATCAAGAGGCCAAGAAACTTGTAAAATATGGAAATGAATGTTACCTTGCACACATCGTTGAAAACAGGGGAACTGTTCAGATTAATGATGTGCCAGTGGTAAATGAGTATCCTGATGTTTTTCCTGATGAGTTTCCTGGAATAATACCAGATCAGAAAGTTGAGTTTACTGTTGACTTAGTTCCTGATGCTAAGCTAATTTCAAAACCCCCTTATCGAATGGCTCAAATTGAACTTTTAGAGTTGAAGGAGAAATTGCAAGATTTATTAGAGAAAGGTTTCATTCGACCTAGCACATCACCATGGGGTGCTCCTGTTTTATCTGTTAAAAAGAAAGATGGTTCAATGAGACTTTGTATTGATTATAGGGCCTTGAATAATATCACTTTTAAGAACAAATATCCTTTGCCTCATATCAATGATTTGTTTGATCAGCTCCAGGGAGCTCAGTTTTTTTCAAAGATTGACCTGAGATCGGGGTACCATCAGCTTAAGGTAAAGGAGGCAGATATTCCGAAGACCGCGTTCCGTACAAGATATGACCATTATGAATTTCTAGTAATGCCTTTTGGGATAACCAATGCCCCTGCTGTATTCATGGAGTTAATGAATAAAATTTTCCATGAGTTCTTGGATAAGTTTGTGGTGGTTTTCATTTATGATATTTTGGTGTTTTCTAAAACTAAAGAAGAGCATGAATGACATTTAAGGGTCATCTTGCTAACATTAAAAGAAAAGAAATTTTATGGGAAATTCAGCAAGTGTGAGTTTTGGTTGCAAAAAACTTCTTTCCTTGGTCATATTGTTTCTAAAGATGGGATAACTCTTGATCCTGCAAAAACAAAGGTTGTTGAAGAATGGCCAAGACCCACAAATGTAACCGAGATTCGTAGTTTCCTTGGTTTGGCATGCTATTACCGAAGGTTTGTAAGAAATTTTTCACGGTTATCTAGTCCAATGACTAAGCTAACTCGGAAGGGTGTTAAGTTTATCTGGACAAAAGAATGTGATGATTGTTTTCATGAATTGAAAAGAAGATTGGTGAATGCTCCAGTTTTGGCACTACCTTCCAGGAATGGTGAGTTTGTTATCTATAGTGATGCTTCATTGAAAGGACTTGGTTGTGTCCTAATGCATAATGATCAGGTAATTGCTTACACTTCATGACAGTTGAAAACTCAGGAGGTAAATTACCCTACACATGATTTGGAATTAGCTGCTGTTGTTTTCGCTTTAAATATTTGGAGGCATCATTTGTATGGAGTAAAGTGTGAAATTTATACCGATCACAAAAGTTTAAAGTATATATTCACTCAGAAAGAAATTGAACATGAGACAATGGAGATGGCTATAATTAATCAAGGATTATGATTGTACAATTCATTACCATCCGGGAGAAGAAAATAAAGTGGATGATGCATTGAGTCGAAAAAGTAATGCTTCATTAGCAATGTTGCGTTTGGAACGTGATCCTTTGGTTAAGGATTTGATGAACTTTGGCATAGAAGTTGTTGGTGCAGGAAGTTCTTCTGTTTTGTTTCAGGTATCAGTGAGATCATCTCTATCAGATAGAATCAAGCAAGCACAGAAGCAAGACAGCGAGTTGCAGAAAAAGGTAGAGTTGGTTCAGAAAGGTAAGTTGCCTGAATTCAACATTGATAACAATTGTGTTTTGAGATTTGGGAAGAGATTGTGTGTGCCTTGTGATTCATAGTTTAAGAGAGAGTAGTTATGTGAAGCTCATAGTTCTCCGTTTTCAGTTCATCCTGGTAGTACTAAGATGTATAGAGATCTGCGGGAGTATTACTGGTGGGATGGAATGAAAAGAGATATTGCTGATTTTACTGTGAAGTGTTTGACTTGTCAGCAGGTTAAAGCAGAGCGGAAGTTACCGAAAGGGATGCCTCAGCCTTTACCAGTTCCAGAGTGGAAATGGGAGAATATATCCATGGACTTTGTTGTGGGATTACTGAAGACATCTCGAGGTAATAATGCAATCTGAGTTATTGTTGATCGCTTGACTAAATCTGCTCATTTCCTTCCTATTCGAGATACTTTCTCTCTAGATCAACTTTCCCGTTTGTATCTTAAAGAGGTAGTCAGGTTAAATGGAGTTCCTCTCTCCATTGTATCTGACCGTGATCCCAGGTTCACTTCTAATTTTTGGAAAGGCCTTCAGAAGTCGTTGGGTACTGAATTAAATTTTAGTATAGCTTTTCATCCTCAATCAGATGGGCAGTCAGAATGAACAATTCAGACCTTGGAGGATATGCTACGATCTTGTTCGATGGATTATCAGGGATGTTGGGACCAACAACTTTCTTTGGTTAAATTTTCATATAATATCAGTTTTCATTCTAGTATACAGATGGCACCATTTCAGGCATTATATGGGAAGCGGTGTCGAACTCCAGATTTCTGGGATGAAGTGGGTGAAAGGAAGTTGATGGGACCAGAATTGGTAGAAGAGTTGGCAGAAAAAGTTCAGTTGATACAGAAACACATGAGAACAGCTCAGAGTAGGCAGAAGAGTTATGCGGACAACAGGAGGAAGGATCTCTCTTTTGAGGTAGGTGATCATGTTTTTCTCAAAGTATCACCATGGAAAAGTGTGATTCTATTTGGTAATAAAGGAAAGCTGAGTCCAAGGTTCATTGGACCATATGAAATTCTGGAGAGATTTGGATCAGTTGCATACTGAGTGGATTTACCTCCGAGTTTATCTCAGGTACACAATGTTTTTCATGTTTCGATGTTGAGGAAGTATATGCCAGATCCATCTCATGTTTTGTGCCTAGAGGTAGTTCAGTTGAAAGAGAATCTCTCTTATGAGGAACAACCAGTCCAGATTTTTGACCAAATGGAGAAAGTGTTACGGAATAAGGTGATTAATCAGGTAAAGGTTTTGTGGAAAAACCACATGATGGAAGAGGCAACATGGGAATCTGAAAATGCAATGAGGGATAAGTACCCCCATTTATTCGATAAGTAAATAAATTGCAGGGACGCAATTTTCTAAATGGGGTAAGGATGTAACATCCCAAGTAATTAATGAATAATAGATATTTTTATCTATGTATATTAATGATTAAGATAGTATTTTAGAGGCTTAAAATGAAAATAAATACAATCTTATGCATGGAATACACTAATATTTTTAAAAGATTGTTTTACTGCCTTTTGATGGCAAACCATTTTTAAATCTATCTTTTGGAAATTTTATAAGCTATGTTTGTCAAAATAAACTTATTGTTTATGATTGGGACACCAAAATTTACTTTGTGTGAATTTTTGGTATTTTTCAGACAATGTTCATTTTTTAATGAATAGTGGAAAATACTGCATTTTACATCAAAACTGCTTTTTAATATAATTTATTTATATGATTAGATTATGTTTTGAATTGGTTTTGAAGTGAAATTAGAATATATTTTTACCATTTAATCCAATTGTGTTCATTTGAATCAATTTCACTTTGAAATTAGACTTAAACTGGTATCAATCTTTTGATACTTATTGTTTCATAAAAACACGCTATTTGTCATGACAGCGGGAATTAATTATTAAATTAATTAATGGGACTTATATGTTTTGAATTTTGTAAAATAGGCATCATTTTTGAATTCGGAGTGTCAAATATAGCTTAGGGTGAAGTTTTGGTAATTTTCTGAAAAACTTCAATTTTTGATGAATAGTGAAACCACTAAGTGGTACTTATAAAAACTGTTTTTTCGTTTAAATGAAATTATGCCATCTTTGTGTTTTTAATTTCAAAAATATGACATACATGGTTGTCATTAAGAAGTAAAATGTGGTGCAATGAGATTATAATAATTTTTTGGTGAATAGTAACTTATTAAGTTTTTAATCGCGATTAGAGGTAATTAGTGTAGTTTAAGGTAAAAATAATGCCTTAATAAAATGATATGAGGTAGACACATGTACTACCCTTATTGGATGTGTCATGGACGACAAAGACAAGCCATGGGTCAACTTGGGGACCCCATGGACCCACTTTGTTTGGGAAATGACATAAATAACTTTTTATTTAATGTTAAAGTAAAAATGACACAAACATGAGTTATTTTACTAAAACAATTTTTACATGGGGTTATACATGTCATATTTTTGACTATAAATATTCATTAGAAAACTAAAGAGATTTAATACATCATAGTATTTGTTTTATAATTTTTAGACATTAAATAAATTAAATTATTTATGACATCATGATGATGCAAGGATGACCTCATTATTTAACGATTGAAATAAAATGGAAAGATAATGTAAAATCTAAAACCTACACATGGAAAAAACCAATTGGATGAGTGGATTTCAAACCCTTATCACCTTATCCTAGAATTATATCAATGTGGGACCTTTTGAATCCGAAACTCATTTTAAAATAAAGTAACTTATCTTTACTTTCCAAGAGTGCCCCTCCTCTCCTCTTATAAAAGGCCCCCATCTCTACCTCCTTAACCACACTTCCAAAGCCTTTGGCTCATACAAACCCAGCCCATTTTGTCTATCCACTTCCCTATATTAGTCCTTGAAGCCTCACTTTGGGCAAAAGTCTTCCCAAGGAATCCTTTGAGCTCTAACCAAAGGGAGTTACCCGATTTTAAGTTAATGTCTTCACTTGAGTACTTTTGTTTTATTTTGCTTCTCCAACCCCCTAAACTATTTTTATTCATTTCTTTTGTAAAAACTCTAGTATCTTCAATATACTAGGATTTTGTTATAAGTATTATTTGAGCTACACTTACACACACCTACATCTAATAACATGAATATAGATAATAAAAAATTCTCCAATTAATAAAGGGAATAGATTTTTTAGTGGGAATCATTTAATTTTTTTGGTACCCATACCATATATAATAGTAGATATATGGTTAATCAAAATATGCAAAAAATATAAAATAAATCCATGAGATTAAAGGTCATAGACATGAAGAAGAAAAATAATTCCAAGAGTGGGATGAAGAGTGATATAGAACATAAATTGATAATCAATATATTCAAATCCTTTATCATGGTTCATAGATAAGCATGTGAAATATCCATAATATATTCCTTGGGAGTTCCAAATAAGGTGTTTCATTATCCCCACTAGTTTTTCACTGAGTGAAGTTCAAGTTACCACCGAACCAAATTTTTTCTGTGTTATTACGACTAGAGGCATGTCCGATAGAGATTTTATTTTCCTATTTTTATACGAATGAGGATGTTATTTCTAGGAAAACTACCACTTTTTTTACCAAAATTTTAGGTTGTTATCTTTTTTTAGATTTATCCCTCATGTTTTTTCCAATGTTTGATCATTTCATTGACTTTTGAAGGTATAATAATGAAAGATAACAAGTAATATATCACTAAAAATATATATCAAATGTATTATGAAACCATTTATTTACAGCCATGAAAATATATTGATATTAATTCTAATATATAGTACAGAAACCTTTTATAATTGAAAAGGAAAGAAGAGGATTGTGAATACTTATTTTAGTTTTAATTATAAATTAAAAATTCCTAAAATTATGGAAAAATATTTTACTTTAGAAAAATAAGAAATTTTGAAGATTAATATTAATAATTGAGAATGTATATAGTGATATAAAAAAGAGTACAAGAGGATAATGTTAAAAATGATCACAACTTAATGGAAGGTAATTAAGCTATGAGTTCTCATTACTCAAGTATCGAGTATCTTGATACATGTTATTAAAATTTTAAATAACCATATTAATTTTATTAGATACTTAATTCATAAAATTATATATATATATTTTATTTTTAACTTCTATTTACCATAGAGTTTTTTCTCTCATCGGTAATTTTGGGTTGTTCGGTCAATTTCACTAAAAGTGCTTCAGTATGTTCACCATGATCAAAGAAGATATAAAATAGTTTCATAATATACATAATTGTATAATTATAAATTATTTATCATTATATTTATATAATATTTATATAATTACATTGATTATTAATATAGATTCAAATTATGAATGATGTCTCGATATGCTTGTTTTTGGGTGATTAAAATTACTATTATCAATAAAATTTAATATCATTAATGAAATTACACATTTATAATTACATAATCCTAATAATATCATAAATATTTTATTTATTCATTAAATATATTTATAAAATAATCCATTTAATGTGGTGATAAAAAATAAAATACGTTGCCTATGTAGGTGGTTGTTTGCCTGTGACACGAGTGACATTTACTTTATTTTTAAAAAGGTGAGAGGTAGATCGATAATGGGTATCCTATTAAAATAATAAAATTTAATTATTTAAATGATAATAATTTTACTATATTAGTATGGGTAGGGTATATTTATAGGAGGTATAATAATAAAATAGAAGTGAAAACAGTAATTAGAAGTTCTCATCACACTACTAGGGATAACTACTTTACTAAGTGTATTATACCTTCAAAGGGTGGTATTTTGATGATTATAAAACCTTTAAGAAGTGGATAATAGTTTTGGTTATATTTTTTGGTATATTTTGGCCATTTTATGAATGTTTAAGTGTGCAGAGTGGTGAGATGGTGAAGGGGTCCTTTTCTACGAGTGAGGGGTGACACTTTTGTAAATATAATTTCTTAATATAAATAGTTTCATATTCAATTAAAGTGGATAAAATATTTCTATATATAGAATATTATATGATTAAAGTTTAATAATTCCCCAAAATAACCATTATAGATCAGTTTTAATGTGATTATACCCTAATTTTGTCCCATGTACCTTCTTTAACCATTATCATAGTGACTAACATTTACCTTTGTTAACTTATTTTTATTATAAAAAATTGATATTATTGAATAATTTATAAATTATAATTCTAAATATAAAATTCATTTTTATAGATTCAACTTATAAAAGTGATAAAAAACTTTAATATAAGAAATAAAATAATACTTTCATTTAAAAATCAACATTTTAATAAAAATAACACAAATTCACCCTACGATAATTTTGATATTCTAAATCCAAATATAATGTCTATTTTATAAAATATAAATTAAAAAATTTAAATATAAAAACCTTAAACATCTTTATGAATAATATATAATTCTAATATAGTACAATGATATGGTAATATAATGTGTGTCATGCAATTATTTTAGGGACGTAATGTCTACTTGCTATAGAAGAATATCAAGTATTCGATTACCTCTACTAAAAAACATTATCCTAAAAATTTGAGATATATATTAGCTCAAAAATAAATGTGGACTGTTCTTCATCATTACTTCATTAGGTTCACACATTGCTTCTACTAACTTGTGATTACTCTATAGTACTATCACTAGTTAAGTTTTCTAATTCTACAATACTTTCTATCTAGGGTCAATTATTTAGAAATTATCTTAACTATAATATAACTTAGTTTCTAACTCTATTTACTTAATAGTGAATATGTGCATTAGGTCTGTCATGTACTTGTTTAATAATGAAATATTGATTATTTCATGCACTTGAGAGGTTGGGTGGCATAAACCAATGGTAATTCATTATTACAATTATCTAAAGAGTCTCAGAAGGCCGAATGTATTTTGGAATTCACCTTCCTATCTAATCAAATCTTATAAATCCCTTCCTTGGAGATAAATTTAAGAATACCTAATCCCCCACTTGAAATTTTACATACTTCCATGAATTATTAACATGAAAATTTTTCTACTCTGTGCTATCCTAATATGATCTTGAATATCTTTAACCTTTATATATGTACTCCAACTAGTTCTAGTCCTACTAACTTTATTTCTACAACTACATCCCAACAATTTGGAGTATGATATCTCGTTCTTTATAGTTCTAAATATGATGAAATACAAATTCTTAAATTGAAGATACTATTATATGAAAATTATAAAAAAGGTAAATATTGGTACTATTTTAATTTAAGATTGAGTGAGCATATTCTAAATATGTATTCTAATGTTATAATGAAGTTTTCAGAATGTTCATCAGTTTTAGGATCATCAACGGTGCTTAAATGTATCTTATTGTTGAGATCCTTTTGAATAATTCTATAAAATTTTGATGTGAATTGAGGGTCATGATTAGATATAATTTATCAAGTTATACCATAAGGTCTCAAAACTTATTCTATATAGATATTTTCAAGGAAATAACTGGGTATATAATCTCTTATTTCTTAGAAAAGTGAGGATATAGTATGATGATCCAAAATGACCCATATAACCTCATTCCTACTCGTGTTTTTGAAGTCTAGTATTAAATTTCATTGTAACATTTACCACTTCCAAATTATTATAGGGAGAATTTTCATGACTCATTCAAGTTATTGTATTTTTTAATTTACGATATGGGACACTAAGAATAAAGACACATCATCTATAATTTCCCCCTTTAAATCATCCCATCAAAAATGTTCTCTCAAATCTTTGTACGTATTTATGCTATTAGGTTGTATAAAAAAATTTGACCAACGTGATTAATCAAGTAATTCCCATTTAAACTCAAGTATAAATGGAACATATAGTATTTTTCCAAACATTAATACACCATATTTATAAATTAAGTCTAATAATCTCCCATCATTTAAAACATTAATTTTATCTTGTAATACCGTATCATCCTATTGAGACTTCATTATCTTATCTAGTAAAGAAATTTTGGAAATTACTTTGAAAAAGATTATTGTTTCCCCTTGATTAATAATTACCATATCCAAATTTATTAAATACATGAATATAAGAAGCTTTTTTATCCTCATTATAGTGAGAACTCCAAATTACATCCCACTCAATGCAACAAATACCTTGTTTTCCTTCCCAAGGAAGTAGTGTATTGAGCAGTCATTGTTCTTGAGTAGTTCTGGCCATCTCCTTTCTATTAGGTTAAAATATTTCTGAGATATTATTCACTTAAAGATTTTATGATCCATATATATATATATTACATATTTAAACAAAAATATAATGTATCCATATATTTCATGAAAATATTAAATCCACCGACTCAAAAATCATGAGTTGGATAGTTATATTTAGGGATCTTTAATATTCTTGATTCATGAAGAACCATTATATTATTCTATATAAAGACACATATTGGTATTTTATTTGATACATAAAAATATATCAAAAATCCTTCCTTTATTGAGAGTATAGTTAATTCGAGTGAATTAACCAATATATTCTTCAATTATTCAAAAATTTTCTCTCATTCCTCTAAGTGAAATTGAGCCCATTATGTTTCAACATGGTTATTGGTCTGTCCAATCAAGAAAAAGATTAAAAAAATCACCAATAGTTTTATGAGAAACTAAAGAAACTACATATCTTGGTTATTTTTATTGATATGGGCCATTAATTTATTGAATTTGTCTCTTAAGGATCAGTAAATATTCCAACATAGGAGATAATATGGCCATAAAAAGAATATTTCTAGAGCCAAAATTTAAACTTATTGAATTTACTATATAAATCATTTTCTTTGAGTTCATTAGGAATGATTCACAAATAATTATTATTCTCTTCATAGTTATTAGAGTATACAAAATATCATTAATAAATAACATAAATAAATAATGAAGTTAATATTTGAACACTAAGTTAATTATATCCTTTAAAAAATATTTTGTATTAGTTAATACAAAGGTAATTACTATAAACTCATAATATTCATACCTGAAAAAAAATTCTATCTTTAGTATATCAACCATTTTGATACTAAATTGATGATAACTAGAATGAATATCAATATTTGGAAAGTATTAAGCTCCATGAAGTTGATCAAATATGTCATTAATGCATGGTAAATGATACTTATTCTTTATATTAATGGAATTAATTTCTCTATAATTGATGTAAAACCTCATATACCCATAATTTGTTTTCAAAATTAGAATAAGGGATCCCCAATGTGATACACTGGGGTATATAAACCCATTTTTACAAAAATAATTTTGTTTTTTCTTCAACTCCACCAATTACACTAGGTCTATTCTGTAGAGAGTATTACATATAGAATTTTCATCAGGGATCAGTTCAATGGAAACCAAAACTTCACAATTAGGTGTATTTATAAGTGATTATTATTGAAATACATCAATAAATTATTTCACAATTATTATATTCTACATTTTAAGGATGTATTTACCATCAATAAATTCCATTTTATCTTTATATTCTACCAAAATTTCATTAAAGTGAGCTACCAGATGTGTATACAGACAAAACTCAGATAATGAAGTCTACCCCCTAAAAACATATGATTATATGAATCCTTCATAAATATTAATATTATTTTCCAATAAATAAATTATTTCATTAAACTCCATGAACCAATCCATACAAAGAATTATGTCAAAATAAACCATAGGTATGAAAATCAAGTTTGTAGCTAGGGAACATCTAAGTATCTTAACAGATATTTCTAGATACATCCATTTTGAAATAAAATCCCAATTAGGTTTTTTGATTAAAAAACAATTTCTCAGGATTTCAAGGTTGATTTAATGATCTTATAAAACACGCAATATATAAATTAGTAAATACGTCCAAAATAAAAGATATCATTATATAACTTTTATTTTATGATAAAATCACTTTCTATCACAACATTCAAAACATTAACTTTACTTGAAGTAATTTATTGTGTTCAAAATTATTTCTTTATCCTATTTTGAGGTGAATTCCCTTGTCCCATGGGGAATTGATTCAAATATTTCCCCATCTCCTTACATTTGAATCATTTAACATTAGATACTATTTTATTTGTATTCATGGGCATGGTGGCCTTTACCACCATAATGAGGAAACTTTCATTCCATTCAAACATTACCATGATGTTTCCTTCCATAACTATTAATGTTTGTAAAATTAATTCTTAATAATAATATGAACATGTTGATTCATCAAAGAATACTTTATCTGATACCAGTTATGGGTTTTATGGGTTAATCATAAAAACCTTGGGAGTAGAATAAAACCAAAAATTTATGGTTTATCCTTAATAGATTCAACATGTAATATAAATAAAGAAAATAAAATATGAATAACAATATTAACAATGATGTTGCATTAATATTTAATCTTTGATATAGTATAATTTATGAGGATCACCAAAGACACAATGAAATACTTTCTACCTCTAAGTGATAACACCAACCTTGGATCATGATCTCTATTGTAGGATACACAAACCTATTGAAGTTATGTTAATACGTTTTTGGGAGAGATGAACAAGGATCCATAGGAAGAAATTATTTGAAGGTTTTCATGAAATAAATGTTCACAACAAGATGGATTATATCCCTTTATATAATCATTTCTGATGTGTTTCATTTAGTGAAGCACACCAACCATATTCTGTGTATTTATATAAATTTAATATCATTTTAATTTATTAATTGAATTATATTCAAATAAATATGAAATCCATTTAAACAATTTATAATTGATAAAAATTATTATGAAGATACATGAACCTAATTAATATAGTACCAGTTTATATATCTAACTATATACTCATATAATGAAAAATTTTAAGAGACCAATTCCCATTGATGGATTGGATTCAACCTATCAAGTAAGCAATCAATATTTCATTAGGGGTGACATACATCTTCCAAAACATGTCTTACTAATATCAGAAATTTATCCTCATAATCAATTAAATTTTCCCTCACCTTTTCCCTTGGATTTAGGAATTGATTCTCTATATTATCTCATTTCTCATAAGGAAAGTATATCTATAAGAATATCCCATTAAAATTGTTTTATATAATGTGATCTATCTCTTATACCTACTTATTTTTTTGAATCAATGACCATAATCTATAAAATATTTCCTTTATATGTTAAATCACCATAATAACCATCTCCATTTCACTACTTCCCATGATGAGAAATATTTTCTTGAGTGACATAATCCATTGATTAGCTACCAATAGATTCATGGTTCCATTGAATGATGAAGGTTATTGTTGTGTGGGTAAATTTAACATTAATACAATATTATATGGATTAACATTTTTCTCTATATATGAAAGGTTATTAGTCATAATCTGAGTTAGCTACCCTTATATTGTTATAATCTACTCATATCCAAATTGAGCCTTGTTGAATTTCTCAAGAAGTAAATCCCATTTTGGATTAAAATCCTTGATATGATTCTCATTCCATATTCTAGGATGAATTTCTAAAATATTTAATATAATTAATTAGATCATAAAATTATGAATATTTAATCATAATATACTATCCCAAGGTAAAAAAATATTCAAGAAAATATTTATGAATATATTAACAGTTTATCATATTTTTTTTTCTATCTAACTATGTTTCTCTATAGTAAGTTCCTAATGATTCCACCAAACATGCTCTAATAATAACTCTAATAACCTAGAATACTTTAACTTAGAGTAAAATTTTATATTAATACATTAGTATAAAATAACAGAGATCACACAACACATGTTTTAATAGTTTATTATCCTTATAATACAAGATATTTACATAACTAACAAATTATATTTTAAAACATAAAATATAAATTAACCTTCATTGATATCATTATTAATCCTTCTATAATATCCTTAAAATTAATATATGTTCTCTCCTAGGTTAATTAAGAAAATGTAAAAAATAGAAACAAGTGTTCTTATATTCTCAGTAAGAAATATAGTATAATACAAGCTACCATAAAATTAAAAAGAATGATAGGAATGAAAAGAATAAACCACACTCAATTATGATATAAAACTATTAACATGAGAATGGAATATATTAAAATAAATATAAATTATCAGATGGAAAATTAAAAATAATTTCATAGTGATGGAATACATAATTATAAAAAACAAAATATTTCTGATCATGCCTCATTTGGGACCCCACACATCACTAAATAAGCCCAATGCATTCATAAAATAAAAATAATGAATGAAAAATACACGATCATCATGCCTTAGTAATAAATCTATATTAAAATCACAAGTATATAGATTCTCAATAATTCCCCAGTTAATAAGTGGAATAAATTTCATGTAAAACACAGTTTAATTTGTATAATATTCATACCATATATAATAATGGACATATGTTTAAGTAAATAATGTCAATGATCACATCAATTCTTGAGTTTAAAGTATTTTCCTAAGTTATGAAGTCTAATAAAATACAAGAGGGGGTGGATTATAGTTTTAAAAAAAGATTACAATTTTTTCCATCCACAAGTATTATGTTGTTTGTTTTTTATATTTATAATAAAATTAAAAAGAGATTAAAAAAATTATAAACTTTATGAAATAAAATTAGAACAGTGAAATTAAAGTTACCAGTATTTTAAGTATTATCAATGAAAGAGTTACCAATGTGGAAATTAAAAAGAAAAACTTCAAGTGTTGACCAGAAATTCAAATAATCCATTAAAAGGATATTATTAAAACCAAAATTTTAAACCAAAATGAAAGTTGGATATATATACTGGATCCAAGGTATCCATAAATTTAAACCTATCATAGGGTAACCCCAATTTTAGAACTATCAAAAGGGTTTTCTTCCTATCCTAAGGTACATTGGGCCCTTTGAAATTTTGGAAATAATTTGAGTTATGGATTACTATTTGGAAATGCCCCTAGCCTCTCTAAAGTTAATGACACATTCCATATATCATTATTGAGGAAGTAAATGTCAGAAAAAATTCATGTTCTTACCACTGAGGAAATATAATTTACAAATTATTCATTATACTATAAAGAGCCCATCCCGATTCTTTGAAATTATGGAGAAAGTATGGTGGAATCGAGAAACTTGACTGGTGGAGGTTCTTTGAAGAAATCAAAAACTAAAAGAGGAAATATATAAGCCTAATGAATTCATGAGGAAAGATTACCTAAATTTTTGTAATGATGGACTTGTATTACAATTTTTAGGTTGAAAATTTTTAAGGTAATAAGAATGTAATACAGTATATCTATAACAGGTAAACATTACATCCTTAGACTATTTCACAATGCATATCCGATTATTTTATCATTATAATAGACATAATTCATGGTTATATTTAAAAATAAAATTAAAAAATTTCATTAATTGAATTAAATAAAATGGATATCATTTTTGAATTTATAAGGATGAATTTATCATAGGTTTAATTTTTGAGATTTTTAAGAAATTGTTTAATTTTAAGTGAAAAGTGTAAAATGCATATTTCTGAAAAATTTCCATTTATTTTATTTAAATAAATTAATTTAAAAGTTATACTATGTATTGTATTTTTTATAGTAATATAATATAGATTTTATATAATAAATTCTAATTATTCCCATAGGAACTTACATTATATATTTTTTTGGTAAAAGATTATTTTTATGTTTAAATATTCATTTTACTAAAAAAACCAATTTTTATTGTGTTTTTCATACTTATATTAAAGTTATTTTCTACCAATTATTTAATTTTAATCTTTAAAAATTAATCAAATATTTGGATTCAATAGTTTCATATTTAATAATGATTTCAATATCATTTTTGGTTATTATAAATAGAAACCATGGTAACAATATTGCCACCAAAAAAAAAAAGGGTAAAATAGGTCAAGGATAAAATTTTATAGTAAAGTCATGAAATGTCATCTTAATTATTTTTGGATGATTTGATTTTGAGCCTAATAATCTTATATTTTAAATTTAATTTTTTAAGTTCCACTTATCCCTGAGTAAGACACTTATAATATTTAATAGTTAAGAATAATTACAAGTGTTTCACTCACCACACTTATAAAAAGGAAACCCCTACCCTCTATTGTCCGCATTACATGGTGAATTTATGTTGATAAATATCAACCCAAATAACTTTCCAAAATCCCTCCCCAATAAATATAGTTATTGGTATCACAGAAATACCGCTTCAAAACTGATTATGGTGTAAGCTAAATGAGGTTTCTAAAACAATGGTATAGTTGTAAACTGAGGGTTTTCATGTTTTTTTATTATTTTACTTCAAAAAAAAATTCTATAACCATGTTAATATGATAAAACCATTATCATTAACATACTAAAATTTCACTAATTTTATGGTATAACCCTTTATCATATTCTTTTCCATTATATGGAAAATTAAATCACCGCTCATGCGTACGTATGACCTACGTCTCTATATAGTGGTGTAATTAATTTTTCATCACCAATTTACTTTGATAATGATGAATATGAAACTATGTACTATATATTGTATTAATTTCAAAATTTTATTATGTAAATATTATATATAATATACCATCATACCCTTCCACCTGTTAAAAAAATGAAACATTTCTCATGTGTACTTGTGGACAACCACCTCTATGAAGCGATGTGACTTATCTTTCATGTATGACTTTCATGGAATATTATTAAATTGTATATAACGAATTATATTTATAATTATGTTATTATTTATATTTTCGAGGTAATGGATTCGTGATCACTTGGACCATTATCAACACACCGATGTTATTTTTAGGTTATAAATTGAAGGACTAAAAAATGTACAATGTGAAATTAACGGATTTAAAAATGTCATAAGACATATTAATAAATGAAATGAAAGGTATTATAAAAAGGTAATGAAACTAAAAATGGGTTTTAAGAAGGTATCAAGTTGACATATGATTACTATACATGAGTTAATGTACGTATGTAGTGAGTCAGACTTAAGGTAAAGGTTTCTCACGCCACTTTTATTTCTATGAGACATATGTCATATTAACCACTTATTTTATTCATGTGGTTTATAAAATTACACATTGATATTTTATATCATTAATCTATTTATATTAATTTTATTAAAATTTGAATTATAATTTATTTCTTTCTTGGGAGTTATGATTCAAAATTTATCAAATATGTAAGATTTTTATGTTACCATCTCAAATTTTTCCAAGATTTTTTATGATTAAATTTTAGATTATGAAATTATATGATATATATATATATAAAATATTATTTATTTTATTCTCCTATGTTAATTTTTATAAATAAAAAATTTTACTTTCATTTTATAATCTTTATGTACTCAAAATACCAAAAGAAAATTTTTATGCAAAATAGAATTTATTTCTCTCTTCAGATGAGAATATATTTCTTCCATGTCCATATGGTCTTTAAAACATTTTAATTATTTTTAATATTTTTAAATAATTTATTAAATATATATTTACCCATATTTGAATTTATATAAAATGTTTTAAAATGAATATTTTTTCATTTTTTGAATAAATTACTTTTTACCAAATGTGTGAACATAAACTTTGTCTTAATGTATACCGCTTGAATGGATTTTACTACCCTAAAAAATACTGAATGATTTGAATATTAAATTATAGTTTCCCTCAGTTTTTTTTCAAAGAAATTAATTTTCATAATATTTTTTAAGTTTAATTAAAAATGATAGCAAAATTAAAGATATTTTTTTTCATGTTTTCAGAGAAATGGTCAAAAGTTATTTTAAAGTAATTTTAATCTATGTCGACATATTTTAATGATTATTATACTTTAATAAGGATATAATCTAATGATTTAATATACATTATTTCTCTATATGGATTATGATCATTTTATTCTATTTATTTTTTGAGTTATATATTAACCTTTTGTATGATAGTTTTCAATATGAATGATTATATTGATTATGTATTGAATTGTTTTTCTATTATTATATTTGATAAATTAATTAGACTTAGTAAGTGATGAGATGTGCCTTTTATTTCTCTTATATGAGTTGGTATATCTCATGATACAATCTAGTTTATGTATTTTACACATTCCTTACCTATTTATGTATGGTGTCTTAGCATGAGGCCTTGATGGTAAGATTACGATGTATAACATTATGTATTCTATCATTATGAAATTAGTTATTTTTATACAGGTGATTATTTATGTTATTATGTTATCCATTGTTATATTTTTTCTTTTTTTTATAATAGTCATATGACATATTTTGTTGTTGTTTATCTCTTAATATTATTCATTATTTATTTATTCTATGATAGCTTATGTTATACGCTTTCACTTACTGAGAATATAAGCTCAATCATTTTTATGTTTTCCTATCCTGAGGATACCAATAATGGATATATGATTTATTTTAGGGATATAATAGATTTAATAATAACATTATTACTATAATTTTATGTTAAATTTCATGATCTAAATGTTATTCGAGAATCATGAACGTATCCAATCCCCCAAAACTACTAAACTATTTGAACCTATAGAAGATAATCTCACGTATCTTATTTAAATTTAGTAAGATAACCGCTATATTTGGGTTATTGGGGTTAGTGTGTTACACATGAAATATTCTCATGAGTTAAAAAGAAGTTCCACGTAATAGATGGCCCCATGTATACCACATAGTGTGTGATACACTATATATTTGGTATACCAGGGGTGTGTGTTTCATATTTGGATTTCTTAAAACATAGGTTGTAAATATACCAATAATTATAAAATTAATACCTTTATAACTTTCTTACACAATCCTTGAGGATTATCTAATCGGGGGGTGGTTTTATATGTAGTAGATCATGTCATCAGCTGAGACTTAACCAATATGATATTTTTACTCTAGTATAATGAGTATGACATATGGACACTAAATCGAAATTGGTCAAATAAATTTATGGTTGTACATAGATAATTCCTGTTATATGATTATCTATTAAATGAGTGGAATGATATACGATTTTTCCTAAGGGATAAAGTCTTATGATGGATTTATCGACGTGATAAGTTTAAACACATAGAATCTAGAAAAAATAAATAGGTTATATGGTATTGGAAAAAACCATTTCATATATTTAATTAATTTATTATACTAAGGAATAATATTAAAATGATTTCTTGTATATGATTAAACTGGTGGATACATGTATAGAGATACTTGTTTTTGATGGAGATCATGCTAGGTCATTTTTTTCTTGAGTACCACTAATGCATTTCTTAATGACACTCTTTTCCTAAATTTATGAATTCAAAAAATTATATATTTTTTCAATGTAAAAATGTCCCATGGGTACACACTCTATGGTTGAAGGAATATGGATTAAGTGTTATGAATCTTAGTAAATGGTTAAAAAATGTGTTTATAATTTTTTGAAAGGTATTTTGGATGGGTATTCACAAACTATTGAATATTATGTGATATGAGGTGAAACTGATGAAAGATTTAAAAAATCACTTTAGAAATATTAAAAAATGTGTTTTGAAAATGGGTTAAAAATATATTGTATTTGATAAAATATAAGGTGAAATGACATAAAGTCTTTTAATATTTAGTGTAAGTGGGAGATTGAGAAAGTTAGAATGTGAATGGGTGTGTGATCCTTGAGAAAGCATCTACATGATTCAATCTCCCCCTTTAATCTCACTTTCTCCAACACCCTTATTTATAGAGAGGTACTTATATATTTTGGTAGTTTTGGGGAATCATACACAAAAAATTATTGGTTCAAGTGGCTTATGGATACTCTTTAGATCAAATATTCCATTGGTTATTCCTTAGTGAATTTTATCAAACAATTTATTAAAAAATTATAATCAAGGATTATTAGTGAAAGGTACATATTCATAATTTTTATACATTTTTTTTGTTTTTCATAACTTAGTGATCTTGGGAATGAGGCTTCTAATGCCTTAATATGACTTGAAAAGTGTATTTCAATCCTTAGAAACCCATTAAATAACATGTGTTTTATAGAGATCATACTAGATCTCTTTATAGCTTGATTCACATTGAATCTATTCTAGAGATGATGTTTTATTATGGTTATAAATTTTGAATTAATAATCATTTTCAACACTAAAAATTCTATAGGGTCATACAAAAGGGTATGTGAATGAGGATGTATTAAGTTAAAAATTGTTTATACAAAGCCAAGATATTTATTTTATATTATATCCAAATGGTGTTTTGGATGATTTCCAAAATAGGTTTGGATATTGTTTTATAAGGTTTTACATGTAATGTAACATAGGGTGAAATGTGTGTAAAATTTTAGAGTCTTTAGTGAATGATATATAATTAAGAATATTGTTTTCATTGAATTTGTATCACATACTACAATACAATTGTATCATTATATATATATATATATGATTTTTAAGTGTTGCATGTGAAATGATTATATTTATTAGAGCAATATTATTGCAAGGTTTCTAACACTAAGAGTGATAGAAACATATCACTAAGAGAACTACAAACACATCCCTTGGAGAGATATGGTTATTTAGAATATACTATAGGTATCAATAAAAGCACATCAAACAGTATAATATGTATGTGAAATGTGATATAACATACTTCCGTCTTGATAATTCCATGAAAAATTATCAAACAACTGACATAATATCATAAGATGATATTTATGGGATTTATAGCATATCATAATGAATGGTTAAGTGTTAAAAGTCCATGAATGATTTATTGAGATAATATCATAAAATGGAGGTGTTTTATTATTAGGAGTACTTATGATATAGTCTAGATACTCATTGAACCCTTCAGAGTGTTTAATGGTAGATTATATAAGGAACACTAAAAAAATTTTAATTATGTGATTTCAAGATATCCTAAATTGATACTTTCTTATTTCGCATTCTCCATTAATAATGAGATCCCAACAAACTATGAAGGGAATGATAAATCATAAAAAGAATAATTCTTGATGATTTTAACAACATATAGATACATTTGAAGTTTAGCAGTCATTGTTTTTCATTTAATGATATTCTTTAACCATTATAGTAAGGCTTTAACATCTACGTAAATATATTATCTGTGTTTTTTATTTTTATTATTATAAATATTATTATATTAGGTTTTTCAATGTTTTACAGAACATTTTGGGCATGTAGATGTTTATCAAAACCCTTCAAACTCAATTAAGGGTTTTAAGTGTAGTCATGTAATGTTAAGAATAAACATCTAGATATTGTAATTTTTGTGGTATGTGACTATGTTTTCATATTACGTTTCTTACTAAGACCCTTTGGGAATTTTGGGTTCTCATTGTCTAACTGGTCAATGTAATGTTACTTGTTGGAGTACTCTCTAGGGTTAGAAAACCCACATATAAGCAATAATGTAATATATTGTCAATAGATACCACCTAATTATTTTAACATCAATTTTTATTGACTTGGAATACTTTGAGGCTGAATGATGTTGATGATAGAAATTTCATGAAATATAAATATTGGAATTTTTGTACATAATGAACTTGTTTTCATCCATGTAGTTTTTCCTAAGATTTCACTTGGGACATGATTTGCCAAGTGGTGTTATAAATTTTCTAAAATATTATATTATTATGAAAGTATTATTTACTTAATTTTTAGTATTTGACATGTGTTTTGGAATAAAATGTCACATTTTAACTAAAAATCTTTACTTCTATTAATACAACCCACACTATATTTCAGATTGAATTGAAGTTGATTCATATATGTAAATAATTAATTATGGATTATTTTCCAAAAATATTAAGAAAATAAATGTTTTTTATTTTATTTTTGGTGATCAACATGTATTTTGTACTAAAATATTACTTTTAAATAAAACATGTCCTTTCAATCATATCAACCACACCGTGTGTTCACTTGTTGTGTGACTGATTCCTACACATCATGAATAAAAAATGAATAATTTTCCTAAAGTGTTAAGATAATCCGAGTGTTTTTCTATTTTTTAGAGAGTGACGTGTGTTTTGATCTAAAATTTTACTTTTAAACCGAAAACATACAATTTGAGTCATACCTGGTAGACCGTGTGATGAAATAATGTGTGAATTATTTTTATATGTCACTAATGACTTAAGGGTAATTTTACTAATGTATAATGATAATACAAGTGAATTTGATTGGTTTTTGTGAGTAATACATGATTTTAACTAAAATATAATTTTTAAAATAAAAACACACACTTTGAGTCATTTTTAAACTGAAAATACACACCACTAAAAATAGACATATCAAGTAAAAAAATTTTAGTCCACGAGTGAAATATACTAATTGAAGAATTTATAATGTATAGATTTTTCTCAAAGAACTTTTCTCTCTTCCTAAGAATAAAATGGTTGGATAAGAACCAATTCTTGATGAATCCACCTCTTCACGAACTCTATGAAAATTAACTAAACAAGTAGTAGATAAAAATTATAAAAAAATTCTCTGAAAAAGAAGTAGATAAAATGATCACAAAATTAACTAAATATGTAGTAGGAAGTCACCTCTTCCATATTTCTATATACATTCTGACACCAAGTATTCTACCCACTCCTTTCTAAAAAAATAAAATTTCTATTTTCAATACCTTGACTATTCATAGTTTTGGTAATACTGAAAAAATATAAATAAATATGTGTGATTATGTTTTAAAAATAAATTTGAATTATCATCAGAAATACCATTTTGGGGATGCTAGTTTATTGATGTAATATGATATCTTTCATAAATTTGTAAACATAATAACTACAATATTTTCCATTAGTTTGTTTTGGACACTAAAAAACATTGATAAAAATATGTAATTTGTTTTCATATATATGTTTTGATAGTTAAATACTATTATATATACCATAAACTTGTCCAATTTTAGAATTAGATAAGATTCTTGTTCTCATGGACCGCCTCATACCATGATTTTGATAATATTTAAACAATTAAATATCCTAAAAAAATTTTATTTAAAAAATAATATAAAAAATATAAATTGATATTTATTTGTAAAATATTGAATGTAGTGTATTAATAATTGATAAGTGCAATCATGTGTGGTTAATTTTTTATAAATCCATGCATTGAATCAAAGAATAAATATTCATAGTATCCAAACTGATTACAATAAGTATCCAATTCTACCTTAAAAAACAAAAAGAAATTAGTAATGAAATAAATGAAAATATATTTTATATGATTATATTGTAGAGTTCTACCCATGTACCATGGGTACTAAAAATACTTTGTTATCTACTATTTTATTTTTAAACATTATGATCAGTGGGTATGTCCAACTCTTGAACCCACTATTTGAATAGCTAAAAAAGTTTCACCAATCAAATTTTAGAAAAAAACATGGGGAACCTCCCCAAACCCTAGATATTACAATTTAATAAAAAACCATCACATTATCTTAATGAACCTCCTTAAGTCCAAACTAAAACTAGAGATTCCAATAGTCCCCAGGATCACAACACAAAGTGACATCCAACTAGGGAATTCCCTAATGTACCCAAGATTTCTGTTCATGTCTACAGGAAAATACTAATATGGAAAAAAATCCTCAATAAGTATAGGAAACCCCAAAAGGGGTTCTTATAGCTCCTCTAAAATAATGGGTCACATCCAGTGTTGAATAATCCCAACCATCTCTTAGTGGCCTCTAACTAATCATTGATTAATAATAACACTAAATGGATTACAAATGAAAAGAAAACCAACTAGTTCATTCAAAATGGTCCTCATGACCACCTCAAAAGTAGAACCCTCTTCAAGGGATCCTTAGCACAAGCCAAACCTCATGGAAAATCCCACAGTAAGAAAACCTCATCGACCCTTACCAAAAAGTAACCCAACCACGAGTACTAAATCTCCCATACAGTTAATTATTAAGAGTCCCTTGGTCTCATCTCAATGACCAAAAAAAACTCAACCATAATTCCATCCCATGGTTCCAACCCTGTTCAGAGGATCAAACAACACTGATCCTCAACTATAGAAGCTAAATCTTAGCTTATTTAACCTTGAAAAATTGGTCGCAACATTTAGGGAAAAACCAATATCTCCTCATAGATACTAATCGATCCCATATTCTCAAATCCATATAAAAAAATCAAATAGATTGCTATGGAATACTCGAGTTAGGATGATCATTAAGCTCACATCCCTCACCCAGGTCTCGCATCTCACAACCCAAACCTAATAGGATTCTAAAACCAAGCCTCAAAGAATCCTCAAACGTAACTATTTTATTTTGAAAGACCATCCATATTTCCTATAAACTCTAAAATTTTTCCACCATCATGATCTATGTGGAAATAACCCAAAGTAAACTACTCAAAATTCTAATTCTAACTCTGAGACACAATGTACCCTAAATGTCCATTGTTGGAAAAATTACACGGTGTATCATTATGAGTACCTAGTTTGTACTCTCAAATCTACACCTGGCCATGTAATTCTACATGGAAAGAGAAAACATAGGGTCTGCCTATGTACTAATACATGGATAGGGTGTAGTAATCGTCTAATATTTTAATACTATACAACCATGTACCCATCACACGGGGTGTCTTTCCATGTACATGGCCACATGGTCATGTCCCACTACACGATGTGTACCCATATTACACAACATGAACTTTCAAAAACATCATCCTCCTAGGTACTTTTTGACACGTCTTGGTATGTTTCCAAGTAATACTATATTGAATGTACAAAAACTAAATGGTGTTTACTTATAAAAACCATCTTCCTCAAATAGGAGGAACACGAAACATGTTTTATCTGAAGCACATGTTGTTTACATGGGGTTTTCCAAATGGAAAACCTCCCCATTGACGCAGTACCCCCAATTTTGTTATAAAAACCACAAATCAACCCACACAGGGTCCCCAATTACCCATAAAAGTATTAAAAAAAACTATGTAGATTTTAAATATAAAACAAAAAACAAACCTAACTCTGAGTGAAAAATGCTAATGTTTCACACCAAATTTTGCACCCAATGCCACCACAGTCTAATTCGAGCCTCAAACAAACCCTTAATGGAACCAACTACCTCTCCACATCCCTTTTATCTCCCATTAACTCTCTTGGATGAGGACCCACAGAGGGGAATCCCCACAAGTGTACATGTAAATCTACAGGACAAGAGAGGAAATAAAAAGTGAAAAAGGAAAAAAATAAAAATGATAAGAAGAAAAGAAAAGAAAAAATTAATTAAAAGGGGACCGTCTCTAGACACAATGACTATAATGGTTCTATGACTCGACTAAGTAAACCCCTCCACTATAGACTTAATTTTGTAGAAATAATCTCAAATTTATAATTTTTTATAAGATATCATAAAACAAACATGCATGAATAAATTAATAGTTTAATAATTAAATATTAAACATTCTGTAACAAATAAAATAGTTTAGATTTCCAAAATAATACTATACTAGGGAAAACTCGAAATTCTAGGACCAACAGAGGGGTCATAAAAGTTATATAAGACCATCTTATAGGATAATTTACAATTTTTTCCTTGATCATCCTTGGGAACAAAAAGTTTAAAATTTCCCTTGATTTTTAGAACCCATGACGACACGAGGCATCAAAAACTCCCCAATAAAAATTCTTCTTGACCCAAGGAATCCTAAGTGGTAAATCATAAACCATGATCTCACCCATGAAATGGAACAACCAATGCTATCTCAACCATAAAATGACCAATCCTATTGTGTCCATAACTATCACCGATCATGAGAAAAATTATATCATGTCTGATCTAAAACTCCCCACCAAATGAGTATCCTTATCACCAACCCACTACCGAGATGAAAGTCCATACCACCCATGATACATCCATCACTAAAAAATAGATATATGTGGAAAAAATACTCTCCCCTATGTTCCATCAAAAAATCCCACAAAAATCCATTTTCATTCCCATGTTACCATGAACATCAACATACACACTCAATAAAATAGTTAAACATGGATCATGACCTTAAATAGCCTATGGTGAAATCCCTATCATAAAAAATTCCATAAAATTTTCTCAAAAGAACAAAAGGACTCACACTCATTGAGACCAATTAACAAAAATGATGCAAACACACCTAAAATCACCGACCATGATCCTCACATTGGCCAGTTATAATAACCCAGAGCACCCTCAACACTGTTCCTAAACATCAAGGAATCTCTTTCATTCCATGACCAACATCATGACCACTATACATCCAAGAGTCAATACAAAACCACAATTCTCTAACCATGCTTTCACCATGCCACCTAAGGAACAATCAAAATTGATCATGGCTAAGAAAAAAACCAAAACATCCCTCTAAATCCATCCATAATATATAGAGCACTCCTGGAACCCCACTTCTCAAAACCCATGAATCCTCATTCCAAACCACATAATGGTGACCAAAACCTCAAAAAACCCACTTGTGAAGAAAAAACATGACTACCCAATCCATCTATGATAATAAGAACATGGGACCCACTACAATACATAACAGAAAAAACATGTTAAGAATAGTTCCCTCTGAAGTAACACAAAAATGGGATTTCATGTGTACCCATTAAAATATAGATACTTGAGCCCTATCTGAAGATCTATTATACACCATTTCCCATATCGAGCCACCATTAGTGAATTATAAGCTCACTAATAACCTAAATGGGCCTACATGCATCCTTTGATGAAGGGAATTAATCTCCATCATTAGTGAACCTCTCACAACAAGGTAAACATGACTTATCATGAGAGTAAAATATATACATGTGGTTTAGTTGAGTAAAATAACACCAAGTACTTATATGATAAAGAATAATTTTAGCAGTTGTTGACACTTAAAACAATTAAACCTCCATCACTAGTAGAACACCACAGATTTTCATATTTCATGTGAATCCTTTGTGCCTAAAAAATGCATGAACATTGGCCTCTTTCCCATAGTAAAATGTCAAAAAATGAAAATAAATCCACATACTCAAGTGCATCACACTAGGGGAATTATCACCACCATAAAAACATAATCCAATAATAGAAATATCATTACCTGGAAACATGGATTTCCTATTAGTAATGGTATTCGATACACACTAGTCTGATATCCATAAAAAGTTTCAGTAAATTTCTAGAAAACACTTCTACAAAATCTCTAAATAAAAAACCAAAACCACTCTGATACTATTTTTTCAATGAAACAACTTGAGCCAACCTAACATGTCACCTAATTCTCCTCACTAGAAGGCCTAAACCACACCTCCCAAAACACTAGAGGTTGTTGACTAATGGTGGGTGTCTAAGATATATAGTTAGGATACTAAACCCTATGGTCATTGCATAATGACATTGAAAAATAAAAAAACACTTACATAAGGATAAACATCATAGTATGCATAATATATAAACTTAAAAAAATAATTCTATAATAAATGGAATGTGGAATAGAATTGTGATGTGTCATAGGAATAAAACAAATACAACAATCAGTCACCAACTTTGCCGATAACAGATAAAAAATAAAAAATCTAAAAATAAATAAATTAGGCTCAACTTATAACTCTAATTAAATCCACATACCAAGTCTCCATGATTCTCAAGATACACTAGCTCAATCCTGAAACTCCACAAAAGTGGATCTACTCGATCAAGTAACACTGGGAATTGGACTAATCCACTATGAAACCTATTCTCCAAATTAAATATATATATCAGGTATTCATGTAAACTAAGGTACATGTATACGGGGTGTGAAATGAATCTCAGTTAGCCACCCCAATGTATATCCTATAATATACTATCATAATAATGGAATGCACACATGATATACCCATGCTAGTAAAAAACTAATAGTATCCAGCATAATGAAAAAAACTTTGTAAAATTGAAAAAAAAAACAGAAGGAAAATAACTAACAACATGTTCTAGCTTTAAAGTTGAGGTAAATCGACCCATTCTATGGACTTTACTAGAGAATTTAAAACACATGCCTCATCTAACCATAGAGAAACCATAGTGTCTTCCATATCTACATAGGAACTATAAGATAACTATATATGGTGTCATGAATGATATACCTCAAAGAGAAATCGTAAGAAATATAAAAATAACATCTAATGGGATCTAAGAATCCAATGAAATGATCAAACTGATGATAGATCTCTACTCCACACGTATGAGAAACTATTATGTCCTAAAATTCCTAAAAAATAATTTGGGCTTTAAATGAGGATCTGAGAGTATACACTTCCCTAGAAGAAATTTATAATATATGGGCCTGACAGATGCACTATCCTAGGGGACCCAGTCAACCCATGGGCCTAATAGATTAATTTTCCATTGGAACCTGATCATGTGACTTGGAGCCCACCTTATCCATGGTATATAACCTCTATCTAGGGATTAACAGTCTACTAAAGTGGTGCACTCATCTAAATAATCAATTGGACCCCTAATCCCATTTAAAATAACTGTCTAATAGATGAGAGAACCAAATCAAAGATCATGGAAAACACTTGATCCAATAAATACAAAGGTTTTACTCATAAAACTAAGATCCTAATAAGAAACTAACTCAAAAATTATGAACAATGTCTGTTAGAGCATGGTTCAGTCAAACTTTTGAACCCACCATCCTAAAAACTGAACTTCTAGTATCGATCAACTCTCAGAAAAAAAGAATAGGGCCTCTCACAACACCCTAGATATCAACATCCAACAAAAAAACACCAAGGTCTCTCAATGACCCTCCTTAGGGAAAAATTAATACATGAGGTTTCCATTGTCCTCAGGGGCACTACACAAAGTGATGTCTAACTTGGGACCCCCTACTACACCCAAGCTCTTAGACAACACCTGTCAAAATATCCTAAAATGATTAAAGTACACAATAAGAGAAGGATACACAATATTATGGGTTCCTCCATATCATTGAAAATCATGGGTCACATACATTGTAAAAACATCAAAATTAACCTTTAGTGGACTTAAAATAATCTTTTATCAACAAAATCTGTAAAGAGAATTCAAAAGAAAAACATTCCAACCAGAGAATTAACAATGATCATCATGACCACCTAAAAAGCATTACCCTATATAAGAGATTCTCAACCCATGAAAAACATTGGGGCATGACCCAAAACAAGAAATATATTGTCGAACTTCTTAGAAAACAACCCAACCATGGGAACTAACACACCCACAATGTCATCCTAAAATTTCCCTTAGTGTCCTCTCAATAGCTCAGTGAAACCTAGTCACAACCTCCATCCCATGGTGTCAAACCATACTAAAATATCCAATAAATTTAATTCTAAACCATAGGAGATAAACCTTAACTTACCTAACCTTGAGGAATTAGTTCTTACATTGAAAGACCAACCAAGATCTTATCATATATAATAATAAATCTTTCCTTTTAAAATCATTAAAAAAACTCAAATATATCACCATGGAAAACTCAATCCAGCCCAATCCCCATGATTACAACCCTCAACTGGACCTTTTAGGTCAATACTAAACTCCTTGGAGGATTCTGAAACTAAACATTGAATACTTCCCCCCATTGATAGTCCAAAGTACCATCCAAATGGCCTATAAATGATGAAAGGATTGCACCATAACAATATAATTGAAAAACCTATCATAATATACTAATAAAAAGTTTAATTATTACTCCAAATAACAAAACACCCCAAAAACCCCATTGATGGAAAAAGTAAACAACATGTAATTTTGAGTACACAATGGGTACTCTCAAATCTGTGCTTGCGCGTGTACTTCTGCATGGATAAAGCATGCAAGGGTTCTTCTCATATACTAATAAATAGCCAAATATTTCTTGGGGTCTACTATTTTACTAATATAATGACATATACCCCTCATATGTGGTGTCTAACCAAGTACATGGCCACATGGATATGTCTAACTACATGACATGTACCCATAGTACATGGTGTGTAATTCACAAAACTCCAACAACCCATGTATTCTGAACATAGATAGGTACATGGAAATATACTACTACATGGTGTGTAATTACAATACATGGAGTGTGGTTCAAAAAACCCATATTCAAATAATAGGATGAAAAAAATATTTTTATTCTCTGAACCACTCACTACTGCATAGGTTTTCTAGAATGGAAAATCGCCTAAACTTCATGGTACACTTGATTTTCTATAAAAATACACAAATTAACCCTCGTGAGGTCCTTAGTAAACAAAAAATAATTTAGAAATTAAAAAACAATATCACTAAGGATATTTATGTAATAAAAGTTAAAAACATTCTACCTTTTGGTGGAAACCATTAATGGTTTATTCCGAATCTTTCAATTACAATTGCCACACTCCGATCCTAGACTTGGATGAAGTCTCAGTTGATCCTCATACCTCTCCCTCTCCCTCTTATCTCTCTCTCCCTCTCTCATCAAATTAATACGAAAGGGGATTCCCCACCAGCTTATATGGAATGAAAAAGGAGAGTATAGGAACAAAAAATGAAAAAAAGAAGAAAAAGAAAAGAAAATAAAAAAAGAAAAGGGGACCAACGTAAGCCTCAACCCTGGTGGCCACAATGGGTTTATTCCTCGCCTAGGGAAAACCCCCCATTATAGACTCAAATACCAAGATAGAATCTCAATATGACAATCACTTTAATTGATCTCACCGAATGAACATTCTTGAATAAAATAATATTTAATTAATTAAATGTTAAATATTCTCAGAAAATTAGAACAACTCATATTTTAACTAATAACTTTTCTTTGTGTAAAAAATATATTCTGGGACCTATAGAGTGGTCATCAAAATATCCCATATCATATTATAGGACAATTTAACATTTTTATATTGAACACTCCTTGGAACAAAAAAGGATCAAATCTGTCTTGATTTTCATAAGGAATAACGATAAGATATGTAACATAACATATATTTAAAAAGTGTACATGGTACAACATATTTCACATATTATAATAATGTTTTTAAAATATAATTTTTCCTCCTATACAAGTTGACATAAATTTCACATATTATGTTCTATATTAAAAAATAAATTTTAACACTGATATGATTTGAGATAAATTTTATATAAAATGATATATCTTTAAAAAAATGGTATTTATCTAATAAACAAGTTTGGATTTCATTGAGAAAATATTTTAAATAATATAATATATAAATTTATGAGATGAGATAAAATTTACAAAGTATATTATATTTTAAAAAATAAAAAACTATATAAAGATAGAAAAATTTAATGTATAATGATACATATTTAATACAATTCAATTTACTTCATGAATAAAATGACACAAATTTTAATTTAAATAAAAAAAATAAATTAAAATTTATCTTATGTAAAGAATGAAATAAATTTCACATTGTTATATATCTTGAAATTTTAAAATTATCTAATGTATAGGGAAAAATTAAAAAAATGAAATTAATCTCATGTACATGAAATATATATTTCATCTAAACTAATAAATATTTTAGAAAATAAAATTTTTACCAGGTGTGATGTGAGATTAATTTTAAATGATTCAGTTTGATTTTTAATGAATAAAATTTAACTCATGCACAGTTATAAATATTTTAGAAAATATAATTTAACTCATGTATGACATGATATAAATATATTTTTTTTTGTAAAAAAATAAAATTTATATGCACAAGATGAAATTATTAAATATGGAATTCAATGAAATCATTTTAAAAAATGAAATTTAATTCATATTTGAAATTAGATAAATTTAAATTTCATATTATACTTTTTAAAAACTAATATTTAAAGTATAATAATAATTCATATAAAATTTATCTGATATATCATATGAGATAAATTTCATGTACAATGATACGTATTTCAACAAATTAACATATAATAACCCATACACTTGTATAAAAAAGATAAAGGTTATATTACTAAATTGGTACAAAATAAAAGATATCACTCTACATAGGATCCAATAATTTAATAGTCCTAGAAGAATATATACATATAAGGTCCATTACATCTGTGACTACAGAACACAACACATGGAAAGAAAATTGAAGTAAACACATTGGCTCAGGGACTTGACCAAGAGACCTTCCCATCACCCATAATGCCAAACCACCCAACCATGTATGGTGGTGTTATACATACATACAAAGCTTATATATTACATTTGAAAACACAATATAATACTTAAGCTCTGAGTGAGAACATTATTATTCCTTCTAGAATATCCACAAAATAATTCTGAGTTATCCCATGAGTTTCTTGGGGAATTGAAAACAATATAAAAGAGTGAACTAATATTCTTAGTTTGGTGTTGCGTATAGTGGAATCTATCATGCAATTATAATTAATTATTGGTATTGTAATAATAAAAAATAATTATCTTTTTCCATAAAACTATTTGCTGTTGTAATAGTGGGTACCCTAGACCCAACTAAAATACCACTTTTTTGTTACCATATCTTGTATTCAGTAAGAAATGCATGATGTAATATTACCTTAATAGTATTGATATTTCAACATCTACTATTTACAAATTATTTTTCATTAATTATTTTTCATATAAAAGGGTTCTAACAATTCCCAGGCTATAATGAGAACCTCGAGATACTATGACATTAATCTTACACATATTTCATACGGTCTAGATACATCATGATGACTAGAAACATATGATTTCTGACTGTCAGGTGTTGGGATCTCATATACATCGATAATTCTTCTCATGAAGTTCCCACATAGTGATGTTGAGTAGATGAGATCAGGAGGACTGACATACCAAAAGGAACACAACATGTTTTAGGTGTCATTGGTAGTTCCAATCTGTGAACACATGGAATGGTCTCATGAATTTAGATTATTAAGTTTTTATAATATTTGATCATGTACTTTGATTTGAGGAAAAAAATATTGAATTGATATCATATAAATGTAGGATTAATTGGGTACTTCATTGGTGGTACGAAATTGATTGAATAATCAAGATATAATTTTTGGCTTCCAAACGGAAGTGATATATCAGGCCTAGTTGATGTAGATGGTATTAAATTCACTAAAAATTTGAAAAATTGAAGAAGAAGGTAATTCCATAAAGTTAGGTCAAATAATAATAAAGAAAAAAAGGATGATGACACAAAGTGTGCATATTTATTTATGAGATATAAAGGGAAAAATAAATTATATTACACGATGTGTATTTGTAGGAAAGGTTGTCATTGATATGACTTTTTGTTTTCTCTTTAGGGGCCTTGATGGGTTTATATAATCCACCCATAGTATATGAATAATATTCATTATTATTGAGATAAGGTCCTATATGATCTCACATATAGTTAATTAAAATTTTTATCCTGTTCTAATGAATAAGAATATAGGACATAGTGGGACCCACAATTGTTGTTTGGGGGATGTCATGGAATAAAAGATCACAAATTAGTGAATAAATTCATGTTATTCCAGTTTATAATCATTAGTATTGAATTTATTTATTAAAGGTATTTATAAGAAATCAAGTGAATTAAAGGAAGAATATTCTACAAAAGAATACTATTTTAACAGTCATGCTTTATATAATATTTTAGGAACAAAAAGTGAAGTTAATGGATATATTTTCTCATGTAATATATATATTATATTAAAATATAGTAATAATTAAATAAATGAAATTTATGATGGAGTTATTTGGTCATAACATGTATTTAAAGGTTTATTTAATGGGTAATAATTATCAGGGGTTGATGAACCATCTTTAGGTGTTTTAGAACATTACTATACAAGTGAGCTGAGGTTCTAATTCGAATTGTTATTCATCAAATGAATTTGAGATCCTATCTATCCCGTATCCCATATCCTAATGATAGAAAATATCAATCCAAGAAACTATAATGATCTCTCCTTCGTGGATAAAAGAAGCATTTATGCGGTGATCGTAGAGATATCATAGGCATCATAAAAAATCTATGCTAGCACCTATAATTTAAAGGAATATCATAGAGATCTCAGAGGCATCATCAAATATCCATGCTATCACCTATATGTTGAAGAACGACGTACTCGTAGTCTTTCAATTTTTGGGTGGATGATATTTAGGGATTCATATGTGGTTCCTTCATGAAACAGACATTGGGGAATATATTTCAATGAATGAGGCTTCAAATAAAACGAAGTAATTATTTTATTAATTTTTGTTATTAAAATTATTCATGAGGGATCCTCGATAGTTGTATCAGGATTCACTTCACCTATGAAAATATAGTTACATTGATCATTGATGAAATTTTTTTAATCTCTGGACCATTTGGTTCTACCACACTCTCTAATACCCATAATCATTATCATAAGGATCAAATAAAAGTTTGACGCTAAATAAAAATTATGTTTTCAATAATTTCATGTAGGGGGCATCACAATAGTCCTAATACCATATATAGTGATTCAATCCTACATCGGACAGTGAAGTTGTAGCCGTATGATGTTTTATATGAAATTAAATTTAGAGTTTTATAGTGTAAAAACCTAAACTTCTTATATATAAATATTAATTCTTAACATATGAATATTCATTTTATATCATAATTATCCATTCCATAATTGTTTATGTTTAGTGAATTTGGAAATGTGGACATTTAAATAATTGGTCAATAAGTGAAAATAGTCATCTCCCACTATGTTCTTCATAACTAACACCCTTCTTAGTCATATCATACATAATAAATTTCATCATAACATAGGGAAAGGAATCATAATAAAGGGAGAGCTAATATATTCAGTAAGGGTAAACAAGGGAGATAATAATATATCTGTGTATATGTGTATAAAAAAAACATAATAACATTTGAAAACCATGCCCTGTATATTTTAGATCATAAACTTGAGTCAAATCATAAATATTGGAAGTTTAGAATGCATAAATCATAATGTAATCAAATAAAAATAACCTTGATAACATAACATTGGTATGAGGCATATATTTTTGGCATACATATAAGTATAAAAAATCATTTCCTTAGTATATAAAGTCTTATTTAAAATACTATCATAGTGGAATGGGTTCACTCTCCAAACCCTAATAGTAGTCAAGGTTCAATACAAAGTCTATCCTAAAAGAAATATTCTCTTACTGAATTGGGATTACTCCCCGTTATATCCTTGTTTATCTCATGACATATCAATATTTACCAAATTCATTGGTTGGAAAAAATTGGTCCCTCCTATCATATAATGAAAATCAAACACATGTGTATCATAATATTATTAAACATTCATCACATCAGAACCCATGAAAAGAAATGGGTTTCAAAAAAATTTCATCTTAAAATAACCCGTGGAAATGAAATAAGTTTCATAATCATTTCATCATTTCATTAGAGTATAACTGGTGAACAAATAACAGGGTTTCATAAGAAATATTTCATGGTGTAACCCCCAGAAAAAGAATGGGTTTCATAATCATCTTGTAATCATAAAAATAAAACATTCATATAAATAATAAGAATGGTATCCTTATATTATATCTCTATTAAATCATAATAAACTTCAAAGTATGTTATCATTGATGGATAATGACTTTGAATGAAAAATCACTTGGAACGTTTCTTGAGAAAAATATCCCTTCTTTGAAAATAACCCTTTAAAATTAAATAAACGACCGAAGATAGAAATAAAGATTACATTTTTCATAAAAGAAATATTTTGAAATCTTGAGTAAATAATGTGAGGAAAATAAATGAAAAACAAGTATTCTTATTAAATCACCATATTATAATTAAATAAATGACCATCTTGAGGTATATATTATATTATTTCATCATTGGATGCATAATCTTAGACAATATCGATAAATGACGAGATTGTCACATAAAACCCTTACCAATTTAGTAATATTAAATCATAATCCCCATGAAGGAATATATTTTAATAAATATTAAAATATAATTATGATAAATATATTCAATATATTATATTTCAAATGGTATATATAGGCACATCATAAAATAAGATTTCATAAAATAACATATATCTCAAAGAAGGAAAATTGAGAGAAAAATCCCATTCCTTATGTCCAAACTTCTTTTATACATGTTAAAACATAATTTATAATAAGTATAATTTTATTATAAATATATTTAAGAAATTTAATTATATATATCATACCATATATGATTTACTTATGACTTTTTATTTTCCATTTATTAATAATTCCATGTTAAAGTGATGTTTCAGGTAATAACTGATTTATTTTTTTTGTATGTTTTGATTTGTTATTTGTTCACTATTACTTTGTTAATGGTTAAATAATATAAATAATTATAATCATTATATTAATATAAAATATATTTAGTACACATTTTTTATAGTAATTCATAAAAGTTATAGATGCAAAATTAAATACACCATTTATAGAGACAATAGATCATATGTATTTATGAATGTTGTTTCCTTTTTCTAGAACTATTAAACGAAAGCAGAGTGAATAATATATTAACATTATAGAGTCATTTTTATGTAATACATATCACATATTTTCATTAAAAGTATCCTTTCTACCTTCCATGTAAAGTGTGGATGAATCACACCACTTCGCGAGGCAGTAGTCCGCCGTATAGAAAAGCAATATTATCATGTTCCCACAGAATAGAATATAAGAAGCTATATGGGATATAATTATTTAATAATTATAATAATATAAAAATATAACATATAAACATTTTATAAGACATTATATCTATCCATGAGAGGTGGTAATAGAAAACAAATAACATTAGTTCCTAAGGAGGTAGTCTTCCATACACACGAATAATGATTTCGTATCCCTGTTGATGGAATATGTGAATGATTTAGGATATAAAATTAAAATAATAACTTCTCAATATATGGAATATGTTGATTTTATTATATAATAATGGTTTATTAATAATTTATTTAGGTTGTGCGATAAAAATCATAAACTGCTTGGTTAGGGATGTTACCTATTCTTGAGACAACTACTTTTGGTTTGCACCAAAATGCTTCATAGACTGGATTTATTTTAAAACTATGGATTATAAGATGATAAGAGGGGATTAATGAATTTATTTTGGTAGTTATTGACTAAAAAATTGGGGTTTTGAAGTGTAAAGATGATATGATAGGGGTGACATTTTATAAGTGAGGTGAGTGGCACACTAGTAATTTTTGAAAAGAAAAAGGTATACCCAAGTTTTCTTAAGAAACAATTCTCTATAATGGGTCATTATCAAGAATTATAGGTTATAAAGTAGAAATATTTCCATTAAATCGGTGATGGATGAGTTTTGGGTCATTTTTAATTCTTATCATTCTTGTTTAACCCCCAGTAAACCCATTTTCACCTTATCTATGGTAAATAATGTTTAATTTTTTACTATTAATTATGGTAAAAAAAGTTAATTTTTTTATAATATAAATTATAATTATTAAAAATACTGTAGTCATTTTTAAAAATTCTAATCATAGAATTTATGGAATTTAATTTATAATTAATCCTCTAGGTATGATAAAAAAGCGAGTTTCCAAAAATGAAGAGTTTCAAAATCTAAAAAGACTTTACATAAACATTAAATAAGAAATTGATTATAATGAACTAATTTATAATAATAGGTATATAATTGAAAAATTTTTACTTTTAAAACCACATGAAAATAATTTTTAGGTTTTTAAATTCTCTATAAGAAATAAAAAATCTTAATAAAAACTATTATTTTTCACTATTCATCAAAAAATTTATCCTTTTAGAAAATTATCAAAAATTTACTACAAGATAATTTTGATATAATAATTTAAAATTAATTTTTACTTTTTAAAATATATTTTATAAAAGTTTTATAAATTAATTTTATTATTTTTTCACAAAATTCCTTAAAAACATTTTTTGGAGAAAATAGTATTTTTGAAACACATAAAGCCTTTATCAAAAATTAACTATTTTTTATCAATATGTTTTCTTTATGTAAAAAAATAAAAATAAATAATTAAAAATTAGTTATTAATATTCAAATCTATAAGTTTAATTACTATGTTATAACTGTCATGTGTAAATTATAATATTAATAATATATCATGTTTTATTAAAACTAAGTGTCACATGTAACACAAGCTAAAATTAATGTTGGGTGTACTTCAAACTACTAAAGAAATTTATTTTAATTGAAAATATAATTCAAAAAAAACATAGGATGTTATATTATAACCTCATTAAAATGGATTTATCCCTTGATAATATTCACTCTATACAAAAAGAGGATACTTATGACTTATCATTTCCTCTGGTTCCCACATAGATTTTTCAAATTGGTGGTTTCTCCAGAAAAACTTGACTAGATGAGTGGTATTGTTTCAAAGAAAATTCTTCATATGATCTAAAATCTCCACCAGTTGGTCCTTATAAGAAAGATCTTGTTCTAATTATATGACCTCTGAGTTTAGTACATGTGAAGGGTTGAGTACATACTTCCTCAAGAGAGATACATGGAACACATTGTGAATTTGAGAGAGGATTTGTGGATGTGATAACCAATAGGATACCATCCCGTTATGATCAATAATTTCAATTGGAACAAGATACCTAGGGATTATATTTTAATTTTTTTTTAAAATATCAATACCTTATTCCAAATATAAATTATTATAAACCAATTATAACCGACTACAAATTCAAGATCACACTGGTGATTATGAGTATTAATTTTCTACTAACATTGTTCCACCCTTATGTGATGACAAATTGCTCTAACATTATCCATCCTTTATATTACTATTTAAAGACCAAATAGATATCATCATCCAACTTCATTTAAACATGTTGGAGAAATACACTTATTCCAGTTTATGGTTTAATAAGGAGACATATGAATGATTGGGTGAAAGCCACTGTTGTATGAAAACTAGAATTGGGGAAGGTGTTGATCCAAAAAACATTTAAAATCAAGAGAATAGAATATAAAAATATCTTATTTGGTTTGAATTGTTATATTACATTGACCATATATCTGAGGATGATACAAAGTTATGAAAACTAACATCACATTAAGAGATTTATGAAGACTATGCCACAACTTTAAGGTGAACCTTAGATCCCAATCAGATACAATTGAATGTGGTAATTCTTGAAACCTTACCATATCCATAATATATATCTTCGAAATATGATCTAAAATGAAATATTCTCTAACAACAATGAAGTGTTCCAACCCTATTACGCGATTAACTATAACCTATATAACATTATTCCCTTTAGATGTTGGGGGGGGGGGTCCGATGATAAAATAAATTATGATATTTTACCATTTCCATTCTAGTTTGGTTAATGGACATGAAATCCCCTAATAATATTTTCTCTTAGCCTTAAATTTTTTACAAACTATGAATTTATATAAAAACTCTACAATATCTCTCTTTATTCCATGGACCCTTAAATACTCTTTATAATATCTATACATCTTCATACTTTGGGAATTAATAGAGAAGAAAAAACTATGATCTTCCTGTAACAAATCCTGATTAAAATATGTTATGGATGAAACACATACATGGTTCTTAAAACTTATAGTTACATTATGATAAAGGATAAACTCAGAAACATTTTTAACTTCATTTTGAAGCTCTACTTATTCCTTCTAAGCCTTTTTAATATTTACTTAGCTAGATAGTTGAACATTCAATCGAGAAAGATCCCTTCCTTCAAGATTTATAGATACATTCTTTGAAAATACATAAATATTAGACCTATTGTGATCCTCATCATGGATAATCTACCATGATCCTTTCGACTCAAAGCATCAGCCACCTTGTTCATTTTCCTAGTGTGGTAATGTATTAAGTAGTCATAATCATTAATTAGATCAAATTATCTTCTCTATTATATATTAAAATACTTATAAACATTAAACCTTTTTAATCAGTATATATACCGCACTTTTCTCTGTAGAGTTAATTACTTAATATAATTAATTCAAAAAAATTATAGCTAACTCTAAATCACGAGTTTGGTGATTTTTCTCACAAACCTTCAATTTTCACGAGGCATAAGATATAAATATTTAATTTTTCATAAGAAAACATCTCAATAGCCTATTGGATGAATAAATATTTTTTATTAATCCTTCCTTAATCAATTGTAATGTAAGCACATGTGTGATAACTAATCTTATCTTAATTTCCTTAAATATTTCCTCACATTCATTTACTAAGAGGAACTTCGATTCCTTCAGATTTATAATGGTGAGTGGATTAGATATTAATGAGAAATTATCCATAAAAGATCAATAATATCCGGAAAAACCAAAAAAACTATGGTTCTTAGTAACTATGATTGGTATGGGCCAACACTTAATTGTATCTTTAATTAATGGATCTACCAATATACCTTCAATTGAGATTATCAGGATAAAGAATAAAAAATATTTCAGCCAAAATAAACACTTTGTAAATTTTTCATATAGTTCCTCCTTCCTTAGGTTCTTTCGTATCATTCTAAAGTGATATTATTTTTCTTCCTTATAGTTTGAATAGATAAGAATATCATCCATAAATACTACAAAAAAAATGATCAAGGTAATCTCAAAATAATATATTCATTAAATTTGTGAATATGACATGATAATTAGTAAGACTAAATGGAATCGTTGTATATTAATATTTTTTACACCTTCTATTGAATTTTTTCTTTGGTATATCCTCATTATTTACCCATAATAGATTTTATCTAGAATAATGACCAATCTTGGAATGGTTTTTATCTCCCCATAGTTAGTCAAATAGGTCATCAATACATGGTAGAGGATACATTTTCTTGATCATGATATTGTTAATCCTTTAATAATCAATGAAAATTCGCATAAATACATCTTTCATTTTTTTTCAAAAACAATAAATTCACCCCATGGGGACACAATATTATTAATCAATACTATTTCATGGTTCTCAAAGAGTTTATTATTCAATTCTTACAACATAATTAGGTCTATTCTATAGATATTATTTGTAATAGGTGTGGCACTTAGTATGACTTCTATTGAGTAAAAATATTTATGTTTTCGTTTAAGTCTAGGAAAAGGTTTTTTAAATGAATAATAAACCTCCAAAGAATTGGAACATAAATGATTTTGAGTTTCTCATCAATCATCTGAGATAAACACTCATCTTGAATAAGAATGAAAACGTATAAAATGTATATGATTGCCACTATAATTTAATTTTTATCATCATAATAAAATAAAATAAGAGGTTCGTTTGGAATATCAACTGTGAATTACCTCCCTTGGAAATTAATGTTGTATTTATGTAGAGAAATACACTATATTCCTAATATAACACTGGATTCAACTATAATAAGAATAAAAAGATTTACAGGAAGCACATTCTCAAAAACATCAATCAGATATGAATCACATACTTGAGATGCGATTTTCATTCCATTAGGGGTTTTCACTTTTAATTATATATCTGATCATTTGGGTGAGTTATTAATAACCTTATATAATTATGTATATATGATATAATGGGTAGATCTAGAGTCAAATAAGACATTAACATTTCTAGAGTGGATGTTAAGTCTACCTTTCACCACATTGTAATCACACCCTCATTAGAAATAGTGATCGCATGATATTTCCCTTTTTTACATGGCCTAATATGTTGTTGACATCAATCATCATCATTAACCTATGGATTTGGGAACTGTTTAGCATAATTCCCATACTCATTACACTTGAAATACTGGAGTGTGGATGGTACATTTTATGGAGCTTTCTCTCTATTTTCATCATTAATTAACTTGTTAGCATCACTTCATAACTTGATTTTCAAATAACCTTACTTTCCACAGATAAAAAATTTACCAGTCCCCTGAGATAATTTCATCTATGTTTCCTTCCACACATCAAGCATGATGGAAGGCTCATCTTATTAACACCACGATTTTTAGAATTCCCTTTGAACATCATTTTCCTTTTCTTGTAAAAAACATGAGATTGATGAGTATCTATGATCACCATTTCCTCCTTGAGTGCACATATAATGGATTATTCATGGATACTAAAATCTATAATGGGAATCACACTTCAAAGAATTGATTTTACAATACTAAATGATTGATTTTATTTACATTTATGTTTGGTGATAATACCAAAAGCATGACTCACAATTCTTTTAAAAGTTTCCTCATAGGTAATAAAAGATTCATCACCCTTCTACTTTATCTCAAGGAATTACTTCTCCATTTTTGTATGAATAATACGAGGAAATAACTAATTAAGAAATTTGATCTTAAACTCATCCTACTCTTTGGAGTGAATTAAATCCCATTACCATGAATTATTGATGAGATTAAACCATTGATCTTTTTCACTATATTTTCAGTGGTACTGATCCATTTATTAGAAACTATAAGATCAACAGAACCACTAAAATAAGGTGTAAAAATATTCATAAAGGACTTAACATAATGTTGTTCCCTTATTTTCTAGTTTTTAAGTTCAACATGATTCATGTATTGAGAATTTTTTGGTAGTATGAAAATGATATTTTTCATTTTAGCTCCTGTAACATTTCATTTATCATGAGTAAAATCATTACCTTGTTCATCACACTCAATATTAACATGGTTTCTTTGAGTTCCATATATTGAATACAACCAAAAAGCATAGTGTAAGAAAAAATAATCATAGATATGACCCAAATAATCATGAAAAATAATTTATAGGATGTCTAAATCATGAAACATTATTTCCAATATATGAAACCTTAAGCTTAAACTAGATAGTTCATGGTCATTATCTATTTAAATCCTTTATGATGGTTCGTAAAGACTTTGTAAATTTATAAAGAATATCCGCTAGAAGTGTTAAATAGGGTGTATAGAAAGACCCATTTTTATGTATCGGGTAATGATCAAGTCAAGTAAAATGTGCCTTTTTTTAGACTTATTACCACTAGGTATCATTGTGACCGAGAAACATCTACTTATAGTATCAATACAGGGATGTAATTTCTTGTAAACAACTCACTTTTTCTTTTACCAACATTCCAGGATATTTTCCTATTCTTTGTCTCATATATAGGCTTATCCTCAGACATATAATTAGGGATACTAGTAAAGTTTTCTCCCCATAGTTTCCAAATGTTAACTAAAGCTTTCTATGATACCAACTGTAAAAAATAAAACAACTCATAGATAAATGCAACATCATAATAGATGAATATTCATTACATAAAATTATTGTCCTTTCCAAGATCATTTAGGTCTAGTGTCTTTGGAATATGGTACATGTAAATAGTTGGTATATTAGTGAGCTACATTATTTTCCACTATTATTCACAAAAAGTACAATTACTAGATTTATCATACTTAATACCTTTCATCATAACTTTGGGAAATGAAGGACCAGAAATGGTGAGCTCAGATTCTTAATATGTGTAAAAAGGGATATATCAATATATCATGAGTATAAGGGTATGAGAACATGATAAAAATATTTGAAAACCATACCCTGGATATCATATATCATAAACATGAGTAATAAAAAAAGTCATGGTAGTTTATAAGACATGAATTTCAATGGAATCAAAGAACATGAACACAAAAACATAACATTGTCACAAGGAATGGATTTTTTTCATACACAAAGTTATATAAAATAATTTCCTTGGTATTTTAAAGTATATTTACAAGATTATCATAGTGGAATGGGTTCACTCCCCAAACCATCATAGTATTTATGGTTCAATCCAAAGTCTATCATAGTGGATATAGTCCCTTACTAAATTGGGATTACTCCCCAATATATTCCTATTTATATCATGATATATCAATCTTTACCCAATTCATTGGATGTAGATATAGGTCCCACAAATCACATAATGAAAATCATAGATATGTGTTCCAAAAAAAACATAAAACATTTATGAAATCATCTTACATGAAAAGAAAAGGGAATAATAATTTTTTTATAACTTAATGTATGTAAAAGAAATAGGTTTCATAATCATTTCATTATTTTATGAAATCATAAAATAAAAAAAAATGAAATGTGTTTCATAAGCATCTTATCTTGGTATAACTCATGGAAAAAGAAATTTTTTTCATAAGAATTATATCATCTTAAACACCCACCATTATGATAATGAATAATAATAGTATCCTTGGATTATATTGTCATTATATAATATGTAACATTAAAAGATGTTATCTTATATGGAAAATTATTTTAAAATAAAAATCACTTGGAACGTTTCTTGAGGGAAATATCATTTTTTTGAAAATATCCGTTTGAAATTAAAAATTCATAAAATATTTTATAAATCCTTTTGTTTGAAAATAACCATGAAAAATTATAATGGAAACTTTTAAAAAAATAATGTTCATGACTTTTGGAAATTCCATTCATGCCAAACATATTAAAACAAATATTCATTTCACTTTTTCATTTATATCCAAATATGGATTGTTTTGGAAAATGATAGGAATATTATTTTATAAAAATTTATAAATATTAAAACATGGATAAAAATATTTTTTAACAAATCATTTTAGAGATTGTAAAAGAAATTAAAATATTTTTAGAAAATACAAACATGGAAGAAAATTTCTTTTTGACCGAAGAGATAATTAAAGATGAGTTTTTTCTTGAAAAGATTATTTTAAACTATCAAGTACATAAAGAGAAAAAAATTAATGGAAAACATGTAATATCATGAAAAAACCATATAATAATAATATTTTTTAATTTCTTGAGATATAGATAATAATATTTCATCATTTAAAGCATAATCATGGGTAATCCCAATAAAAATTGGGATTGTATCAAAAAACCCTTAACACTTTGAAAAAAATAAATCATACAACCCATGAAGGAATAACAATAAATTAAACTTAAAATATCCTAATGATAAATAAATTCATGATTTTACATTTCAAAGGGGCTGTATATACACCTCATAAAAGAAGATATGTGCATAACATATCTTATGTCTCAAAGGAGGAAAAATAAGACAAAAATCCCTTACCATAAGTCTTGACATCCTTTGTACATGTTAAAAAATATATGTTTATTATAAATATATTTAAAAATACTAATTAAATATATAATTCCTTATATTATTTAATTATTTCATTTTATTTCCATTTTGTTTAATATTTCATGTCAAAGTCATGTTTTATATAATAACTGCTTTGTTTTTTTTCATTTATTTTTTACGCATTATTTGTGGTCATATTACTTATAAAATGGATAAATAATCTCCAATATATTAACCATGATATATATATATATCTTATATATTCATTATATATTTATTTTTATTAATCAATAAAAGTTTGATATGGAAAATGAAATACACCGTTCTTGGAGACAGTTGACTGTACATGCACATGAACAATGTTTTGATTTTCTCATAAGATGAAATGAAAAAGTTTAGAAAATATATTAAAATTATATAATCAGTTTTATGTAATATATATAACATATTTAATTAACCACAAACTTGGTACATTTCATGTAAAGCATGAATGAATCACATCACTTCACAAGGTGGTAGTCCGCTGTACACACAATCAGCGTTATCATATTATTATAGAAGGAAAAATAAGACGGTATATGTGATATAATAATTTCCAAAGTATAATAATATCATAAATGTAATGTATAAATATTTAATTTGTCATTATATCCATCCCTGAGAGGTGGTGATGGAAAATGAATAACACTGGTTCGCGAGGTGGTCGTCCGCCACACACCTGATTTATGATAACATATCCCATTTGATGGAGGAGGATAAGGATTTTGGTAATTACATTAAAATAATGAAATTTTGGTATATTTAATAATGTAATGTTATTATATCACAATGGTTTAATAATATTTTAATTAGGTGGTGGAATAAATAAAATAAAATGCTCGGTTAGATATGTTACATCTTCTTCAGACAACTTTTTTTGGTTTTCTCTAAAAAGCTTCATTGGTTGTATTTATGGAAAAAATAAAGATTATAGTATAATATAATGAAATTAAGGAGTTTATTTGGGTTTTTATTTTCCAAACCAACGGTCTTTAAAATTTTTAAGAGGAGAAGAGATGGGGAGAACTTTATTAAGTGACGTGAGTGGCACACTTGTAATTTTTGAAAAGAAAAGAAGCTATACATTTATTTTTACATGCCAAAAAGTAAAAAAATGGTTCATTATTTCACATTTGTGATTATAATATGTAAATATTTCTTTAAAATTGGTATTGGAAGATTTTTGGATCATTTTAAACCCTTATCATTTAAGTTTAACCCCCTGCAACCCCGTTTTTTACCATAAACCTTGTAAATAATTTTGACTATTTTGACTATAAATTATTCTAAAACAATATGTTGGAATTATTAGATAATAAAAATTATTCTTATTCCAAATTATGAATCCATTTTTCAAAATTAAACTCATAGAATTAGCATAATTTAATTTAATATTATTCCCAAAAACATGATGAAAAATGGGTTTCCAAAGAGAAAAGTTTCAAAAGTTTCAAATTTTTTAAACAAAAATTCAAAATGAAATTGATTATAATTAGTGAATTTGGATTCATAGGTATATAGTTGAACTAATATTACTTTTAAAACCACATTAAAATAACTTTTATGTTTTTAAATGCTTTAAAAGAATTGATAATTCTTAATAAAAACTAGTATTTTTCATTATTTATAAAAAAATTCACCTTTTCAGAAAATTCTCAATAATTTAATCCAATTCAATTTGGAAATATAAATTTCAAAAATAAAGTTTAATTTTCCAAATACTTTTTCTAAAATTTTTAAAAAATACTTTCATTGTTTTTTTCACCAAATGAAATAAAAACATTTTTTTAGAAAATAGTATCTTCAAAACATATGAAGAAATTACTAAAAATTAATAATTTTTATCAATATTCTTTATTTATATAAAAAAATATACTAAATATTTAAAAATTAGTTATTATGATTCATATCACTAAGTTTAACATATAGTTTATAACAACCATTTTTAAATAATAATATTAATTATATAACATGGTTTGTTAATTGTCAATGTAACATGTAATGAAAGCTAAAATCAGTGTTTCATATAATGCAAGCTATCAATGAAATTTAATTTATTCAAAAAAAATATAATTCATAAAAATTTCATGTGATACAACTAGTTTTTTCCAATTCCAAGGGAATGTAATAATATTTTCTAATTAATCATTAATTCCACTAAATTTGGAATGTTGTTGAATAATAATAATTATAAAAGGAGGAGAACAAAGGCTGTTCACATGGGCCTTCTGAGACTCAAATATTTTTTAAAACAATTATAGTTGGTGCGAAATTTATTATCTATATTTATTGTAAAATAATTAATAATGAGGGGAAATACTTCACAGTGTATTACAGACCAATGTAAACCTAAAACACCAAAGTGGTAGGGGTACAAATAGTAATTTTTTTAACAATGGGGGTTGGCTGATCGGCCACCTATCAACCACACTCACCACTATCCTTTCTACCCGTATTCTTGACCAGTATACCATTCATGGATCATCCTACTGGAATAACCTTGGACCAAATCATCTATCTTCTAAGTCCCACAATGCGTCTGCTCTCGCAGTGTAGCCATCCCATCGAGCCTCATTCAGATGGCTTCATGACAGGAACAACCCTACTATTACAGATATATACTAGCCAAAATCCATTATTATGGACTGCTATAGATTCTGGATCATAAACTCTTGATCACATTGCACAATTGTAGCCAGATCCAGAAACACCTTATTACCAGCAAACCCTGCTGCAGTCCCCTCATATCACTAAGTCACCCCTTGCACTCTTCCCTGTGGTCGACTACCTCAAGGTGATGTTCTCCCCTACTAGATTTACACCATAAACCTAACCTACCTTTATTAACCTCCAATTTTCTAGAACAATATCCTTCTATAGTGATGGATCCCACCAAGCGCCAACCCATACAGATTACCCATGACCAAGATGGGTCGACCCAACCCGCATAGTGGAGGGAGGGTCCAATTAGACCTAAAATGGGCTAAGGTGGCCCATTTTGGATCATGGATAAGCTTAAAACCACATTCATGGGTTTTATGAGCTTCCAAAGGCATGAAAGTTTTTGTTATTAATATTTAAAAATTAATTTAAATTTATTGAATTAAAATAAATTTTATTTGGGAACCATGATATATATTTAATCAAATAAAAATTTAAAAAATTATTTTAATTTAATTAATTTCCTCTACATAAATTTATTACATATTTAATTTCTATTATTAACTTAATTTCCGCGTCTAGTGATCCTGAGAGGTGACCAACCAATGTATATCTACGTTTTATTTATTTATTAATTGTTTCATGTGGTTTTATTTTTAGTAATTAATTATTTTAATAGATTTTTTCTACTTCTCCTTTCCTCACTTAATACGTATAAGGGCTAGTGTGTTCACAAGAGTTATTTTTCAGGTATATTACACATTCCTGAGACACCCTCACTAATTCAAAAGTATTTATGTATTATGATGACAATGTTTTAAGGTGTAGACCACATTGATATGAGATGATATTCGAAAGCATATAGTGATCCATCAGACCATGTTGTAAGCTATGATAAAGGTCTAAGACAACTCATGTATTTTACACCCAAGTCCTGATTTACCATTTGAGTATAAATGGTTCAACCAAAACCAATTTCTCAAGATTATTTGCACTATTTATTTAATTTATGAATTAATTATTGTTTTTTTGTGAGTAATACAGTGAGTATGATCACATAAAATAAAAAAAATTAATGCATACATTAAATAAATTTAAGGTGTGATGAATTTTTTTTATTTAATACATAATCATGTTTTGAGGGATATCACATTTAATTCGAATATATAATAGAAAAATATTCCATTTTTTGAGAAATATTAGAATACCACAAATAAATATTATGTTTGAGCACCTTTAATCCTTCTAATTTGAACAAAACCCAGTGTGTTGGGTGCTCATCACTCTGAGTTAAGGGTACCCCTTACAATTGAAGAGTTTTCATGAGATATATGGACAAACATAACTAAATATTTTAGAAAATAAGTATTCATGTCCATCTTGTTTCATGTTTAGAGTAAATGTGTTCAGTAATTTGAGTTTATGATTTCTACAAGTTGGGACTGCAATCAATAGTTCATGGAGCCGCAAGTTAATGTGGTCAGCCGGTCATATACCTATATTGAATCTCTTTGAGTAGTTTCATAGTAATAACTTATATTATGAGGATATATTTTAGGAATCCTTTCTATTATAATACTCTATTTAATATGTATTATGAGTCTAGTAGTGTGGGATACTATGGTTCAATAAAATAACAGGAGTCGTTTAATGATTTAATAAATTAGTAATGTATAATAGGTAATCCAATTAAAATGTACTAATATTCTTAGGATTTATTTTTAGAAAAATTAATGTAATAACATATATTCATAGTGAATACATATTATACCAAGAATATGTCATTTACGACACAAAATTTCCATATTGGTTCATGTTATTACACATAATACTATAGTATGAAAGGAAATTATATTTTTGGGAGTCCCTATTACCTAATAATAATCTCTAAGAAGCTAGTGAGGATGAAAAATATGATTACAGGATAATCATGAATGAATCATGTGATGTTTATATCACAATTTTAACACTAATTTCCAAATAGTTTCAAATGAAACATAAATACATGAATTAATATACAAGGTTGTCTCATCTATGAGAAGTATGTGAGGAGAAAGTGGAGCAAGAAATAAATGAGACAATGATCAACATAATCACATATGCATTAAAATATGGAATCATTCTAGTCCAAAATTACTCTGGATAATAAATTACATTGAATGAAGAGAAGAATTAGGATTGAAAACGAATCAATAACTTTTAGTTCATCTCATTCTATCATCATTAACACCTAGTTTCTTGAGTTTCATTGAGATTTATTAAATGAAGAGTTTAGAGAAAACACTTTGATATCTTATAGGAAATATCCACCACATAGATAAATCTTTAGTAATTAAGGTTAACAATATGAAATTCAAGGTAAAAATTCCAATTGCTAGTACACCGGCAAAGGAACCTTCACAATTAATTTCCAAGAAACTAAAGATAAAGAGGGGGAGCATTGAACATGAAGTTATTTTCTTTACATGTAAAAATATATCTAATAAGAAAAGAAACTACAAATAATTAAATATAAATAAGAATGAGATTCCACTTTAGGTATATTTATAATTAAATGTAATATTTCATTTATACTCCTTGAGTATTAGATACAATATATATTTACATTTTTTTTTCTAAATACCGAAACTGATAAATTCTTGAAATTTTACTAGAGGTAAAGGTGTGTTCTCTAAGAAGCCGAGGAAGGATGATACCTACCTTAACAGTGATAAGCACATGATTTTATTTCCTAGTGAATTATTCTTGTAAAATAATAAATTTGTGTTAAATTGTACCAATTTTTTTTAAATAAATGTTTTTGGGTTTTTATAAAAAACCATTAGTTAAATAATACCCGAATCAATGGAAATACATGATGTATATAAAATATACGACTCTAATACTCAGTTATAGAAATATAAATATTATTTTAGAAAACTAAAATTAGTTTTCAAATAAATTATTAGTATGGTATTTAGTAACTTTTGAGATAAAGAACATAGGTATTATTGGCACATTTACTTATCTAGTTTTAGAAACATAAACATCTTAAAACAAAGGTAAGCTAAAATGTATCTGAAAAATTTTCAGCTGGAGAGAGTGAAATATTCCAAGGTTAACCAAGAGATAACATTATATGATTTATAAAATTACTTTAAGAGTTTTAAGGAATATAAACGTGAAGTATGGAATATTCATGGTGAGAATTTCTGAGTATCTTTGGTCCCATTTTCCAAAAAATATATTGAACAAAAATTTACCGATCATTAAAATTGAGTATGGAGTAATTCCTAAATAACCATTTCATTATACACATTAGACTCCTATTGTTACTAAGGAGTATTGATGATAGTCCTTACATGAAAAAATTGATCCATAAAGTTTATTGTGGTGTAATTCATAAAAAAATTTCCTTATATATATCATAGTTACAACTAGAGTAATATGTTCAACAATGTTAAGATTCATATGAATTTTATAAAAAAACATTATTTTCTTTGACTATTAAAAAATTAAGGCCTTATCACATAACAATGTACTGACTATAATGAAAAATGGATATGATATGATTTATAGTATGATATAAATTCATAATGTCATACGAACACATTTCTGGATGCAAAGAGCTTATTATGAATATAAAAAAACATTCATTAAGGTAAACACAAAGGGAATCTAATATAATTATCTTAAAGTTATCTATAGATATGACTAAAATCCCTTATATGGAAAAGTGATTGTCAAGTAAAAACTATATTTCAACAAAGGGTGAACATCTATATTTGAGAAAGTGGGAGTAATATTGACTTGGATTTAGTGAATGTTAGACACAAGTAGTTTTTATAGGAGCAAGATTCATAAGTTTTTTGGAAATGGAATATTCCACAGACACATAGTACATAAGAATGATAAGACCATGGTAATCTGAAGGGCCCAAATACCTTTGATTTTTATTCATTTTGATATTCCCCATTTTAAGTGTTGAAGGAGAACCCTTACATGGTCCATATGATTCGTGACATTAAATGACCTAAAGGTCTTAGAGGAAACCATCAAGACTATAACTACTTCGAACTACTCCTCCATAGCATCTACATCATGATGTTAGCCCTCCACCTTTTCATGGTTGTTTAGATAATCTTACCCCATGGTAATGTTATTACATTATTCATGGCTAGTGATACATTATTCATTGATAAAAATGAATCTAAAAAGTAATAAATATATGATAATGAGATAATATATAAAAGTTAAATTAAAATGAAATAATGGATTCCATGTATTATTGTTAAGTTGTTTTGTATTTTTAATGATTTAAATCATCATACTATGCTGCTATTAAAGAGAAAAAAATAAACGGGTAGTCAAAAAGTGGTACTAATAAGAATCTATTGATTATAATAAGTCATCATGCCTGGATCCATTATAATTTTATAATTTCCATAACTACTTTCTATGATCATTATATTAGGAAATGGATGTCAAGGCCATATTATTTGAAATTTTCCATACAATACAACTAGAAATATTTTTGGACACCATTGGGTTCCAATAAGTAGATAATGTTATTGAAATCCATATTTGGATTGAAGTAAGATACAATATCATAGAATATTTATTTAGAATGATTTTTCCATGTTTCTACAATGGGTTAGTTTGAGAAGAACTTTTTTCCAAGTAAAAAATGTTGGTAATATATGAAAATCAAATGTTAGTCTTATAAGTAAACTACTACAAATTAGGTATTTAATAACACTAGTAAAAGGGTTTTTATCAATGCTTCAAAATCACTAATACTGTGATCGATGTTAAAATATGATCTTTAAGAGCACCCTTTTAATATTGAAAATGGGTTGCTTTAATAGTTCAAAATAAATAGATGTTAAACATATAGAAATTTTTTAATTTTTCATGCATCCCAAACACCACTTTCCCATTACTTACAACCCCATTTCTTACCACTTTCTACTCCCCAACCTCCATCACACACCCCACCCCTTTCCTTAGTTCTAGAAGGCTACACTAAATATCCGCATACACCATGATTTGATCTAAGGACCTCCCTAATGCGACTATATTTTATTTACCACTAAGCTCTGTGTGTCTTGTTGTATATTTGAAAACTTTTCTATTTATTTGTATATATTTATAAATGTGTGATATATATAATTATATTTATTTTAAATATATTATATATTTATATTCACTTATATATGCTATAATATAAATATAAATATATATGTTTATTAATATACACAAAAATGTATATAAAAACATTATATATCCATATTAATGCATTTTTATAATGTAAATAAAATGGATAATTTTTTAATTTTAAATAAAATTAATAATAAATATTTATTTTATATGTTTTAGAATAATTTTTCATGTAAATATGTTGATATCTTTATTGTTATAATTGATTTATTATAAGTAAATATAAGAAAATACGCATATATTTAATTATAAATAAAAAATACATTCTGAAAAATGATAAAACTTCAAAATAATAATAATTATAAAATGTAAGACCTAGGAATAAAGTTAGTCTCAAAGAAAAAAATTCAATAATACCCCCTTAAATGAGGCTTAAATTCCATAAAATGTTAAAAAATTTGGATACCCTGACTAAAAAATTACTTTTAGAGGCCTTCTTGGACATTTTAAGCATTTCAAAATGCGACTTATGGTTCCCCATAGGTAACCAGAGTGTATATTGCATCACATTCTTTTACTTAATATATGGTAGAGCCTAAACAGACACCTAAATAAGAAGTTATGGTCGTTTGAAGTTCATGTATGGTTTTCGACTTATCTTAGATCATTTATTAATTAATTTAATTTTTATACTATCCAATTTTTATTAAAGGACTATTACTCAATAATAATTAGATAACAATTAACTAATATTATTTTTAACAATTTTATAAGTTATTTTGTTTTGTAGTTGGGGTGGTAGTCAACTGGTTATTACACCCCATAAGTCTGCATGAAACCCAAGATCATATTAGGGTGGTTGAATATTTCTTGGTTACTGTAGAAGTAATGTACCAAAAACTATAGTGGTACTGTAGCAGCAATCTATATTCATCAGTTTGGGACTTCAGGCCACCAGTTTGGGCCTACGAGTGACATGGGGCATCAGGCCATCAAAGGGTGGGGTGGTGACGCATGCATGCTGGGAAGGCGGTGATGCAGGTGAGTTACAAGCGGGGTATTTGGGCCATCCATTATGGGGATATGAGACATGTAATGGGATTCATGCCCAATGGGCCTTTGGGCCATATATTATCAATGTAATAAAGTGGATGGTCTTGTGGTTTATCCCTTGAGGGTGCTATGACCAGCCTTTCAAGCTTATGTGTGTGGGGTGTGCGTGTGTTTGTTTTAATTGTAACCTAAGAACATAATATAATATAAGAAATTTTTACTAAATATATTATATGTTAAGTGTAAATGCCTATTTATCCTTATATAAAACATATTTGAAAATATATATATTATATTTTTATCAATTTAAATATATTTCAATATTAAAAAAATATTTTTAGTGAAATATATTTTCTATTAATTGTACCCTTTATCTACACTATAAAAAACACTGATAAAGGGGTCTTAACGAGTGTTAGTAAAAAAATGATGAAAAAGGCCCCCCCATCAGTGATGATAAAGGAAACCATTATCACATCTTTTTTTCTAGTGTTGATAAAGGGCCCTCTTTATTAGTGCTTTTTATTAGTTCTAATAGAGGGAACCCCTTTATCAACACTTTTTTATTAGTGATGATACAAGAGGCCATTATCAGCTCTATTTTTATTATTAATATATTTCCCCTTTATCAGTATTTTTTAGCACTGATAAAGGCCCCCTTCATCAATGATTTTTATAGAACTGAAAAGGGTACTTTTATTAGTGCTTTTACCTAGAGCTTAAAAATATTATCACTCTTAAAATCCAAATCTATAGTAGCGTTAGTTAAGACTAAAATAAAAAGTGACACTTTAGAGATACAGTTAATGTAGAAACCGATGTTTTAGGGAGAAATATCTAATGATGTAAATTTAATGGGTCTATTAGACCAAGTCAAAGTACATATATTGAAATAATATTAAAAAATAAAATTTAGAATAATTTTATAGAGAATTATTACCAATTTCACATGGCATAAATCTCTCCAAGAATATAAGAATGGGATATAGGGGTAGATTTATGCGGTGAGTAAAAATCCATACACTTTTATGATGGATTAATCACATATTCCATACTATGTATGTGATATTAAATTTATAACATGGTAGTAAAATATCAATTATATTGGGGGGAATTACATGTTAAGATGTTAAAACTATCTAATTACACTTAAGATAGAAAAAGTGATATTTTCATGGATCCTGGATAGGAAAGGAAAATAGTTTAAGGGGATATAAACTAGTCTTCCTTCAGATCAATTGATTATAGTTAAGCTAATGTAATGTGAAAAAGATGCTCATTCTGGACAATGGTATCCATATATATAAATACTTAGTATGTTGTGGCTTCTGTTGAAGCTAATGCAGCAGTGTAAAATAAACAATATTTGTTTCAGTACCTGGAATGACACCTATTAAGTAAAGTTTTATAAAAATATAAGTTATGATAATTATAATACTGGTAATATCCAAGATTTTAGGTTTTGATAATGGAAAAAAGGAATATAATAAGAGATATCACCCATTGAGGAGTTTTACCTAAGGAGGAAGAGTCTTAGATAGTAGAATAATAATGCAGCGAAGACATGGTCAGCCCAACATATCAAGTAATAACTTTATAGAAGCATGATATTGTCTTGTGAGAACTAACTAGATCAGTTTGTTAGTTTGATCTAGTTCAAATGAGAGTATTTTAACAGAGTGTTTCTTATACCCAACTAGAATAGCAACTTTTAATTTCCATATTACGTATATAGTGAGTTACACTGTTGGAAAATGAGGCTATCCACATGAATATTTACCCACGGTTTATATAAACCATGGGTATAGATTGCCTGGACCCTACCTATACCCATGGTTTATGTAAATTGTGGGGTATAGGAAGGCTATAAAAATAGGTTCTAAACAAATTATTAGGATAGTTTCCCCTATATTTCACATATAATCCCACTTTCCACCTTTACTAAAGCTATATCCCCATCTTTTTGTCTAACTACCCTCACCCGAGCAACCACAGAACTCTCCTCCCCTAGAGATATACCATAATCCAATTTTTTTTGATTATGATCTTATTTGACATCAGATCCGTGAGTTTTTAATCCTTATTTAACTTAGTTTATTATTGTTTTGATTTTAATCTATATATGAAAATGTACCCAAGATATAGTTAGGTACTGAGCTTTCAGAATTGTTTGAGATAGGTTTCTCTGTGGGTGATATTTTATTTTTTGGGATTTTGGTTTAATGATTGTAATTTGGATGAGTGTTTTGTTTTCTATTATTGTATATTTTGGATCTAGTTGATAATTATATTATGGGAAGTGGTGAGTCTTTATTTTGTTTTGCCTCATTGGTTGTAATTATGGTTTAATGATTGTAATTATTCCTCAATTTTTTTTTCATTTTTTTATCTATGCATGTGATTCTACTAAAGCATGTTGGCATTAATTCTATCATCATGTTTGTAAAATTCATAGTTTAATAGAGATAAAATAGAGTCTATTAAATTCCTACAAGTACATTTTAAATTATAATTTTTTCCTTTGGAAAATATCTTATGTATTATTAAAAAGTTAACGTAAATTTTAGATTTTTTGTGTGGAATATTTTAGGGATTTAAATTTTTTTAATGTTGGGAATCAAATTTTAGTTAACATAATGGGTTAATTTTGGTTTTAATTATCTTGGTGTTACATTATTTAATTATTGAAATTTAATTTTTTATATCATGAACCATGGTTAAACTAATTATTGGATTATTTTAACCTAGAAATAAATAATTTTACTATGATGTAAATGTTTATAAAATAGTAAGTAAATAAATTATATTTCTTTATCTGTGAAGGTAGGTTCTTTTCGAATTAACTATTGTATCTATAATACTTTTCAAGCATGTTTCTTAGAATTCATAATTATAATTTATACATGAATGTTTGATAAAATATTTATTCAAATAAATAAATATTTAAATTTAAAATTTTATGAATTTAAAAACCATTATTATGAACAAATATTTATATAATCCTTTAGTAAATATAAAGAAATAATTATATAAGTTAAAAAGAAAAGCTTGTTGGATCATTTTAATTTTATGAAAAATGGTTTCCATTGATAATTATTTATATAAGAATTTAATTCTTTAAGAAAACTTTAATGGGATAAATATTAGTTTTACTTATTTTGATTAACTATTTAGAATAACTTAGGTATTTTTTAAGAATTCATCCTTCGTTCATTTATCATGTATTCAGTAGTTATCCATTTATTTCCAGCACATGTAAAATTAATTAAAAACCATCTAACCAAAAATTAACTCAATTAAATGGTTTTATCAGAGGTGAATTATTGGATTAGTTTTATATAATCCTCTAGTATTCCATAGTTCTTATTTATTCCAATACATGCACCTTGTTTAGATTTCTATGATTATTCCTTTGCTTTTTCTTATGACATGCATTGTTCTTTTTTTTGGATAGATAGTTGTATTTTATAATATTCACTTACATTATTAATTGTACTAATTTTTTTTTTCTATTAGTGTTATTTAATTTCCTCTATATTATACTTTTTATTTTTATTTTTATTTTAATATCATTTTTGTTCATTATTTATATGCATCACTTATATAATATGTTATTTCTCTTATTATTTGTTTTTCTAGATTATATAATGAGTTTATAAATTTCATATTAATTTTCTTAATGATTTTTTTAATTATGATTTATAGTTTTGAATGGAACACAACTTTTTTCCCATATAATAGAATTGATTGAAGCTAGATGTAGCATACTGATCAAATTCCAGTTGAGATTCAATAGAATTTGGATATTTTTTTAAATTTTTCATTTAAAAATGATTTAGGTGGAGGTTGTATACAGTGTCCATGTCATATTTATATTTGAAGACCACAATTAAGTTGGGAAAAAGTTATCTACCATATAAAAAAATCTGGATTTCATATAAACTATCATGTTTGATATCAAAATAAAGAGATGTGAAAATATTCCACTGATTCATGTATGGAAAAGAATTAAGTGGTATAGAGAATTTAATATTTGATCAGTTTCCATTTTTGCATCATCATAAGAGAGATAGTATGCTAATGAAATAAGGCAATGATATCAACACACATGAGGAAAATAACGAAGATGACGATATTGAGAGTTTGAAAAGAATTAATGGATGATTCCCGAACTCCTGTATATCATAATTGTAGTAAAATGGAAAATTAGTAATTTTTTAATGTAGTTATATATTGGAAAAACCATTTATGGAATTTATAAAACCTTTATTGATTATATTATTACATTTTTATGGAATTTATTTATGATTATTTTTATATTCCATCAAATCATTATAATTCATGGAAGTTAATTAAGTTGCATAGATTTTCTGCTAATAAAATTCATTCTTGTCCAAAATATTACCATTTTTTGGGGAAAAATAATACCTTAATGACTATAAATAATTTGGAACATCTAAATTGAAGAAAAATATAGATTAAACACCATCTCATGCTCCATATAATGTCATGTGGAACATTCCAATAATTCATAGGCTTCAAAATCTATTCATATCTACAGCAATACCGACCAATTTGGGATATAATAATGCTAAGAGAATTAATGGTAATGATGAGTTAGTTTATATTGAAGAAGGATTATCATGGTTAGAATTTGATAAAAAATATTCCTTTTTTAGCTGAGGTTTGTAATGTCATTTTAAGTCTATCCCGTGATGGTTTTAATCTGTTTGGTCAGATGCTTACTTCTCAAAACACATGATAGTTTTCATTCATGTTTATAATTTTCCTCCATGTATGTGTATGATTTTTTTTTCAATTTATTATGTATAATAATATCTATACCTTATGATAATAGAAATTATATAAAATTATACTTTCAAGCTTTAATAAGAGAGTTGAAGTAGATTTGGGATATGGGTGTGTTCACATTTGATGCTTCTTCAAAAAATATATTTTAGATGCGTGCTTCCATATTAAGGACTATAAATTATTTCATAGCTTATGAAATTCTGTATGGTTTTAGAATAAATAGAAAACTATAATATCCTATTGGTATTAATAATACACAATTGAGAAGTCTTAAATATCAACATAGTTTTTGTTTCACGGGACATCAATAATTCTTGTCAATGGATCATCAAAACAGGAAGAATAATCCGAGGTTTGATAATATTGTTGACACCGAGCAACCACCTCAACTTATTTCAGGAACTTATGTTCTTAATTAATTGAAATATTTAAATTTTTCATTATGGAAAAATCATATAAAACAAAAAACGTGGAAGAATGTTGACACTCAAGACACTTAAAATTGGAAAACTATGTGCATAGTTTGGAAATTGTCACCAATAACCATAGTTTTTTCAAAAAACATGGGTATAGGTAAACACTATACCCATGGTTTTACAAAACCACGGGTATAGTGTTTTATGAAGTCTTATACCCATGGTTCTCCAAAACCGCAGGTATAGATTTCTCAAATTAAGGCGTAAAAAAAAATTATGCAGTAAAAAAACATAATTCTATGGGAACACCTATTGGGATATTTTTCCACCTATATCCACATTTCAGATAAATATATATAAGTAAATATATATATAATATACTTATAATCCAACATGGTGTAGTGGTTAGGCATGTGAATTGTATATAGGTGGTCTATGGATATAAACCCACAGTCAGTCATTTTTCAAAACCTATACCCACAGTTTAGAAACCATGGGTATATGGTTAATGACATAGTGGCATACAGCTATTCCCACATTTTTGAAACCATGGGTATATAATTTTCAAACCCTGGATATAATATAGAGCTATAATAACGGATAAACTCATTATGGTACCCAAAACCATGGGTATATCCTATACCCACAGTTTTTGGGGCTAAACCCATGGTTCAAAACCATGGGTATATGGGCCTTTTCTGGTAGTGAATTCCAGGTAGTATAGAATTTCTATGGTAAATATATCCAAATAAATGATACCGTTATTGTGAAACTGGTCTGATGGAGGCATATCAATAATGAAATCATGGAGAAATCATGGAGGAATTTATGAGTAAGAAAATTTGTTAAATTTATATAAATATTAATGTTTTATATATATAAAATAACATGTTCATTTTAGCATCAGTTTAACTTTCCTGATGGTGAAACTACTAAGGTCACATAATTGATGGATAATGGGTAGTTTTGGTGACCATATAAGCATCAGTTATATGTTGGTTAGAAGAGTAGAGTCAATTATAATTTAGTTGGTGTTCTAATATTCCCCAAATTTCCCACAACAGAATATCAAAAAATGATCACATATTGGAAGAGTAACGAGTTTAAGGTATTCCAAACCATTAATGGATTTCATTGGAAATTTAATTCTTATTAATTATACAAATTTTTTTTTAGGATGAATCAGAAAAAATGAACAAATATTCAATGATGTGTTTTCACACATTGGGTTTAATACAAAGCCTGAGCTTAAGAGGCAACATATAATTTAATATAAATAGAAATAATATCTATATTTATATTGTTAGTTATATTTTCATACTAAAATTTATTTTTTCTTGTCATTAATCCATTTAATCTAAGATTGGAAATGATCCTTTAAAATTGGATAAATGGCCTAATGGGGGAATGGAAAAAATGTCCAAATGTCCAAATAGAAAAATGGACAAACTGCCAAATGATTGGTTTAAATTTTGGATGTTCGTCCCATTGGACCATTGGTGATTAGGTGATTTGGCCAATTGTCTGATTTGACACTCCGTGAAATTTCAAAACAGCCTAATCATAAAATGACAATAATAACCAAATCTAATAATGAAAAAATGAAAAAAGGACCAAATAGAGGAATGGAAAAATGGATTAATGTACTAATTGAAAAATTGAAAATTTTCCAATTGGAAAAATAGACAAAATTCCAAATGACACAACGGAAAAATAACCCAATGTCCAAATAGCCAAATGAAAAAATGGACAAATGAAAAAATGGCAAGAGTGATAATTGGACAAAGGATCAAAACTACCAAGTGAGAAAAATTCCCAAATGTCTAAATGACCAATTGTAGAAATTCAAAAACGAAAAAACTACCAAAAAACCTAACAAAATAATATACCAAATAATAAAATTTCCAAATGGGAAAAGGGATAATGAGCTAATTGGCCAAATGTAGAAATCGGAAAATGGCCAAATGTACAAATGAACAAAATTTACAAAGATCCAAAGGGACAATTAGCCAATTGTGAAAATAGAAAATATGAAAAAAGAACCAAATGACCAAAGGTCCAAATGGACAAAAGGACAAAGGGACAATTGTCCAAATAGAAAAATAACCAATTGCCCAAATATCCAAATTAACTAACCAAAAAATGTACCTAACAACACAGTGTCCAAATTTCCAAATGTCCAAATGTCCAAATGGAAAAAATGAACCAATGTCTAAATTGAAAAATGGCCAAATGGCCAATTGTCCAAATGGCCAAGAGGCCAAATGTCCAAATGTCCAAATGGACAAATGGACAAATTTTCCAAATTACAAAGTGACCAAATAACAAAATTGCCAAATGGAAATATGGCCAAATGACCAAATAGAAAAACGTCCAAATGGACAAATGACCAAATGGTAAATAGAAAAATATCCAAATAGACAAATGTTCAAATGAAAAAATTGCCAAATTTCCAAATGGAAAAATCTCCATGTTACTAAACAACCGAACCAAAAAATTAATGTAATTACCCAATGGCCAAAAGAACCACTGCCTGAATGGAACATTAGCCAAATAGAAAAATGGAAAAATGAAAAAATGTTCAAAATTATCAAGTGGTTGAATAAAATAATAATAAAATTGTCTAAATAGAAAAACAAAAAAAACATAATAACCAAATGGCCAAATGTACCATTGGAAAAATAGATAAATGGTCAAAATTACTAAGTGACTAAACAACCAAATGTCCAAATAGTGAAATGGACAATTTTTGAAATGGCCAAATGCACAAATTACCAAACAAACTAACCAAAAATAAAGTTAATAGATAAATGTCCAAATGGATTTTTGGATGAATGGAAAAATTTCTAAATGAACAAATGGACAAATGTTCAAATGACTAAATGGCCAAATGGCTGAAATCCTAAATGACTAAATGGTGAGAACACCATCGACCAAATGTCCAATTTTCCAAGTGGTCGAAAGTCCAAACGGAAAAATGTGAAAAATTACAATTAGTAAAATTTCCAAATCAAAAACTGGGAAAATTATCAAATGGCCAATTGGAAAAATGAAAAAATGGGCAATTATCCAAATGGGAAAATGGCTAAATTACCAAACTATAAAAAAATGAACCTAATGACAAAACAAAAAAAAAACTATCGAGTGACTCAATTAAAAAATTTTGTAACACAAATGGAATTAGAATGAAATGAATATACTAGAGAAATACAGAAAATAACCATGTTAATCATTCTAATTAGAATGTGTTGTTTATGTTATACCACAAGTATTAAATTTATTTTCAGATGCTTCTTCATTTTATATATTTTTTAAATTGTTTCAATTTTAATTAATTATAGGGGTTTCACTTTCATATTATTCAATAATGTAGTATTATACTAATCAATGATATTTTCAATAACTGACATTGGACATCAAATTTTGTGTGTATTGAGAAAAATTATTTTTTACGAATAGGAAGAAAAGGATGTAGGTGCTATAAATTCAAAAACATAAGAAAAGATTATAAATTTTATTATTGATATTTCAAATTTTAATACTTAATTAATAATTAAATATCTTTTTTATATATTCAATAGTGTAACTTATAGGCCCTTGATGAGAAATAAGAAGATAACTTTGGGAAAAATGATCATTTGAGACTGGTATTAGGTGAGGAACATGAGGGGAGAGTTTGATATTGACCCAGGTAAAACATTATCCCCACTTGGTATTGACCCTCATCCGGAATCTTTCAAGACTCTCAAACATTTGAGCTGAAAAACACTCAATTAGAAGAATCCAAGGCCAAAAAATAACTATATATGAGAGTTAATGAGGAAAATAGGTCACTAAACACTTTTTCAAAGCAATGTCAGCTATATGTCCTTCACTTTCATTAGAGGCTACATCTATTTTTGATTCATGTATGGAATTAGTGCACTCTTTATACGATTCCCCGAGTTTTTTTAATTCGGGTCCTTATAGTGGTTATTCTGATGGTATTTTTGGTGGTGGTGGTGATGAATAAGAATAATATAATGATGATGTTGATGCTCCAGGCGATGTTGTTGGTGATGGTGGTGATGAGGATTTTATTTATGGTGATGATGATGAGGATGTTAGTGATGGGAGAGATATTTCTCCCCTCTATTTTTTAGTTAGTAGAAAATATACATGTTGATGTTGTTTAATTACTTGAATTTATTTGTTGTATGAATTAATATTTATGTTATAGTATTTTATATGGTTTACAAATTATTACAAGCAGTTGGTTGAATGAAAAATATTAAAAAATATGTATTGCATTGAATGTGTACAATGTTTTTTATTTTGTTTACTGGTTTAGGATAGATTTTATGGGTTGATAATTCCAGTTTGGGACAGGTAGATATACCCATGGTTCAGTGAACTATGGGTATATGGTGGCTGTTTTGACAAATTATTACCATGATTTTACTGAAATCATGGGTTTAATGAAAATATCATAGTATATACCCATGGTTTTTATAAAAAACCTTGGGTATTTCTCTATACTGACAACTCTAATATCCAAGGTTCATAGAACAAAGGGTATAACCTATACCCAAGTTTTTATGGGCTATTACCATAGTTTGAAAATATGGGTATAGACTACATTTACAGTAGTGTTTTGAATTATGTAAAATTACCTTAACAATGCTGATATTTCTATATCCACTATTTACGTGGTAATGTTTATTGATTGTTCATCATATCAAAATATTATATAAGTTTCTCGTATTTAATGATAACCTAGAGATAATATGACCTTAATCTTAAACATATGTCCTATGGTCATGGGAGATCATGATGAGTGGACAGAGATGATGTCCTGATATTATTTTTTTGTGACTCATAAGCATTGAGACTTATTATCATGAAGTTCCAACTTGGTGATCTCGAGTAGATGTGATCATGAGGACTGAACCACAAATAAAAAAACCACATGTTTTAGGTATCATTAATAGTTCTTATATTTGAAAATGTGTAACAGCCTCCTGAATTGAGAGTATTATCAGCGTATACTATTTTTATGATAATCAAAGTGAAAGAATAATAGTGGAATTAGCTCATCATTGATTAGTGTATACTATTTTATCATGTATTTTGATATAAATAAAATACTACGACATTGATGTTGTTGTGAGGTATCCTGCATTGGTCATTTCATTGGTGGTATGACACAAACTAAATAATAAAGATAGGATTTATCACTTCCAAAAGGAAGTGATATCTCAGGCCTAGTTGACAAGAATGGTATTTCCTTTACTAAATCCATTGGCATGGTAGAAGAAGGTAATTCCATCCAGTTATGTCAAGGAATAATAAATCAACAAAATATGATGACACCGAGTGTGAATCCTACTTTATTATATATCATGAGAAAAAGATATTATATTACATGGTGTGTGTTTGTTGGAAATGTAGTATTTCTATTACTTTTTCTTAACTCATTTTAGGGGTATTCATGGGTTTCTAGAATTTACACCTAATCTATGAATATTATTCCCTACTCTTGAGATAATTTCCTAGAGTGTCACACATATAGTGTATTCAAAAGTCCAACCTATTATGACAAATATGAGTTTATGATATGGAAGGACCCCCCCACTGAGGTTCGAGGATGTCCAATAATATAAGATCACCATGTAATAAATAAGTTTATAATATTTGAGTTTACAATAACTAGTATTGAATTATATATTAAAAATATTCAAAAGTTGTTAAGTGAATACATGAAAATATATTATATGAACACAATAATATTTTAATATTCAATGCTCCTTTATTATTTTCAGGAACAATAAGATGATTTAATGAATCAATATTATCATGTAATATATTTGTTATAATAAAATAAAGTGATAAATAAAAAAAAATTTATGACACATTTATCTGGTCATAACATGTCATTTTTGGTTTTTTTAGTGGTTAATAAATATCTAGGGGCCAGTGGGCCATCTCTGAGTCTTTTAGAACTACACTTTATAAGTGAGGAGGTACTCTCATTCCAAGAACTATTCATCATGAGAATTTGAGAACCTATATCTCCCTTCTCTATCATCCTAAAGAGAGAACCATTTTGTATAAGAAACTAGACTATGCTCTCCTCCACGAATTAAATGAGCATTGATGTGATGATCATTTGGATTTATGAGGTTTCAACAAATATCCATGCCAGCACCTAGAATTTGATGAGAATTTTTTCCCATGGACCTTAAAAGTGCATGTGGAAGATCTCTAGGGATCCGACATAGTTACATCAGGTGAAAGTTTCTAGTGGTGAGAAGTTGACAAACACTGATTCAGATAAAACAGGGCAATTCTTCTTTTTTTGCACTTAAAATTCTTCACGCATGATCCTTGGAAGATTTATTGGGTTGTGCTTCACTAGTGATGACATAGTTACATTGATCATTGTTTAAAAATGTTAACGCCCTATCCCATATGCTTTTACTGTGTGCCCTAGTACCAATATAAATATGGTCATTAAATAAATCCATTGAAATAAATACTATTGATACAACCTTTATTAATGCTAGAAATGGTCGACATTAGTGATAAAAATGTGTTAATGTAATAAGAACCTTTAAAAGTAGATTATTTTAACATGGCTAAACATAGAGCTGATAAAAGAGGCCATCATTAATGCTAAAATAATCCCAGATAAAGTGTCACGAACGAAATCTAGTCGCCTTCAAAATCGGCACCCGACCCGGTCCATGGAAAGACCCGAAGGGCGTTCCCGATCCCCACGGGCTGACACAAGTGCCTAGGTATCATAAAATGATAATTGGGAACGATTTACTAGAGTTTATAAACTTAAAACGACAAAAGAGTCCAATAAAACAAATTTGGATTTTTGAACTAAAACCGTCTTTTACAAAATTTCAGAACTGAAATACATAATTTAAAACTATGTTTAAAGACCATTACAATGGTACATAACCAAATAAGGACAGACCAAGAACCTCCACAAGGAAAGAGGCACCGCCCTCAAGCTATCTCCATGACACAGCATCCCAATGGACAACTAAAAACCTGAATCAATGGCATAAATCCTGTACCCAAACCTGTGACATAAAATAAGCAAATCTACTTACACCCAAAGGTGTAAGTAGGGTGTGAGAGAGAGCCCAATAGGACACCACCACTAATATATTCCATGTGATAAACATTTAATGGCGAAAAGCATGCAAATTTTCAAAGACATGAGATGCTAGTTAAAATTTCTAAAAGATGCAACATTAAATAAAAACAGTTTTCAGGTGGGATAATTTAAAGAATAAAAACATTTAAAATAAATACCATAGCTACTGAATTTTCCAGCCTCTCATACCGTATACCGACGGTAAGAACAAAGTATCCAGTGAGCACAATCAATGGGAAATAACCCCTAGGCACGAGCTAGCTATGGGTCCTAGGTACCTCGTATCTCGGTGAGAGTAACCATCACAAATATCCATTCTCGTGCACGAGCCACTAGTAGAGAACATACCCATAACCTAGTGGTCCCCAATAATCATCATCATAGTTTAGTTAGAGTTGTAAGCGTCAATATTGCTAAGTCAAACTGAGGCCAAACCCCACTGATTCAGTAGCATACTAGTACACGTCCACCCACCTAGATACCCGGGTTTTCCCTTTGTGCTCAAACAAGTTCAGCAATCCAAGAAGTATAGTTTTCACATGAAAATATCACTTACACATCGCAAATTAACCAAATAGCCCCATGTACATCACGCAAGTGAAAAATTCCACTTTTCATTCAAATGCATTTTGAAATCAAACTCACTCCAAATTGCCTACAACACTTTTCACATTTCTTTAACACTTCCACAAATCCATTAAACAATTTTATAAAACCATTTCCAGATATTAAACTCACATAACAGCCCACACACATGTCACACAGTACCCTTATCACCTTCACAATTCATTTTATAAATAAACTCACATGAAATATCCCACACCCGTGTTTCACACACAAAACACAATTTAGTAAAACATTTCGACAATTTATAAAAAATTCTAAAAATGTTTAACATCTCAAATCACCACTTTACCTTTCAAAAACCCACATTAGGTGAACACACTCACCCAAACAGTACATATACACCCTTTCCCGACATTGTTTAACCAAATAAAACATTTTCATTTTTTATAAAACAAACCCAAGATGTATAACCATTGTTTGCACACTAAACCCATTTCAAAACCCTCATTTAAAAGCAAAATCATACCAATACCAATCCAAAACAGAATTTTTCAGCCCTAAAACAATTATTAAACCACCCACCAATGTTATAAAAATACATCAAATAATACCACAAAGATACACATGAAAAACACACGTTTTCATAAATCACCTTCAAGAAGTACAATAGGTTTTTACACCTTAAACTCATTAAAAAAAACCTAATTTCAAGGCCAACATGATAAAAAGGAATTAACAAACCAGAATTGGCATCCCCTTTAAAGACTAATAAATCACTTTAATATGTTATAAACTAAACACAAACATTACCCCAAGAGTCACACATGAAAAGTACCCAATTTCAAGCTATAATGCAACTAAAAATTAAATTTTTAACCAAATCCATCAAAATTGTTTTCATAGTACATAAAACAGATTATAAATATGCTAAATTAATAATACATGCATGCTAACTCATCACAAAATGGCTACACATGGAATCACCTACCCTTTTGAGTCGAAACTCTCAAAACTTGGTGCGAAACCTTAAGCGCACCACCGTTGCACCAAAAGGAATATAAATCTAGACCTAAACCACAATAATTTACCCAAAAGACACCAAATCAGACATTAGGATCGAACCCCAACTTCTGGACATGAGGAACTTCAAGAAAAAGGAAATAAAACTAAAAGAGGATGGAAGGAACCAAGAAGGAATTCCTTTACTTGAAATATTATGAAGGAATCGGCCCCAATACACCAAATAATGAATCACCATGTACCAAAAACTGGTATGGAGGTTCGAAGGATTCATATTAGGTCATGTGGGGATTGAAATGGTGGAAAAAGGATGAAAAATGAAAGAGTTATGAAAGGATCAATTTACCTCTCCAAATCTGCCCGATTTTAGAAACGCTAATAAGTTCAGTACTAAATCGCGCTGAAGAAGAGCTCTAAAGAGGAGAGAGAGAGCTTGGGCGCGCGGCTGGGTTCAAGGGGCGCATATGAGGCTTTGAATAACCGAAAAATACTTAAAAATTAATAAGTAATTAATTAATCAAATATTATTTTTAAAACTGGAATTGGGATTTCGGGGAGCCCCAATCCCTTAAATAAAAACCAACATAAACCTTGGTTATGGATTTCCAAAGGCTCCAAATTTTAATTGTGGTGTTAATATATCAGGGGGGGGGGCATTTTGGAGTTGGAATGAGTGAAAAATATTAAAAAATGGAAAAGTTATAAAAGAAATACAATTTATTTTTAAATCTGGAATTGGGTTCACGATTTGGCCCAATTCATGTAAACTCACATATTCTCCATAATACCTTTGGAAACCCCCAAAACAAAGAATTAATGGAAATTAAAATAAAAATACATTTAAAATAATCTATGTATGTGACAATGCTCCCCACTATGAAAACTTTCCGCCCCGGAAAGTCACAGCAATGCTAAAGTAACAACCAAACCCAACTGAGAAACCCAGAGGTACTCCCTTGTCAGGTTTCTCCCCCAAAGGCCAAAACACCTCCAGTGATCAATTAATGAAGGATTACACTCACAAACAAAACATACACCACTTTCCTGAAATAATCAATCACATTCATAATTGATCCCAAAATAAAACTCCTCAAACACTATCCGAACAAGACTCAAGCAATTCACCCAAATAAACAATAACATTGAACAAGGTTACACTTACCTTACTTTAACTAATACATTGGGCACTCTCCAGTCCCAAAGTTTACCCAAGTAAGATTTAATTAGTTAGATATCTCCAAATGATATTACCTACTTCCCATACAATACCAAGGAAAAACATGAGTTACTTGTAGTGAAGAGACACAAATGAGCTCCCCACCATAAGAGACAACTTAATTTTTTTTCCCGAGACAGAATCAAGACACTAATAGGGGAAGACCCAAACAGAATCCCTAGTAAAAGGGGTATACATCCATTAGAAATTTACAAAATAATATGCATGATACCCATGGTGGGTCTTCCCACCACAAGAACCAACCATCTTAACCGACCGGCGTGGGCCGACACGAAAAAACCCCAAAATTAAGGAGTTGGGACGGTCACACGGTTAGTCTGCACAGTTTGAGAAACTGTACGATAACTATGTGGATCCTTATATATACATGGTTATTTTTTTTGTTCATGGTTAGAACTAACCATGTGAAAACCGTGTGCTCAACTTGTCTAGCCAAATTTCTAACCACTCTCCAAAGACTCAATGGAAACCAAAGGGGGAGGGAATAACATTGTGTGATGACATGGGTGAAAGACCCTCTACCTATTTCCATCGAACGAGAACAACAGAAGAAATATAACGACAACATAGGTTTAAAATCTTCCTATCTTTCATACTAAGGATAGGACTTTGTACAAGGGTTTAAATGACACTGGGGTTTCCCCTGACTACGCGCCAGCTTCTCTCCGGGACCTATGGCTGGAGCTCAAAATATTGAAGCATCTTCGGCCACGCAGTTTGGCTATTGAAACCCTTATGTTGAAATTCTTATTTAGGTGCCACAAACAACTACACCGCATACCCTGATGGGTTCATCAAGACATAACACACTCCATAACTCACTTTACCAAAACCATACATTTCACTGAAACAAGGGATCAGAATAAGCACACACATCGCACCTTGTTTCTTTGGGTGAGAAACAGTAGAAGGGTAGGACACGTATAAATACCATCCTCTAAGATAGAGGATTTGATGTTTTTCCCAAGGGATACATACTCCCAACATAATAGAGAACCTAAGAGGATTGTGTGACCTTGACCTTTACAGTCAAAAGAGCACACAACATCACAATGCGTCACCGAACATGACCCTTGTGATTGATAGAAAAAATACATGGAACATGACCATATTCCAAGTCCCTAAACAACAGACAAGTCCAAAAAGTGGACACAATATCCTATCAGGACCAAAATCTAAAAATTGGTGGTTTAATAATAACTCTTGCTTCAAGGAAACTATGAAGAACCCATAGGCCCTCTTAGACACCATCATGACACTCATCCACACTAATAACCAAAGAACACATCCACCTTTGATGAATCATGAAACTTAAGAAACCAAGGCCTCTTCCAACCTTCCACAAGAACTATACCACTACAAGAGGATCTATAAATCAACTAAATGAATGGTTTTATACTCAATCAACAATGATCTATAAAATATTCCTTATATTGATCAACTGGAGAATTTTCCAATGGAGAAACAATACGGGTTGCACTTCAGTTGTTCACCAACCCTAAATGGGGGCGTACCTTGTCCAACGGGAGAACCCAAGGACCCAACCAAGATGGTCCATTGGTAAAAAAAAACCATAAACCAGATCCAAAAACATGAAGGTAACCACCATAAAGGTGTCCCGAAACATATCTCAGAGGAGACTACTAACTGGTCCTTCTACCTAGCTTACCGACCAAACATAATCCCAAAACACAGTTCAAATAGGAGGGGTTATTGGACTAAAAAAACATCCCACAAAAACAACATCTTCAAAGACCCATAATACAAACCATCCCAAAACTATTCATCAAGACATCATGTTTTTTCTTTAAAACCATTTCTTTGAAAACAAGCTGTTCAACGGTAAGAGTATCGACCAATGGTACCCCATGGGCCTCACACATGCATGTTTTTGTGCCACACCAGACACCCTCCTCATATCCATCTCGGCACTCATCCAGTCGTTCCATCAACCATCCATCATCCCATATAACCCCATGCATGTGGTCACTAATGGAAATACCAAAGGTTAAAACAAAAATTCTTTCCACTTTTCAAAACCAAAACGGTCAACCAACGCATCCTTTTTTTTTTTCATAACCGCTAACCACGAGATCAAAATCCCAACTCACATCTTACAAAAATTTTCAGAAATTCACAACCATTTAGAAAATAACTCACATTCAAGATATTCACATCAATTTAAAAACATGCCATCCCATTAAAACACACTCTGATTTTTTAGAAAACTCTATTGGAAACACTTTTCAAAACCAACTTCAATACAGTTTCTGCCTTCAAAAGAGGTGTAATCACACCATTTTCTGTTTCAAAATAATTCTGAATATTCAGTTCCAAAATTTCATAAATCATACCATTCCATATTTATTTGAAAATCATTTCACAAAAACATTAAACTTCTTAAAACCAAGTCACTTTAAAACCAAAGTTCCAAGATTTCAAAACTAAAGAACACAAGACAATGTGAGAGAAAACTAGTTTCAGTGGGTGACTTGGACATATGGTTGGCGGCCATATTCCAATCACTTCACTATCACAGAGAGTGTTCTAGGGAATATCCCCAGCTCCACATGGCTTGCCAGACCCTGCGAGCTCATTGAGACCATTAACCCAACTCTCTTTTCATTTCCCCTAATCATCATCAAACCACGAAAACCAAAAGACATAGACAAATCCCAACTTCCCCTAGCAACTTGAATCCTGAAATGAGGTGTGGTGATCAAGAACACTACCCATAACCAGAATTCCATGTCCCAACAATCACAACTCTATACTATCCTGACTATTTCCCAAATAACATGACTCAAATGGAGTGAACCTCCTCTGATACCATTTTGTCACGAACCAAATCTGGTCGCCTTCAAAATCGGCACCCGACCCAGTCCATGGCAAGACCCAAAGGGCGTTCCCGATCCCCACGGGATGGCACAAGTTCCTAGGTATCATAAAATGATAATTGGGAACGATTTACCTGAGTTTATAAACTTAAAACGACAAAAGAGTCCAATAAAACAAATCTGGATTTTTCAACTAAAACCGTCTTTTAAAAAATTTCAGAACAGAAATACATAAGATAAAACTATGTTTAAAGACCATTAAAATGGTAAATAACCAAATAAGGACAGCCCAAGAACCTCCACAAGGAAAGAGGCACCACCCTCAAGCTATCTCCATGATACTGCATCCCAATGGACAACTAAAAACCTAAATCAATGGCATAAATCCTGTACCCAAACCTGTGACATAAAATAAGAAAATCTACTTACACCCAAAGGTGTAAGTAGGGTGTGAGCGAGATCCCAGTAGGATACCACCACTAATAGATTCCATGTGATAAACATTTAATGGCGAAAAGCATGCAAGTTTTCAAAGACATGAGATGTTAGTTAAAATTTCTAGAAGATGTAACATTAAATAAAAACAGTTTTCAGGTGGGATAATTTAAAGAATAAAAACATTTAAAATAAATACCATAGCTACTGAATTTTCCAGCCTCTCATACCATATACCGACGGTAAGGATAAAGTATCCAGTGAGCACAATCAATGGGAAATAACCCCTAGGCACTAGGTAGCTGTGGGTCCCAGGTACCTCGTATCTCGGTGAGAGTAACAATCAAAAATATCCATTCTCGTGCACGAGCCACTAGTAGAGAACATACCCATAACCTAGTGGTCCCCAATCATCATCATCATAGTTTAGTTAGAGTTGTAAGCGTCAATCTTGCTAAGTGAAACTGAGGCCAAACCCCACGGATTCACTAGCATACTAGTACACGTCCACCCACCTAGATACCCGGGTTTTCCCTTTGTGCTCAAACAAGTTCAGCAATCCAAGAAGTATAGTTTTCACATGAAAATATCACTTCCACATCACAAATTAACCAAACATCCCCATGTACATCACGCAAGTCAAAAATTCCACTTTTCATTCAAATGCATTTTGAAATCAAACTCACTCCAAATTGCCTACAACACTTTTCACATTTCTTTAACACTTCCACAAATCCATTAAACAATTTTATAAAACCATTACAAGATATTAAACTCACATAAAAGCCCACACACATGTCACACAATACCCTTCTCACCTTCACAATTCATTTTATAAATAAACTCACATGAAATATTCCACACCCGTGTTTCGCACACAAAACACAATTTAGTAAAACATTTCGACAATTTATAAAAAATTCTAAAAATGTTTAACATCTCAAATAACCACTTTACCATTCAAAAACCCACATTAGGTTAACAAAATCACCCAAACAGTACATATAAACCCTTTCCCGACATTGTTTAACCAAATAAAACATTTTCAATTTTTATAAAACAAACCCAAGATGTATAACCATTGTTTGCACACTAAACCCATTTCAAAACCCTCATTTAAAAGCAAAATCATACCAATACCAATCCAAAACAGAATTTTTCAGCTCTAAAACAATTATTAAACCACCCCCAATGTTATAAAAATACATCAAATAATACCACAAAGATACACATGAAAAACACACGTTTTCATAAATCACCTTCAAGAAGTACAACAGGTTTTAAAACCTTAAACTCATTAAAAAAAACCTAATTTCAAGGCCAAAATGATAACAAGGAATTAAAAAACCAGAATTGGCATCCCCTTTAAAGACTAATAAATCACTTTCATATGTTATAAACTAAACACAAACATTACCCCAAGAGTCACACATGAAAAGTACCCAATTTCAAGCTATAATGCAACTAAAAATTAAATGTTTAACCAAATCCATCAAAACTGTTTTCACAGCACATAAAATAGATTATAAACATGCTAAATTAATAATCCATGCAAGCTAACTCATCATAAAATGGCTACACATGGAATCACCAACCCTTTTTAGTCGAAACCCTCAAAACTTGGTGCGAAACCTTAAGCGCACCACCGTTGCACCAAAAGGAATATAAATCCAGACCTAAACCACAATAATTTACCCAAAAGACACCAAATCAGACATTAGGATCGAACCCCAACTTCTGGACATGAGGAACGTCAAGAAAAAGGAAATAAAACTAAAAGAGGATGGAAGGAACCAAGAAGGAATTCCCTTACTTGAAATATCTTGAAGGAATCGGCCCCAATCCACCAAATAATGAATCACCAAGTACCCAAAACTGGTATGGCGGTTCGAAGGTTTCATATTAGGTCATGTGGGGACTTAAATGGGGGAAAAAGGATGAAAAATGAAGGAGTTATGAAAGGATCAATTTACCTCTCCAAATCTGCCCGATTTTAGAAACCCTAATATGTTCAGTACTAAATCGCGATGAAGAAGAGATCTAAAGAGGAGAGAGAGAGAGAGCATGGGCGCGCGGCTGTGTTCAAGGGGCGCATATGAGGCTTTGAATCACCGACAAATACTTAAAAATGAATAAGTTATTAATTAATCAAATATTATTTTTAAAACTGGAATTGGGCTTTTGGGCAGGCCCAATCCCTTAAATAAAAACCAACATAAACATTGGTTATGGATTTCCAAAGGCTCCAAATTTTAATTGTGGTGTTAATTTATAAGGGAGGACATTTTGGAGTTGGAATGAGGGAAAAATATTAAAAAATGAAAAAGTTTTAAAAGAAATAAAATTTATTTTTAAATCTGGAATTGGGTTCACAGTTTGGCCCAATTCATGTAAACTCACATATTCTCCATAAAACCTTTGGAAACCCCCAAAACAAAGAATTAATGGAAATTAAAATAAAAATACATTTAAAATAATCTATGTATGTGACATAAAGTGGGCCCTTTATCAAGATAATTTTTATTACTGATAAAGATTTCCTCTCCTCGATGTTATTTTTAGAACTGATAAAATCTCAGTTATAGTAGTGTGTTTCTACAATTAATAGAACAAATTAAGGATAAACGGTTTAAATGAATTTTATTTATAATTAGATTAAAATATTAATAAAATTTTTTAAAATTATTAAAAATATTTCAATTAGGATTATGTAAAATTACAATATTAGATATAATTACAAAGGTACATATACAAATTATTAAAAAATAAATAGATTCAAATACATTGTTTTCTTTTCTTTGGACTACCTTATAAGTGTCTAATCATGTTTCCAATATCCAAACAAATCATACACTCATGGTCAAAAGAGTATATCTATATAGAAAAAAAATACTTATATTAGATATTCTATAAATAAATAAATAAATAATAAGTATGATATAATGCATTAATAAAATGTCATTTTAAACAGAAAACACACACTTTGAGTCATACCAATAAAACTATGTGTTAGATTGACATACAGTTAATTTAAACATTTCAAAATTGAATTCTGTATTTTTTTCCTGATGTATTAAGAAAATTCAAAAAAAATTTCTCTATAAAAATTGTGTGTGATGTGTATTTGAACTAAAATGTCGATTTTAGATAAAAACAAAAACTTTTAGTCATAGTGGCCACAAAGTGTGTTATATTGAAATACAGTTAATTCATACATGTAAAAAATTACTTATGGATTATTTTTCCAAAAGTATAAATATAATTTATGTGATTTTTCTTAGTTTTTAGTGAGAAAAACATGTTTATGAACTAAAATTTCACAGTGAAACTGAAAACATGCACTTTGAGTCATACTAGGTACACCATTTGTCAAATTGACATGAATTTGATTCTTACAAATCACAAATAACTTATAGATCATTTTACTGAGGTATCAAGATAAACAAATGCGTTTAAGATTTTTATTATGCTATGTGTGTTTTGAATTAAAATGTGACTTTTAAACTAAAATGGTACACTTAGTGTTATATCGGACACACGGTCTGCCATAGTGATATGGGGATAATTCCCACACATTAAAAATTATTTATGGATCGTTTTTATAAAGGATCTATAAAATTTCATTGGGTTTATTAGTTCTCAATTCGTGATGGAAATTTTTTACTAAAATTTCATTTTAAACAGAAAACATGCTATTTGAGTCAGAAAAGAAATAATGTGTGTTAGATTGATGCGAAGTTGATTCATACACTTTAATAATGAAATATGGATAATTGTCCTAATGTATAGATAGAATATAATTCTTTTTCCATTAATTTTGAGTTTGTGATGTGTGTTTTTAATTAAAATGTAACTACTAAACTAAAAACACAAACTTAGAGGCATAATCATCACACCATATGTTGAAGTGATGTTTGAATAATATCTACATATCAAAAATGATTTACATATAGTGTTCATAAGATATTAGGAAAATACCAAGGGGTTTTCTTTGTTTTTAGTGAGTGATAATGGTTTGAAAAAAATAACTTTGAAACTGAAAACACAAACATTGAGTCATATTTGGAATTCCATGTGTCTGATTGATGATTGGATGATTTAGACAAAACAAAAATGACTTATGGATTGTTTTTATAAAGTATCAATAAAATTCAAGAACATTTTCTCATTTTTAGTATGTGATTTGTGATTTGAAATAAAATATTTATTTTAAATAAAAACACACACTTTTAGTCAAATTGGAAACACTTCTTATTGGACTAAAGTGAGATTAATTCTTAAATATCCTAAATGATTTATGGATCATTTAACAAAATTATGATAACAATATGAGTGGGGTAGTTTAGTTTTCAGTGAGTGTTGTATCTTTTTGAACTATAATGTGACTTTTAAATAGAAAACACACACTTTAAGTCATACCAGGCACACTGTGTATTGGATTGATGTTCGGTTGACTCCAATACATCACAAATGACTCATGTATTTTTTTTCCAAAACACATCAAGATAATATGCGTGAATTTTCTTGGTTTTCTATGAATGAATAACATTTTTAAACTAAAATGTCCCTTTTAAACTAAAAACACATAATTTGAGTCATACCAAGCACACCATACATAAGATTGATTTTTGGTTGGTTTTTACACATCATAAATAAATTATGGATCATTTTTCTAAATTATAAAGAAAATATGAGCATGTTTAATCATTTTGATTACTTGATGTGTGTTTTGAACTATAATTTGGATTTTAATCCAAAAAAAAACACATAAACTTAAACAAGGAACACTATGAGATAGAGTGAAATGTAGTTGATTTATACACGTCATTAATTATTTATGGATCATTGTTCGGAAGGATCAGTATAATACATGTGGAGTTTGTTTATTTTGTAAGAGTAATGCATGTTTTGAACTAAAATGTCACTTTTAAACTGAAAGCACGAAATTTGTGTAATAACAAGAAGACCATGTGTCAGATTAACATGAGTTTGATTTATACTAGTAAACAATTACTTATAGATCATTGTAATATATTATCAAGATAATACGGGCATGTTTGAACATTTTTATAACATATGTTATGGGTGATATGAACAAAAATGTTGATTTTAATTAAAAACACACACTTTCAATCACACCGGCTACACCATGTGTTGGATTGATGTTCAGTTGATTAATTTATATTAAAAATGGATTATAGATCATCTTAAACAAATATCAAGACAATATGAGTTTAATTTCCTGATTTTCTATGAGTGATACCAATATTTAACTAAAATGTAATATTTAAACTGAAAACAAATACTTTGAGTCAAACAAGTCACATCATAAAACAGATTAACCTTCTGATGATTACTACCCATCATAAATGATTTATAGATCATTCTCATAAAATATAAATAAAATCCAAATTTTCATCTATTTTCAAAGAGTGGAATGTTTTCAATTTAAATTTCATTTTAAAATGAAAATATTAACTTTGAGCCATATGGGTCACACTATAAATTATAATGATGTGGGAATGATCAAAAAACATCACAAATGACTTATGGATTATTTTTAAAAAGTATCAAAAAAATATAAATTAATTTCCAATATTTTTAGTGGGGAACACATGTTTTAACTAAAACATCTCTTTTAAACTAGAAACATTCACATAGAGTCATACTGGTCACACTATGTTCAATATAGAGATGCAGATGTTCCTTACACATTACACAAAAAATTATGTATTGTTTTTCTAAAGTATAAAAGGCAATATAATATGGTTTTCTCATTTTTGAGTTTGTCAAACATATTTTGAACTAAAATGTGGCTTTTAAACTAAAAATATAAATTTTGATTCATTGTGGACACATCATATGTGAGATTTACATGAACATGACTCCTACATGTCAAAAAAGACTTATGTATAGTTTTCAGAAAGTATCAAGGAAATATGAGTGCATTTTCTTAGTTTTTATTATGTGAATTGTGTTTTGTACAGAATATTGATTTTAAATAATAAAATAACTTTAAGTAATCTAAGAGACACTATGTTTTTGATTCATGTGAGCCAGATTCATATATGTCACAAATGAATTATGTATCATTTTATTAAATTATCAATTCAATATGAGTATATTTTTGGGGTTTTAGTCAATGGCATGCATTTTGAAATAAATTTCAATTTTTAAACTAGAAGCAATAACTATGACTCATGCCAGATGCACCATGAATTGGATTGATGTGAAACTTATTCCTAAAAATTTTAAATTAAATATGGATTATTTTCCCAAAGTATCAAGACAGTAAGAGTAATTTTTATCATTTTTTGGTATGTGAAGTGTGTTTTGTACTAAAATGTTGATTTTAAATAAAAACATGAACTTTCAATCATTCTGAACACACTATGTTTCAATTTTTTACACCAAAAATTCTTATATGTAGTAAATTAATTATGTAGTATTTTACCAAATTATCCAGATAATCTAAGTTAGTGTACGTGACTAATTTTTCAACTAAAAGAGTACCTTTGAACTAAAAACACACACTTTGAGTCATAACAGGAACATCTTGTGTCTAATTATTGTGATATTGACTAATTCATGTTAAAAATGATTTATGGATCATTTTACTAATATATAAAAACAATCAAATCATATTTTCTCTATTTTGATTTTGTGAAATGTGTTTTGAATTAAAATTTATAATTGAAAATAATTCTAAACATTTAATAATATTAGAAAAACAGTGTATCCGAATGATGTGTTTCTAATTAATACATATTTTAATTGATTTAGGGATAATTATCCTATTGGATCAATAAAATATTAGTGAGTTTTTTAGTTTTGAGTATGTGAAACATGTTTTATACTAAATAGTCTATTCAGAAATGAAAATAAACAATTTGAGTTATACAGGAACATCATGTTTAAGAATAATGTATGTTTAATTTTGATATGTCACAAATGAATTATGGATAATTTTACTTAAATATACAGATTATATGTGTGTTCTTGCTCTGTGTTTAGTGATTTACACATGTTTTTAACAAAAATGTTTTTTTTAAATTGTAAACATATAATTTGAGTCATATCAAGAACATTGTGTGTCCAGTTTTTGGGTGGTTGATATGTATGTGCCAAAAATGGTGTGTCAGTCATTTTATTAAATTATTGAAACCATCGAGTGTGTTTTATCAGTTTATAGTGAGTGATACACGTTTGGAACTAAAATGTGACTTTTAAATTAAAAACACACACTTCATCTCATATCGAGTAGGCCATGTTTTTTATAAACATGTGGTTAATTACTATATACCAAAAATTATTTATGCATCATTTTTATTAAGTGTGGGGACAATATGATCATGTTTTTTTTCATTGAGTGGTGCGTTTTTATCTATGATTTAACATTTAAAATGATAACCCACACTTTCAATTATACCAGAAACCACATGTGTCTGATTTTTGTGAATTTGATTCCTATATTCCATAAATGACTTATGGGTCATTTTCCTAAAGTATCAGGAAAATTACATTTTGTTTTCATGGGTTTATTGAGTGAAATGTGTTTTTAAATAAATTTCACTTTTATAAAAACATGCATTTTCAATCTTATTGACCACACCAATTTCATATTTATGTTTGAATGATGCTAATATGTCAAAAAATGAGTTATGGATCATTTTTATAAAGTATAAAGATAATACGAGGGAATTTTATTAGTTTTTAGTGAGTGGCATGCATTTTGAACTGTAATGTTACTTTTACAGTAAAAACATGCACTTTGAGTCATAAAAGGTACACCATGATCCTGATTGATGTTTCGTGGATTCCTTTGCTTTACTATTGACTTAGGGGTCATTTTTACTAAAGTATCAATATAATCCATGTACATTTGATCAATATTTAGTATGTGAATCAAGTTTTTATCTAAAATGACATCTGTAAACTGAAAACATGCACCTTGAGTCATTTTTGAAATAAAAACACACACTATTAAACATAAATAGACCATGTTATGGATAAATGGATCTATAAAGATAAAAAACAATACATTAGTGAATCATCCTTATTGAAGACTTTAACATGAATATATTTTTCTCTAATTATTTTTTTCTCTACATAAAGCACAAAATAGTTGGAAAAGAATCCATTCTTAATTAAATCACTTATTTATGATATCTAAAAATATTAACTAAATAATTAGTAGATAAACATGATAAGAAAATTAAATTAAAATAAGCTGATAAATTAATCAGAAATGTAACAATCTAAGTAGTGAGAAACCACCTCTTCCTGATGTCTGTATACATTATGACGCTATGTATTCTATCCACTCATTTATAAACAAAATTAATTCATATTTTAAATACACGGACCAATGATAGTCCTTGTAGTATTATAAAAATATAAACAAACACAATATTAATAAATATTTTAAATGAAATTATAATTATCTGTTGAAAAATATCTTTGGGGATGCTAGTTTATTGATGGAATATGTTATATGTCATAAACTTTCAAACATAATAACCAAAATGATGTCCATTAGTATTTTTTATATAATATTGAAACGTTGATAAAAATATGTAATTTTGTTTAATAAATGTTTTGATAGTTAAATCATTTTATACATAACATAATACTTATTTAGTGGTAGAATTATATAGGATTGTTGTTCTCATAGACCATCCACATACCATGATTTTGGCGATATTTAAACACCATCCTTTCATAATAAAATTTCATTAAAACATATTGTAAAATGTATAACATGAATTTTATTTGTAAAATATTGAATGTAGTGTATTAAAAATTGATAAATTTCATCATGTATTATTTATTTGTTGGTAATCTATGCATTTAATATAAAAAATAAATCTTTGGAGTATCCAAATTGATTTTAATGATCTACCAATGCTCCCTAAAAAATAAAAAATGAAAAATTAATCAAATAAATTATGATATGTATGATATTATTAGACTTTAGAGTTTTACCATTGAATCATGGGTATTAATGAGAGTTTATCTTCTATAAGTTTATCTTCAAAAACTACAGTCATTTGGTCTACTGTTTCAAAATTTTTCTTTTCCTCCATTGACCATTGTTGTGTAGAAATGATGTAAAGAATAGTGAGCCCGAATATTGTTTACAGTGGTCTCCCATTAAATCGTACTAATATATACACATAAAAAATATTAATATTATTTAAGTATAATTAACATAGTATAACTGTTATTAGAAAAATAGATTATAAAAATGTACTTGTTAGTAAATTTACAAAAGAGACTCCCAACCATCCATGATTGAGGATTTAATCTACATTATCAAGACCAAGATAGTCTATAATGAACTCTAAAAACATTTTTTTCTTCAAAAATAAAGGTGTTCATATTAACATTTTGGAATATTTTATCAACATGAACTAGTAATGTTATTAAATGCATCAGTAAGACTAGTGGTGTAAATGTATACATAATTTTTTTTTTCAAATTGATTAGTTTATTATTTATATTATTTTTATTTGACATTATGTTTCCTATTCATTTTATCCATCAGTAATAAAATTTATCAGTTTAGTCATTTTTCACAAATCATTAATTTTTTTCATAAAAGATAAAATTGGAAAGAACATACATCGTTGTCAAAATGTATTTTTAAAATATCAAATGGTTATGATATGAATTTTATAATAGAATTTTTGAATATGTGAATATGAATATAATCAATAAAAACAGATATATCGGTTCTCATCTCATGATAATTCGAAATCCACATTCTGAAATGATCTTTTAGTGGTTTTTTATTGTGTATAATATTTCCTTGAACATTTTACTTCTTTTCCCTAACAAAAATGTGATGGGTTGTTACTAGTAGATATAAATCACAATCAATTTCACCCTATACAATATTAATACAAGAAAAGTATCAATTTCTACCTACTTCACATTAAATTAAAGTAGTTAAATCAAACATCCACATGATTCGAAAACTCTTTCATCTACTAGTATATGTTATATATTTACATGATCATAATTTTATAGCACAGATAATTACCTATGGGGGGTGGGTTTTCATGTTGTGGTTATTTTTGTGATGTTAATTATCTTTCATTATTTCCCATAACATTATATAAAAATTCATAATACTAATTAATTTTTTTTCTAGAAATTTTATTCATGGATAAATCTCATCCATTTTCTTATATTTATACCCTTTTTCATTTATTTTATAAAAATACACCAAAGGTAACACTCTTAAACCCACACATATAAAAATTAATATATTGTTTTGGACACTTCAAGGCCACTAAATGTAGTCCTTCATTAGGTACAGTTGAAGACTATTCTTGTGTCTAAAAAGGGTAAAAAAATATTAAAAAATAATTAGTCATTTATATGTAATACTAACTTAATGTTGATCAAATTTTTGTTATGTCATATTTACAAATTATTTAAATACTCTATGTGTGTTTTCATCTATTATTATTCCATATTTACTTACATGATCCTCATTGCATAGCTCTTGATGTGGGATTGAAGTGGATTTAATTTTTCATTCACTAATGTACAAATAAAAATGGAATATAGTTATTTTTTTTCATTCCATATAAAATTATCAATGTAGATTTAAAATTCAAACCAATTTTTTTCGAGTAAATCATACCACATCCTTTATTTACGATAGGTATACGTCTTTTTGATTCATGGTATATATTTTTATCACTCAGTTGTTGTTTCATAAATTAAAAATTCTTAATCAAAGTGATTAATACAATTATTCTCATGAAAAGTGTAACCATTTCCAATATAACCGAAATGATATATCCTCATGATGGCTAATAAATGTATTCTATATTTCTTGGTTCCTCATATGTGAATATATTTTGGGTGGGTGTGGATTTAAATTCTATTCAGAATCCTTGAGATGATACTTGATAAGAATTGTATAAATGGATCTATTTATATTTTTATTGACCATTAATATAAATTTTATTTGAAATTCATCTAGTATAAACACACCCTCTAAGAGATAATGAATACTAAATCAAATCTTCATTATTATATTTTTTAATAAAATAGAGAAATTATATCGTAATGTTTTCAAATATCTTCCCAAATTATTGCCTTCATCACGGAACAACACTATTCTATATATCTTCATCAGTTAGAATGTGCATTCGAGTTCCAAACGAGACATAACTAAAGAAAATGAACTTTTTATGGTTAACAGGATAGTCTTGTTAATTCTATATAAATTTAAATTTTATGAATATACTTCTAACCTTAATGATTTTTATTAATACAATAATTATGAAACATTTATATTTGTTTTTTAGTCCTATGTCATTCAACATCTAGAATTTCATTAGTTTAAAAATTTTCAATATATTTCTCCTCAGGATTAGTAGCATTAACATGAATATATACTTATTATTCCTCTATAATGGACTCTTTGAGATGTTGAGAAATGTTGTGTTCCATTTTATTGGCTACATCGACATATAAGGAAGGAATTATCCATATATGTGGTTTAAAATTTAATTTATATTTCCTCAATATAGTACTGAACACATAATACTTTGAGGTAACATAGTGGATTTTAAAGAAATTTACATTATTATTGAACTCTTCTTTTTTCCTTTAATGGTCTAAGGGATTTTACAACACTAACGAGTGTCTAAATCTCCCCATTATGGTATCTTCTAATCTACAAGACCCAATCGAAATTTGGACCTTCATGAAATGATTATGAATTCCCAATTAAAGGGATATCCTTAGTTGATTTGATATATGGCCCTTTAGTGGTTTTGGTCAAAAACAAAACATTTGGAAACTTTCCTCTTAGAGGATCTGGGACACATAATACTTATACTACCAATGATTACATTATGAATGATTTAAACTTATACCATTCCTAACTTAAATTCACTTTCACATATCCAAATTCAATGAATATAATTTCACTCACATTATAAACTAACTTTTCGTAAAAAATCAGTTCATGGAATGTTTTATAAATAAAATTAAATATTTTTCTGATGATACCAAAGTATTAAGTATTCATATTAATTGAATTTTTTCTTTGGTACCAGATACATGCATAACTTCTAATTGAAGTGTAACACTGCTATTTTTCATGGTACTATATCCATCATATTTCCTTATAAAAAATATACGAAAATTAATTACATAACCATTTTAAGAGTATACATGCACACTTGGTTCTCGGGATATCTATATATGTTATTCTAAAATTTAATTTAAATTCACAACTTACTCCTAAAAAATATTCTCAAAACCATCCTATTAACTATTTATTATGTGTATTTGATATCTAGATTTCATCCCTTGATGGATTCAAATTACTAATAATTTCTCCATGGGTTTCAACATCTGTCACAACCTCTAAAATGTTATGTAAAATTTAAAGGTGAGCCTACTCCAAATTTTTAATGATAATTACAACAAAACATATTCTGAAAATTCCTTCTACAATAATTCAAACACTATGATGATATTTTGGTAGACTGATTCTCCCACATTAGATAGATAATCACTACAAAATTTTAAGGCTTCCTTAAAAATATATCACCCTACAATACAAACTTCTGGTCAATATTGATTTTTGGTGGGGCCTTTCAAAATTTTTATATACCATTCAATGGGAACATTCATCTATATTCTATAGGATAAAATAAAAATGTTTCTCTAACTAATTGAACCATTATATGAAATAATAATAGCAGGAAGAACATACCCAACTCCTATAGGATGATAGGAATTTCCTTATCTCTAGTTGGAAATTTTTTTAGGTCTATAACTTTACTGCATATAGATTTGAAAAAGAAAAAACATGATTAATAAATGATTGAAAGTTTTATGAAAAATGATGTGTAAAGGTACATGAATTTAATATTACAATAAAAAATTATGGTTAGGTGATTTAAAGACCTTTAACTTTACACCTGTCAAGGAAAAAAGATTCATGAAATTTAATTAATACCGCCTTGGAACATTTACAACATTTATGATGTTTCAAAATTGATATATCTCCTACTTTTAAAGAGTTAAATAAACTGGAGGAAGGAAATGGCACCTTTCACCATTCATGGGTTCCGAATCCTCCTTATCCTCATATAAATCATGTAATTTTCTTCCTAATGACATCATCTGTTTATTTGTATATTTAGTGATAAGAAAATGACACTATCACATCCATTTTTTCAACATTGATTTCATTAAGAAACTTTCTAATGTACAAAAAATTCCAGAAAAATAATTTTAGGAAAAACTATAATCTTTTTGCATATGTTTTTTCATAATTTTCTTTGAAGAAGCTTTAGAAAACTAGGTGACCATATCCTTTACTTTTGCAAAAAGTTGATCGACTATTTGTGGAGATGGCGGTGTACCTTATTTGGAATTACCATCAAATTATCTCATCTAATATTGGTATTTATGTCACCTGGGAATAATGTATTGATGTACGTGAAACATAGTCTTCAAGGAATGTTTCAACCTAGTTGAGTGCGTATCATATTAAAAAATAGAACACCCTTAAGTTCTATTATTTTCATATCTGAAAAAACATCCATGAAAAAAAACTCATTCACCCCTATACAACATGGATCTTAATTTGAAATATTCATTTCAATAAGAATCATGCAACGTTACACCTAAATATCATATTAATTTCAGATTTTCGATCAAGGATCCAAATATACATTAATATAATTACCTAATTATTTTGGTCTTGATATAAAAAGATACACAAAAATGTATTTTTCATTCATGTATAACTTTGGTGGAATGTTATTGTTTATGAACATAACTAGAAATTTACTATAAGTTCAACTTTTTACAGCAAAATTATAAGGCCACAGCCTTAAACCTTACTTAATCTTGAGTTATTACAAGATTACACATTGAGTATCTTTTCAGGTTTAGAGTTTTAGAGAATTAGATCATGAAACTTTTATTACATTCCACATTTAAACAAAGTGGTTACATAAAAGACAGTATTCATTTTTCCCATCAACTGGAACATATTTAAAATATAACACAGATTCTTTCTTGACACATCCTTGACACTATCATCACATCATGTACCTTTCCCTTGACCTGTGAAAAACATTTCAAAAACATGGGATGAGCATAAAAAGCTCAGTAAGAGTTATAAAAATATGGAAAGGAAACATGAGTTCATATATACATTAGAATGAAATCACACTTTACCCATAAAACATAGGCATATCAAATCATGAATAAATCATAGAAAACATAAGACATAAAGGTAACTTGAGGCATTCATAACATTATTACGTAGGGAGTAACCCTCTTGGTTACGTTTGGAATACCCATCACAGTATATTCCCTAAATCTCTTCGGAGAAACCTTAACGTTTCACTCCTTCGCGTTACCCAATGCATTGGAGAGCTATATCGGGCTCACCTGCCCTTAGTTTATCACGGAACCACCCGTTTTCATAACAATGCCCAAGAACCATAACATAAATGTGTCACATAAAACATTCATAAAGTAAACATAACATTTCCACATTTCAATCACAATATAACATTTTAGTATATTGAAATAATGAATCCATTCAAAAAGAAACCATTTCCAAAACCATTTAAAAAATTTAATAAAGAGATTTTTGAATCAAAGTGTCTCATACCACCTTGAAGCTTAAAATTTTAAACCATTAATATCCATATAAATAAATCCTTAAAACCATTTTGAAAACATGGATATTAATAAGAACAAATAATTAAAACATTTAAAACGATATTTTGGTTAAAGGGGTTTTACCAAAATTAGAGACACTTTAATACAATAATTGAGGAATAAAATTTAGTCAGAACTTTATAATATCATGAGAATAAATGGATTCATGATATAATACTCCAACGGACAGTATATACACCATATAAGAGTGAATTGGTGCATAACAACAATGAACCCTCAATAGATATGTCAAATGTGATGAAATCCCTTAAAGAAGGTATCCTTAAAATTAAGGACAAATCAATCTCAAAAATATGTGTGACAAATATAAATACACCCAATATATGTGGATATTATGTGTAAAACAATAAAAGTTCATTCACACATATTCAATGGATGACATATTCAATGACTACATGTTGAACCCAAAGAAATCGAAATTGGGTTAAAAAGTTCCCTTGACAGCCTAACGACATCACATCAAAAAGAGTTGATGAAAGATAAAAAGAGTATCTCATCAGTTGGACATAAAATTTACATCAATAAGGATATATGAGAACATATCCCAACATAACAATAGGTAAATTTAAAGACCCAACAAAAGAAGTCTTTTAACAAAGAGGAGGGTGAAAGGTTCCCTTACCGACTTGGGTATCTTTCAAAACATACACCCCATGAAAGAAGGACAATAGATAATTGATGTAAATACTCATAAATGAAAGTATATTACACAAAGAGTATAATAATGGGTAGTACATACACCACTCAATGGAATTTGTGGCAAATGTAGCATAAATCTCACGGGAATAAAAGTGAGATGAAAAATCCCTTACGAAAACTCGGCAGCCTAACGGCGCCACATAAAACATCCGAATATGGATTGATGAGATCAAATAGGGTATCCCATCACATTACAATAAAATTTACAGCAAGAGGAATATAAAAGAACATCCCCCAACATTACAAAGAGGTTCTTAAAATAAGTGACAAAAAGGAGAGTACTTAAAAAAAGAGAGAGGAGTAAGATCCCTTACCTTTGGTCCGACTTGACTCGATCGTTCTTTAATCTCCTGAATAATAAACTTGAGTTAATTTCTACTTCCTTAAGAACCTTTTTCATGTTCATTATTCCTTTTATATCACTTATTACCATGTCATAAACATTATGTAATCATTTAAGTTAATAATATTTGTTTTGCCGATATTTGGTTCTTAAGTCGAAAGTGGACTTCTTACAATTACATGTTGTTCGTGTGGCCAAATGTTTATTATATCCAGAATTGTATTCATGATGTAGATATCATATATTTCATATATATCCAGTACATTCATGCATTTATAACATTACATAATCATTTATAGGTAAGAAATGAAATGCACCGTTCATGGAGATGGTAAGCCGTACATACGCATGAACGCTACTTTCATTTCTATTTCGTATTTTATAGAATGGAATAATAATGATAAAAAGGTATATTATAATTCCAGTATAATATATAATATCATAGTTCCATCCTTTATACGTCCCACATATGGTGTTTAACGAATCAAATCACTTTGAGGGGGCGGTAGTCCGCACTTCCTTAAATGAAGATATCGCGTATACCCATAATGGAAGCCATAAAGGTAAGATACAAATGAAAAATACAGAATCATAAGTAAAACATAAACATATTATATATCATATATAAAAACAGTGACATCATAATGGCCACCTTTGAAGGTGTTAAATGAGTATTGAACAATCATCGTTTCGGGAGACAGAATTTCTCCATCCACAGAAACCGTATGTTCTTTAACCATTTGATGTAGTTGTGTGAGAGTGTAGCTCGAATAAATCTTATAACAACATCCTAGTATATTTAAGATACTGTTGTTGTTACAAAAGAAGTAAATAAAAAGAGTTTAGGGTGTTGGAGAAGCAATATAAAACAAAAGAACATGAGAGAATGAATTACCTTTAAAAGTGAAACTCCTTTTGATTTGAGCCTAAAGGCTTCATTTGAAAGGATTCTGCCCAAAGAGAATCCTCTAGGATGAGGAGAGGGATGTGGAGAGAGTAAATGGGCAGGGTTTGGCCGAGCCAAAGGCTTGAGGAGTGTGTGAAATTAGGTAGAGGTGGGGGCCTTTTATAAGAGGATAGGAGGGGCACTTTTGGAAAGTATAGAAATATTAATTTATTTGAAAATGTGTTTCGGTTTTAAAAGGTCACACATTGATATAATTCGTGGATAAGGTTATACGGGTTCGAAATCCACCCATCCAATAATTTTAGGACATGTTTAGTTCATATATTTTACATTATCTTTCCATTTTATTTAAATCGTCAAATAATGATGTCATCACTGCATCATTATTATGTCATAAATAATTTATTTTATTTAATGTCTAAAAATTATAAAAAAATTACTATGATGTAGGAAATCTTTTTAGATTTCCAATTACTATTTATAATAAAAAATATGACTTGTATAACCCCACTTAAAAATTGTTTTAGTAAAACATATCATGTTTGTGTCATTTTTAATTTTACATTAAATAAAAAGTTATTTATGTAATTTCCCAACCAAAGTGGCTCCATGGGGTCCCCAAGTTGACCCATGGCTTTTCTTGGTCGGCCAGGACACAACCAATGAGGGTAGGACATGTGTCAAGCTCATCTCATTTTATTAAAGCATTATTTTTACCTTAAACTACACTAATTACCACTAATCGCGATTAAAAACTTAGTAAGTTACTATTCACCAAAAAATTATTTTTATCCCATTGAACCACATTTTACTTCTTAATGAAAACCATGTATGTCGGATTTTTGAAATTCAAAACACAAAGATGGCGAAATTTCATTTAAATGGAAAAATCAGTTTTTATAAGTACCACTTAGTGGTTTCACTATTCCTCAAAAATTGAAGTTTTTCAGAAAATTACCAAAAATTCACCCTAAGCTATATTTGATATTACGAATTAAAAAATGAAGTCTATTTTTACAAAATAAAAAATATATAAGTCACATTAATTAATTTAATAATTAATTCCCGCTGTTAGAGCAAATAGCGTGTTTTTATGAAAAAATAAGTATCAAAAGATTGACACTGGTTTAAGTCTGATTTCAATGTGAAATTAATTCCAACGACCACTATTGGATTTAATGGTAAAAATATATTCTAATTTCACTTTAAAACCAATTAAAAAGATAATCTAATCATATAAATAAATTAGATTAAAAAGTAGTTTTGAATTAAAATACAACATTTTACACTATTCATTAAAAAAATGAACTTTATCGGAAAGATACCAAAAATTTACACAAAGTAAATTTTGATGTACCGATTCTTAATAAGAGTTTTATTTGGTCCAAAAGAATGTTTAAGAGTGAACAAAACTATATTTAATGATGGTTCAACATCAAAAGGTGATAAGTGAACCTTTAGTGAAAACTAGGGCATATACACCTAAAATTGAATTCTTTCCGTATTTTAATCCTCTATCCTTTATTGGATAAATGTAAAAACATTTAAAAACATATATAATCATATTTTAGTTATTTATATCCATTCCCACTATTACAATGGCTACATGTTAACTACCATTTAAAATAATATTATTTTATTATTAGAGTGCAACGTAAGATTCCCAAGAAACTCGTTGTTGCGTGTTGGGTACGCCATCGAGCATAACGTCCCTTTTAAAGTCATATCAATATTTTATTCACAAATATGGATAAATATGAAAATTTCATATTCTTTATTTACCTGGGGTGTTACATCCTTCCCCCCTTTTGGGAATTGCGTCCTCGCAATTTTTAAAATTGAGCTTGGAAACATCCTTGAACGTCCCACATCGGAACAAGAGTCGGTAAAACAATCACTTTAAAAATAAAGGAATATAAGTACATAGGTCACCCGAGTTATCCCATACTAGGACTCTATGTAGGAAAACATGGACATGGAGGAGAAAACATAGGGTCATGTTCTGATGGAGAGTGATAGAAAACATGTTTAGGAGAACGTTAACAATAAGAAAATCACAAACTTGTGATGGGTTAAACGGTGTTGGGTTCCCCAGTAGGAAAAGTTAATAGACAACATTTTTGTTTTAAGTTACTTTTTATTGAGGAATTTATTCATAAGGAAACATAATCACTTATCATGTTGACTTTCAACTTTTATTAGATTCCTTACACAAACTCATGTCTTTTCCAAAAGACGAGTATTTAGGGAGACTTGTTCACATTAAGAGTACAATAATCAACTTCTAGAGAATCACCTAATCCACAAAAGAGAACTATATACATCCCATGTCTTTAGACTTTAACCAAAAACAAAACCAAAAAGGTTAGTACAAGGTCAGATAATCCAGAAAAGGATAACCCATTAAAAAGAAAATCCATGCTTAATCTCCAAAATTTGTCCAACAAAAACCAAAGTTCAACGCAGACCATCCGATAAATAATTTGTCCATAAAATCCTTCAAAGTAAACCAATATAAGATTGAAACACAAATATTTGAAGGATTTAGTCACATAGTCTTACAAGTTAAATCATGAAATTTATCTCCAAACAACATCTGTTTCTCCTAAAGTCTCGTATTGAAAAGTAATTAACCTAATCACATATCCTCCATGATAGGTTAATAATTTTCATAAATAACCCAAAATCAACTTACTCTTAATTCATAAATTTATATAACTAAAAAGAATCGGTCAAACTAACCAGGTACTTCACGTAGTCCAGTCGTAGGCAATAAATACCAGTCGCACTTTGGTTGTGGGTTTGATTCCCGCAGCTTTGTCCGACGCGACGGGTTGTTAGACGGTCTGCGTGTTGTCCTTTTTACAAAACTATATAATTCTTAAATCATTCCCCAAAAAGAGATAAAATCATCAAAAATGATCGTAACATATTTTAACCTCAAGTTTATCTCATGCCTTTCATTTTCCAGCATATCATATAATAACCCATAATTACCTCAAAAGTAAGGATCATATAAACCATAATGGGTACCTTTATAATTATTACCTGAACTTCCACATCGATTGGTCATCTCATACCTGATGCATTACAGAACATACCAAGGTTCAAGTGGTAGATCATGACTCCTTGATATTTGGTTTAGAACAACCACGAGTTTCCTCATTGAATCCTCCATTTTATCTAGTATCTTAATCAGAGAATCACCACAGTTTCCTTCAAACCTATTGTCTCTTTGGTGCCTGGTAGATCCATCCATTCACTAAAAAAGAAATGTCAGTGTGAGTATATCAACAAAACCATCATGTACTAATGAGGAAGGTAAACACTAAGATATACTTACTCATTCACTTTATTTAAAACTAGGACTCTTTCTGAAATCCTAACCATTATGGTAATGTCACTTATGCTTAAAGAATACCATAACCTCTAAAGTTATCTAAACCGACCTCTGATACCAACTATAAGGCCCCAGCCTTAAACCTTACTTAATCTTGAGTTATTACAAGATTACACATTGAGGATCTTTTCAGGTTTAGAGTTTTAGAGAATTAGATCATGAAACTTGCATTACATTCCACATTTAAACAAAGTGGTTACATAAAAGACATTATTCATTCTTCCCATCAACGGGAACATATTTAAAATATAACACAGATTCTTTCTTGACACATCCTTGACACTATCATCACATCATGTACCTTTCCCTTGACCTGTGAAAAACATTTCAAAAACTTGGGATGAGCATAAAAAGCTCAGTAAGAGTTATAAAAATATGGAAAGGAAACATGAGTTCATATATACATTATAATGAAATCACACTTTACCCATAAAACATAGGCATATCAAATCATGAATAAATCATAGAAAACATAAGACATAAAGGTAACTTGAGGCATTCATAACATTCTTACGTAGGGAGTAACCCTCTTGGTTACGTTTGGAATACCCATCACAGTATATTCCCTAAATCTCTTCGGAGAAACCTTAACGTTTCACTCCTTCGCGTTACCCAATGCATTGGAGAGCTATATCGGGCTCACCCTCCCTTAGTTTATCACGGAACCACCCATTTTCATAACAATGCCCAAGAACCATAACATAAATGTGTCACATAAAACATGCATAAAGGAAACATATCATTTCCACATTTCAATCACAATATAACATTTTAGTATATTGAAATAATGAATCCATTCAAAAAGAAACCATTTCCAAAACCATTTAAAACATTTAATAAATAGATTTTTGAATCAAAGTGTTCCATACCACCTTGAAGCTTAAAATTTTAAACCATTTATATCCATATAAATAAATCCTTAAAACCATTTTGAAAACATGGATATTAATAAGAACAAATAATTAAAACATTTAAAATGATATTTTGGTTAAAGGGGTTTTACCAAAATTAGAGACACTTGAATACAATAATTGAGGAATAACATTTAGTCAGAACTTTATAATATCATGAGAATAAATGGATTCATGATATAATACTCCAAAGGACAGTATATATACCATATAAGAGCGAATTGGTGCATAACAACAATGAACCCTCAATAGAAATGTCAAATGTGATGAAATACCTTAAAGAAGGTATCCTTAAAATTAAGGACAAATCAATCTCAAAAATATGTGTGACAAATATAAATACACCCAATATAAGTGGATATTAAGTGTAAAACAATAAAAGGTCATTCACACATATTCAATGGATGACATATTCAATGACTACATGTTGAACCCAAAGAAATCGAAATTGGGTTAAAAAGTTCCCTTGACAGCCTAACAACATCACATCAAAAAGAGTTGATGAGAGATAAAAAGAGTATCTCATCACTTGGACATAAAATTTACATCAATAAGGATATATGAGAACATATCCCAACATAACAATATGTAAATTAAAAGACCCAACAAAATAAGTCTTTTAACAAAGAGGAGTGTGAAAGGTTCCCTTACCGACTTGGGTATCTTTCAAAACATACACCCCATGAAAGAAGGACAATAGATCATTGATGGAAATACTCATAAATAAAATTATATTACACAAAGAGTAGAATAATGGGCAGTACATACACCACTCAATGGAATTTGTGGAAAATGTAGCATAAATCTCACGGGAATAAAAGTGAGATGAAAAATCCCTTACGAAAACTCGGCAGCCTAACGGCGCCACATAAAACTTCCGAATATGGATTGATGAGATCAAATAGTGTATCCCATCACATTACAATAAAATGTACAGCAAGAGGAATATAAAATAACATCCCCCAACATTACAAAGATGTTCTTAAAAGAAGTGACATAAAGGAGAGTACTTAAAAAAAAAGAGAGGAGTAAGATCCCTTACCTTGGGTCCGACTTGACTCGATCGTTCTTTAATCTCCTGAATAAAAAAATTGAGTTAATTTATAATTCCTTAAGAACCTTTTTCAAGTTCATTATTCCTTTTATATCACTTATTACCATGTCATAAACGTTATGTAATCATTTAAGTTAATAATATTTGTTTTGCCGATATTTGGTTCTTAAGTCGAAAGTGGACTTCTTACAATTACATGTTGTTCGTGTGGCCAAATGTTTATTATATCCAGAATTGTATTCATGATTTAGATATCATATATGTCATATATATCCAGTATATGCATGAATTTATAACATTACATAATCATTTATAGGTAAGAAATGAAATGCACCGTTCATGGAGACGGTAAGCCGTACGTACGCATGCACACTACTTTCATTTCTATTTAGTATTTTATAGAATGGAATAATAATGCTATAAAGGTATATTATAATTCCATTATAATATATAATATCATAGTTCCATCCTTTATACGTCCCACATATGGTATTTAACGAATCAAATCACTTTGAGGGGGCGGTAGTCCGCATTTCCTTAAATGAAGATATCGCGTATACCCATAATGGAAGCCATAAAGGTAAGACACAAATGAAAAATACAGAAGCATAAGTAAAACATAAACATATTATATATCATATATAAAAATAGTGACATCATAATGGCCACCTTTGAAGGTGTTAAATGAGTATTGAACAATCATCGTTTCGGGAGGCAGAATTTCGCCATCCACGGAAACCGTATGTTCTTTAACCATTTGATGTAGTTGTGTGAGAGTTTAGCTCGAATAAATCTTATAACAACATCCTAGTATATTTAATATACTGTTTTTGTTACAAAATAAGTAAATAAAAAGAGTTTATGGTGTTTGAGAAGCAATATAAAACAAAAGAACATGAGAGAATGAATTACCTTTAAAAGTGAAACTCCTTTTGATTTGAGCCTAAAGGCTTCCTTTGAAAGGATTATGCCCAAAGGGAATCCTCTAGGATGAGGAGAGGGATGTGGAGAGAGTAAATGGGCCGGGGTTGGCCGAGCCAAAGGCTTTAGGAGTGTGTGAAATGAGGTAGAGGTGGGGGCCTTTTATAAGAGGAGAGGAGGGGTACTTTTGGAAGGTAAAGAAATATTACATTATTTGAAAATGTGTTTCGGTTTTAAAAGGTCCCACATTGATATAATTCTTGGATAAGGTGATAAGGGTTTGAAATCCACCCATCCAATAAGTTTTGGACACGTGTAGTTCATAGAGTTTACATTATCTTTCCATTTTATTTAAATCGTCAAATAATGATGTCATCACTGCATCATTATTGTGTCATAAATAAATTATTTTATTTAATGTATAAAAATTATAAAACAATTACTATGATGTAGGAAATCTTTTTATCTTTCTAATGACTATTTATAATAAAAAATATGACTTGTATAACCCCACTTAAAAATTGTTTTAGTAAAACATATCATGTTTGTGTCATTTTTAATTTTACATTAAATAAAACGTTATTTATGTCATTTCCCAACCAAAGTGGCTCCATGGGGTCCCCAAGTTGACCCATGGCTTGTCTTGGTCGGCCATGACACAACCAATGAGGGTAGGACATGTGTCATTCTCATCTCAGTTTATTAAAGCATTATTTTTACCTTGAACTACACTAATTACCACTAATCGCGATTAAAAACTTAATAAGTTACTATTCACCAAAAAATTATTTTTATCCCATTGAACCACATTTTAATTCTTAATGACAACCATGTATGTCGGATTTTTGAAATTCAAAACACAAAGATGGAAAAATTTCATTTAAATGGAAAAAATCAGTTTTTATAAGTACCACTTAGTGGTTTCACTATTCATCAAAAATTGATGTTTTTAGAAAATTACCAAAAATTCACCCTAAGATATATTTGATATTACGAATTCAAAAATGAAGACTATTTTTACAAAATTAAAAATATATAAGTCACATTAATTAATTTAATAATTAATTCCCGCTGTCAGAGCAAATAGCATGTTTTTATGAAAAAATAAGTATTAAAAGATTGACACTGGTTTAAGTCTGATTTCAAAGTGAAATTAATTACAACGACCAATATTGGATTTAAGGGTAAAAATATATTCTAATTTCACTTTAAAACCAATTCAAATGATAATCTAATCATATAAATAAATTATATTAAAAAGTGGTTTTGAATTAAAATACAACATTTTACACTATTCATTAAAAAAATGAACTTTATCGGAATGATACCAAAAATTTACACAAAGTAAATTTTGATGTCCTGATTCTTAATAAGAGTTTTATTTGGTCCAAAAGAATGTTTAAGAGTGAACAAAACTATATTTAATGATGGTTCAACATCAAAAGGTGATAAGTGAACCTTTAGTGAAAACTAGGGCATATACGCCTAAAATTGAATTCTTTCCGTATTTTAATCCTCTATACTTTATTGGATAAATGTAAAAACATTTAAAAATATATATAATCATATTTTAGTTATTTATATCCATTCCCACCATTACAATGGCTACATGTTAACTACCATTTAAAATAATATTATTTTATTATTAGAGTGCAACGTAAGATTCCCAAGAAACTCGTTGTTGCGTCTTGGTTACGCTATCGAGCATAACGTCCCCTTTAAATTCATATCAATATTTTATTCACAAATATGGATAAATATGAAAATGTCATATTCTTTATTTACCTGGGGTGTTACAAAAATAATTTAATCCATTTTTAGATAGCACAAGACTAAGTTTTCTTCGTTCATTTTATAATTCAAAATACCCTTGATAAATTTCCTTCCACTATGAAGAGTATTTTGGGTGATACAGTTTCCCAGAGTGATTTTATTTATCTTTATGCCATGTTAATTTCGTTGAAGTCTCTTCACTTCCATATAGGCACCAAAATATTTGAATGATTAGAAAGTACCATACAATATTCAAATGAATTGATTTTCCTTTCTTGTTATCAGGATTCACGATAATTTGGGAAATTTTTAAGTGATTCAGGGTCCTTTAAAAATAATATACAACCATTTAGATAAACATTTATTATTTCATATGTTATAACCCTTGAACATGTCATTCAGTTAGTGTCATATGTTTAGTACAGAAGCTCATTATCCTTTGTAGCATATCATCCAAGAGAAAATATAGTTCAAAAAATCCAATTTTGTTAAATCTATCACCATATATTACATTATATATCTTCATAATGGCTGAAAATGTTGTATATTTTGTACAAAAAGCTGAAAATAACATCTTCACGTAGTTCTTTGACTTCAAAAATAGATTCAGAAAATATATAAGTTCATATTTAGTTTTCATTATCATTCCATCAATACTATATTATTTATTATTTACATCTATAATAATATCCTATATATGATCTTAATCATAATTCACAGTAGTAATGGAATCATATAATCCATAAAATGTAGTGTTTTCCCCATCACAATTTACATTCAATTGTGCCCAATTTTTTTGTAAAACTTTATGGTCATGATTATTCCACAACATATCAAGTGTTCTTCCAACTAATATAGACTATTTAGTCTTGAATGATAACTACATATACATATACAATATATTTAAGAATGGTCATATACATGATCGTTTGAAAACATGATGAACTCTAAAACCCCATTTGTAGGTTAGAGTAGAAAGGCAAAATGGAAAGAGGGGGGATTTCTTTTTAAAAAATAAAACAAAATAAAAAAAAATTTAACATAAAATATATGTTTATATAAGAAATAAATCAATAAAATAGAGTTAAGCATAACACAAATACTAATAAGGTAATAATGTCAATCTAAATTAGAAATTAAAGTTCAGAATGTAAATAGATAGAGGAAATTTATTAATGGGAGATAATAGTACCCATAGTTACCCCTATGTCTCCTCCATATAATAATGATCGTGAGGATAAATATATTAAACCCCTTGATTTTAATGGGTACCAAGAAACAAAAAATCTCTATTTTTAACAAAAAACTAGGAACCTAAAAAACTATTCTTTAAACAAAATAAAAAAAACCTCAGTCCCATGGTTTGAATAGAAAACCAAGAACCAAAAACCATATTTAGAATGTAAAACCAATAACTAAACAAATACAGAGTTAAAATTAACGGGCGACCTGTGTCATCCTAATCACTTTACAATACATGATAATCACTGTCTCTTAAAAGAATTATAATAACATAAAAATGGAGAGAGTTACTAATAAGAGGTGAGATCCAAGGGTTTTCATAAAATAGGCTCAATAAGAGTAGAGAGAAAGTGGAAAAAAAGATATCACAAGAATGTAGATGGTGCTTAGGATATAGTCATTAAAGAACACACTATTATTAATTTAGTGCCTTGATTTCCTCAAATGATTCTCTCGATGAATTTTATTTTATAAAGGATGAGGAAGATGTAAATTTAGAGATCTTGAGATATTATGAATCTATTGAATATTGATGATCGGATGACATGATGTAAAAAATGTTTGTATGAAGTTGAATTCCTCCCAAATGCACCTTAATACATGATTTTATCCAAAGAGATTACACAAACACAAATAATAGGGATGAGAGACTGAGAATATCATTTAAAAACTCTCCTAATATAAAATAAGTATAACATATAATAATATTAATAGAATTAAATAATTTGAGATATGTAAAGGAGATAAAACAATGTAGATCTCTAAAAAAGATAAGATATAAACTAAATATTTAAATAGATTTTGAATTTTTTAAAATTAAGAGAATTAAAATAAATAATACACCCCCTAAAATGATACCACCACTGAGATTAAGGGATCATAACCAAAAATAAAAAAAGGAAAATATAAGTTTAAAATTAAAATAAAAATAAAAGATAATTAAATTTTGTAGAGTTATTAAAACAATAAAATATGAAAAATAATTGAATTGTTTTTTGTAAAATAATTTTTCACAAAGAATTGAAAAAAGAATTAATATTTTTTTGAAAGAAATTTAGTTTCTATAACTCTAAAATAACATCAAAATTATCGATAGATATTAGATAGTAATATGAATAATGAAAACATAAACAAAGAAAACTAAAAAAATGAAAAGAAGAGACAATATAAAATTATATCCCTACTTCTTTTGAGAAATAAATTATAGAGGAGGGAAGATATTTTGAAAATTTATTCAAGAGAGTAATTAAAATAAAAAATAATGATAAAAATTATTCAATGAAGATCAGGGTTGAAGTCCAAAGCTTCACTAGGAAGGATAGATCTACTATCCCCCTCACTTAGAGAATAGAAAATTAATCTCAATGTGGAAAGAGTTGATAAATCACATTAAGGGGTAGAAACACATTTTTTTAGAAAAACAAGAAACCATTTTATTGATAAATTATGTTTAGTGGAATATACCTATAGGATATCAAAATGAAGATTCATTTGTTCCCATGATTTTTGTTATACGAGTGTGAACTGACAAACATTGAGAATGTGAAACAATTTTGGTTCTAATAAGATTATCTCAAAGGAATTTGGGTACCCATAATTTCATATAAAATAAATTATTTTAAAAGAGTGATAAGAAATATAAATCCCTTTTTGGATAGAAAATCTTGAATTTTTATAATTACATTCATATATTAAATTATAATATTTACTATAATAATTAAAAAATTTATTTTTGAGAATGAACTTTCCACAAAGTAGTATTTTTTTTTGAAGAATGCTTATTATTATTTGAAAAACCAAAACCAAGATTATTTATTTTTATGCATTGAGGAACAAGAATCATATTAAGATATAGGTCACCTTGGTTGAATTTTGAGAGAGATATTTTGAGATACTACATTTTATATTTGAAAACATCAACATTAGGTTGAATTTTTAATTTTAAAATTAAATAATCCTTTTCCTTTAAAATAAGATCATTTTAATTATAGGAATTATTTTTATTATTAAGAACAAATTTAAATTTATTTGAAATATTTTCATATTTTTAAATAATATTTTGACAAAACTTAAAAATTTAATTTTCCTAATAAGTGGATAATGAAGAAGAGAATCAGGTTGGGGAATGTTTAGAGTTTTATTCTCTACTTACCTAAACTTCTGCCATGGAAGATTTCAGACATGAGTTACCCAATGATGGAATGTTTATGTAATCATCACTAAAATTCCAAGTTGACACTCTTTGATTCTTTTACTCTTTGTTCTTATATTTATTTTTTTTGTTCAAGGTATAATCAAGCTTGGTGATATTGAAGAAAGTAGCTTTGAAATCACTAATTTGATCTTGTATTTTGTCATATTGATTGATATTATCCTCACTATCAAATTTGAAATTGTTTTCATTGATGGTATTTAATTTTATGGACTCATTTAGTTCCTTTTATGTCATGAAATTATATATACCTTGATAAGATACTTAAACCTTCAAAATTTAATAATATATTTTTCATAAGAAAAAACGATTGAATTTATTTCAATTTAATCCACAAAATGAAATAGGAATATATTTTATATAAAGTTAAATAATAGAAATTTATTCGAGAGTCTAATTATCCTTTGAAATGTTTCAATTTTTATGTCCTTTAACAAAATTTTATAAATAGGATAGCTAATCGATCCAAGAAAATCAAAAATGAATTTTTTCCAATAACAATAATTATTACCATAAAAAACTAAGCATGAAGCAAGGAGTATCCTTTGAGGCCACCATGTGTGTTTGAAAAAACCATTTAAAAAACATATATTTATTTGAATAACCAGTTAACTATTTTGAAAATAAACCATTTGAATGAATATGAAAATAATGAAATTAAACAAATTAAAATTCACTTGATACCAAATATAGGTTGGAGTGGGAAGGTAAAATGGAAAGAGGGGGATGAATTGCAATTTTTTAAGAATAAAATTAAATAAAACCATTAATTATATAAAAGATATTATTATATTATAAATAAATAGATATAATGTTTGTTAAGAACATTGGAAATAATAGGAAGGGAATAATGTGAAAGTGATATGGAAAATAATGTGTGAAGAAATTGGGAATTTTATATTTTATAAGGAAGTTCAAAAATAGTACCTGAATGTACCCCAACATATCCTACCCATTAGAAAAATCATGAGGATCAATATATTAAACCCATTGTTTTGATTGAGAACCAATCAACAAAAAACACCTGACTTTAATAGTAACCAAGAACCAAAAAAACCTTTATTTTAATTGAGCAGCAAGAAAATCAATCCATTAATTTGAAAGGAGAATGAATAACCAATAAATTTGGTTTGAATAGATAACATTGAACCAATGAAATATAGGGAGTAATGAAATATACAAATTTTCTAATGGAAACCCCTTTATAATGGAAATTCTTTACTCTCTCTTGAAATAATTAGAAGAAGATATAAATAGAGAGAGTGAAGGATAATAAGTGAGTTTCAAGGGGTTAAAAAAGGATCAATATGAGGAGAGATAAAGATGAATAAGAAGATATAATACAAATATTGATTGATTTTAGGATGAATTTATTGAAGAAAATGCCCTTCTTGATTATGTTCATTGATCTCCTTATGTTATGTTCTCATTGAGCTTCTCCCTTGAGAAAGGATGACTTGGAAGTAACATCAGAGATATTGAGAGATTAGAAAGAATTTGATGATGAAAGATCATTTTAATTGATGAACATAATGTTTGGATGAAGTTATATGATTCCCAAAGCCTCTTTAAATAGCCTTCATGGGTTGTTGGTGTCCAATTAATTGATCCAATAAATAAATACACTAAATAATTTTTTTTGAAAAAACAAATGCCTGCACTGAAAAGCTGACCCGGCATCATGAAATACCTGAAAGCCTCCACCGGGTAGCCAGTGGGATACTTGAAAGAACCTACAATATTTATTACACTATTGGTTGGCTAGTGGCCTCCATTATAAAGTCAGTGGTCCTTTAAGAAATTTCGTGGTTCTATCACATACTATTGGATAGCTAGTAGCACTACACTATCTAGCTTGGGTTGCAATACTAAACTAGAATTTGAAAATTACCTTTAAATATACATTAAATCCATCTTTGGGCTATACACATTCCTATTATTTTGACTAAAAAAAACAAGATACAACTTGAAATAATCTAGAGAGAAATAAATGTTTTGTGATCATTAAGAAAATCATGAATGGAGTCAATAAAATCCTTATACTCATTTGTCATGCAATTTAAATACATATGTTTTTAATTCATACCAATAATATTTTATTTAATAATACTCATTTTGAACAAAAAATTAATTTCACAAAAGGTATTATCTTAGAATCATAAAAGGAAATTATTTACACACACACACACACATACAATCATTATATTTGATTTCAATTTTTATTGCATCACTAACTTGATAGAACATATAAAAACAAATAATTTTATGAATTTATATTATTATAAGAATTAATTTTTTATTACAAGTATAAAAATATCATAAATAATTATTTTCTTAAATGGATTCATAAAGGGAGATAATACTCTAAAATCCAAGAATAGAGATAACTATCACATGTCATTTCACTTCAGAAAAGGTCAGTAAGGTCACACAAGTCTTTAGAGGTCTCCTTAAAGAATAAATAATTATAAAAAATTGGGATGACTTTAAGTTGACATCAGAGATGATGAGTTTTCAGTTTTCATGTAAAGAACATGGTGAACTGTGACAGATATTGTTTCTAGGTCATAATCCCAAACTAATATAAGAAGCTCAATCTTTAATCATCACTGAATGAACCATGTTTGAAATTATTTTTTCCTTTAATAAACCATTATATTATTTTATTTCTAAATGAATCAATTATGATATAGCAACACATCCCCTTGAATAGTAGGTGGAATATTCACTTAGGTATTTAGTCCCTCAATTTGGTTGCAGTAATTTAATTACATATTCATGATTATTTGTTTAGATAGTTATTGGAAGTTTTTAAAAATTTAAAATATTTAATATTTGTGTGTCATTAGAAATACATATTTCTATATATACTAAAATCATGTATGAAGGTATCAACATATCATAAAACACTATTTTCTTGTGTACTTGTTGATTCACACACACATGTGATGACATAACAAAGCCCATTTTTTGAAATAATTACGTCTTTACTCTTCGTGTGATTGATTTCCTAGTGTGGAGTAGGTAATTCACATCGATTCAGGAAAATGTGCTTCATTATAAAGAAAATCATGAAACATAATAGTGTGGAGTGGGTAACTTAATACTTAATATAATGATCTGATTTGATGGTTTTCTTCATGGATGTTTATGGATAAAAATAAAATATAAAATAAAATAAATATTGATATAGATATACCCATATAGACAATTACATATATAAATAATCCAACGCAAATAAACTAAAATATATATACTTTTATACTAATGCATATAAAAACAAATAAAACATATGTTTATATATATATATATATATATATATATCAAATCTTTATATCTCATGTCATACTTAAGTCAAAAAATTAATCACAATCTTCGACAATTCTCATTTCAATTACAAATACTTGTTTTACCTAAATCATAACCCAATAAATAATCTTAAATTAATTAATATTCATAAAGACTATACTTATATATAAATATGTGATCATTAATTTTTTATCTAAAAATTAACCAAGAAATTAATTCACAACCTAATAGTTAGAAACCATTTTAATTCTACTAAACCCTATTTAAATTTTAAATTATTTTTAAATAATAGATTTTAAATTATTTTTAGGCAATCCATATCTATTTTCTATATTTATATATAAAAAGGGGAATAAAACCCAAAAATCAAGAAAATAGATAAAGATCAATGAACCAAGATGGAAAACACCCAAAAGGGTTGATTCACCTAAATAATGAGAGAATAAAACAACAAAAAACTAATTATAGATGAACATAGTGGGAAAAAATCATTATGGATGAACAAGGGAAGATAAAATCAATAAAAAATAATGAAAAAAACCTGAAAGATCAACTGTGAATCATAGAAAAAAAGTTCGAAATATCATATATTCGATTAAGAGGATTTATTTGTCCAAAATAAATGACTTTGCTTGTAGTAGGCAAATTAGAGAAGAAAAACTCAAAAAAATCATGAACAACACATGAAAGATTAATTAAGAATCCTTAAAAATAGTTCAAATTTTCATACCTATGGTTTTGAGGTTTGATTTGTCAAATAACATGACTATAGCTACTACATAGGATTTTTTATGTGAGTGATGTAATGCATCGAAGAGAGAAGTGATCTGTAAGTTTTTATTTTTAAAATGGGTGAAGGGTTTTATTAACACTTACTGAGAAGTGTGGATAAAATTATATTTTATCACTACTAAAAATATAAGTGCTGAGAAATATCACTTTTGTTAGTTTTTTAGTGATATTGTATTAATAACTTTTTGAATGCATAAAAAGCACCAACAAAAGTGGTATTTCTTAGCACCTATATTCTTCGCATAATTAAAATACACTTTTTAAATGCTTAATTTTTAGCATTGATAAAATGAACTTTTATCAATGTTTAATATAGAGCCAGAAAAAATGTAAAAAAGATGAAAAGTAATAAATAATATTAATTATATAATTAACAAAGTTGTTAAAAATAAAATATAATAATTTTATAAATTACCAATATATTTTAAAATATATTTAAATAAATTAATAATAAAAATTACAATCGTATTGAAAATATTAAAAATTAATAAATAAACACATATAGATAAATATTAAAAATTAGCAAATAAACACATATAGATAAATATTAAAAATTTGAATAACTTCTGAAATTGTTAAAAATTAATAAAAATTAAAAATTAATAAAAAATATTGAATGAATGAATAATGAAAATTAATTAATAAATTTGAATTAAATGACATAAAACCTTACAAAAGTGATCTCACAACATTAATTACATAATTTACAAAAACATAAAAAATGAATTAAAATGAGTAAATAAATAATATTGATTATATAAATAAAATATGTTAAAAATAATTTATATTGAATATTTAAATTTAAAATGTATTAAAAAAATAAATCTCCATAAATTAATTATATAAATTTCAAACATATTAAAAATATGAAAACTCAGTAAAAACTGAATAAATATAAATCATACAAATTAAGAACGCATTGAATATATTAAAACATAGTAGATTAATATGTATATATAAATATTTTAAAAAAATAATCTAAAAAAAATTAAAAATTAATAAATAATAAATATAAATAAATAATAGTAAGTTAATTAATATTTAAAATGATTAAATTTTTTTTAATAAATTGACAAAATATTTTAAAGAGTGAATTCATAATATTTATTGCAAGAAATATAATCACATAAAAATAGGGAAAAATGAAGAAATGAATTATATAAATTATATGAGTAAAAAATCATTAATGATTAATTATTTTAAGTATTTAAAATATAAAAAAATTAAACATTTATTTAAATAAATTAATTATATAGATTTCAAATATTCTAAATATACAAAAAGTTAATAAATAAAATTGAATAAATATTAATCATATAAATTACAAACTTATTGAAAATATTAAAACTTATTAAATAAATCATTATAAATAAATATGTATTAATAAATATGTATAAATAAATATGTATAAAGAAATATGTATAAATAGATATGTATAAATAAATATTAAAAATGAATAAAATTCAAATAATTGAAAATTAATTAATATAAAAAATTAATAAATAACATTAAATGAAAGAATATAAAATATTAATAAAAGAAATTATATTTTAAAATGTGAATTTGTAACATTAAATACATGAATTAAAAACACATTAAAAATGAATGAATAAATAATATTAATTATATAAATAATTTAAAAAATGAATAATATTTACTGTTTAAATCATAAAAATAGGAAAATTAAAATTCATTAAACTAAATTAATTTTTTAAATTTAAAAAAAATTAAAAATATTAAAATTTAAGAAATAAATATGAATAAATATTTATCATATAAATTACAAACATATTGAAAACACTAAAACTTAGTAAATAAATATGTATAGTTTTTTAGAAAAATGAATAAATTTCAAAAATATTAGAAATTAGTAAATATCAACAAATAAAACAATATTTTTAAATAAAATAATATGAAAAATGAGTAGTAAAAATTGAATAAATTAAAAGAATATTTAAAATAGGTGAACTCATAACATTAATTACATGAATTATAATGACATAGAAAATGATTAAAATAGAATAAATAAATAAATAAAATTAGTGATATTTGTTGATGTATGTATGTTATTGATTATATAAAAAAGTATAATTAATTATTAAATTTTATAATTTAAGGAATTATTTAAAATATCAATAATTAACTTAATGTATAAATTTTTTAGAATCTATAAATAACTATAAAAATTTATTATATTTCATAAATATAAAATAGATAAATTTTAAAGAATGAATTAATAACATTAAATGAATAAAAATACATACACACGTCATACATACATATACACACATATATACATATAGACAGACATGCACACTCACATATGTAGAAATAACATTACACATGCACATACACATACACATACAGATTCAAATACATATGTATAATTGAATAGAAACACACACACACACACATCTATATACATACATACATAGATAATTACATACACATACATAGACATACCTATATATACTATTGGAGTTGGTGTTCTAGAAAAAACTCTTTATACTTTGATGAGTTTTATATTAAAAGGATTGAAAATTAACAAAATATTTCATATTATATTATTCATTATTCTAGATGAATTTGATGTAATAATGTCCTTGGGTATTTGTTGCATTGAGGACATCATATTAGTTCCCTTAATATTATGAGAATCATTAACTATAATGGAAATATTATTAAATATTGTTCTCTGTTTGGATAATTTACTTTGATAGGGAACATAGTGTAAAACCCACCCGAGCTCACACTATAACCAATAGTCATACTAGTCCACCACCTGACCTTAGGTGTAGCTCCCCTTACGACAATGGTTTCATACTAGCGGAGGGGATCTAAGGTGGTAAATTGAGGAGACTATCCCCATATATCAGAATGAGCAACAAAAATAAATAACCACATACCATACATAATAATAAATAATCATAGTACGCATAAATAAATGGACAACCAAAAAGAAAATATGAAATGTAGTAAAGGACTGAACATCCATGCTATAAATAAAACAGTACCCCACTGGACAAAACACAAATACATACTAAGATGAAGAAAATGAAATAAAATGTCTCTATAACATCTCTGAGAGAAACCCCCTTTAGTCTCCTAGTACCATTTTAGCTACCCCACTCGACTATATTATCCCAAGCATCGACCCAAACTCTTCCTACAACCAACTAAATAGCTGCTCTGGTACCCCAACGTAGAATGATCATAATCCATGACATTAGAGATATCCCATGATTGTCATGTAATGTAATGATATATTTATAACTATAAGGATGTATCCCATGGCGGTCCGATTAGATTCATCAACTTTAGGGATACACCTCCCCTAGAAATCCTCTCATATCATAAGGTCTTCATGACTCTAGGGAATCATTCCATGATATTCAGATCATATTTATTAACTCAGATGATAAAGCTACCCTAGAATTCAAGGTATATCAAGAGGCCCTCATTATTTTGGGGGTTCATCCCAAGACTATCCAATCAGATTCCATGACTCTGAGGATACACCTACCCCTGATAGTCTTTTCATATCATGAGGTCTTAAAAAATATGATGACACATCACATAATAGTTCAATCAGATTCAATAGCTCTAGGATGCATGCCCCCATGATGTCCTGTCATATAATGACTAGTTCACGAATTGATGGATATATCCCATGGTAGTCTGATGAAATTCCTCAACTCCAAGGATTCACCGTCCCGAGATGATAATATCATAACATTTGTCTTCATGAATTTGGGGATGAATCACATAATTGTTTGAACAGATTCCTTGACTCTAGGGATACACCTACCTCTATTTGTCATATCAAATCATGGGGCCTTCAAAAATCTGGGGATGTATTGTATGGTAGTATGATTAAATTCATCATATTTGGGGATACACATCACCCATTGGAAGTCAATTCATGAAATTATTATCTATGGTATCACCCACAGGGCTCATCCATCCGGTAAGGGTTCCAAGGTGTTACCCATATCAGTCTCACGTTCATCCATAAAGATCTATTAGTAAATGGGTAACCCAATTGTTCCCCTCAATATCAGTGCAATAGAGGCACCCTCGCCTAGTTCCTTAGTCTTAGTCATAGACTTAGTCAACAATTGATATGCTAAGACATCATATACCATGACATTGTCAGAAGGGTTGTGCATATTTAATTACTAGACATGGTCTTATCACATGGGACTCAGCCAGTAGATGGTCCATAACACATCATTATCATCTAGGTCACTCTAGGTTTCTTTTCTCACACAAACCCACTCCCAATCATCTGACAATCTATCCACCTAGGCCTATTCACATCATACAAGATAGGTTTCCTCATCCCATCCTCATCTCGATGAGATGAAATAACCTGAAGTCTATAAGTGAGTAATCTAATGTCTGTATTCCCTCTAAATGGGATACGAGTCTCATGGTCTAGGCTCATTGAGTTATAAGGCTCGATATAAGCCATCAGTGTCTGAGGGGTAAAGGTAGACCACTAGGGAAGTTCGTGAACCTAGTCATATTCCCCTATCAATTTGGAAATTAATTTTAATTTTAATTTTAATTAATGAAATTTACCAGAGGAATTTCCATCAATGTCATTCCCAAACATCGAAATACAGTATAGATAAAACAAATTTCATTAATAAAGTAAGAGAGACCACCTGCCTCAAATGATGATTTTACACTTTGATGCTAAGAATCAGAAGCATATGTTAAGGCCTTACAAGATCGTATATACTCATCTTTGGTTAACTAGACCCATATCATATCTCCAATCTTGTAAATTACACAAATAAACAACAATTATTTAATTATAATATATTTAATGAATTAATAATTTAAACCCAAAATTGGTATATTGTGAATTAACTCACTGATAAATTATATTCCATCAAAACTATCGGGAATAAGGTGTGTTCCCCTCCCATTGCATCACCTAATTTAGGATTCACCAAACCCCTAATTTAATATGCTGATTTCATTGTCCAACAATATTGGTTTAGGGGGAAACCCCTTTAAAAAATAAAAATGGGGAGATAAAAAATAGAACATCTAGTAAACATAGAAAGTCAATGTCTCAAGATCCAATATTTCTAGGATATAAGGAATTTCTGAATAAATATAGCAATTTTAACATTATCTAGTGAAATAATCATTTTGACAATGAAAATTTCTCCAAATTGAGAAACAATGAGGGAGAAAAAACATAAGATGAGGAAGGAGGAGGATTGTACCCACTAATTACCACAAATAAAACCCAATAATGACACAAAATTGGAAGATATGAGGGAGTCAGTTTTTGGTAAATCCCTCCCATGCATGCCCCATTGTATGAACAAACAAGTGATCCAAGCCCCATTTTAAAACCTAAAAAAAGTTTACAAGATTCACACAGAGAATATGGGGTTCACATCTTAATTTCTGTGGTAATCCCCTAGGCTCCCCTTTAATTTATTGAATCCCATTGCACACACCCCATGAAACCCATTCACATCATGAATCACTATATATGACATGAATGTATTGCTATAAATGTTTTCAAAATCTTTTTGTGTATGTTCCTCATCGAGTGTTTTCCCAAACCCTTGAGCCTTCCACTGAAACTTAAAACTTTTTTTTAAAAAAACACTATTTTTTGGATGATCAATCACTTGGAACCTCCTCATTTTTTTAATTTTTAATATAACCAATTTTATGGTTAAAATGGAACCCTCACATATTTGGAGGAATTCTAAAAACTAGATCACACTTAGAACCTCATCCTGATTCTTGGATTTAAAATAGACACATCCACCAATGAGGAAAATTATAATTCCTCAAAAATTGTTGATACATACAGATGTGGGTTCTTACAATCTCCCCACCATAAAAATTATTATCCTGGAAATGTCACATTGGGAATGCACCAGATAAAACTGATTTCCATAGGTAGCTAAACTACACTCAAAACTCCACATTATTATTTGGAACACCAAAAGAGATTCCACTATATGACTATGGAACGAGGAATGTCATTCAGCCAAACCCAAGTGACCACTCATAATCATCATTGAACCCCTAGAAATTTATTATAGACACTAATTTTTTCAAAATAAAACTATTTGATGAAGCAACTCATCACTCAGACTTTTGGTGCTCCTCACTATTAGGCTCCTCTTCAGAAACTAATTCTGAGTCACGATGGCCTAAATTTTTATAATTCTCTATTGAAACACATTCTCAATGGACCAATGAATTACTTTTAATAGTTTTTATATCCACATATCCAAACATAGATAAAAAACCCTCTAGAGGTGGTACCACATCTCATCTTTGATTTCCATGACAAAACAGAAGAGTATCCTCTTCCCTTTCACATGACCAGAATATGTTGATATCTTATTAGAAGATCCCAAAGAAATTATTTTATACTCCCATCATACTAAAAATTATATACCCGAACTAGGATTAAAATCTCTTATATTTCCCTAGTATTTATCCCAAAATGTCACCATCCATAGTTTTCATCACAAGTTTAAACCCTAAAACCTGTCAAGAAATATTTCATCATACGATTCACCCTAAGAACCATGTGATGAAACAAAGACTCCCCTATAGAGTCATGTGATGAATTTAGTTCACCATTTATAATAAACCATGAAATATTTCATCACATGGTTCACCCCTTGAATCATGTAGCAAAATGGGTATACACCACATGAAGTAAGAAAAGAAATGGTTTACCCCCTAAAAAAGATTATGAAATGGGGTCCCCCCAAGAATCACCTTCTTATCATACCAATGTTTTTTAGCTCGGTGTTAATATACCGATTCCATTACACAACATATCATATTTTAAAATTTGGTTTTTACATATATTTAGATAAAATGGTCTTTAAATCTCATCGATGTCTAAAGCCACCTCGACCATCCAACGATTAGTCCAACCAAGCCAATGGCCGTGATCACATGAGGGTTTATCATCAATAGACCCTGGTAGAATCCCAAATATATGAATTTATTTATGATGTTATATGATAAAAACCCCAAGGAGTCCTTTTATTCAACCCAAAAATACATTTATATAGATTTTGTGTATAACCCAAGCTCCCTCTGCGTACTTTGAATGATTTCATGTTATTGGGAATTGTCATCTCTAAAATGAGAGTATACTAAGATGTTGTAAAAAATTACCACCACTACCAATTCAAGGGACTCGACCTTCCAAATAAAAATCATTTTAAAAAATCCCATCCACCACGTACAGAATCATTTACAATGGAAACACAATCAATTCAAATCATTGATTCCCCCATGGTCAGCCCAAATCACCTTGATTTCCCCGAAATCAGTAAGATATTTGGCCAAAACTACCCATTATATTATCCCAAATGACATTATAAATCCTCAGCATGTACCTAACCTCTAAATGTTTCCATTGGGTCAAATATGACCCTAAGACCACCTATCACCCATGGAATCATTTATAGATTAGAATAATCCACCCGTTCTCTAACCTTTTTTGACTCAATCATCCAAGGTCAACATCGATTCTAGGGGAAAAACTATAAGAATATTAGGTTCAAGAATCTAAACAATACTTCCCTCCAAAATAGACTTAACGCCAACCACAAGCACTCAAGGTAATCCTCTTAGAAAGGAACCAAGGCATCACCTTGCCTTTTAGAAAATATAAATGAAACCAAAATGTGAATCATTTTTTCAATCCAAGACACACAAAATGTTAAGGTAACCCTTATAACAAATCACTATCAGATAAATAAAAAAAATAATCCACTAGGTTTTGGGTCGAAACAATGGGTGTCTGGGTCTCCCACTTATTTATACCAGTCAATTCTCAAATCAGGGCTACAAACCATTGGGTATCACCCTAAATTCCATCTCATCTCATGATATCTAAATTCTAGATAAACACCCAAGAATAGGGAATCCATCATCTCTATGAATTGGCACACCAGACTAATTCTTTGGGGATCACATATCACTGGGTCACTCCACCTCCTGTGCACAAGGACTACATCATCTTCGTCAATAGTGATTGTGTCACCGTAGATCCTATACATTTCTATAAAAATAAATTCAATATATTAGTTGACACTATTGAGTAGAAGGACACAAAGTAATTATATATATGAAAATTTCATATGATTAGTTGTTTAATATTCAAGAAACTAAGAATATTTCATTAGTTAAATCACACACTAGAAGGCCTATACGTCATGTGAATACTATATGCCTAATATGATGCAAGAGATGCCTGTTTCCTATATTGGAAAGGAGTCAAAATCAACACACATGAATCTTTCCATAAGGGAAAGAGAAATATATCCATCATAAATAAAAATGTACAAAGCACTTGTGAATCACCTGAGGGGAAAATAAAATCCAATCATAAAAAAGAAAACTATAACAACATCCCCATACCCTAGTAACATGGACCTCCTACCAAAATAGGTGTTCTCAACACAATAGTCTGGAAACCATCACAGGCTCCGATATTTACCTAAATATCCATTCTACTATATCCTAAAATGATAAAAATAAATTAAAAGAAATACCTTAGATATCAATTTTTAACTTATCACCCGGTCTCACTCAATAACAAGTATCCAGATCGGTTCACCATAGGACCTCAGGCGTGCCTCCCAAAACACAAGAGGATTTCAACTAGAAGCGAGGGTCTAAGGTGGCACTGTGGGGAGACTATAACACCTATATCATAGTGTGTAATAAAATTTTAAAAGACAAATAACATCCATACCAATAAATAATCAGATAATATAGAAATAAATGGACAACCAAAATGAATATAAAAAATATTGAAAAGGCTCGAAAAACCATGTTATACATACAATGGTCCACCCACTTTGTGTGCCATATATACATTCAAAAAAATAAAATAAAATAAAAGATATATATGAAATCTATAATATATACCCCATATTGTATCATAGTGACAATCGAGTTATCTTGCTCAACTACACTATCCTAAGATTTATCGTAACCTATTAATGTAACAAAGTGAATATATAATCAGGTACTCAAGTACAGGGGCAACCTGATTAGGTTGTGAGTAAAAAACTCATCTGGACACCACCAATGTGGACTATTACTAACCAAAATATATATTTTTATGTGTATGTTATATTCTAATATAAAAAAATAATTTCTCTGAACAAATAAATTACTATCCCTAAGGACCTAGAACGTGATTGACCATACCTTCTTTGGCCTGATAGTAGAGTATCGCTGAGAAAATCTCAATGACCATGCCTACCAAACAATATGTGGATCGAAATCCATGGAAACACTATGAGGTCCTCTAGACTCTAGGGATACATCCTAAAACAGTTCAATAAGATTCCTAGACTCTTGATATTTTACTCCCCCTGATATTCCTATCATGTCATGAAGTATTTGTGAATCTAGGGATACATCCCATGGAAGTCTGATCTGATTCCCTACCCTAGGGATGTACCTAATTTCCAATATTCATATCATATCAAGAGGTCATCACAACTCTTGTAAAGTATACCATGATAGTTCGATTAGATTACTTTACTCTGGGAATACACCTTTCTCCTAGAAGTCGTATCATATCATGTGGTCTTCATTACTCTGGGGATGCATCCGATGGTAGTCTGATCATATTCTTTAACTATAGGGATACACCTCCCACCAAAATTATTCTCATATCATGAGGTCTACACGACTCCAGGGATGTATCCCAGGATAGTCTGATAATATTCATAGACTCTGAGGAGTCACCTACTGGTGGAAAATACTATCATATCATGAGGTCTTAATGACTCTAGGGATGCATCCCATGGTGGTCTAATTATATTCTATGAATCTAGGGATACACATCTTCTTGAAAGTTTTGTCATATTGTGAGTTCTTCATGACTACATGGATACAAACCGCGATAATTTGATAATATTCCTAAAATCTAGGGATAGAAATCCCATTGGTAGTCTTATTATATCATGAGGTCTTTATGACTTAAGGGACACATCCCATGATAGTCTGATCAAATTATGTGACTTTAGGGGTACACCACTCCCTCAACAATCCTATAATGAGATCTATATTTATGGTATCCCTCTTGGGATCAACCATCTAGTATGGGTTCTAAGGTGACACATGTATTTATCTCATAAACACCACTCAGGGTTGGTCCTTAAACAGGTAACCCACTAGATTCCCCCAGTCTCTGTACACGAGATAAACCCTTTCTTGGGTCCTCGATCTCATTCACATTCTCAATCAATATTTGAAGCACATGGATTTCACATCTCATGGCCTTAGTAAAGATATTATCAATTTCCAATATTGGTCTCCTAGGTCACTATGGGTTAGTCTACTCATCAAAACCTGGTCTCGACCAACCTACAATCTGTACACCTTGGCTTGATCACATCATATAAGAGAGGGTCACTCATCCCATACTCATCTTGATGATCCATAATGGAACATTGTATATAAGATATTTCTATAAGGGCTCTATATCCTTTATATGGTATATAATTCTTGTGGTCCAGTCTCACATCATTGGATTTCTAGAGTCCAATCGATGTCTCAAGGTCTCAACACCAACAATTAGTGCATGAGGTGTCAAGCAAGCACACATGGGACGTTCTTGACACCTAGAATTTATTTATTCAAAATAATAATAATTTAATTAATTAATTAATTCATTTAATTAAATTAATATGGATGAGTTTCCCTTAATTGTGGACCTGAATACATAATGCATATCTCAACCTCACCTCACATGAAGCCTAAATGCCCTTTGAGTCATAATGAACTAGCCTCAACCATCAGCGTCTGATGTGTAAATAAAGTATACTATGGTTTTTAATGACCCTAGGTGTTCATCCATATTAATTTAGCAATTAATTTCAATTAAAACATTTATTTAACAATTTTTTTAATGAAATCACTCTTAATGTCATTCCCAAACACCCACATGCAACATTTGCATCATACATGCCACAGGGAAAGTATAAGAGCCCACCAACCTTAAAAAAATATTTTACACTTTGATTTAAAGGGACAAAAATAATTTCTAATCCTCACTGAGCTCATAAGTCCCCACCATTGGTCAACTAGACCTATCTTCGAGCCCTAAAGTCCTAAATCACAACACGAAACATTAACTAATTAATCATTGAAGATATAATTAATTAATCAATAAATTAATTAATTAAATATGAATATGGTATATTTCTAATTAACTCACTAGAGCATTATATCACATAAAAACCACCATTAAAAAGGTTTTTTCTACTATAGATTCATCACCAGATTTAGGATACCTAATATCCCTAATTAATTCAACATATTCTATAGTCCAAAATATTGATTTTGGGAAAAACCACTTTGGAAAATAGAAATGGTGATATATCATAATATAAGGATGTGAAAATATAGGAAAAAAATAATCCGAGGATCCCATATTTATTGTATAATTTGAATCCCATAATAAATCTAATGATTTCACCATTACCTTGTGAAATTTTCATTTTTACCAAAAATGAAGTTGTCTAAATTCAGTGATGAGGGAGAAACAACATGGAAGAAGGAAGGAGGAAGAACTTACTCACTGACATCATTAAATGGTACCCATGAAATCTCAAAATGGGGAATATTGGAGGGAGGGAGGTGATGGTCGGGCCCTCTTGTGCATACTCTATTCACTAAAGAAATAAGGAATCCACCTCTTGTTAAATCCTTAAAAAGGGACACAAGATTCATAGTGTGAAACTGGGGTCCACACCATGAGATTTTAGGGTTATCCCCTAGAATCCCCTTTCACAAACTAAATCCCCCCATCAGTACCCCACGAAATCCATTCATGTCATGAATCACTATGCATCATGTGAATGGCCCCTATAGCTTTTTAAGTAGTCCGAGATGCCCTTTTCTCTTCTGGTTATTTCTTGAACTCTTGATCCTTTCAATGAAGCATAAAACATGTCGAAAACACAATTTTGGTTATTTAAACACTCATAACCAAATTTTAATTTCTTAAATTAAAAATTACTCTTTCACCAATAGGGGAAATTCAGAGTCCTGATTTTTTGACATGTATGGACACATGTTATTACACATAATATGTATACTATCATGTATGAGTACTTGTAAGAATATGATACTTTATCTCATGATGCTTTCAATTGGAAATCTCTACGATGGGAGATTATGAGAACAGACCCACCAGTAGGAATTTCTCTTGTTTTGGTGTCATAAAATATTCCTATATGTCAGTGCGTGTAACGGTCCATATAATTTAATATTACTATAAACACATGTCATAACATTCAAAAATAGATTTATTAATGAAAACCATGAATCCATATGTTTGTAGGAAGTACGACATGTTGGGTGTGTCATGAATGACATATTCTTAATGGGTAAACTAAGGAAGGATTTGTCCCTTTAATCTTTATGGAAGTTGATATCTCATTCCTTTTATTGGGATATGATGTCCTGATTAAATTTCATGACCATGGTGTAATGACATGTTTATTTTTTATAAAAGAAGAAAGAAGCATCAAGCATATAGAATAATGATATAGATATGAAACCTTTTTGATTCTCTATTGTGAAAAAATTTATTATATTACATGATGAGTGTTCATATGTTGTTTTCAACATTGTGACATAATGTTCTTTTACTTAGCTGCCCTGAGTCATTTCAATATAGTAATCTCAAATGTTAAGCAGGACCACCTAATATTAATGATAATAATCCTCGTGGTTTGTAAACTAAGTGTTTCCCCTGATATTTATTTTTTTTATTTTAATTATTGAAATAAATATTTATCTCAAGATCTAAGAATTATTTTATTCTTGTTTTATCAATCAAAAATATTTATATAGTTATTCCAAAAATTATAATGAATTTTAATGGAACAAGATCGTTTCCAACGATGAATATTAATTTTCAAGCTAGTAAAATTATATTTATCATTGGGTGAGTTAGAAAATACAATTAAATAATAATGAATATATTTTTTTATCATGGGGTTTAATAAGAATTGTTATATTATTTAAGGGTAGGTATGTAATTAAGTAACATTTATACAAAAATATTAGATCTATAATTAGATATTTATGTCAATTATGTAGGGTTAATCGGGACTCAAGAATCATTACACACAATATAATTCTCTATCTATTCCTCTTTACCACTTTCTCTTAAGAAAGATAAGGGCAAGAGAGACTACTTCGAGGTAGAGTGAGCTAGAAGCAATCATCACAATAAATAAAAGATGATAGATGTACCATGCTAAAACCTAACATTATTCCCAAATTTTTCATATATTAAAGAAGAATATTTGGATCACTACTAGAAGGATTCTATACTTGGATCCTTACAGTTCAATGAAGTTAATCTGAAAAAGGATTATAGATGATCAATATCATATAAAAATAAATATACAAAAACATGCTATCATTTATTTCATTATATTATAAATTAGTTATAAATTTCACATGAAAAGATCTTCTCTGGGTTATGGGTTCTCCTACTTGAAAATTTGGTGTATAATTTTTTTTGGTCATGATTTTTATGTCTTGTAATTTTTTGAAAATGATCAATCTAATTGAAGAAAACATTTATAGTTTTTTCCACAAATGAACTTCCACTTCACCTGAAATCTTCAAGTGGTAACAAAGGGATATTATGTTTCAAATTTATAAATATATATATGATTTTTGATCTATTATTAAAAATAGTGGTTATAAATTTTATTTCAAGAATATTCTTTATTTAATCTAATTTTTAATTAAACGAATTATGAAATTTTAATTATAATCATTCTGGGATCCTCTTCTTAATGTACTAAGAACATATAAAGAATGAGCATAGATTCTAATGAGAAGTGTAATGAATTTTGGATAATAATACTTGGTTACATGACTTGTTTCCAAAAGTACATGTTGTGTACCCATGTATACTACACTTGGACATGTTGTGGGATAAATGGAAAACTATATAGTAACTACATGTAGTGCATTTATTATATACAAAATATAGACCAAGACAACCTGGTACAAAGATTGTTGAATTCTATGTGATGTAGACGGTGTACATGTCATGTAGTCTACATGGTTTAGTAGTGAAATTCATACAAACCACGTGGTAAAATATATAGTTGAATCTTGTGTGATACAAATATCAAGGATCATTAATGAAATACACAATGTGTAGCCAGTGTACATGGAATTTAGTTCATTATTTCCCACACCTGTAATAAAAACTGAGTCATTTTTTAAGTTATTCAGACATTTGGTAAGAATAAAAAAATGTTTATCTAGAGTACACTCCATGTTTTCCCACATCCAAAGTACACATTGGGTACCTTGGTGAGTCTATAGAACACATGGAAAAAGTAGCATAGGGTGTATAACTATCATTCACATCATGGGGTCCTGTATCTGAGGAACATGTGGATTAATTTGGTAAGTTATGAAGAAACATGACAAGTGTGATACATGGAGTGTATCTATATGGTACACACCATGTAGTCCAACCAAGTTACACACCGAAGCACTAGGAGTTTATCTCGAGTATACAAAAATCAAGGTACATGACGTGTCTCTTGTAAGTTCACACTATGTAGTCTCCCAATAAAGGATCGATTAAATTAAAAATAAATTACTAATTACAGTAATAATTTTTGTATTGATCAAACCCCAATGTGTTTGACAATTTAATAATGGTATTAATGAATAAATAAATTCTAAATCAATTTTTTGTATTTATATTTGATTATTATTTCTTCTATTTATTTTCCATGAATGCATTTATGCTGGGTATCTCAAAAATAATATGGACGGTCATTATGGTAAAAGTGAATTAATTAATTAATTTATGTAATCACATTTATCTTAAAAATTAAAATAAATAGAAATTAATGTCAGGAAATGTACTTTTATATAGTTTTTTCACATGTATGGCCATTCATGAGCTTTGCCAAGACCTGTGCATGCATTGCTTTTCATTAATTTAATCTATTGAATGGTTTAGAAATTATATGTTATTAAATTAAATATGAGGGCCTACAATTCATCACTCCCTCAATTATTATGTAGGACCTATGTCTGTAAGGCTATTTATGTAATTCTCATTAACAAATTCTTTGGTTCTCCATACTTGTATTTCAATTATAAATACATGTAATAAAAGAGTATCCTAAGGTGTGAGAAGGTATCTAAACATGAAAGCAAGATGATAACAACCTAAGTAATAAATATGGGGATATGTATAATTATGTAACTCATTAAAAGCCTAGTGCAACACTATAATATTTTATGGTATGCATATTTTCAAATTTAACCTTTTTGATAGCTTATGTTTCACATAAAACCCAGATTAAATGAACAATGAGATATTATTATGTGATCATCTTAACCCGGACATTACATTAGTGAGAATAAATAGTATAAAAAAATGAAATATATAACTGTACAACTGATTTTTAATTTATTAATTAACTCTTTTTGAATAAGCAATTAATTTCTATTAAAATCATTATATTCTTTAAAAAATATGTTTTACTCAAAAATGGTTTTCTTTATTTTTATGAGTTAATATTGTTATAAATTTCAGAAAACTATATAAATTTTATTTTATAAAAAAATATCTTTTTTAAAATCATAATATTAAAATTTACTTATTTCATTTTTTGGGAATAATATGAAAAGATTGTTTTTAAGTGAATAGTGAAAATACATATTTTTTTTAAAACTATCAATTTATTTAGATTAAAATAATATTTATGATTTGAATTTGTTCTCAAGGTAACTTTAGTAATAATTATTTATAAAATAATATATTTTATTTTATTTTAATTATCTTGATACCATATTTTGGTGTAAGCACATTTTTGGGCTTAAATATGCATTTTTCATGAATATTATATTTCTTTTCCTTTTGTAAAAATAATTTTAAATTAAATTATGCAACTTCTATGTTTATTAATTTTGAAAAATTTATTCCATATTTATATTTATAAGGTCTAAATTTAGTAAATTATCACATAAATATTTGGGCCAATATGAACAGTAACCTTGGAAATTTTCATTAGAATGATAAGTGGTAAATTGGGTAATATAGGATTAAAATAAAATGATAAGTTATAGAAAATGACAATAAAAATTTCCCTAGTATAATTTGAGTAATTTTTGTCCATAAAAATTCAAGTTTCATATATATGACCCTTTTTTCCATTATGAAGTTGTTATGTCCCGTAAAATATTTTATTTAATCAAAATTCAAATATATCGCATTCAAGACTTTAATAACATTAAAATTTATAATATAGGGGTTTTTTCAGATGATATCTTCAAATATAAAGTTTAATTGGAAGAATAAATTATTTATATTATTCATGGAATTTTTTTTAATTTTTATAGAAGAAACATATGACATAAAATCTCTCAAAAGGGAAATGTAATAACTATTTCAATAATTAAACAATCAAATAAATGATATTAAAAATGTTAGAAAAATATATGTTTTAATTATTAGTGGGATAAATTAATTTTATATATGAACTTGACATATTAGGGATCTAGTAATTTTTTTATATTTATAAGGGATATCTTGACATTATTAATGTCAAAGTAATAAATTGTTTTGAAAATTGACATTATGAATAGTTTATAGTAAATAACATTTTATTAAATGATATAAAATTTACAAAATATTACCTTTATCCAAATTATTGTGATAAAGTTTAAATTTTTATCCTTGATCCATTAATGGGTCATTTTTCATTTTATAGTATATATATTAACTCTGAAATTGTAAAAATCCATGTTGTCACGGTAAGTGATAAGAAGTTAAATAAGGATTAAAACCAAAAGATAAGAGTATAAATTTATTAAAAACTTATCTAAGTTTCTTCGGATGAAGTTATTTATACCTAGATTCATATTATATTTATAATTAATATGTTTGGATCTATTTTTATTTGAAAATTAATTTATGTTAAATTAATATTTTATGAGATTCCTAAAATTCCCCTCACCTAAATTATAAAAGGGCACTCATTACTTCAATTCTTAGACCAATTTTCACTATCTATCTCAAAAAATAACTAACCATCACTTTTCTAAAATTTATTATGAAATTTTTTTATGTTCTATTCTCCCATAAATAACAACCCTATGTCTCTTAAGAATAGATCTAGAGGATACCCACAATTGAATTGGTAATCATTTTTATCAACTCTTTCAAGGTTATTTCTTATTCTGTATCATCTTCATGAATTGTTTACATAATAAAATAATAAATAAAATACCAAATATATAATGATATTTTATTATGATTATTAAATTACTATATTCTTCCTTTTATTCATCCAATTAAAAATGAAAGTGCGACATGTGCCTACGTCCGACTTACTGTCTCCCCGTTGTAGTGTAATTCGTTTTTCATCTCAAATTTACAAGAATTGTTATAATAATGGAAATAGTGGATATATATAGTAATTATGACATTATATTTATTCTATAAAATTAATATATCACCCACTTTGTTATCATTTTACGCATTAGTGTAATGATATCATCCATCATGTGTACGTATGATATATCACCTCCATGATGCAAGGCGATTCATTTTCCTCATTTAGAATTCCTGATTTCTTATAAAAAAATATATATATAGTAAAAAAATATGACATCTATGAAATTATTATAATTATGGAAATGATGTAAATATATCCTTTGCCAAAGAATTTATATTTACATGACAAAACATTCATTAGAAAATGAAGTATTTAACACCCAAAAAATGGTAATAACAAAATATTATTAACAAATGTGTGATAAAATGATTTAGGAGGATAGTATATAATATCATAGATATGAATATGGTTCAGGTATAAATCAATAAATTTTTTTAAACCATTATAAATAAGGTTAAATCATGTTTAATTAATAGAAATCACATGGTTAGGGATTTCTTAAATCAGTTTTAATTCATTGGATTAAACTTTTACTTTATTGATTATGTCATGCTATAATGATGTGTAAAATGACTTTTTATTATCCTATATTTTATTTACACTTGTTTTATCAAGATTTTTATGGGATACACATAATTAATTCATTTTATTTACACTCACTTTAATGATATGATCTTTGTAAGGGTCATTGTATCAATTTTCTTTTGTTAAGGCATATTTTGATGTTATGAACCAATATTATTTCATGAAGTTTATATTTATCCCATTTTATAAATTATATCATAAATTTATTTATTCCCATTATATTTAAATATTTTTAAAAGTCATTCTTTCATGGGGAACACAATTTGACTAATTATAAAGTGGTAAGAGTTTATTTTACTACCCCATCATTATTCGGGATTGTTTTTGTTTATGTTTCCTTTGGGGATATAATTTTTATATTAAAATCAATCGATTTAATTTTTATTCTATCATTCATGGACTTTTAATGTAATAGTACCATTTTTTTAACTCTTTGGTACTTAAAATTATTGGGAATTGTTTTAATAAAATTGAATATTATTTATCTTCATTTGAAAAACCCTTTTTATCCAAACCTGTATTTTCTAAAATAATGTTTTAATTTTTTAATACATTTTAAAAATGTTTTATCAAAAAAAATTTACCCATTTTTAATTTTTATTTTTTTTGAATGGAATCTTCATGTCTTTTTCAAAGCAATTCTTGTTTTCATTTTTACAAAAATATGAAAGGAATCGTTATTTTAAAGTGTACAGATTGAATAGAATTTTCCACTAAATATTTTAAAACATATTTAAAGGTTTTTCAAAATATAATTATTTTAAAAATATTTTGTTAAAATTTTGTTTTTAAAAGATTATTTTAAAATTAAAAGGATATTTCCCCCAAAATATTATTAGTGCTCTTTTCATGGTACTCTTATTCATCGATGACATCTGCCCTTTATTTTTCTTATAATAAAAAAGGGATAAATTGTATTGACATCAAAATTATTCTTTATTTGGAAGTTTTATGGTCATTTTTAATATGGATGTTATATTTTGATACCATTATCCATATTACTCTGTATGGTTTAGGGTTATGCATATTTATTGGGGAATATATTCACATTTTATATTCTAGTTTTTCTATAAGAATGTTTATGTTTATTATTTTCACCCCTTTGATAAGAGGAATATTTTGGTTTTATTAAGTGACAGATGGAGCCTTCTATATCCCCATTATTCATCCATATGTCTTATGAGAAAAAATAGTTTGGGTATTGGATAATGTCTTACCGATTTTATATATGGTGTCTCGGTCAAGGCCTTGATGGTATGTTTATGATGTCTAGTATTATACATTTCGTCATTATTAATTCACTTATTAATATTCAATGTGATTATTATATTAGTATAATATACAAGGTTAATCGTCATTATCATGTGATTAATTGTATTGATGTATGTGATTATATTTTATTTATGTCATATTATATTCAAGTTATTCATTAAATAACATGCATTTCAGTTATTTACAAATCCAAATTGATTATCTCTTATTTATTCATAGCTTCCACTGTACGATTTCCCTTACTGAGCATTTTAGATCACCCCTTCTTATGTATTATTTTCACTAGGATTCGAGGAAATGATTTGTGATTGATATGTAGGGATAAACTAAGGGGGATAATTAATTTATTAAATAGAATTTTATAGAATTTTATGTTTATAATTTTATTGTGCATTTCAAGTATGTATCTAGTTTTCCATGGATACTAAAATATTTTGTCCTTTAGGATGAAATTCTTTGTATATTATTCAAATGTAATAATGTAACCACTAAATCTAGTCTACTAGGGTCTGGGTCATTACAGTTATTTATACAAAAATTTTTGTAGAAACCTTGGGAACTAGATTAAGGAAAACATAGATTACAGAATGAAACCCTATGAAATCATTTTTAAATATATCCAAATAAACTAAAATTATTATCTTGTGATTATTTATACATAAATTTCAAATTTATATTAAGTATATCACTAGTTTTGATAATATAGATTATATTTCATAATGTTATGATCTAATAAAGTGTATTACACTTTTTTAGAAATTGAATCTAGTTGAAGGAATTGAAACCATATCAATACACGTAATCTAAAGAGTAAGAATAATAAATTATTTTGTGATTTTAATAAAATATTTCAAAGGGATATAGTCTACATGATATTATAATCCTACAAGAAAATAATATCATGTTCTCAAAAGATATAAAAATAATTTTACAAGTATGATGACTTCGAAAGGAAGGAAGAGAAGAAGGGGACGACAGAGCAATAGATGGATAAAGGGAAAGAAAGATTTTACAACATGAGATACATGTGAATAGAAAAAACATTGGTACAAAAGTAAATGGAAAAGGGGTTTGTTTAAATAATGGGTAAATAAGTCACTAGGCTCATGATTACAAGCGTATGGAATATTTTTACAATGTGAAATTCTTGTACTGTAAAGATATGGGGAACTATGCAAAAAAATACCTAAGCATCAAGGTATTATACCTCAAAAGAAGAAAATGGGTTATGATAAATTTTATGTCATTGATAAAACAAAATTGTAATGATTAAAATTCTTGTGTATTTAGATCCAAGAAATATTTTTTTTAATTAATTTTTTGACATTATCGTTATAAGAATACGGAAACCTATAAAGATTGTACTGTTGTGCCATTTCTTTAATGATTTGAAGGTGTGTAATGAAAAGTACCACTCAAAAAGAGAAGTTATTCTATAGAAAGTTGATCTTTTGAAAAACACATGATTTGTGGAATATTACCTTAATATGCTCTTGATGTTATGATAATAATGATAAGCATATATTTATGGGATAGTATAGGTGACCATGAAAGTGGTTAGTTATTAGATGGTTTATGTTATATTTGATGGGATTATTATATGTTTGGATTTAAGGAATATATTAAAAAACTTGAGATTTTATTTTTGGAAGCATGAATATTTCCATTAATATTAAAAGGTATTTATATTTTTTCTATATGATAATAAGAGATACATAATTTTTTTGGGGAAAATATTATGTGAATTTTATTTTGGAAATTTAGAAAAATTTATTCTAATTTTTTTGTCTTTTAATCTAGACAGACATATATTAGGTGAGTCTTAAGATTAAATACTTATAGAATGGATTAAGTTGGACTTTCTATAATATTGTATGTTGATACAATGTGTTTTTAAAAACATTTAACCACTAAAATAATTACTTGTGGATTTTATGATTCATTAATGTGATTCAATATTGAAAAATATATCATGAACATCATTTTCTTAGCGTAAGTGATGAAGTTAAAATAGATTGAAGAATAATGAAAGGATGAGATTATTCTCATGAAATTTAAATAAATCAAGTGTGTTTATTTTCTGAAGTGATTATCTGGATTGAAAAAGAATCCCTCCACTCTAGTAAAATGATTTTGGAATAAAATTTTTATCGATTTGATTTTTTACAGAGAAATCAATGGTCTTTTAACCCATCAAATAATTATGTTTTTGTGATAGTCAACATTCTATTGACCATATTTTCTATCAATATACATCAGAAAATAATAGTTATATTTATCATCCATGTCCATATTTTCACTTATCACTAATTTAATTTTATTATACATCCTATTTTTTGGCGAACTTCTCATTTACCTTTCCTTTTCATTAATAGAATGTTTTAGAAACCCTATCTATGATGTTGGTTTCCATTAAATAATTTTAAATTATCAATGTCTGATTCTCAAAGTAAAATTTTAAATTATAATGATGAAATTTACTAAAGTAGGGGAGTTTGGAATACCCCAATATTTTATGTTATGTATCTTTTTAAATTTAACATCTTTGATATCTTATGTTGCATGCAAATCCCATCTTAAAGAATTATTGAAATATTATTATTTGAGCATTATAAACAAACAATTAAATTTTAAGGAATGAATAATATTAACCAAACTATGAAATATATAAATTTATAAATCATTTTTAATGTAATAATTAATTATTTGTGAATAAGTGCTTAATTTTTAGTTAAATCATTTTATTTGTTAAAAACTATGTTTTCTTGAAAAATAGTTTTGTTGATTTTATGAGTAAATGTTATAATAAATTTTGGGAACTTGAATAAATTTTATTATATAAAACTAATAGAATTTTAAAATCATCATATTATAATCAACTTATTGTGATTTTGTTTAGAATTTTCTGAGAATATTTACTTCAATTGAATGGTGCAAAAATATATATTTTTATAAAACAATGAATTTCATTATATTAAAATTATATTTATGATTTAAATTTTATATGAATATAAATTATGAAATATTTACTTATAAATAAACTAATTGATTTCATTTTATTCATCATTATAACTTATTTTTGAATAAGTAGATTTTTACACTTAAAAATTCATTTTTCAAGAGAACTACTTTTTGTTGCTTTTTAAAGGATTCATTTTAAATTAAATTATGCAACTTACTTTTTTAATGTTATTAAAAATGGGTTAAATATTTTTATTCATAATATCCTTATTTATTAAATAGTTCCCATTTATTTTTTATAATTATGAATAATAACCTTGGTAATTTTTGTTACAATGGTAAAGGTTAAATTGGGTAATATTGGTTAAAATGTAAATGACAAGGACTAGAAAATGACTTTAACACTTATCCAAATTTTAATGGATGAGTAATATTCATCACTAATAATACAAGGTTTAGATATAAGACTATTTTATTCCACTATATAGTGATTATGTACCTTATAATATTTTGATTAAAGAAAAGTTAAAGATGCCACATCCATGATTTTAATAACTACTAAATTTTTAATATGGAGTTATCCAGATAATATCTTCGATAATAAATAATAATTTTAAATATAAAATATTTGTCTTCATCGTAGTAATTTATATTTAATTTTTATAGAAGAAATAAATACTTTAAAAAATTCACAACACTAGTGCAATATTAATTTATTTAATTAAAAATAAATTAAATGATATTTAAAATATATTAAAAAATATAATTCCAAATAATTAATGTTATAGAATAATTTTTTATATTAAATTAAAATTTTACAGATTTAATAAAATAATTTTTTCAATTCATAAGTGTAATCTTGATATTATTTAAGTCGATGTAATGAATAGTTATTAAAATCGACACTATAAATAGTTTATATTATATAATATTTTATTAAATGATATAAAATTCATAAAAATATTAAATTTCACAAAAAAATGGGATATAGTTTAAAATGTAACCCTTAACCATTAATGGGTTGTTTTAAATTTTATAGTAACTATATTTACCCTCAAATAGTTAAAATATATGATGTCATAGAAAGAGTTAAAGAGGTTAAATAAGGGTTAAAACCAAAAGATAAGGGATGCTATTTAGTCCAAACGTATAGAAATTTTATTTGTATTAGTGAATTTTAAACCATATTAATATTATAATTATAATTAATAGGTTTGGATCCATTTTTAATTGAAAATTAATTTATATTAAATTAATATTTTATGAAATTCCTAAGGTGCCCCTCACATCAATTATAAAAGGTCAATCCTTCCTTCAAATCATACACCACTTTGATACATACATATCGACCAATTCATAACTAGTACATTTATAAAAATCCTTATCCATGATTTTCAGGTTCTATTCTCCTCAAAAGACCATCCTTAACTCCCTTAAGAAGAGATCTAAAGGATGTCCACTGAAGAAGTGGTAGTCATTTTTATCAGCTCTTTCAAGTTTATTTATTCTTATACATACTATTCAAATGTTTTTACAATCATATAATAAAACATAAAGTGTCATATATATATTAATATTTTATTATTATTATTAAACAAATATATCCTTCATTTAATCCATCCTATGAAAATGAATGCACCACACATGCATAAATATGACTTACCTCCTCTAAGTAACAGTGTAAATATTTTTTCATCACCATATTACAAGGATGCTTATAATATTAGAAATAGTGGATATATATAGTAATTAGGAAATTATATTTATTTTATAAAATTTGTATATAACCCACTTCTATACCGTTTCACCTATTTATGGAACGATATCGTCGCTCGTGCATACACACGACCTACTATCTCCACGACGCGATGTGATTCCTTTTACATATAAAAAATTATATATTTCCTATAAAAGATATATATAATGAATAAATATGACATATATTACCTTCGTATAGTTTTGGAGATTATGGAACCATATTCTATGCACAAGAATCAAGACTTACATGACAAAACCTTTATAGGAAAGTAAAGGAGTTAACACCAGAAACAAGAGTAATAAGGTAATATTATTAAAAAATGAGTGATAAGATGATATTAGAGGGTCGTATATGATATCATAAATATGAATATGGTTCAGGAATAAATTATTAACAAGATTTAAACCATTATATAGGATTTTAAATCAGGATAAATTAAAGGAAAGTGCAAGGTAATAAATTTATTAACACAATTTTCATTCATCGGGTAATACTTATACTTCATTGATTATGTAATTCTTAGATTATGTTTAAAATTAATTTTAATTATATTATGTTGTATTTACACGTTTTTGTTTATATATAGTATATACACAAAATTAATTCATTTTATTATGGATTACCTGAATGATATGATATTTGTAAGAGACTTCATCTTAGTTTTCTTTTATTGAAGAATATTTTAATGTTATGCACCTATAATATTTTATGAGTTATATACATCACCCATTTGACATGTTATATCATGAAATTATTTATTCTTAGTATATTTAATGTTTTTTAAATTTTATTCTTTCATGGGGCATATGATTAAACTGATTATAATGTGGAAATATTTTATTTTACAACCCCATCATTATTCGGAATTATTTTTGTTTAAGTTACCTTTAGGGATATTTATATGATAAATTCAATATATTTTATTCTTATATAGTCATTAAAGAACCTTTAAATCAACAATAGCATGCTTTTTCCTCTTTGAAAGTTAAAATGACTATGAAAATGTTTTATTTTTAAAATAACATTATTTAACTTCAATCAAAAAACTGTTTTCATCAAATCCCATGTTTTCTAAAATAAATTTTTTAAAAATGTTTTAAACATTTTCAAAACAAGTTATCAAAAAACTGTTACACATTTTTTAATTTTTACGATGTTTTTCTGAAAGGAATCTTTTTTATTTTTTTAAAAAAATTCCCATATTTCTTTTAATGATAATTTTAAAAGAATCCTTGTTTTAAAGTGTAAGACTTGAACAAGATTATAAAATAAATTTTTTATAACTTTATTAAAGGTTATTTTAAAAAGAAATTATTTTCAAAACAATTTATGATCATTTTGTTTTTAAAGGTGATTTTCAAACTAAAATAGATATTTTCCTCAAAATGTTTTAATGATTTTTCATGGTATTTCTATTAATAAATGACATAAAAACTTTATTATATATATAATAAACAACGGATAAATTTTATTGATATCATCCTTATTTATTATTGGGATGTTTTATGATTAGTTTGAATGTGGATGTGATTTTTTGATATTGTTCTCCATATTACTATGGATAATTTATGGTTATGATTATTTAGTGGGGGATGTATTGACATTTTATATGGTATTTTTTCAATATGAATGTTTATATTTATTATGTTTCACCTCTTTAATAAGAAGAATTCATTGGACATAGTATTACAGGTGAGGCCCACTATAGACCCTAAATGAATCGGTAGGTCTCATGAGACAAACTAGTTCGGGTATTGGAAGATGTCTTTTATGTTTTTGTATGAGGTCTTGGATGAATCCTTAAATATATGTTTATAATTATCAAAATTATGAATTTCATCATTATAAATTTAGTTATTTATATTAAATTTTATTATTCAATTAATAGAATATTCATTATTAAGTTGCATTATCATGTGATTATATAGAAAAATTTGATCATATTTTTTTCCTACCATATTATGCTCAAGTTATTGATTAAATTGTATGTGTTTTAGTTATTTTCCTTACAATATTATATATACCTCATTTATTCATAAATTATATTGTATACTTACCCTTACTAAGTATTTTAGACAACCCCTTTAGTATGTTTCATTTTTCCTCGGGATATGAGGAAGGATTTTGTGATTGATATGCAGGGATACACTAAGGAGAATAATGAATTTCTCAAAGAAAATATTTGTGTATTTTATGTTTTAAAATAAAATGTGAATTTAAATAATGTATCTAGTTTAACAAGATTACTAAACTATTTTGTCCTTTGGTATGTGACTCATTATATCTTATAACATTATAATAAATTAACCACTTACTCTAGGATACAGCAATCAGGGACTATATAGTTGGTGTTAGATAGAATTTAGTAGAAACCTTGGGAACTAGAATTAGGGAAACATAGATAAGAGAATGAAACCCTATGATATAATTTATAAATATATCCAATTAAACTATCCTTGTGATTTAGATATTAGTTATACCGAAATTTTCAATTTATGGTATGTGTGCCACCAGGTTTGATATTATACTTTTTTTTTCATAATGTTATGATCTAATATAGTGTATGCCATTGTTTAGAAATTTTTCCTAGTGAATGGAATGAAACCTGTATCAATGATCACAATCCAAAGAGTAAGAATGATAATTTATTTCATGGGTTTAAACCAATATTTTGAATAGAACTATCCTCTAAAACATTCTCATCATATGATGATATAATATCACATTTTAGTAAGAAAGAAAAATTATTCTCTAATTCTTATGACTTTGAAGGGAAGTAGGAGAAGAAGTGGATGAAAGAGAAAATGATAGCTAAAGGGAAGAAGGGAATGATGGATTTTCCAACATGTGATACTTGTGTAATGAAACACCTTGGTATATTCTAAAAAGGAAAATAAGTTTGTTTAAAGTGTTTGGAATGAAGCCACCATGCTCATGATTGCAATGGTAAGAAATAATTTTCCAATTTTCAATGCTTCCACTATAAGGATATGGGGTAATATGCAGATAAATGTCCCAAGAATCAAGGGAATATACCATAGAAGAAGAAATTGTATCAAAGTCAAGATTATGTTATTGATATATTAAAAGTGGGATGATTATTGTTCTCGTGTATTTGGATCCAAGAAATATATTGAAAAGTATTTTTGGAATTATCGTTATAAGTATATTCAAACATATAGGTATTGTTATACATAACCATTTATTTAATGATTTTATGGTATGTAATGAAAAGTACCAGTAACCAAGAGAAGTGATTATGTGGAAAGTTGATCTTTTTTGAAAAACATTGTTAATAAAAGATAACCTTAATATATTATTGATGTTGCAAAAATAAAGAAAAAGTGATTTTTATGGGATAGTATAGGTGACCATAAAGGTGGGTAGTGGTATGATGTTTTATGTTATTGTTGTTTTTATTATTAGACATTTGGATTTAAGGAATATATTTGACACCCTGAGATATTATTTTTGGAAGCATGCATGTTTTTATTAAGGTTTAAAGGTGATCAAGGTATTCATATACCATATATATAACAATAAGAGATTCATTATATTGTTCAGGGAAAATATGATGTTAAGTAAATTTCTAGAATTTAGTAACCTTTCTTCTAATTTTTTTATCTTTGAATTTGGATAGACATATTTCGGATTATATTATGATTAAATAATTATAGATTGAATTATTTTCAACATTGGATATTATTGTTTTTTAGATAAAATGTGATAACCATTTTTGTTTAATTAGAAATTTAAAGATTGAAAGAATGACCTGTGGATCTTATTATTCATTTAATTACGTTAAGAATAAGAAATATATCTTGAACATATATTTCCTATCACAAGGGATGAAGTGAAAATAAATTGAAAAAATAACACCAGGATGAGATTATGATTATAACATTGAAATAAATCAATTATGTTTATCTTCTAGAGTTTTTATCAAGGGTGAGAAATAATCCCTCAACTCTATGAAACATATTTTGGAATAAAAATGTTATATGTTTATTTTTTTATAGAGAAATCATTAGTCTTTTAACCAATAATTTTTTTTTGATTTTGTGGTAGATAACTTTATAATAACCATGTTATCTGTTACTCTCCATTAGAACATAAAAGTTATATTTCTATTACATGTCTATATTTTCACTTCCTGTTAATGTTCTCCTTCTCTAAATTGTAATATTTAGGTGACCATCACATTTACCTTTCCAACCTATTTTTAGGATGTTTTATTAAACTAATTTACGATGTGGGTTTTCAACAAAAGATTTTTTAGGTGTCAGTATTTTATTTTTGAATTTTAATTTCAAAATTTTTAGGACTTAATTTATTGAAGGTGGTTATAATGTAACACCCTATGATTTTATGGTATTATGATTTTTAAATTTATCCTCTTTGATTGTTTATGTTGCACACAACACCCAGCTTAAACGAACAATGAAATGTTATTATGTGTTTATTAAAACCTAGACATTTAATTGGTGTGAATGAATAGTATTATCCAAATAATGAAATAAATAATTTTTCATATCATAGTTAATGTAGTAATTAATTCCTTATGAATACACACTTAATTTTTAGTAAAAGTATTTTATTTTTCCAAAAATAAGTTTTATTCAAAAAAAATTTCTAACTTTTTGTGAGTAAACATTATTATTAATTTTTGAAACATATATAATTATTTATTTTATAAAAATAATATCAATTTTTAAAGAATCATATTGAAATTAAATTATGAGGATCTTTTGGTAATTTTTTGAAAAGTTTGATTTTCCAATGAGTAATGAGAATATACCAATTTTTATATAACTATCAATTTCATTTTATTAAAAGTATTTTTATTATTTGTATTTTATATCTGTTTAACTTAATTAATATTTAGCTATAAATTATATAATTTATTATATTTTAATCATCCTTATACCTTATTTTGGTGTAAGTTCATTTTTGGACTTAAAAATTATTTTTTCAAGAAAACTATTTTCATTGTGTTTTGCAAGATTGATTTTAAATTAAATTTTGATAATTTTGTTTTTTTAATTTTAAAATATGGATTCCATATTTTTATTTAAATGGTCCAAATTTCATTAATAGGTCCTCCTTTTTTGGACCATTATGAATTATAGCCATCGTAATTTTCATTACCATGGTAAATGGAAAATTTAGCAATACGGGTTAAAAGCAAAATGATAAGTACTGAAAAATGACCCTAAAACTATACTCGTGTTTTTTTGGATGACTAATTTTATTCCATAATAATTTATGTTTAATATATAAGAACATGTATTTCTATTATTTACTGATTATGATCCTTATAAAATTTTATTTAAAGGAAAGTCAAAGATGTCATATTCATGATTCTAATAACTATAACATTTTTAATATTGGGTTATATAGAGGGTATATTATAATATAAATATTAATTTGAAATATAAATTATTTTACTTCATAATTGAAATTTATTTTAAATTTTTTGGAACAGAATAATTATTTCAAAATCTTTCACAATGCTGGTGTAGTAATTATCTAATTAATGGAAATATATAAAAATGACAGTAAAAATTTTATAAAAAATATAATTTTAGATTACTAATGTAATAAATATTTATCATAGATGATATTTAGATGTTATTTATGTAATAAATTAGTTGTTTTTAATTATAAGTGTTATCTCAATATTAATAAAGTCCATGTAATGAATATTTCTTATAATTGACATGTCAAATATATTATATTAAATAACATTTAATTAAATTATATAAACAAATAAAATTATTTAATTCCAAAATATTATTAGAATAACTTTTACCATGTCATCCATAATTCATTAATTGGTATTTTGGAATTTTATAGTAACTATATTAACCAAGAAATGTAAAAATCCATGTTCTCATGGTTAGAGGTAAAGAGTTTTAAAAAGGTCTAAAACCAAAATATAGGGGTATAAATACAGTAAAAAATTATCAAAAGGTTATTTATTGAGGTAATTTTGACCCATAATCATCTTATATTTTTAATTAATATGTTTTATTCCATTTGTAATTGAAATATAACTTATATTAAATTAATATTTTAAGAAATTTTTAAATTGACCCAAAAGTCAATTTTAAAAGGGTACCCATTCCATCACTTCTTACACCAATTTTTTCCATATATCATGAAAAATTATTATCCGTTACTTTTATGAACTTATTAATCAATGTTTTTATGTGTATTTAACTTAAAAATACCAAACCTATGTCCATTAATAATAGATCTAAAGGATGTCTACCAAAGAACAGGTAATCATTTTTATAAACTCTTTCAAGTTTATCTATTCTTCTACATTTTCCTCATGTATTTTTTGAATATTAATAATAATTATAGTATCATATATCTACTAATATTATTTTATTATTTTTTTAAAAATATATTATACCATTTATTCATCCTATGAAAAATGTAAGCACCACACATGCGTACGTACGACTTATAGTCTCCACGTAGCGGTGTAATTTATTTTTCATCCCCACTTTACAAGGATTGTTATAATGATAGAAATAGTGGATATATATGATAACTATGACATTATATTTATTATATAAAATAAATATATCACCCACTTCCATACCTTTTAACCCATTAATGGAATGATAGTGTCACTCGTGCGTATGTGAGGCGTACCTTCTGCTAGGCGTGATACGATTCATGTCTCACGTTCAATATTAAAAATTGATTATAAAAAATATATATAATAAATAAATATGACATATATTACCTGATTATCATTATTTATATTATTTTACAATATTATATACACATTAACTAGTATATACATGACGAAAGATGCATAGGAAAATAAAGCAATTAACACTCTAAATAAGGGTAATGATGAAATATTATTAAAAAATAGGTGATAATATGATATAATAGGACACTATATGATATAATAAATATAATTATGGTTATATTATAAATTAATAAAATACATTAAATAGTTACACAATAGATTAAGGCACGTTTAATTAAAAGAAAGTGCATGGTAAGGGATTTCTTAACTCGATTTCCATTCATTGGGTTGAACCTATAATTTGTTGATTATGTCATGATACAATTATGTGTAAAATAATTTTTTTATCATATTATGTTTTATTTAAACATGTTTTATGTATATTTACAGTGGATACACATAATCTATTCATTTTATTAATGCTCACTTCAATGATATGATCTTTATTAAGGACTTCGTCTCAATTTTCTTTTGTTGAGGAAAATTTTGATGTTATGAACCTATATTATTTTATGGGGTGTATATAGAAACCAAATTATATGATAAATAATTAATTTATTTTTTCACATGATATTTAATGTTTTTAAAATGTTCTCATTTTATGGGGAAAACAGTTTGGAAGATTATAAAATTGTAAGTGTATTTTTCACAACCCCATCAATAGTTGAGATTATTTTTGTTTAAGATTGTTTTGGGTAAATAATATATATGTTAAAATCAATATATTTTTCTTGTTATCTATTCATTAATGATATTCTCAAGTAATAACACCATGGTTCACACTCTTTGGTACATAAAATTATTATGATTTTTTTATAAAAATTTGACATTATTTCTCTTTGTTAAAAAAACCTATTTCAAAAAACCCATGTTTTATAAAATAATGTTTTAAAAAAATGTTTTAAACTTTTTAAAAATTATTTATCAATGAAAATTTTACCCATTTTTTCTTTTTAAAAATGTCTTTAAAGGAACCTTCATTTCATTTTCAAAACAATGGTCGTTTGGATTTTACCAATAATATGAAAGGAATGTTTTTTTTAAATTAAATGAAATGAATGGAATTATAAAATAAATATTTAAATAAATATATCATGGTAATTTTCAAAGTAATTTATTTTCATATTTCTTTGGGAATTTTTTTAATGTTTATCTTTATAATGTAATGGATATTTTCCTAAATTTTTTTTAAGGATATTTTCATGGTATTTCTATTCATCAATGACATAAAAACTTTAGTTTACTTAAAATTAGAAAGATATATGTTATATTAATATCATCTTTATTATTTATTTGGATGGTTTATGATTAGTTTAACTGAGGATGTTTTATTCTGATACCATTCTCTGTTTTACTCTAGTTGGTTTATAGTTACGTTTATTTATTGAAGAAAGTTTTCACATTTTGTTTTCTAGTTTTTAAATACGATTTTTATATGTTTATTATGTTTCACCCTTTTAATAATTGGAATTAATTGGACTAATTAAGTGATATTTGTGACCCACTATAGGCCCTCGATGCATCTGTAGGTCCCATGAGACAAACTAGTTTGGGTATTGGATGATGTATTACCCATTTATTTATAGTGACTTGACCGAAGCCTCGATGGTACATTTATGATGTCCTTAATTATGCATTACATCATTATAAAACCAGTTATTGATATTCCATATGATTTTTTTATTAGAATATACCTTGTTTTGTTTCATTTTCATGTGATTATTTATACGAAAATGTTTTATCATCTTTAATTAATTCCATATTAGGGTCCAATTATTGATTAAATGGCACGTGTTTAATTTATTTACCTTTCCACATTTTTATACTTTATTTATTCATAGATTTAATTGTACGGTTACCCTTACTGAGCATTTTATCTCACTCATTTCCTAGGTTTCATTATTACCAAGGTTATAAAGAAGTGTTTTTAATTGATATGAAGGTACACACTAAGGGGAACAATGGATTTCTCAAATAAATTATTTGTTTATTTCGTGTTATAAAATTTAATGTGAAATAAAAGTATATATCAAGTTTACAAAAAATAATAAACTATTTGGTCTTTTGAGATGTTATATCTTGTTTCTTATTCCAATTTAATAATATAACCACCAACTCTGGGCTATAGAGGTCAGGTTATTTAAAACTAATATAATAATTCTTCTCCTTTTTCATTTGTTAGATAAGCTCATGATCAAGAAATTTATATATTTATTTATTTCTATCCTATGAATTATTTAATTTAGGGATATAGGACCACAATCACATTAATAAATGAACTAATACAAAAATATGTATTTAAATAAATAAATTATCTGTAAATGGTTTATCAAAACATGGTTAATCACTTAAGTAAAATCAACTTATTATAAACAGAACATGTAAAATATAAAACAAGATATATTTACACATAATAAATAAATTCCCTCAACAATATATTAAGTCACACATGGACTTCCATTACTTGTTTAGCAATGAGATCCATAGAACCAAGTGTTTAACTAACCCTCATTGGGACACATACTTTCATCATGGAGTTCTTATGATGGTTATGGGTTGAATTAAACATATTAGATCAAGAGAATCATCCCTTACTAAACTTGATGTAACATAGAGGTATGTTTGATTAAATGCAAGTATAATTTTAGAATTGGGTAGTCTAGTGAATATATTAAGGAGAACCAAGCCCATAGTTGGAAGAAACATAGCCACATAAATACCTTAAAACACCTTGAATAAGTCTCATTGGGGTTAGGTGAAGGGGTATGTGGATCCCACTAAAATTTCTTAGCATCTCTACATTACAAGTCTAATGGTGCGGGATATAGGGACCTGATAAAATACTGGGAGTCCTAATAAATTTAGTAATTATTATTTCTCAAATAATCATTAATCACAAATAATAATAATAATACACATTTTTAAATGTTTAATAATTGAAAATTCATTATCAACATTATCCCTATGGTTAATATTTGAGAAAGATTATATCCTTAATTGTTGTAACTTATAGGAAAAGTTTAGATGCCTCCATTTTGTATTGTACCATGAAATGAAATCTTACAAGCTAAAATCTTCATTACCTATCCCACCTACTAATGAAGTGAGTGACGAAGAATTCATTATCTGTGAAAAAATCATAAAGAAAGTAGTCTAATTTCAATGCTTAATTATTTTATCTATATCATGTGAACTCATGAAGTCTCATGAGAACTTGTAATTGTATTTAAAACTCGAGCATATATATGGTTTTTACTAACAGAGATAATGACATGAACAATTTGAGAAATATAATTTCCTCTTTCAGAGTAAACCTAAAGAGGGTATGCAAGATGGACGTCATGTAGTCAAACACATTGGATATATTAACCTCCTAGAAGTTCTAGGGTTTAAATTGACTGAAAAATGATATCATTCTTGAATCACTCACTCAAATATTCTCTAGTTTTAATGTAAATTTTAAAATGAAAAACACTGATAAGTCTCTCCCACATATACTCAATCTTCTTTTCAATTTTTATAAGGAGATGAAGAGAAAAATGACATACATCATTATGGTGAAAAAATAGAAAAGCCAAGAAAAGTTTTATAATTCAAAATATTCTTCACATTTACTTTCTAAGAAGATAAATATTTAAGGGTAATCAAGGGATAAGGATGTTATCTATTTCTCATGTGGTAAGTGGGGACATTGGAAGAAAAACTAAACCCATATTGAGAAGAAAGGGAAAAATTATAGTGTATTTGTTATAGAGGGTAATTCATCTATTTATACTAATTGTTTATCAGATATAGATTTTCATTCCACATACGTATTAAACTATATTAATGACGTATATTCAAATAGATTGATTGATGGGATTTTGATATATGAGAATCCAACATAGCCAACCGTGTGGTTGTGGCTATATGGGACTAAAAACTCACTTTATCAATGGTGAAGAGCATAGTTTTAAAGGATTGTTATTTTGTGCCATATATTACCAAAAATAGTATTTTTATATACAGTATTTTTATAAATGGATTAAAAAACCCATGTAATGGAAATTGATAACAATACAACATCACATGAATCATAACACACCCAAGTATTTCAAAACTAACTGGATCATAGAAACAAAAATAATTTTACCAAATTATGATAAGATGAATATTTATATTATTTTAACCTAAAACCAATTGGTATTTGTCAAATATTTTTATAAGAAAACATTACGAAATACCCATTTAGAAAAAATTTTAAAATAACAAAAATATTCTTAAATTAGTTCATATTAATGTGTCTGGTCCATTTCCAGTTGAATCAAAGGGTGGGTACTCATACATCATAAAATTTAATAATGATTTTTGTATATATGGATATGTATACTAAATAAGGTATAATTTTTATTAATTTAAGTGATTGAAGCAATAAAATAATTAATATAAGAACCTTATTGGTAAGTATATTAAGAAACTTTTCTTTAACTAGTGTGGAGAATATCTTAATCAAGACATCTTTCAAAATTCATTGGTGTTTTGGATAATATTCAAACTCACACATCCAAATATACTTATAAGGAATAGTGTAAGAAAAATGAGGAACCAAACCTCATTAGAAAAGGTGATATCAATGATGAGTATTGTGAGTCTTCCATTATCCATTCAGGGATATGCATTACAAAGAAAGTACAAATACCAAATAAAGTGATAACTAAAGTATAAGATGGTATATAATACCAACTATGGGATATAAATAAACCTATATTCTTATACTTACACGTTTTGGTTAGAAAGCATATGTTAAGTCCTCTTAAGATAACAAAATTGAACCCCGAGGCAAAATGTTTACATTTATAGGACACCCTAAGAAAAATTGTGGATATTACCTATAAGGCCCCTCATACAAAAAGTTAATAGGGGAAAGGAACACCATATTACTTGATAGAGAGAACAAATCTAAAAGATATAGTGTAGGAGATATTTAATTTGATTAAATCCAAGATCAACGTACACAAGAGTTTATATCAGAACATATTCCTTAAAAGCCCATCAAAGAAGATGTTCTAGAGATAAAAGTACTACATAGGAGTACTAGATACATTAGAGAAATTGAGCTGTAATTTTTTCTTGTCACTGGGGATAGTGAATCATTATTTATTGATAAAAATAATCCTTTAACCAATAATAATTTAGTTTGTGGCCCTATATGTTTCCATGTTTCAAGAAACTACAAATTTTAAATTGGATTCAAAGTACCAAAACCACGTCCAGATTTTGGTAGAACCTCCAGTATATTTAAATCATATTGGTTGAAAATGGGTATTAAAAAGGAAAACTAACAATGATGGACAACTTGGTACCTATAATGAATGAATAGTTGTAAAAGTGATCACACAATTTTAAGGCATTAAATATAATGAATCATTTTCCAAATTTAAAATAATAAAATACACCATTATTATACATTCAATTATAAATTTTCATGTCTATAAGATTTTTAAAATTGATGTAAAAACTACCTTCTTTAGTGGTAAACAGAAGTAATATGTCCTTATGACACAAACCTAATGGGTTTTTACTCCAAAATATTCCAACAAGGTATTCATGTTTTAAAGATCCAATTATGGATTAAATTAAACATCTTAGTTATGGAATAAATGGTTTGATGGAGCTGTATGAAAACATGGTTTGATAAATAATATATTTGAACATTTTGTCTATAAGTAGTTTTTTAGAAATGTGTTGATTTTATTAATATTACATTTTAATGACATATTACTTATTTAAAATGAAATAATATTTTAATAGTGTATTAAATAATAGATGAATTAATTATTCTCTATGAAGTAATTATAAAAAGCAACATATATTTTTGGGATCAAGATCAATTGTGATATATCGAGGTGACCACTTTTCATAAGTCAACGTACAAATATTGACCATATACTAAAGAGGTTGAGTATTGAACAATCCAAGAGGGGATTATTTCCAATTTCTCAAGGAATTAATATTCCTCGGAAAATGTGTCCTCGAGCACATAAGGAAACATATAATATAGAAAGGATTTCAAAAGTGTCAGCAATAGGCTCAATCATGTATATTATGATATATACTAGGATATATATTTCTTGAGCTTTAAGTATGGTTGAAAGACATCTAGATAAACTATTTGACCACCATTTAATGAAAGTAAGGACTATTATTAAGTATTTTATGCCTACTAGGGATATGTTTTTATTATATGGTGGAGATGAAGAACTAGTCATTAGAGGATATGCAAATTCTAGTGTCCAAATTGATTAATATGATCAAAAACTGTAAACTAGATACATCTTGACTCTAAATGGAGGCATTGTGAGCTATAAGTGATCAAAGAAAGCCATGGTCATATATTATATAGTAGAGTCTGAGTATATTGTGGATTATAAAGAAGATAGAGAATTATTTTGGATATGAAACATCATCCATGATCAAAATTTGTTACCTAGAAGTAAATTCCATATCAAACTCTATTTTGATAATACTATAGTAGTGAATCATGCTAAGGAGTCAAGGTCACATTAGATAATGAAGAATATATAACAAAATTAAAATCTCTTGATGTATTTTTTTACATAAATCTGAAGCTTCAGGGTGTAGTATTTCCACAAAAGATAACATGGAGGACCCCTTAAGTAATTTATTGACTTATTATAAACATCATCATAACATGAGACCTAGTGGAATGAAAGTTATAGGTAGTTGGATCTAATCTAAGTGGGAGTATGGTAGAGTTTATGTTCTTGAAAAATTTATTTTTCCTTTAAGTACGTGTATATTTGATGGATTGAATATTTAAAAAAGATTTTATTATATATTTTTCATTATTCTGTATGAATTTGATGTAATTATTTCCAAGGGTATCTGTCATATTGATATGTTCATAGCAGTTTAATGCTATGATGAATTTATTGAAGTCCTATTATGATATTCTTAAATATAGTTATGTGGTTAGATAATGTACTATGAGGGGGTATACTGAATGTATAATTTTTTGTGTGAGTACTCGTAAGTAGATGATTAATAATCTAATGAATTTTTCTCTTTGTAATATAAATTATTGAAGATTATTTGAAGAAGTCCACCAATAAGAATTCTACATATTTTGTTTTCATCAAATATTCATATTTGTGAGTGCATGTAATGGTCCTTAAACTATAAAATTATCATTTATTCATTATCTAACTGAAAAAATATATTTATTTACCAAAACTATGATACTATATGTTTGCGGGAAGTAGGGTACGCTGTGTGAATCACAAATGACATCTTATAAATGGATAATTTGAGGAAGGATTTTTTCCTTCATCATTATCATAGTTGATATCTTACCCCTTTGATTTTAATATAAAAATCAAATTAAATTCTTTGTCCATGGTGTAATGATGTGTTTATTTTACATATGAAATGAAATATCTATCAAGAATATAGGTTGATGACACAAATATGAAACCTAAAAGATGAGATATTGTGAAAAATTGATTATATTACACAATGAGTGTTCATATGGGGTTATCAATGTCATGACATTGGGTTCATTCTTTTGGGTTACTTTACCCATTTAAAGATATTAATATTGGACTTTCGGTGGTCCCACCTAATTTTAATAAGAAATAATCCAATAGGGTCACACACTATGTGCTTCTATAGATATTGATTATATTTTTTCTAAAATTAGTTACTAGAAAAAATATTAATCTTAAGACTGAGAAGTAATTTTATTCTTATTTTACTAATCAAAAATATTTATACAGTCTTCAATAATTTCCCTTGAGTTGTAATTGGAAAATATTGTGTCTTGTGATGAATATTAATTTAAAAGATTTTAAAATAATTTTTATCACTGTGCAAGTTAGTACAAACCATAAAACATAATACTATTATTTCAAATTGGTTTTAATAAAGATTATTATATAATTTATGGTTCGATACTATGAGAACAAATGTGTCGTTATATTGTTTATTTCATACTATTTTTTCTTATATTTGTTTTGAGTTATGAGGGTTTGCAGGCTTGAATTCCATGTTTTGGACTATTTTTCAGAGAAGCACTGTCTTCCCTCATGGTAAGAATTAATATTGTGGTTACCATGTAGATGGTCAAATAATGGTGATAAATTCATTTTTCATGACTTCTATACAGTTTGAAAAATCAAGTAGAGCTGCCTAGAAATCATGCAGCCAATTTGGCTTAGGAAGAGGTTAGTGCATGGTTGTAATATGGTTTGGAAAGCTGCATAGCCAAACCATAGGGGTACCTAGTGTCTAGTTAGTTTGTAGTGTGTGGTTGGTACACAGTTTGTAAAACCATATAGAAAATTTGTGTGGCTTGACTAGGTGTTTAAAATTATGAAACTTTTCCAAAATTTTTTCTCGAATTAAGAGTGGTTTCTCCCATCTTCTCTCCCATTTACATCTTTTGAACCCTTAAATTCTAAAAAAGAGCTCCAACCACATCACATATTGATCCTTGTCCTGTATTTGGCGATTTATAAGAATATTTGAGATATTTCTTACTATATTTTCATCTTATTTCATTTTCTATCACCTGTCTCTTGGATTGGGATTCCGCCATGAACCATAGATTCCTTGTGTCTAGTTTTAGGATTTTGGGTGAATCTAATGTTTGGGTTTTGGTTTCTAGGACTATTAGATGTTTCCTTTATCCCCACATGTGTGTTATCCATTGAATAAGAAAAGTACTAAGGGTTTGAGGTTGGATTCTACTTCTTCCAAGTTAGCGTTACTATGAATTTTTTTCATTTTGGAATTTAAAGTGTGATCATGTTTTCTGAATTCATTTTTTATTGAAATTATGAACATCTATCATATATCTGTTCTGATTTAAAATCATTTAATTAGGATTTTTTCTTGTTAAAAATTGAAACTCTTATAAATTCCATGTTTTTATGTTTGAAATTTGATTTTTTTACAATGTTAATAGTTTTTTGTAATTCTATGTTTATTTAGAATGGTTTTAAATGAAATTTGGCATTTTGATCACGTTTTAGATTTTAATGATCAAAAACTATATTTTAAAGGGTAATTATTTTTAAGGTGAGGTGTTGACCTAAAAAATAATTATGAAAGGGTTTATTCGTTGTATTATATTGGTTTTTTGAAATGTGTTTTTCGTTTACCACCTGGTAAATTGATGTAATGGATTCATTAAAATGGTTTTATTTAAATGTATGCGTTTTGGAATTATTTGGGATTTCCTGGAAGATGAACCGTGATTTAGGGGTTGATTTGAAATTTTTTAAAGGTGTGGTGTTCTATGGAATGTTAAAGGGTTTGGTATTCCAATACATGTTTTTCTATTAAAGGCCCAATTTATAATTTTGTTATAAAATATTGGGCGTGGAAGACACTCCTTGATTTAGCCCTTATTTGTTTACCCCTTGTGTGAGATATTTATCACTATTTGATTCTTGTTCTCTCCTTGTGTTGGAACATTCTTGTTTATGTCATGGTGAATTTCATATTTGTATTGGGAAATTCGGTGTTGGGTGTTAGGGGGTGAGGGTTAGCTATTGTTTTTCTCATTTGTGTTAGAGTTGGATTGTTTATATTTACACCTAACTTCTTATTTTTGGGTTATGGAAAACCATGTACTAAGGGGGAGATCTAATTTGTCATTATATTTCGTTCATATACCACTAGTTTCCCTCCTATTGCGCTTGGAACAAAGGGCGTGGAGGGGGTGTCATTACAAATAATATTGTGTGGGATTGTTGTATGACTTGTGGTTTGAAGTTCATCGCATTTTAGTAGCTATTTCATGGATTGGTATACTCTTATACAGTAAATGTTTTCACAAGTTATGAATACTTGGATAGATCCCATTACACATTTTATTTCATAGTTGGTTATTGATAAATAGGAGTTTGATCTGGAGATCCTTTGTCTCATTTCCATACTTTAATTTTTATGGAAGTATTGATTATTTATATTTGGTTAAATTAATTTTGATATATGGTTAATTCTTGTTTACACTTGAACAGTGTGTGTGTTGGGTCATTTCCTTTAGAAAACAAGTTTTCAATTTTTTTAGAAAGTATATTTTGAATTTAAAGACTCATGTGTGTGTTTTTAAAGTGGATTTCAAAATTGAGAATTTGGTTAAAATATATCTTCAGTCTATGTAACATTTCTATGTTACCTTTATCATCTAAATAAAATGAGTGGGTTATTTTTGATAAAAAGTGAAGGGAGTTGGTTTAAAATTGATTAGGCCGATGGAAATATTTTCAAATAATGGTTTTCAATTTTATAAAACAATGTGAAATATTCTGATTGATGATTAGGGATTTGTTTTGGGTTTCTATGAGAGATATATAAAAATGTTACTCTCTAGTTTCTTTTCAAATTAAAATTTATGAATTTCCTTATGAGAAATGTTTCATAGTATCATAGGATTGTGGTGAATTTGTAGGGATTTTATCTCTCGGATATATATTTCTTGTTCATGTTTTTCAATTAGATTCATCCGTTATTCCTTAAGGATGATGTGGGGTGAGTTGGGAGGTGGTAAGAAACTGGAGGCTTCATGGAGTCTGTTTTGGGCTCATCTCGAGTTGGTTTTTAGTTTTTTTAATTGTTGTTAGTTTTAAATCTATTTTAACTATTTTATCTTTTTATTTATGGATGGAGTTTTGTTATTCTGATGGGTTGGATTATTTTAGTTGGTTATTAATTGTTTGGATTGTTTATTTAATTTGGATCTAGATTTTATCTATTCCACTGTATTTTTATATCTAATATAGGTAAAAATTTTCCCAATGGGCTTCTTATGATTTTCAAACACTAGTTTGTAATGAAATAACCTCGTCCAACCCATTCCATCCCTCAAGTCGACCCACCACATAGCCCGAAGTTCTTACCTGATCATGATGGGCTAGCGAGAAGAACGAAGAAAGACCAATGACAACTTAGGAATGGATTCACCACTGGTAAATCGACATGAAAAATCCATAAATTGAGACAGTTGTGCTCATTTAATTTGATTGACCAAAACATAAACATCTATATAAATACAACATAAGATAAATAGATACCATAAACAACATGGTATATCATATACAAACAATCCATAATTGGAAATAAGTATACATGGTATCTCACAAAAAATAACCATACCCAAATGAATAGGGAAAAATACAAAAAAATCATTACCAACATATGAATGGATAAAAAAGTTCAACATGAATCCATAGAATCCATCACCATGGGACCATGTCTCCTCCATATAAATACAAATGCTGGTAATCAAGAAGAGACACCCTAATACATGGTTCCCTTTCCCTTACCTATGTTATGAAAAATGAAATCTGAAAACTCACAAAGGCCCGTGTTAGGTGTGAGGAATGAATCCTAATATGATACAACCATGGATTTATTTAAGGATTTTACCCTTGAAATCTAAAATAATTATTTTCAAATATTTTCAAAACTAACCCACTTTGAAAATATACCATTTGAAATAAAACGTTGAAATCCATTTTGTTTTCAATTTCAAACAAAACCAATTTTAGAAAACACTTTCCAACATCGATGAAATAAACAACCAAGGATCAAGGATCAACATACTCAATATATCAAATTAGGCATGATAAAAGTGAAAAAACAAAAACATCATGTAACCAAATAAATGGAAATAACCAATGGGAATAATACATATCATCACATTAAAATTACACTTGTCAAATGAAAAAAATAATATAATCAATATTCTTGAGTAATGTGAACCTAGGGATCTAACAATTATCCATATCACGAGTTAGTAAACATATATCCTACCAAGAAAATAAAATGGAACCTCTCACGTTATTCCCCGTGCCTAACTCCAAGAGCTATCATGGTCACTTGGAAATTAACATGGAATATCTCTCTATCTTCCCACTGAAAGGTTATCACAGTCCTTTGGACACAAAATTAGAGACTGACACATTCATCCTTCTAATGGATCACATATCCACATAGAAAAAAACATGATGGAATATCACATGGTGTTCCCTCCTAATGCTCACACAGTCCCCTGAACAAACCCCTCACTCACACTCTGTTTAACCAATGTACTACTCCGTGCCAACACAAACACAAGAAATTTTCCATATCAAACATAATAAAATATAATATATTTCACAAAAAACCATGATAATTATACCAAAACACCTTTATAATGGTGAAATTATTTCTAGAAGAACTTCCAAATCCATTTTAAGCCATAAAACCTCTTTTATCCATTTTAGAAAACACTTGGTGTGCTTATGAGACACCCCAATTTGGAAAACCCCTTTAAAAAACCATATTTCAAAATAAATAAATAAAACACATCAAATATGGTATAAACTTCAAATACAAACCATTTATTTAGATATTTAAAAAACACAAACCAAAGGATATTCATAATTCAACGTTATGACATAGAAAAAACCTTAAATTGAGACACCTAACATGGATTCAATATGGTGTTCATTGCCTTTGATGAAAAAAATCAGAATGAGGAAGAAAACACATCATACAGATAATACATAAGAAAAAAAACCATTTCACCCCCTTAAACAACCTATATTTGTCCAAAATCACCCTTAGGGTTCCT